>CM074719.1:127135946-127735946 GCA_037306005.1 Rhinophrynus dorsalis
TTCCAAAGTCCAAATACTATAATTAATTAGAGCTGCTTTTATTATGAAACATTACTATCCCTTTAATGGGAGTATATTTTACATAGCTTAATAGATTGATGTTAGCCAGGTAGGGAGAGAACACTGATTTCATTGCTTGTTGTTGTGTGGAATTAATGCGGTACATTCACCCTCTGTCCCTCTGGTGTCAGAAATGTACAGTTGGGAAGGATTCATACAGAGACACAATATGGGTGTGAATGGTGCAAAGAGCAAATGTTTTTGTCAGATTTAATTTAGGGAGTGGTGTTTTTTAGGGAAACAAATGTGGAATCCTGAATAAAGGAATCAAATGTAATTATAAAGCAGCGCTCAACACACACACACACACACACACATATATATATATATATATATATATATATATACACACACACACACACATCTAGTTTAACCCTTTGAGTGCCGAAAAGGCATTCAATGCATTGCACTGCAATTCACTAGATACCTCTCTGGCACTTAAAGGGTCATAATACAATAGCACACCAATCAGTTAACCCTTGCTACATATTTTCTTAATTCACTTCCTTACCTTATTGTCACAATCAGTGGCAGTTAAGGTTTTTCTAGCTGTTGTTGGACTACAGCTCCCATCATCCTCAGCCAATCATTGCAAAGTGCTTGTTGTTTGGGCTAACAATGAGATTTATTGCTTTCTACTGTCAGATTAATGCTTAACCACTTAAATTCATTACAAAGTGTTCCTTGTAAGGTGTCCACAGGTGAGTAACCCATCCCTGAACGAGTTAAAGAGGCCTGTTTCTGCAGAACTGCTTTGGGATAACATATGCACCAATGTGGCCCTGCACAGTTTTAATTGCTCTTTTAACTCACGTTATGCTGGTTCAATTACTCTTCCTGAGAGAGAACTGACTATTAAGGCTGATGTATTACAAAGAACTGGGGGGAGATTCACTAAGCGGTGATAAAGAGGTGATAAGGTGAAGATGACTTCTCCAGTTTATCACTTCTCTAGTTCCTATGTTATTCTATGGAGCCTATGCACTAGGATCACCATAGTTGAAGAAATCGTAGTGCATAGGCTCCATAGAATAACATAGGAATTGGAGAAGTGATGTCACTGGAGAAGTCATCTCTACTTTATCTCCTCTTTATCACTCTTTATCACCACTTAGTGAATCTCCCCCCTGGAGCCATTCTGCATCCAGCCATTCACACCATAGGAGACCAATAAATATTCACAAGTTTCCCATTAATTTAAATGCACTTTTTAACCCCTTGAAAGCTAGAGATGTCTCCAAACCATTGCTTCACAATGCATTGGGGACTTCGCCAGAATTTAAAGGATTAAAGCCCCCATTTAAATCAGTGCAAATGTTTATTTGTTCCCTTTGGTACCGCTGGGTGCTCCAGAACTGTCCCAGTTCTTAGTACATCAGCCTCACTACTAACTAGAACTATAGCATTACTAACAGTATATGACCCATTTTCATTTTACTTGTACATTTCTCTTTTGATGTTAGTGGTGTCACTATTAACCCTTTGAGTGCCAGAGGGATACCGTACCCCTTTGGTACTCCAAGGGTTAAAGGGCAATTATTATGTTTTATGAACGCTGTTCCTTCGAGAAAAAAGCCTTGGGCTACACTGTATTACACCTGCCATTTGTCCCATATTTCCAAGTAAAGTCCCGGGTTTTGGAACCCTGTCAATGGATCTTGCAGTCTGTGCTTTTGTGCCTGATTTTGAAACTGAACTTTTAACCCTATATCTAGGGTTGCCACCTTTTCTTCAAAAAAATACCGGCCAAGGCATTCCCTCCATAGACTTAACGTTGGAAAGAAGCCAATTTTTTACCGGCCTGCTGATAAAATACCGGCTGGGTGGCAACCCTATCTATATCCACTATGCACTTTTCATATGTGGATTAATAAGCTTTGAGTTTCCCAACACATGTTAAAATAACAACAGATCTAGGTCTGTTGTAAGAGGTTGTCTCTTGGCATCTTATTTGCTAGAGAAAGAAAAAAACTCACTGTTCTAAGACACCTTAAAATACATGTGCAAAAAGTATGCTGAGTGCACAGTGTATAAAGAGAGAGTAATGAGGGGTCCATCCTCAAATTAATAAATAAAAAAAGCAAACATAAGGCGTTCCTGTGCTGTTTCATACAGATGCTGCACTGTTCTTTGGAAGACTTCTGACCCTCTGTCAGTTGGCTTCTCAGGGGAGAAGTGTCCCAGCATTTTTTTTAATATTGTAGAACCCCCACCAAGGTAAGTTCTTCTGTTAAACAAAGCTATTGCATCTTATTTCTACTGCTATAGTATCCTTTACACACATAGAGGGGATGATTTTCTAAGAATAGAAGTCATTCTGATACAAACCAACTGTACCATAGAAGAAAAATCAACATTTTGATTGATTTAAAGGGATAGTAAACTTAAAATGTAAAAAAAAAAAAATGTTGTAGTGTTTACCCCCCCTGGGTAAACTGCCACTGCTGAGAGGTGTTTTATTCAATAGTTATTACAGCTGAAACTTGGACTTTTTAGGTGCAGTATCACAGTGGCCTGAAATTGTACAGTGGAGCTGTTGTTACATCATTGTATGAAGATTTATGGTCAACTGACCAGAGCTGTCCATAGGATTGTGTAGCAACAGCGCCACTGTACAATTTCAGGCTACTGTGATACTGCACCTAAAAAGTTCAAGTTGGAGCTGTAATAACTTTTGAATACAACACCTTTCAGCAGTGGGAGTTCTCTTGCTTTACTCAGGGGGATAAACCCTAAAACAGGAAGGTGCGCAGAGAGGACTCCGGTCTGAATTCGGAGTGCCCCGTTCCGTATCAGCCGTGGCGCAGCTTGGTCCTAGGAAGGTGTGCAGAGAGGACTCCGGTCTGAATTCGGAGTGCCCCGTTCCGTATCAGCCGTGGCGCAGCTTGGTCCTAGGAAGGTGTGCAGAGAGGACTCCGGTCTGAATTCGGAGTGCCCCGTTCCGTATCAGCCGTGGCGCAGCTTGGTCCTAGGAAGGTGTGCAGAGAGGACTCCGGTCTGAATTCGGAGTGCCCCGTTCCGTATCAGCCGTGGCGCAGCTTGGTCCTAGGAAGGTGTGCAGAGAGGACTCTGGTCTGAATTCGGAGTGCCCCGTTCCGTATCAGCCGTGGCGCAGCTTGGTCCTAGGAAGGTGTGCAGAGAGGACTCCGGTCTGAATTCGGAGTGCCCCGTTCCGTATCAGCCGTGGCGCAGCTTGGTCCTAGGAAGGTGTGCAGAGAGGACTCTGGTCTGAATTTGGAGTGCCCCGTTCCGTATCAGCCGTGGCGCAGCTTGGTCCTAGGAAGGTGTGCAGAGAGGACTCTGGTCTGAATTCGGAGTGCCCCGTTCCGTATCAGCCGTGGCGCAGCTTGGTCCTAGGAAGGTGTGCAGAGAGGACTCTGGTCTGAATTCGGAGTGCCCCGTTCCGTATCAGCCGTGGCGCAGCTTGGTCCTAGGAAGGTGTGCAGAGAGGACTCTGGTCTGAATTCGGAGTGCCCCGTTCCGTATCAGCCGTGGCGCAGCTTGGTCCTAGGAAGGTGTGCAGAGAGGACTCCAATCTGAATTCAGAGCGCCCTGCTCCGTATCAGCCACAGTGCAGGCAGTCTCTACTGCGCATGTCAAACGTCCTTAGCGAATTATTATATAGGATGTATCTAGTTCCCTGAAACCTGACTTGGGGTGAATAGCTTAAGGATCTTCAGCTGCTGTTGGACTACAAATCACATCATGCCCAGCCAGCCATTGTCCAGCTGAAGATACTTGGGGTTGCAGTCCAACAACTGATGGAGAACCACAGATCTAATCTACTGGTTGTCTGCCATTCATGGCTACTCTGGTGCTGTTCTGAAGGATAGCCTTAAGCCTGCAGCCCCTCTGCAGGATGTATTTATTCTGCCTGCTGCTAAAGAGCAATGATTTGATGTCCCTCTGGAGTATATGGATTCTTGCCCAACTAAAACAAACAGAACAAAAAACATAAACGTCTCACTCGACCTCTCCTTGGTAATAATTGTCTGACATCACAGAGTGCCACGAAGACAATGGGGGTGGGTGGGAGGGTCCACATCCTCAAGAAGGTCCCAGTGTGACCAATTACCTGACTGACTGATAGCTTGTGTGTCAGCTTGGAGCAACAATGAAACATTCTTCCATAGGAGTACAAGCAGAATGAGCTAGATGGGCTACAATTAGCAGCAAAGCCAATGGAACTGTGATTTATTGAAGGAAATGGTTGATGAGGACATGGATTATCACATTTGAATGTAATTATTACATGGCATTCAGCTTGTTAGATTCTGTATTCTGATTGGAGTAAATCATATGATTCAAACACTGATCTCAAGAGTAAATAGAACTCTCCAGTCTCAAAGGCCTTATGTTCAGTAGAAAACTAGAGTAATTGTACAGCAAATCCATTACACCATTGGGAAAAATATAAATTCCAATTGATTTACATGGAGTTTATTGCTTTGAAATATGTTGGAGGCTGTTAGCATTCAAGGGGCTAAAATCCCCTTTTAAATAAATGAGAATTATGGGTTTTGTAAAGTAGGGTGTAGTTGTTTTGCCATAAAAAATAGTCTGCTTTTCAGTAGAGGGCTATTAACTCTTTGAATTCCAGAGGATTGTGCAATACATTGTCAAGCACTCAGATGGTTTAGGGGCAAGCACTGAAACGTTAAGGAGCAGTTCTGGAAGGTAAAGAGGTATGAACCTGGAGATAAACAACTTTGAACCCTTTGAACTCTAGAGAGGTCTCCAGTACATTGTGAAACAATACAATGTAGACTTCTGTAGCATGCCAAGGGATAAAAAACCCCGCTTAAGTCTATGGGAATTTTTAGGAATGTTTATTTGTCCCCTGTGGTGCAGATAGTTTGTTCTAGAATTGCACCTTTTTACCAGAATTCAACCTTATATCTTCTATTTACTTGACTGGAAATGAAATGCTCTTCTATAACCAGTGCTCTGTAATCTGGTGCTGGATGCATAGTTTTATATACATATGTATGAGGAAGCCAGGGGGAGATGGACTAAGGGGTGATAAAGAGATGATAAAGTAGAGATGACTTCTCCAGTGATATCACTTCTCCAGTTACTATGTTATCCTACGAAACCAATAAACTAAGATTTCTCTAACGCTGGAGATCTTAGTACATAAGCTCTCTTGAATAACATGGGAACTTGAGAAGTGATATCACTTGACATGCAGAATCCTCAATTGTCCTTCCTATCTGTGAACATTCCACCCAGCAAAGTACCCCTCTTGTTCAATTTATACATAAACACAAAGACACAGATATGGGTAAAATGGCCACAACCTTTTATTTCCAATGAATAAATAAAGAGGACCTTGCCAGTACTACATATACTGAAGAATAAATTCCATAACCAGCATTCAATGAGAGTACCCTACTATGCCGTGCCGTCCTCCTTTGAATATTTTGACTGCTGCTGCCACCAGGTGAGGGCAGCACCGATAAGAGTGGATCAAAACATGCAGTAATCTAGCACGGGCAGTAGCAGCGTCTGTCCCAATCATTCCATCTTTTATAAGCGGGGGATACCCTCGTTACTCACCCCGTCAAACTGATCTTACATGCATTTCTCTGGCAAGGTCCTCCCGCGACTGTGACAATAAACAGAATTCCATTAAGTTAAGAGACAAATTAAGCCACTGGACGCACCAAGATCCATCCTTCAGCACTCAGGACAGGAAAAACCCCCTGTGGAGGAAACCTCTGGGGAACCATGGCTGAGAGGACTGCCCATTCCCCTAGGCATTAAGATGTGAATGCAGATAATAAAACAGACTATGCTTTGTCCTTTATACGCACAATTTACTAGAATAAATCATATATTTGCACAGACATATATATAAATATGCATACACACAAACATATATACGTACACAGACGTTAAATACACATGTGCAGGTTACACATAATGATGACACCTGGACAAATAAATTATAACATTTCAAGTAAAAATTCAAAAGTAAGGCAATACAAATTACAGGAAACAAGAGAAAGGGAAGATGCAGACACATCCCAACTGTGGTAGTGAAAGAGGAGAAGAATGCATAAAACGGGTTAGGAAGGATTGGAGAGTGGTTAAACCAACCTGCCCCACAATCAAAACCTACGCCCCCCACCCATACCTATCCCCAATAACAGCAACTCCCAACCTACACCTCTTCATATTATCCCAGGATGAAACGAAAAATTGCATAAGGGCCCCGCAAGCCAGGAACAAGGCTCCCATCGCCTATCCATAAGTGGCTACATAACAGTGGGAATGACATTCTATAAAGGAAGTAACATGGAATGCAGTTAGCAAGTTACATATCAAAGATTGCTTTTTGCCCCTTCTACCTATCCTGTATAAGAAAATTATAAACCGGGCGAGAGGGTTGGTGTTACCACTTGCTCAGTCCCAGGAAGACTGAAGTATCTTCACTTCTTCTAAGCCATTTCCTGCCATAGCTCCACCCCACACAGCCAGCAGGCTTCTTACTTAACCCTTTGCTTCCCAAATCCATGTGTAGTTACTTTTTCAGTTATAGCCCACTAATCTTAATCTATAAGACCTGGTTACAGGACATTCGATCTGCTGTCATGTGCCCTTACGCATATGGCTCCTGGGCTTACTGGGTTAACTGTTTGAATGCCAGTGGAGTACGCAATGCATTGCTAATCCCTTTGGCACTCAAAGGGTTAAAGGGACATTATCCCCAGAAATTAACAGGGCTCAAATATATTATCTATCTGTTTTATCAGACTTGTGAAAAAAAATATAAACCCATAAACAGAGTGTCTTGAGATTAGAACCCACCCAGTTTAAGTCACAGAAGCTGTTGTCTCTTATTTATTTGTTAATCTAAATCATAAGTGGGGTCAAATGGTCCTGCACACCTGCCTCAAGATGAATTGGAAAAACATATCTATAATATATTTTGGGGATTCTGCACCTAAGAAGTAATTTGTACGAATGTATGTAATCTGTATTTAGAATTGTTCACATTTAATAACACATTCAAACTAATTGATTGCCAGAGAGGTATCTGAAGCATTGCATTGCAACACATCACAAAACTCTGACACTCACCGGGTTAATGATAGGCAACCTTTGGTACTCCAGCTAATGGAGAGTACAATTCCTATTACAGCCAACCAGCTTACAGCTGGCTGGCAATGATGGGAGTTGTAGTTTTCAACAGCTTGGAGGAGATGCACTAAGGTATGATAAAAAGGAGATAGAGGAGAGATAACTTCTCCAGTCTGATAAACTCTTCAATTTCAATGTTATTCTATAGATCCTACTAAGTAAGACCTCTCCAGCATAAGAGATCCATAGGTTCTGTGGAATAACATAGGAAATTGAGCATTTATTAAACTGGAGAAGTTAACTCCACTTGATCAAATAGACAAAGATGGAGATACACTAAGGTGTGATCGGGAGGTGATAAAGTGGAGATGACATTTCCAGTGACATCACTTCTCCAGTTCTTATTTTATTCTGTGGAGCCTGTGCACTAAGATTTCTTCCACTTTGGAGATTTTAGTGCATAGGCTCCATAGAATAAGATAGGAATTGGAGAAGTGACAAACTGGAGAAGTCTTCTCCATTTTATCAACCCCTTTATCAACTCTTAGTGAATCTCCCCCATTATCTCCAGTTTATGACCTCTTTATCATTCCTTAGTGCTAAACACCAAATGTCTCCAGTGAGTTAAATTCTCCAAATCCTATATTATTTGATGGAGCCTATGCACTAGCAACTTGTCAGTTTGACATAAATTAGTGCATAGGATCCTTAGAGTAACATACAGACTGAATAATTTATAGCAATAGAAAAGTTATTTCCTCTTTATTACATGTTTATTGCTTAATGCATATCCCGCTTGCTATAGACCAGAGGGTTATACACTAAGAGGTGATAAAGAGGTGATAAAGGGGAGATGGCTTCATCAGTGTTATAAACTTCCCAAGGCCTCTGTTATGATATGGAGCCGATGCAATAAGACTTCTAAATCAGTGCACTGGGTTCATAGAATAACAGAGGCACTGGAGTGTTTATCACAATGAAGAAGTAATTTCTACTTTATCACCTCATTATCTCAATTTAGTGTATCTTCCGTAGGGGTTACAATATAAGAAATGTACAAATGCATCAGTGTAATGCAAATGTTGGAAAGAGATTATAGCAGTGATTCTCAAACTTTTTTTTTGCTCAAGGCACCACTAAGGTGCCATATGGGATTTTCAGGGCACATAGAAACACTCAAATACATGAAGTGATCATAGTCTAAAACTAGAGGGACGCAGACTTAGGTGTAATGTATGAAAGTTTCACTTCACTGGGATGGTGGTAGATAAGTGGAATAGCCAGCCAACAGAAGTGGTAGCGGTTAATACAGTGAGGGAATTTAAGCATGCATGGGATAGGCATAAGGCTGTCCTTAACATAAGACAAGACCAAAGACCAGATAAGGTTTGAGGTTTTTACAGCCTCAAATGGCCAACTGGCTTTTATCTGCTGTCAGTTTCTGTTTCTAGTTGTTTTTAGGTTTCAGGATAACAAAAACAAACATATTGCACATAACAATTTCCATAAATATATATCTGAAACTCGGCATTCAATTTTTTGACAAAGGGTTTATAGAAATTAACTGGTACCTTAACCCCTTAACGAACGGCCGCGCAGGCAAGCGGCGGTCACTAAAGGACCACGGAGCATTTTTTTTTTTTTACGATCAGACTCAGGGCTCCCCGAATGGCGTGCAGCCGCGCGGGGAGCCCTGAAATCCATGACGGTCAAAGTACGTCATGGGTCGTTCAGGCACTTTTTACCCATGACGTACCATCACCGTCAAGGGTCGTAAAAGGGTTAAGTGGATGTCTGGTTGTCCTCAGCACACCAAAGTGCCACGGCCCCCTGGATAAGATCTTATGATCGTATCAGTAATATACATCAAACAGAAAGAGACACTGACTACATAGGGAATATATGGAAAAGCTGTTACTGATCTCGGACAACACTTTCATCATCTGTATCTGGATGAGGATGATGGGTGCTGAAGTCCAACAGCTGGACAGCCACCTCAAAGTGGAGCTGAGTTTCAGAGCTGGGTGGCACATGTTGTGAAGATGCTAGCAATGTTATTGACATGACATTAATTGACCTTGAGCCATTATTGTTTTTCATAGACCAAATGATCTATACAAAGATGACATACAGCCTGCTGTTTAGATTGAATGTGTCATATTGCCGCACACTGTGCTATGAAAGAATGTAGGCAGAGCCAACACTGGGGTCATTTGTAATAGCACTGAGACTAGTACATTGGCCTTGAACAGAACTAATTAGCATACTGTAAGACTGGGATAGCCAACCCCGGTCCTTAACAGCTACCAAAATTGCAGGTTGTCAGGATATCCCAGACTAAGCACAGGTGGGTCAGTAAAAGTGACTGAGACACTCATTGGCCCACCTGTGCTCCCTCTGGGATATACTGAAAACAGTCACTGTTGGTAGCTATTGAGGACCAGAGGTGGCTGGCTAACCTGATGTAAAGTATGTCTTTAACTCACTGGCTGCTAGAGAGATCTCCAGTGCATTGTTTTGTAATGCATTGGAGAGCTCTCTAGCAGCCAAGGAGTTAATGTATTTATACCTGAGTTCTTACAATCTTCTAGTAGAAGTCTACAGTAATTGTTTATTTAGGTATGCCTGCATGTTGCTAGCAGTATGTGATGATAATCCAGCTGCCAGCTGCAAACTAATGCATTGATCACTTGGACATTCTAAGGAAGAGGTCACATGCTTGGCTCTTCAATCTGCCTTCTCCTTGTCAAGTGTCGGATGAGCTCCAGCATATAAACAGATCCTTCAGGAAGCTCCTGACGTGACATGGAAGATATTCTGGGATCACCACCCAAAACATTAACTCTTGAACTGCTCCTCATTTATGCTGCCATAGCAATTTTCATATCCGGTCATCGTGTTCTGCAGATCATCAGTGAGGGAACGGTTTGCTTGCATAACGTATCATAAGGGAACAGCGGGGCTGAAACTGGAGTAATTCTGGAGAAAACCAAATGCACTGTCAAAGACAAATAAAAATTCACCAAATGACCATTGATTTAAAGGGACAGTAATACTTGAATTAAATTTGATGTCCAAGTCTTCTTTATATTTTTGTAAACACATAGAACCATATTTCACCACTTACATGTTTGCAGTTCAAGAGCTATTCAATCTGAAAGGATCCTCCCACCGCCCATTTCCCCTGCATCACTCAGCCTGTCAGTCTGGTCCGGATGGAGAGCGGTGAGGGACAATTTTCAGGAAACAAAAGGAAATTCCCGCCCTCCTTCCTCAATGGGGCAGGATTTTCTAATACTTACTGAGTGAAGATTGTCCCTTGCTGCATCCGTCCTGTCCTACGACCGGATTCCAGAACTAATGGAAGGTGTCCAGAAGGGGCATTGTTTCCGACTGAATTGCTCTTAAAATACAAACATGTAAGTGGTGAAATATAGCACTATGTGTTTAAAGGGGATCTGGGCAGCCCAGCTGCACCACAGGGGGAAAATAAAAATGACGACTGATTTAAATGGTGCTTTTAACACATTGAATGCCACTACAATGGAGACCTTTCTAACATTTATATTATTAAAAGCCCAAATTAAAGGGATAGTAATACTTGACGTAAACTTGAGGTCCTAGTCTTCTTTATATGTTTTTAAAAGGGATCGCTCACCTTATACAACATTGACTGTCTCCTGTAGTGTATTGTTGTTGAAGTTGAAATCCATTTTTTTTGGTTTGTTTATAAACATGTAGTTTCTGAGATATAAGCGTTTAAAGGCTTCCTTGTGACGTCAGCAGCTCTCAGGCTGTGAGTACAGCTCCATCCTGCCACCAATCAATCTTCTTCATTTGCCCTCCCCTTGTAATGGCACTGGAGCTTTACCCGCAGCCTGAGAGCTGCTGACGTCACAAGGAAGATTTTAAACGCTTATATCTCAGAAGCTACATGTTTTTAAACAAAAAAAAAAACCCCAACAGATTTTAACTTCAACAACATTACACTACAGGAGACAGTCAATGTTGTATAAGGTGAGAGATTGCCTTTAAAAACACATAAAGAAGACTCGGACCTCAAGTATTACTATCCCTTTAATTGTGTCTTTTAATAATCTAAGTGCTAGAAAGGTCTCCATCAGACAATGAAACAATGCAGTGGAGATGTCTCTGGCATTCAATGTGTTAAAAGCCCCATTTAAATCAATCATGATTTTTATTTTACCCCTATGGTGCAGCTGGGTTGCCCAGAATTACTACAGAGGTTGGTGATTTTTGTGAGATGTAATGAGAGCACTTTGCATTGGTGAATTAGACATTATCACCATATACACTAGGAACTAGGTATGTCGGGGAGGGGGTGAGACATTAATCATTTGCATATGACTCTGGCATAAAGCTCGTGTCTGTGTTACTATTATATACGTCTACAGTCAGGATAATAACCAGGCTAATGTCAAACTACTCAACAGCAGTGTATTTCAAAGTCCTTCATAACAGTTTAATGATACATATGTCACCTTTTCAGTCTTATGTTTCACATTAGACAGCTATGGAGACATTTGAAAAACATTTTAACATGAGGAACTTTGAAATATACTTAACCTCAAAATACTTTGCAATAGGAAAAGTTTGAAATACACTTCATTTGAGAATTTTAAAATACACATCTATGTAGAATTGTGAAATGCCGATTATTAGGGATGAGCAAAAAATTCACCTTTGTTTTGAAGAAAATCTCGCATAAAGCTCTTAATTTGCTGCATTTTCTGAGGAATTTCCCAATCAAATATATAAAATTTCCATCTTTCACCTACTACCATTACATTTCTTTAAAAATGTTGCTTTTTCCTTCCTATGCTTTCTCTGAATGATGTCTCCTGGCTCACTGTCACCTACTCTTAGCAGTAGGGTCTGAATTACTACTAATAATATCCTGGTTCCCTCCCTGGTGCCTTCAGGGTTCTCCTCAGCAGCAGCACTGCCACTGACAAATCTGCCACCACTACCACCAGCATACAGTGAATCTGCAGATGTGAGGATCTGTCGATATGTCTCTATACACTGTACATAGAGTGCAGGAGATAAGGGAGTACCTGCAGACTGTCCACCCTGAAGAATACCCCAAATTCATTGTATTGAGTGGTAATGATCCTCTGGAAATGTCAATCCTCTAATGCCACCACCATCGGCAGACACTCATTTTTTTGTGGGACACCCAAAGGGCACAGTGACTGACAACATCTGATTTCTCGGTGAATGGTTTCACATTGTAAACATGCTTAATTAGAGCTGATGTGCCAAGGTGTGGACATTGCAGTTGTTTAAACTGTATAGCTCCTCACTGTCCCCAATGAAATATATTTAAACATTCATAATTTTAGGGGTGGTGGAGGAGAAGGGTTATGGAGATTGGGCGACGTCTCTCCGGATTCACTCAAAGTAGTAATGGCTTGTTGTGGTGCTGCTGCTGCCTCCACACTAAGGCCAGTAGGAACCACTATTACCTGTCCCATTACCTGATCCTGTGGCTGGCATCTGATGCTCAGACAAGTCAGCAGTAGTGTTGAGCGAGCACCCCGATGCTCGGGTGTTCGGGTGCTCTGACCGAGCACCCCCTGAGGCTCGAGTGCTCGGCCGAGCACCCGAACCCCATTGCATTAAATGGGAGGACTCGAGCATTACACCAGGCACCCCCTGCTCTGATGAGGGGAGGGTGCCTGGTCAATGCCCCCCTTCATCTCCGCAATGTCCCCCTTCATCTCCGCAATGTCCCCCTTCATATGTCCGTCTTCATCTCCGCAATGTCCCCCTTCATATGTCCCCCTTCATCTCCGCAATGTCCCCCTTCATATGTCCGCCTTCATCTCCGCAATGTCCCCCTTCATATGTCCCCCTTCATCTCCGCAATGTCCCCCTTCATATGTCCCCCTTCATCTCCGCAATGTCCCCCTTCATATGTCCGCCTTCATCTCCGCAATGTCCCCCTTCATATGTCCCCCTTCATCTCCGCAATGTCCCCCTTCATATGTCCGCCTTCATCTCCGCAATGTCCCCCTTCATATGTCCGCCTTCATCTCCGCAATGTCCCCCTTCATATGTCCCCCTTCATCTCCGCAATGTCCCCCTTCATATGTCCCCCTTCATCTCCGCAATGTCCCCCTTCATATGTCCGCCTTCATCTCCGCAATGTCCCCCTTCATATGTCCCCCTTCATCTCCGCAATGTCCCCCTTCATATGTCCCCCTTCATCTCCGCAATGTCCCCCTTCATATGTCCGCCTTCATCTCCGCAATGTCCCCCTTCATATGTCCCCCTTCATCTCCGCAATGTCCCCCTTCATATGTCCCCCTTCATCTCCGCAATGTCCCCCTTCATATGTCCGCCTTCATCTCCGCAATGTCCCCCTTCATATGTCCCCCTTCATCTCCGCAATGTCCCCCTTCATATGTCCCCCTTCATCTCCGCAATGTCCCCCTTCATATGTCCCCCTTCATCTCCGCAATGTCCCCCTTCATATGTCCGTCTTCATCTCCGCAATGTCCCCCTTCATATGTCCCCCTTCATCTCCGCAATGTCCCCCTTCATATGTCCCCCTTCATCTCCGCAATGTCCCCCTTCATATGTCCGCCTTCATCTCCGCAATGTCCCCCTTCATATGTCCCCCTTCATCTCCGCAATGTCCCCCTTCATATGTCCCCCTTCATCTCCGCAATGTCCCCCTTCATATGTCCCCCTTCATCTCCGCAATGTCCCCCTTCATATGTCCCCCTTCATCTCCGCAATGTCCCCCTTCATATGTCCCCCTTCATCTCCGCAATGCCCCCTTCATCTCCGCAATGCCCCCTACCTCCAGTCCCTGGTGGTCCAGCGGAGCGTCTGCAAGATCTGTGCCTCCTCCGGCACAGATCCCTGCCACCCGAACATGGCGGGCGAGCACATGGCGGTACTCGTACGAGTACCGCCATGTGCCGAGCAGAGCGATGCTCGAGCCGATCCGAGCATCGGCCGAGCATGCTCGCTCAACACTAGTCAGCAGCATAAATTAGCTCTAATGTTACTGGTTGGTGGTGTCGTAATTAATATGCTTATATTTGGGGGGGGGTGTAAGGGTTAACCAGGTGTCAACACACCTTCCAGCTATGTTTAGGGGTATATTATCTGCAGTATTATTACCTTGCAGGATATATTTCTTAGCCAAGAATCACAGAGAGTTTCTTCTTTTATTATAAAAATAAAGATTTATTTACTGTGAGTAAGATAGTCATTCCTCACAGGGTTACAGCATGCACACACAGAAGAAAATGTATCCACAAGATGTAGCAACAAGAGGTTACCACAAGACGTATCCCAAAGTTGTAACCAAAATGTGTAACAACTTGTTTAACTAAGTGATGGCTTCTTATAGGCAGATTCTGGACACTTGATCTGTATATCCTTGCCCAGAGCAGCTTCCCCCAGGCCTGACCAAACAAAGACCTTAGTGACTCCTGTTTGTTCGGGCCCATTTGGTGCTGTATGTTTTATGGCTGAGAGGGCTGTTAGTTTACATACAAACAAAGCTAGCCTATAATTAAAGGCATCTATCTTCCTACATGTAGATACCATCTGTTTATACAAGTCCTTGCTTGGACAGGAAGATGTAGGCATGACAAATAAACAATGAAGGAAAATAATGGCCTGTCCCCCAGAGTTGAGCTTGACCTGAAAAAAGCATCCCCCATGATTGCAACAGTATCAGCTATGTCTACATCTATCAAATTATTACTTAATTATAAGATTCACGTGTCCACAGGTGGCATGTGATATTCTTGGTGGTGACTTACTGTCATGGCACGTCATGGTTTTTTTTGCATTAGTGACCCACGATGTGCCAGGACCATCATGGAGTTCCGGGCTTCCCGCGCGGCTGCATGCCATTCTGGGAGCCCGGAACTGGAAGCAATAATAAAAAAAATGGTCCTTAAGTGCCGGCCGCATGTGTGCGCGGCTGGTCCTTAAGGGGTTAAAGAATCCGCTTTAAATAAAGGGCTTAAAATCTTCACAGTTTCCGCCTAATGCCAAAAATGTTTTGATATTTTTATAATGGCTACAAACTTTTCAACCCATTTCTTTCATGTACTTTGCATTTTCTTGCCAAAAATGTGACGTTTCCAGGAAGTGAAACACAATACAAGCAGCGAGAGAGTTAGAGTTAGAGAGGTGCTAGGCTGTTGTGCAGTGCAAAATTTTGAAAAATTAAGGCAGCAGAGGCTCATAGTGTGTGCTATATCTATAAGTACCTGGACGACAAAAAAAATAAGGACGAGATGGGAGAACCGTGATGTATCCAGTGAGTCTGAGGAGGAGGAGAAAGTGACCACTACCAGCATTGAAGGCTCTAAAAGCCCAGATTCCCCAGACCCAATGATGGCCAGTCCCTCTAAATCTTCCATGGGGAACTTGGTAAAAATAGTGTCACAGGCACAGGAAGAAGTAGGTTGTAGTATGAGCAGGACAGTTCAGCTACCTGTGCCTGCTGCTGGTGCTGATAGTGTGTCTTGTGATACTCAGGAGAGTGGGGGAGAAGGAGAAAATGGCAAGTGTGACAGCAGGGGACCCTAAGTCAGACTTGCCATCATCAAGCAGTTCCACTACTATTTTGATGCAGCAGCTAGACACTCAGAGTGTTGGGAGTGAGGGAGGGGGTGATAGTGATGAAGACTCAGAGTCTTGACATTGATGTTGTTACTGTTAGTGAAGCAGCTGGGTGGGACTAGCGTGACTAAAGTAGATCTCCCTGCTGATGCTGAGGTGGAAGGGAAAGTGATGCAAAGCAGTCAGAGTAGCGGTCAAGGGAGCCCACAACATTCCCCTGACTCTGTGATTCTCCACCCCAAGAATTTTGACTCTGGAACACGATACTGAGGAAGGCAGAACTGCCGGCTAACAGCAGTAATAACACCATGAGCACAGATCAACTGCCTGTGTCTATTGCTAATGCTGCCAATCTGCCTTCTTCGACCTCAAGAGATGGCAAGTGTGACAGTAGGGGACCCTCTGTCACTGTTCTCATCACCTCCAATCAGTGCGACTCTAATAGAGCTGCAACAACAGAAAGGAGGGACTGGAGGTGGTGATGATAATGAGGGTGATGGTGGAGCAGCTGGGGTGGAAGAGACATTAATGGCCTTTTTAGCCCAAACCGAGAAGGAATGGGAGACAGATATTGAAATAGGGATGGGCATCACCACCACCACCAGCAGTGAGAATGCAGAATTTGCTGAGTTTGCTGCTGCTGTAATTCCTGCTGCTGTTGAGTTGCAAGGGCAGCAATATGATGAGGAGCTGGCTAGTGTGCAACAGACTACCATGGCCACAGTGTGAATGGGGTGCAGCAGTAGTGATGTGGAACTAGAGCAGGTTCCATTTGCCAGCAGCAATACTCCTGGTCCTAGCTGTACTGTTGATTCAGAGGCAGCAACAGCAGCAACATCATCCTCTGCCCCAGCCAGTGAAGGGGAATGTGAAAGAGAAGAATAAGAAAGCAGTCATTCTTCTCCACCTTCCCCCTGAGGTCCTGGGTGTGGGACTATTTTTCACTTGGGGTGGGCACAGTGCAGTCATCAGTCATGACACTGCACACAATTTGTGATAAATTAGTGAAAAGGGGAAAGGAGGGAAAGCACTTTGGCACAACCACCCTCATAACACATATGAAACACAGAGACCATTACATTTATGTGAAGCATGTTAAAGCCACACCTCCATCAAAGAAATCAGGCACCTTTGTTGCTGTACCCCTGTCTCTCCTCAAAGGCAACAAGAGGCAAGGCGTTAATCAAAGAGGAGGAAGAATATAGAAATCCAGCCAGAGCCTGAAACTTCGTTGACAAGCAAAACACCTGGATCACCATCACCTTCTTGCTCTAGGATTTGGCCATGGTAAGACATAGCTACATCTTCCCTTGTTCATCGTTACGTCCACCACCAGCTGATAGTCATTCTGTCGATGTCAGGACCTGGCAGTTCGTGTCTATCCATTGCACACTGTGTGGTGTGCTAATCACACATATCTATGTGGTAGAGAATAATCACAACCAGGGCATCAAGTGGCATCTGAGGAGATTCCATCCTGCAGTATACGCTAAGCTGGTGGCTGGGAGGGTTCTTCATTATTATTAAGGCTGCAAGTTGTCACATGTCCTTAGCAGGGAGCAGACAAGGGGCTGTCATGGTTTGTTTTGACTCTCAGACACAGAGTTAAGATAAACAAAAAAAAGATTGCTGCACATGCCAAATAATCACAGAAACCTGCAATAAGCAAAAATATGCATGGTGCACTCATAGGCAGAAACACATGATACAACAACCAAAAGGGAAGCACCCCAGGAAAAGACACCAAAGGGTACAAATCCCTAACAAAGAAGCCTATTTCAATGAGGCACTCAAAACGGCAAGTAATAAACAAATACAGAGCTTTATTGAAAAAATAAGCACAGTAATACACAGAAAGATAAAACCAATTAAAAACAATCAGTATGAGGCAAATAATAAACATGCCCAGCCTTAAATAATGAAAAAAGAGAAAAAAAAGAAAAGGATATGTCTACAATATAAATGTGCCCTATGATGTCTCAACTATAGCGAGATAAAGCTAAAAATTGTACATATATAAAGTGCAAAAAAATACAAGCATTTAAATAAAGTGCCCAAAGGTGTAGACAAGTACTTATCTTATTATGGCGTTATAGTGAACCCACTGGGAATGTCAAGTAGTCAAAAAGCCAACATACTGAACACCCAACGCGTATCGCTACTAACGTAGCTTCGTCAGGGATGATGTACAGAGTTAAGATAAAAATATATGTATATATATGTACAGAGTTAAGATAAAAACACAACTTTATTGAAAGTTTAAAGAGAACCCTCACGGGTTTGGCATACACATATAACAACACGTAATTCGTACAATGCAATAGTGAATATTGGTACAGTGAATAATAGAAAGGCTCTACCGGCCTTGCCAATACCGGGTAAGGCAACCTTAAGACTGGCACAATATGGAAACAGGTTCTACCGGCCTTACCAATATACCGGACAAGGCAGCCTGGAGACTGACACAAAGAGAGAGGAGGCTCTACCGGCCTTGCCAATATACCGGGCAAGACAGCCGTGGGACTGGCCAGTGAGAGAGGAGACTCTACCGGCCTTGCCAATATACCGGGCAAGGCAGCCTCTCCAGACCCAGAGAACTGCAAGTACTGGTGCATAAGCGGAGAAGGCCTCAGCGACTAGAATATTGGTGGAGTAAACCAGTCGCCTATACTGAGCACACAGAGGCCTTGCCGGGGCTGTATAGGTGTCAACTAGCACCCGGTGATGATGGAGCAAATCAGTACCCGCGTACTGGACCAACTATGACACTGCCGGTGCCAAAAGGATAATGTGAGCAACCGGTATATATGGAGCGAACCAGTACCCGCGTACTGGACTACACAAGACTCTACCGGTGCTGTATGGAATGCAGCAAGCAACCGGTTATACAAGGAAAGAACCAGTACCCGCATACTGGACTACCCAAGACTCTACCAGTGCTGTATGGAACGCAGCAAGCAACCGGTTATACATGGAGCGAACCAGTACCCCGCGTACTGGGTTACACAAAACTCTACCTGTGCAGTATGGAACGCAGCAAGCAACCGGTTATACATAGAGCGAACCAGTACCCGCGTACTGGATTACACAAGACTCTACCGGTGCTGTATGGAATGCAGCAAGCAACCGGTTATACATGGAGCGAACCAGTACCCGCGTACTGGATTACACAAAACTCTACCGGTGCTGTATGGGACGTAGCAAGCAACCGGTTGTATATGGAGCGAACCAGTACCCGCGTACTGGACTACACAAGTCACTGAATGATAAGAATGTCGCCCAAGGCGACATGAAGGAGGAGACACTCTGCACGCGATCCAGGAGCAGGAACACAGCCAGGTCAGGACAGAAAACAGGAACAGTAACGGCAGCCAACTGGATCAGGAACGGCAGCAGGAACAACAGCCCAAACGGGATCAGGAACGGAGCCAGGAACCAATACACCGAGGAAGCTGTCAGACAGGCACACAGGTGATCTCTGGAGCGTAGTAGAATCAGTCAAGGCCCAGGAAGCTCAGGAAAACAGTGCAGGTGCTAGCGACATAGAGACACCACGAAAGGGCAACCAAAGGGTGCCCAAGCCCAGTCTAAATAGGCAATACAGGGCGGGCTGAAGACAGGCAGCCAATGGAGAGCCCAATCACATAACTGACAGGAAAAGGCAGCAATCACGGGAACCGTGATAGGGGCATAGTGACAGCAGCAGTACTTGGTTTCTGGTGGGATGATTTCACATTGAGGACCTAAATTTAATGGTGTTTGGTTACAGCTGTGCCAGTTGTTTGATGTGAGTGCAGATATGCCAGTTGTTCCCAGTCTTTCCCCTATTTCCTACACACACTGTGCACAGTGAAGTTGCTAATGAGAGGCACAGCTGCTGCTTTCAAAGGAAAAGGTTATATTCCAACAACACACTTATGATTTTGGAGGACGGGCAGGAGGAGAAGCATTATTGGCAACTTCTTTTCTCCACATATACCTGAAATTGTGAGAGCTAGTTGTGGTGCTGCTACTGCCTTGGGTGCATCACTGGAGCTAGTAATGGCAAGTGAAACCTTGATCATCAACACCCATATTACTGCTATTGCTGATCCCATTCTCTTGGAGCTGCCTAATCGTCCTTCTGCTTAAATTACTCAACAGCAGCAATAATAGCATTTGCAAATGCTGCAATGACACTGTGACATTTGCCGATGGCCATTGGCCTCCATAACATGACCTGCTGGCAGTAGGCCAGTAGGGTATTTTTTTTCTCAGGACTTGTTCTTTAACTGCAAAACAATTTTTTGGGGGGCTTGTTTTAAGTCTTACAAATCACTGATTCCTCAGGGCCTGTGAAGCTAACAAGCCTGAGTGATAAAAATTATCTCTTATTCCTCAGGGCTTGTGATGCTAACAAGCTTGAGTGATAAAAAAAATAACTCTGATTCCTTAGGGTTTGTGACGCTAACAAGCCTGAGTGTTAAAATTATCTCTGATTCCTCAGGGCTTCTGATGCTAACAAGCCTGAGTGATAAAAATTGCCTCTGAGTCTTCAGAGCTTGTGACGCTAACAAGCCAAAGTCCTACATGAATCAGTGTTTCCTCAGGGCGTGGGCCTAAGTCTAAGTCCTACACATCAATGTTTCCCCAGGGCTAGTGGCAAACAAGTTAAAGTCCTACAAATCAATGTTTCCACTGGGCTTGTGCCAACCAAGTCTAAGTCCTACAAATCAATGTTTCATCTGGGTTTGGGCCTAACACAAGTCTAAGTCCTACAACAAATCAATGATTCCTTAGGGCTTGTTCCAAGCAAGTTTAAATCTTACAAATCAATGTTTTCTCAGGGTTTGTGCCTAACACAAGTCTAAGTCCTACAAATTAATGTTTCCTCAGGGCTTGGGCCTCTAACAACAAGTCTAAGTCCTACAAATCATCCTCTACAAAATAATCTATCTGTCAAATATCAGTCTGCCCCAGTCACAGGGGTCCCTGCCTCTGCCATGTTTCAAACTTATATACCAATTTCTTATTTTATTTTTACATTTTCGTATTTTTTTTATTAACTGTCCACCCAATCCCAGTCAATAACCCCCCTCCAAAAAAATTCCATGTTCCGCTGATTCTTTTCACAGATTCCACTAACAGAGACACCCTTCTCAGACCCCTTTCATACCATGTCTTAGTTTTTAAAATTGTATTTATTTATTTATTTATTACTTTCCCCCCCAATACTAGTCAGCAACCCCCCCAAATAATTCTGTTCAACTAATTCTTTCCCCACACTCCAGCAACACAGGCACCCTCCGTTCCCTTTTATACTACGCCTGTGGGAAATAAAATAACATTTGCTATGTGTTGTGTGTAATTTCAACATTGCCACTCATTTCATTGCAATGAGCTAGGTTAAAAAAGTGGAAAAACTTAACTTTTTGATGGAAATTATTCAAAAAGCGGGAAGTGCCATTCTTCACCGATTTTGGTTTGAGGTGAAAATTTTTGCCCATCCCTACTCCTTCCACATCTTTGGTTAGTAGCTCCCTGCACACAGTTGCTTTTGCAATTAGTGAAGGTATTGATTCCCCTTACTAAGGTTCTGCTCACAGCAGAGTTAAGATAATACCCAGGGATTTAACTAAAGGAGGTCAGAGGGTGCAGTTGTGCAGTGGTCCAGCATCCATGGGGACCTCATCTGGTTGAGGCTCCAATAATTTCTAGTTGTGGCTCTGAGATAGAGGCCCAAAACATATTTGTGCCAAGGCTCTCTAATGACGAGAAACTCCATCTCCATTGACAGTATCACTTCTTTTAAATTCCATTATACTAAATATATGTTCACTACAGATTTGAGGCTGAAAGGGACTTTCCCAGTCTGAGGTGCCTTAATGAAGTGGACAGGCAAAGCATACTTTTGGCCACAAACATATTTCTAAACCGCACTGTTTATTATCAGTAGCAAGTCACATTTTTATATTTGTTGGTAAAGATGGATCTGGTACACAGACTTTTTCATTTGTGTACATAGAGTCAAAATATAGTCTTTTTCACTCTCCAAACCACTCATATTATAATGGGCATTTTAACCCATCGAATGCTAATTATGTCTCCATTGCATTGAGAACCAATACACTAGTGACTTCTCTAGCATTCCCAGTGTTAAAAGCCCCAAAATAAATCAATGCAAAATGTTATTTTTCCCATATGGATGCTTCTCTTTTCTTTTATGTAGGCCCCTAATAATTTTCAGTCAGGGCAGGACATTGCTTCCATAACAGAAGTTTCTCTACAGACCTGTAGAACATCAGCAATTTTTACCATGTCTGTATCAAGAAGTTCCATAAAACATATAACTGAATTACCTTCAGAGCAAGTGGAAGTGCAGAATAGAACTGTCCTTGCTGGTGGGATCTGATTCATCTTCTTTAGTGATGAGCGAGCATGCTCGGCCGAAGCTCGGTTCGGCTCGAGCATCGCTCTGCTCGGCACATGGCGGTACTCGTACGAGTACCGCATGTGCTCGCCCGCCATGTTCGGGTCTCCTCCCCGCACGTTTCGCGGCTGCTGCGCAGCCAATAAACGTGCAGGGAGGCTCTGACATCAGTGTAATGCCAGCAGCCATGTTGGCTGCTGGCATTACACTGATTGGCTGGCCAGAACCCGTGATCGGGTGCTGTATAGCACCTGACCAGCGAGTTCGGCTCAGTCTTAGCCAGGGAGAGATGAGGATAGGAAGGGAAAGTCAGTGTAGGGAGAAGAAAAGCGATTTTGAAAAAAAAAAAGACCCAAAAGTCCTTTTTAGGACTACTGTGTGTGGGGGCAGCAGTTTATTTTGTTTGGGGGGGCAGAGATTTAAAAAAAAAAAAACGTCACATATTCCGTTCACTGTGCCTAGCCACAGATTAGCAGCACATTCTGTTTAGTGTGCAAAGTTGCAGATTAGCAGCACATTCTGGTTAGTGTGCAAAGTTGCAGATTAGCAGCACATTCTTTTTAGTGTGCAAAGTTTCAGATTAGCAGCACATTCTGTTTAGTGTGCAAAGTTGCAGATTAGCAGCACATTCTGTTCAGTGTGCAAAGTTGCAGATTAGCAGCACATTCTGTTTAGTGTGCAAAGTTTCAGATTAGCAGAACATTCTGTTTAGTGTGCAAAGTGTAAAATATCAAAGTCACATATTCCATTCACTGTGCCGAGCCGCAGATAAGCAGCACATTCTGTTTAGTGTGCAAAGTTTCAGATTAGCAGAACATTCTGTTTAGTGTGCAAAGTGTAAAATATCAAAGTCACATATTCCATTCACTGTGTCTAACCGCAGATAAGAAGCACATTCTGTTTAGTGTGCAAAGTTGCATATTAGGAGAACATTCTGTTTACTGTGCAAAGTGTAAAATATCAAAGTCACATATTCCATTCACTGTGCCTAGCCGCAGATAAGAAGCACATTCTGTTTAGTGTGCAAAGTTTCAGATTAGCAGAACATTCTGTTTACTGTGCAAAGTGTAAAATATCAAAGTCACATATTCCATTCACTGTGCCTAGCCGCAGATAAGAAGCACATTCTGTTTAGTGTGCAAAGTTTCAGATTAGCAGAACATTCTGTTTACTGTGCAAAGTGTAAAATATCAAAGTCACATATTCCATTCACTGTGCCTAGCCGCAGATAAGAAGCACATTCTGTTTAGTGTGCAAAGTTTCAGATTAGCAGAACATTCTGTTTAGTGTGCAAAGTGTAAAATATCAAAGTCACATATTCCATTCACTGTGTCTAACCGCAGATAAGAAGCACATTCTGTTTAGTGTGCAAAGTTGCATATTAGGAGAACATTCTGTTTACTGTGCAAAGTGTAAAATATCAAAGTCACATATTCCATTCACTGTGTCTAACCGCAGATAAGAAGCACATTCTGTTTAGTGTGCAAAGTTGCATATTAGGAGAACATTCTGTTTACTGTGCAAAGTGTAAAATATCAAAGTCACATATTCCATTCACTGTGTCTAACCGCAGATAAGAAGCACATTCTGTTTAGTGTGCAAAGTTGCATATTAGGAGAACATTCTGTTTACTGTGCAAAGTGTAAAATATCAAAGTCACATATTCCATTCACTGTGTCTAACCGCAGATAAGAAGCACATTCTGTTTAGTGTGCAAAGTTGCATATTAGGAGAACATTCTGTTTACTGTGCAAAGTGTAAAATATCAAAGTCACATATTCCATTCACTGTGCCGAGCCGCAGATAAGCAGCACATTCTGTTTAGTGTGCAAAGTTGCATATTATGAGAACATTCTGTTTACTGTGCAAAGTGTAAAATATCAAAGTCACATATTCCATTCACTGTGTCTAACCGCAGATAAGAAGCACATTCTGTTTAGTGTGCAAAGTTTCAGATTAGCAGAACATTCTGTTTAGTGTGCAAAGTGTAAAATATCAAAGTCACATATTCCATTCACTGTGTCTAACCGCAGATAAGAAGCACATTCTGTTTAGTGTGCAAAGTTGCATATTAGGAGAACATTCTGTTTACTGTGCAAAGTGTAAAATATCAAAGTCACATATTCCATTCACTGTGCCTAGCCGCAGATAAGAAGCACATTCTGTTTAGTGTGCAAAGTTTCAGATTAGCAGAACATTCTGTTTAGTGTGCAAAGTGTAAAATATCAAAGTCACATATTCCATTCACTGTGCCTAGCCGCAGATAAGAAGCACATTCTGTTTAGTGTGCAAAGTTGCAGATTTGCAGCACATATTCCGTGTAATATGAAGAAGGCGGGTAAAAAGGGACGGGGAAGTGGACGTGATCCTGATAGTTCAGGGCGCGGGTCAGGACGCGTAGAAACTGTGCCTGGTGCCACAGCACAAGAAAGAAAGACATCCACCATACCTAGCTTCATGTCTCAGTTTACAGGGCGTCGCAGGACATCACTCTCGAGGTCAGACCACTGCGAACAGGTGGTCAGTTGGATTTCAGGTGATACTGCTTCCAGTCGGTTAAGCACCACCCTGTCTTCCACCAAGTCCACTCTCAGTAGCCAAGAGTCTGGTCAACATAATCCTCACCCTGATCATCCTTCCTCCCACCATAGAGGGTCTGGTCAAAGAAGTGATCCCACACTGGGATTATAGTGAGGAGCTCGTCTCATCACCAATCCTTAATTTGAACCTCTCTCCAAGCACGCTTGCAGAGGAACATGACATCTTGTGCCCTGATTCACAACCTCTAGAGGGTACCCAATCACAAGAAGATGACAGAGGGGAACGGCATTTAAGGTCAAAGGAAGTGGATGATGATGATGATGAGACACAGTTGCCATTAAATCAACCACTATTACTGTCTCAAGACCTTGATGAGGAGGATGATATACAGTTGTCAATGACTGAGTATGTGGTGGGATCAAGACATGAGGAGGATGATCAGAGTGAGGAAGTGGAGGAGGACTTGGTGGACGATGAGGTGACTGACCCCACCTGGGAAGGTGGAGAGCCGAGCGATGACAGCAGTCCTGAGGGTGAGCCATCTGCAGCACCGCAACAGGCTGGAAGAGGCAGTGGTGTGGCTACAGAAAGAAGGCGGACCGCACCAAACCGGCCCGCAAATGTTCCACGGAGCACCCCCTTGCGTAAATCTCCCTTGCCAAGGGGTAGGTGTTCCGCGGTATGGCGTTTTTTTAAGGAAAGTGCGGACGACAAAAGAATTGTAGTTTGCAACCTGTGCCACACCAGAATGAGCCGAGGCATGAACACTAGAAACCTCACCACCACCAGCATGATCCGACACATGGCATCCAAGCACCGTAATAAGTGGGAGGAACGCCCGGATCGCCAATCTGTGTCTGCAGGCCACACCACTGCCTCCTCTTCCCCTGTTTTCGGTGCCGGCCAATCGCCTGTCGAAGGCGCAGGCCCGCAAACCTCCCGCCCTGCACCTGTACCATCTGAAGCACCATCAGCGACCACATCCACTTCCCTGTCCCAGCGCAGCGTCCAAATGTCGTTACCCCAGGCATTTGAGCGCAAGCGAAAATACCCAGCCACCCACCCACAGGCCATAGCACTAACCTCACACCTTTCCAAATTACTGGCCATCGAAATGCTGCCATTTAGGCTTGTGGAGACTGAGTCCTTCCGCAGCCTGATGGCAGCAGCTGTCCCTCGGTACGCAGTCCCCAGCCGCCACTACTTTTCCCGGTGTGCCGTCCCCGCCTTACACCACCATGTGTCCCGTAACATCACCCGTGCCCTGACCAACGCAGTTACTGGGAAGGTCCACTTAACGACTGACACATGGACGAGTGCTTGTGGCCAGGGACGCTACATTTCCCTGACGGCACACTGGGTGAATGTCGTGGAGGCTGGGAGCGACTCGGACCCTGGGATGGCACAGGTGCTACCCACGCCGAGGATTGCGGGCCCTACCTCCATCAGGGTTTCCGCCAGCACCTACGTTATTGGCTCCTCCTCCTCCGTTTCCACCTCCGAATTCTCTGCGCGCAGCGCCACTCACCCATCAGCCGGTAGCTGGAAGCAGTGTAGCACTGCAGTGGGGAAGCGTCAACAGGCCGTGCTGAAGCTGATCTGCCTTGGGGACAAACAGCACACGGCCTCAGAGCTGTTGCAGGGGATTAGTCACCAGACCGAGCAGTGGCTCTCGCCACTCAACCTGCAGCCAGGCATGGTTGCGTGTGATAATGGGCGTAACTTGGTGGCGGCTTTGGAGCTCGGCAAGCTCACACACGTACCATGCCTAGTGCATGTATTTAATTTAGTGGTTCAGCGATTTCTAAAAACCTACCCCAATTTGCATGATCTCTTGACCAAGGTGCGCCGCGTGTGTGCACATTTCCGTAAGTCATCAACAGCTTCAGTCGGCCTGTTGAAGCTGCAGCAGCGCTTACAATTGCCAGCTCACCGACTGCTGTGTGACGTGAGCACGCGCTGGAACTCCACCTTCCACATGTTGGCCCGGCTTTGTGAGCAGCAGAGGGCAGTAGTGGAGTACCAGCTGTTACACGGTCGTCGCCTCTCCGTTCAACTTCCTGTAATCAGAAGTGAGGAGTGGGAATGGATGTCAGACCTCTGTGAGGTTTTACGCAATTTTGAGGAATCGACACAGATGGTGAGCGGCGATAACGCTATTATCAGTGTAACCATCCCACTTCTGTGTCTACTGAAACGCTCGCTGCTCACAATTAAAACCGACGCTTTGCATGTGGAAGAGGTGGAAATGGGGGAGGAAGAGCTTACACAAGGTGACAGCCAGAGCACCCTCACTTCGTCTTCTCAGCGACAATTGGAGGAGGCGGAGGAGGAGGAGGAGGAGGAGGAAGACACGGTTGCCTCCGCTACAGAGGGTAGCCATGGAACTTTAGTTACATCTCTTCAGCGTGGGTGGGCAGAAGAGGAGGAAGAGGATGAGGAGATTGAGAGTCATCCTCCTGGTGAGGACAGCGAAATCTTGCCTGTTGGTACTCTGGCACACATGGCTGACTTTATGTTAGGCTGCCTTTCCCGTGACCCACGCGTTACATGCATTTTAGACAACACGGATTACTGGGTGTTCACCCTTCTGGACCCCCGCTACAAAGAGAATTTCTCATCTCTCATTCCTCCGGTGGAGAGGACAAGCAAAATGGTGCAATACCAGAAGGTTCTTGTTGAAAAATTGCTCCAAAATTTTCCATCTGACAACGCTGGCGGCAGAGTACGTGCTACCTTGGCCAACCGAGAAGGGGAGAAAAGGGGAGCACACAGCAGTTCCGACAAAGGCAGGGCAACACTCTCCAAGGCGTGGGACACCTTCATGACACCCCCGCCAGCACCCTCACCCTGATGCGCAGCCTAGTGTCACAAGGAGGGAAAAGTTTTGGAAGATGGTGAAGGAGTACGTAGCAGACCGTGTCAGCGTCCTCAATGATCCCTCTGTGCCTTACAACTACTGGGTGTCCAAGCTGGACACGTGGTATGAACTGGCACTCTACGCCTTGGAGGTGCTGGCCTGCCCTGCCGCCAGCGTTCTGTCTGAGCGGGTATTTAGTGCTGCTGGTGGCATCATAACAGATAAGCGTATCCGCCTTTCCACCGAAAATGCTGATAGGTTGACACTTATAAAAGTGAACAAGGCCTGGATTTCCCCTGACTTCTCCACTCCACTGGAGGAAAGCCCCGGGGGAACATAAAGTCACTTTATATATGTTATTTACAATGATGGGAATACTCTGTATTCCCATTCACCCCTTCCACCCAAAAAACGGGTATATGGTTGACTCTCTTCCATATGCCCAGTGATATAATTTTTATATAGGGCCAGCTCACCAGCGGGCCCAGTGATATAATTTTTATATAGGGCCAGCTCACCAGCGGGCCCTGTGATATAATTTTTATATAGGGCCAGCTCACCAGCGGGCGCAGTTTGACAATTTTTGTATAGGTCAGCTCACCAGCGGGCCTTCTCATATAATGTTTTATTGGGTCAGCTCTCTAGCGGGCCCTCTCATATAATGTTTTATAGCGTCAGCTCACTAGCGGGCCTTCGCATATAATGTTTAGGATGGTCAGCTCCGCAGCAGACCCTCACCCATAATGTTTTAGATGGTCGGCTCAGCGCACGTTTCCCTCTTAATCATGGCCCCAGTTCAGAAAAATCGAGGAAATTTTTGGGAGAATTTGCCTTTGCGCACGTTTCCCTCTTAATCATGGCCTCAGTTCAGAAAAATCAAGGAAATTTTTGGGAGAATTTGCCTCTGCGCACGTTTCCCTCTTAATCATGGCCTCAGTTCAGAAAAATCGAGGAAATTTTTGGGAGAATTTGGCTCTGCGCACGTTTCCCTCTTAATCATGTCCTCAGTTCAGAAAAATCGAGGAAATTTTTGGGAGAATTTGCCTCTGCGCACATTTCCCTCTTAATCATGGCCCCAGTTCCGAAAAATCGATGAAATTTTTTGCAGAATTTGCAGATGATATACAAGTAAATATACAGCAAATACTGTTTGGTAACAATTTTTCGCCTAAAGTCGTTTTTATCTTCCTTTTTGTGTGTTTTACGGTCAGTCTGTAAAAATGGCGTACTACGGGCGAAAGATCGTTCCCAGCAGCGACGTTGGAGTCCAAGATGCATCCAGACATCCTCCCTATGCTGTCCCTGAACCATTTCTGTGGTGTTTCCATCATTTTCTGCCCTTTTCCTATGGACCAGGCACCCTCCCCTCATCAGAGCAGGGGGTGCCTGGTGTAATGCTCGAGTCCTCCCATTGACTTCAATGGGGCTCGGGTGCTCGGCCGAGCACTCGAGCCTCCGGGGGCGCTCGGTCAGAGCACCCGAACACCCGAGCATTGGGGTGCTCGATCAGCACTAATCTTCTTACTTCTGTGGGATCAGTCAATGGTAATGTTTAATTTGTCACACATGTTACACTTGGTTTCACCCAGAGCTCTTATCTGTATAATGGGATTCTTCAGATTCTCATGCTGTAAATTTGTATCTAAAAATGTATAGGTATAATTTATTCATTGGATACCAGATATGTCTCTATGAATTGAGAAAAAGAATGTGTTGGAGAAGAATGTACTATCCAGGGGTTTTGCTAGGCCCAAACTTGGGCTTAACCCTTTGAATGACAGAATGGTAGGCAAAACATTGCAAAGCAATGCATTCTCTACCCCTCTGGCACAAAAAAGGTTAAAACACCTGGAGGTATATGCTGTAAGGTGTGATAAAGAGGAGGCAACTTTTTACGGTGTGGTAAGTTATTCTATAGAAACTATGCACTTCAGTCAGGTGATGGTCACCGGGAGACCCCTAGATTTTGCTGGACTACAACTCCCATTATCCTTCAGAAACCCTGAATTAAAGCGATAGTAATACCTAAAATGTAAAAAAAAATATGTTGTAGGGTTTATCCCCCTGAGTAAAACAAAAGTACTCCCACTGCTGAAAGATGTTTCATTCAAAAGTTATTAATTTTCAAAGTTGAGTTTTTTAGGTGCAATATCACAGTGGCCTGAAATTTTACAGTGGCGCTGTTGCTACACCATCCTATGGAGATTTATGGTCCTGAGACCAGAGCTGTCCATAGGATCGTGTAGCAACAGCGCCACTGTACAATTTCAGGCCACTGTGATATTGCACCTAAAAAATTCAACTTTGAAAATTAATAACTTTTGAATGAAACATTTTTCAGCAGTGGGAGTACTCTTGTTTTACTCAGGGGGATAAACCCTACAACATATTTTTTTTTTACATTTTAGGTATTACTATCCCTTTAAGGTCTCTCAGGTTGGAAATATCTCCATAAAATAATATTGGGACTGAAGAGTTTATTTCACTGGACTAGTTATTCCCAAGTTATCGCCTCTTTACACACCTTAGTGCATCTTCCTCACAGGTCTTGCCAGATTGGGGCATATAATGATGCTAATTTCTCTAATAGCAATGGTGCAATTAGGCTATGCAGTGGTGCAGTTTGGCTCTATGTTGCACTAATTAGGTCTTATATAGTCATAGTGGACCATACCAACAGCACCATAGGGGCAAATAAAACATTCCCCAATTTACGTTTATTTAAATGGGGGTTTCAACCCCTTGAATGCAAGCGAGGTCTTCAAAGCACTGGAAAGTCTCTATCATTTAATGGGTTAAAAACATTCAAGGGGTCAAAAGTGCCATTTAGCATTCAAGAGGTTAAAGCCCCATTTAACCCTTTTAGTGTTAGAGGGGTATCCAACATTTTGCAAATCAAAGCTTTGTATACCCCACTGGCACTTAGTGGGTTAAAACAAAGGGGATTTTTATTGGCCCCTTTGGTACAATTCATTTACCCCAGTGTTCCTCTTTTGCCTCCTGCATAAGGCAAATAATGTGATATGCTGCTAACTTCGAAAGGGTTAAATGGTATATCTCCAGATAACGTGGTAATGGCTTTTTATTTGTTTGAGACCCCAGACAAACTACATTGTTAGGATAGCCAATTAGTAAACATATGTATTCACTTAGCTTACACGTGAGTGGAAAATTGGTGTGGTTCTATTGAAAGTATGATGTAACTGCTAATTTATGCTGCTATGATTGAGAACCACAGTAATTCACTCTGAAAAGAATAACGGAAGGCAGGTACTACAGGCTTCCAACACTGAGCAAAGAAAAATACTACAGGCCTTTTAGCTGGGGTAAAAGTCAGAGCACAGTGAATGTTGCATGCCATTGATAACAATCATGTAATTTTGGTAATGTTCTATAATTATCAGTCTTCTTCCCCTTGTCTTGTAAATAATTCCACTACGATCCCCATGGCTTGGTGAATGGCTATACATTCTTCTTACGCTACATCTCTTCCCTAACCTTGGTAATAAAAGACGCTCTACTGGCTTTCATTGTCCTTCCTACACCTACCTAACTCATCCCATGCATCTGTCTACCTTTATTGCCTCTGCTTTCAGGAGATGGTCTGCAAAGGTGAATTAAAGGGATAGTAATGTTTCATAATAAAAGCAGCTCTAATTAATCATCATAGTATTTGGACCTTGAAGAGTGTTATTTCAATTCTGTCAGAGTTGTAGTTCAAGAGTAATTCAATGACAAAGTATCCCCCTCCTGTCCCTTTTACTGATGGAACACTGCTCAGCCAAAGCAGAAGGGAGGTGCCCAGATAGATTGCAGAGAGGGACAATCTTCAATTAAGATAAGGAAAAACCTGAAAAACTTGTCAAGGGGGGCAGGGCTTTCATTGTTCTCATAGGAAGAAGATTGTCCCCTACTGTTATCTGTCTGGTCTAGCAACCAGATTCCACATCTGAGAAGAGATGGCTTACACTAGGTAAAAGGGGCGGGAGGGGGAAACTTTATCCTTCAATTGCTCTTGAACCACTACTCTGTCAGTATTGAAATAGCACTCTCTATGGCTTAAATCCTGTGTATATTAATTGGAGCTGCTGTTTTTGTGAAACAGTACTATCCCTTTAAGTAGTTCTGGGGCAAAACAACTGGATGATAGGGAAGAAGACAAAATCCTATTGATTTAAATTGAGTTTTTAAACTCTTGAATGCTCGGGAAGTATCCAACACATCGGGGGAGATGCACTAAGGAGTGATAAAGAGGTGATAAAGCTGAGATAACCTTTCCAGTGATATCACTTCTCCAATTTCTATGTTATTCTGTGGAGCTTATACACTAATATTTCTCCAACTTTGGAGATCTTAGTGAATAGGCTCCATAGAATAACATAGGGGCTGGAAAAGTGATACCACTGGAGAAGTTATCTCCATGTCATCACCTCTTTATCACACCTTACTGCATCTCCCCCAATGAGAAGCAATTCATAGAGGCCTCTTTAGCATGATAGAAATGAAAAGCATCATTTAAAGAAGATCTGTCACCTATGTTTAGTTAATTTAGTTTATTTTAAAGATAATTAAATACTGCTTTTATGTTGTACTAATAATTTTGTTTTTCATATAAATAGTTTTTGAGGAATGAACGTTCGTTTGCTGGTGGCACAATCTGGCACTATACGTTAATTTGTTTTTGTGCTAGGCCCAATATCTCCACACACTGTGCCAGGTTAGGAAGAGCCCACACACAAGGGTCTTTTCTTATAGCATGTCTTTAAGTGACAGATCTGATTAACCCATTATAAACCAGAGGAGCATGCATCCTTATTTGCCATGGGTTGCAAACCCCTCTGGTCCTTAAAGGGATATGTCAATTATATTTTTTTTACATTTCTCCCAACCAACACTATCCTAGGGTAGAATTAAAAAAATCCATTTGGAGCAATGTGTTGCAGACCTCTCTAGCATTCAAGGGGTTAACATCACCATTTAAATCAATGGGAATAAGGGAATGTTTCTTTATATCAAACACTATTTCCTCTATCTACCAGAGCAGCTCAATTTCAGTCCCAGGACATTGGCTCCCTACATAGTCTACTACAGTGTTTGATTTCCAGTGCCACTGGTAAGTGCACATTACTGACCCTTTGGCTCAAGTGGCATTAACATGAGAGGTTTAGGCAAAAGTATCTTATTGAATTGGTGTAGCACTAAGAGATTCCAGCTCCTATTATAGTACTGCAGGGCTAGTCAGTTGTTGGATCTCCAGCTCATGGGCTTGCAGCTCCCATTATCCCCAACAACAGAATGTCCAACAATTGATTATCCATGTAAGAGAGTCCTTTTTTAATTTGCTGCCATTGTGCTTTTGTGTGTTTAGCAAAACCCATGTCTGATATGGCATCCTATTGAAATATTGTCACCTACATGGTGACCCTCAAAAGAGCTACATCAAAATGTCTCCCGCTGAAGATGCGGCAACATGAGAATGTCTCTTAAAGGTTGAAATGTGGGCACTGTGTCAATGTGGCATTTGATGCAGGCACATGTTAGCCCTTTGAGTGCCTTGTTTAACCCCTTGATCTTTACCTCCGTGTAGTCTCAGGTAGTCAGAAAAGTGGTGTGATCTCCAGCTCTTTGCCATACAGCGAAGACAGCAATCAAGCTGGACCTTCAGTCCTGTCTAAAATCCCCAGATTCGGACATGGATTTCAACCTAATTACTGGCTGTCATAATCTATAATATCCAAGGGGATAACATGTTAGATAGTCAGACCAACAAAGGTCCTTAGCTTATACTCATCCACCCCCATCAGGTGTAGCTGTCCATTTATCATTCTTGAACCAGTAGCTGCAATAACAATATAATGCAAGATGATCTCCATGACATAAAAAACTTGTTATTGATAGAGTGGCTCTTAGGATATCACAAAGCTTGAAATTGACAAGTAGAGAAACAAATAACAGCCAAGTGTGCATTTTTTTGGTTCTTTACCTCCGTCTACTCTTCAATTGTCCTGCTCATGCCTGTACATTCCGCTGAGTATCTCCGTGTAGATATTTGTGGTGTATAATGACACTCAACTGCCCTTAAGAGATACAGCTGAAGACTATATGGAGGTCAAGGGGTTAAACAAGGCACTCAAAGGGTTAATATGTGCCTGCAGAAAGTGCCATATTGATACAATGCCCACATGGTGACCTTTAAGCAGGCAACCTTCTAATGTTGCTGCTCTTAAGAGGGTGACATTTTGATGTCACCCTTTTGATGAGGGCAACATTCTGATGTCATCCTTTTGAGGGTATCTGTGTAGGCAACGATATTTCAGTAGTAAACCAATATAGTATGTCTCCTGTTGGAGATTTAACAGTTGGCTTCCCCTTCCATATTCCCTGCTGGAAACCTAATATCAAACAGAATTTATCATTGTTCACATTCTATTGAACCTTTAGTAAAATCCATCACATTCTGTCATATCTTTGGACTGTGAATATAACTTTTGACTTGGTCCTATTGTTTATCTCTATCAATACACTGATTCAATGCACGCATTTTAAACAAAGACTCAACCCAAGCTTTGATAGACTTACTGATTCACCGGTGCAGCTCCAGTGGTGTTAGCATCTAACACTAGCAGCTGTGCTTCAGGGAATTTACTACAGTTTATGATCACTATAGTACACACTGGTAGGTAATCTCTTTCATTATTAGGTGCTTAGTTTCAGAAAGCCCTGTACATTACAAGCTACATTGCATGTGGGGAATATGAAGTGAACTGACACACACACACAAAATGTTTAATGTCCCCCTTGATTTGTTTCCCCTTCCCTCCCTCTATCCACCTCAAAACAGTAATCTGCATGCTCCCATTTCCTCCTTCTACCTACCTCTTTGACCAGGATAAAGACCCCCTCCTGATGCAGCTGTTAGGTCTATGCAGTGGGTGACATGCTTCCATTTGCTGCCAATTCCTCAGCTGCTGTAGTGTCTCCTTTCAGAAGGACCTCTTCCTACTGAGAATACATTAGCGTGTCATGACAGGGCACCATAGTTTCAATGAGCATACCTCTAAAGGTCCCGATGGCTCATAACGTATTCTCAATAGGAAGAGATCCTGAAAGAAGTGATTACAGCAGCAGAAGAGGGTGGCAACTTGCAAATGCAAGCATGCCACCCACTGCATGGATCTCCTGGCTGCCTTTGGAAACGAGTCATGGTCATTGAGTTGGGTAGAGGGAGGGAAAGGGGGAGCAGATATAATTGTATGGAGGTGGCAGGGGGAGGAATGTGGAGAGAAATCGAGGGGGGGGATATGCTTACATCACATCCCGAGCAAGATAGTAGATTTTGTCAGAGCAGTGACTGTTCCCTTAAAAAGCTCAGCCAAATTGTTATCAAACTTTACTTCAGCTGATCAAACTTTCTCCTGTGTACTATTTCACTAATTTCACTAAAACGTTTTATTCTCCCCTACAGTCCCATACTTGCCTCCCTCTGTTTCTTCCACTCTTACTCCTACCCCATCCTCTGCCTATTCCCTCACCTCCTGATGCTTTCTGTATACCATCATCTACCCTTTTCTACTCGCCCAATTTCTCTAGTCATCCTCTCCCAAATACAGAAGTATTCTTTGGAAGCAAAACATTCCTAAAAATAGTGTTTGTGAGTCACAAATATGAATGAATGAATATGTAAACATAATGCTACAAGTGTATGCAATGCTTTTAAATTTAAGGATTTAGACAATACATGGTGACAAGTGCTTTGCAAATTGAAACACTAGGACTGGGGTCCCTGATTGAAAGCTTACAATAAAGGAGACATGCAATGCACATAATGGTTATGTGCAGAATACTGTGTTAGAGTTCTATTCATGGTAGGGTAAACATTAATTAATTAAGGGCTGTGGATTCATGAAGAAAGTCAGTGCATTCTAGCTTGATGGAGCTTTGTTGAGGGGTGTAATTTTAAGTGAGACTTGAAGACTGTAAGAGAAGTTCAATGGCGTAAGCTAATAGATAGAACATTTCAGAGGTAAGGAGTGATGAGAGGGTTTGATATGAGGGAGAGCAGTAGACACAAACGGACCTGGGGAAAGAATGTAGTTGACTGATTGTATAGGGTGAGGTGGGGTATAGTGGGACATCAGAGAAGAATTATAGGAATGGTTGTAGAAGAGAAGGGTCTTGAATTACAGAAGCATGATTTTGTGTGATCTCTGCAGTTGTGTCGTGCCTCTGTCCGTCCGCTTCTTCCGGGTCGCGGCATATTGTGATGACGCGCCGTCTTCCCGGCCGGGGCGCATGCGTGCCTCTGTTTCTGCCTGCCCTTCCAGCCCTGCCCTTTCCGTCCCTGCGGTCTCTTAATGGGGTGAGTTCAGCACTGGGACGCGTTAGTATAGTGTCTCAGTGCTGTTTCCTTTGTCCTGCTGAATTAGGCTGTGTCCTGCTGAGTCCTGTCTTGTCCTGCTGTGTCCTGTTGGGTCCTGCTGGGTCTTGCTGTGTCCTGCTGAGTCCTGCTCTGTCCTGCTGTGTTCTTCTTTGCCCTGCTCTGCTCAGGGTCTCCTGTGTATGACCCGGCCCGTTCAAGACTCCTCTTCTGCCTGTGGCTCCGGTTAGTGTTCCTGACTTCTCCGTGTACGACCCGGTTTGGATTCTGACTACTCTTCTGCCTGCTCCATGTTCCAGGGTTCTCAGTGTTTCCTTGGCTGCCAGTCCACGCTCCGGTTCCTCGTGGTCCTCTTCACCTTCCACCTACTACCTGAGTGAGTACCGGCTCCTGTTGGAGTATTAGTATTTCTCCCTGGGGATAGGGTAGTATAGTTTGTCTAGGGGCGGTTATCGAGGGTCCCCTTTGGCTCAACTGAAGGGGGCTAATCTAGCTTCACGGCTAGCAACTCTATCCAGCTTCGGCTGCGGCACAGCTCCCTCTAGGCAACCACCGCCCGCTAGCATCGCTCCCCAGCGTCGCTCCCCAGCCTCTGGCTATCATATCCCTTGTTGGAGGAGGTTGATATTCATCTACTCCTCTGGGTAGTAAGGAGGGTTCTTGGTGGAGTCCCCTTTTCGGGGGCTAGAGCAGAGTAGTCATTACATTATACTAACGCCACACTCTTCTTCTATAATGTCGACCGACCCTAAGGAGTTGTCCGTGGCCATTGTCCAGCAGGGCGCAATTCTGGAGGAGCACGCGTCACAGATCCAGAGTCTGGATCACAAGTTGGATTCCATCTCAGGTTTACTCCAACAGCTGCAGCAGAGTCTGCAGGGCGCGAGTGCTTCTTCCACTAACGCTTCGGTGTTGACACCTCCTCCTATGGCAGCTTCTGGTCCTCGTTTGCCCTTGCCTGAGCGTTTCGATGGGAACCCTAAAGATCTGAGGGGTTTCCTTAACCAGTGCCTCTTGCACTTCCGCTGTCAACCGGCTGTATATCCCACTCAGAAGACTAGGGTTACGTTTGTGATCTCGCTCCTTCGTGGTCAGGCTCTGGCATGGGTGTCTCTGCTTATTGACCATCAGTCCCCTATCTTGGACTATCTGGATGATTTTCTTACAGCTCTTCGCTCGGCCTTCGACATCCCAGGGCGCCAAGAACAAGCCGAAGCTGCTATTTTGGAGATGCAGCAAGGACAACGCCCTTTGAGTCAGTATGCAATCGAGTTCCGTACACACGCCTATGACACCGATTGGGGGGATAACGCCCTGAAGGCAGCTTTTCGGCGTGGGCTCAATGACCGGATTAAAGATGAGTTGACAACGCGTCCGCTTCCCCAGACCCTTGAGGGCCTCATCACTCTGTGCTCCTCTTTGGAGCATCGCATTGTAGAAAGACGCCCCGAGAAGGACCGGGATCGGGGTCGTCATCAACCTCCACGTTTGCCTGTCCGCTTAGCCCCCAGGTTCCAGGCTCCTGCAGTTCGTCCTGAGGTCTCCTCGGAGCCGATGGAGGTCGGTCGTGTTTTTCGCCTCTCCGATGAGGAGAGGAACAGGCGGCGCAACCAGGGTCTATGCCTATACTGTGGAGGTTCCGGACACATTGCCCGCTTTTGTCCTAACAAGCCGGGAAACTCCAGGACTTAGAAGGTAGGGGACCCCTTCTAAGTCATATTCCTGTCCCCGTGTCCCCTGTTGACCGACTTATGGTTCCTGTCTCTCTATCTTGGTCTGCCTCTTCTTTTCGTGTATCTGCCTTTGTCGACTCTGGGGCTTTGGGCCTTTTTCTGGACTCGGGCTTGGCCAAAAGACTTGGTATTCCCCTTCAGAGACGACACCCTCCTATGCGTGTAATCGCTGTTGACGGTTCACCTCTTGGAACCGGTAGAATAGCCTTCTCTACTGTGCCAGTGTGCTTGCAGGTGAGCCAGAATCACTCTGAGACCGTTGTCTTTGACATCATTTCGTCTCCTCTTACCCCTGTGATCCTTGGGTTTCCATGGTTGCGGAGAACCAACCCCACCATAGACTGGTCTGCAGGTTCCTTGTCCTTTCCTGCGGTTACGACGGTGGCACCTGTGGCCCTGTGTGCTGACTCCGATATTCCATCCGCCACAGTGGATGTTCCAGATCCCTACCGGCCTTTTGCTGATGTCTTTTGCAAGACCAAGGCTAGTGTTCTGCCTCCCCATCGCCCGTATGACTGCGTAATCGACTTAATGCCCAGAACCATACCCCCTCGTGGACGCACGTACCCTTTGTCCATTCCGGAGACGGCCTCTTTAAAGGAGTATATCAAGGACAATCTAGCACGTGGTTTTATCTGTCCTTCCACCTCTCCCGCTGGGGCTGGTTTCTTTTTTGTTTCCAAGAAGGACGGTTCCCTGAGACCCTGCATTGACTACCAAGGCCTTAATGCTATAACGCGCAGGAACTGTTATCCACTGCCTCTCATTCCCGAGTTACTCGATCGATTGCGGGGTGCTACTGTCTTTACCAAGCTAGATCTACGCGGCGCATACAACCTCATCCGGATGCGTGAGGGTGAAGAGTGGAAGACCGCTTTTAACACTAGATTCGGTCACTACGAATACTTAGTGATGCCATTTTGTCTTTGGAATGCTCCGGCGGTCTTCCAGGCCCTCATAAACGATGTGTTCCGGGATCTTCTGCTTACTTATGTCTTGGTTTATCTAGACGACATTCTCATCTTCTCCAAAACGTTGTCTGAACATCGAGTCCATGTCTCTATGGTTTTAGAACGTCTACGGGTGAACCATTTATATGCTAAATTGGAGAAATGTTCTTTTGAGCAGACATCCTTGCCATTCTTGGGTTATATTGTCTCTCCTAAGGGCCTCCTCATGGACCCTGCTAAGATTTCTGCGGTTAAGGAATGGCCGATTCCGCAGACCCTAAAGGCTATACAACGCTTCATAGGGTTCCCAAACTACTACCGCAAATTTATCCGTGGATTCTCCAGGATAATCCACCCCATTGTGTCCCTTACTCGAAAAGGGGCTGATCCCAGCAACTGGTCTTCCCCAGCACTGTCTGCCTTCTTTCAATTAAAGAAGGCCTTCGTCACGGCTCCCATTTTGTCCTACCGGGATCCACATCGTGCTTTCACCTTACAGGTAGATGCTTCTGAAACAGCAGCCGGAGCCATTCTGTCTCAGCAGTGTCCTAGGGCCGGTGTTTTACACCCTTGTTCCTTCTTTTCTAGACGATTTACTGAGGCCGAGCTAAATTACGATACAGGGAATAGGGAGCTCCTCGCTATCAAACTGGCTCTCGAAGAGTGGCGTTATCTGCTAGAGGGATCTCCTCATATTGTGACTATACTCACAGACCATCAGAATTTGGCTTATCTGGCTTCTGCCAAAAGATTGAACGCCAGGAAAGCACGTTGGTCTCTGTTTTTTGCTAGATTTCATTTCCGTATTTCTTATATACCTGGTAGCAAGAACACTAAGGCTGATGCTTTGTCTCGCTTGTCTGAGCCTCTTCTTCCCTCCTGTCCTGCTACTCCAGACACTATCCTACCTCCTTCTTGTCTTGTGGCTTCCTTATCCACCAACACCCTCCAGGACATCCGTGCCTCTCAACACCTAGCACCTCCAACCTCTTCTTCTTCTTTCCGGTTTCGTAGGGCTCTTTTTGTGCCTCCTCGGTTCCGGACTGAGATAATGCAATGGTCCCACCACTCCTTACTTGCAGGCCATCCTGGTGTGGCTCGGAACTATGAACTCCTTACCCGTCACTTTTGGTGGCCGGGTTGTCGTTCCGATATCGCTTCTTATGTCTCTTCCTGTCCGGTCTGGCACGCATGAAGAACCCCCACACTCGTCCCTTCGGTCTTCTGCAACCCTTACCCATTCCGGCCCTACCATGGACCGAGATCGCGATGGACTTTATTGTGGATCTTCCTTGTTCTTCTGGCATGACTGTTATCTGGGTTGTCATCGATCGCCTTACGAAGCAGGGTCACTTTATTCCCTTACCCAGTTTGCCCTCGTCATCCGCCTTGGTCGACCTATTCCTCCTACATGTGGTACGCCTTCATGGTGTACCATTGAATATAACTTCTGATAGGGGGGTCCAGTTTACCTCCAAATTCTGGAGGTCCCTGTCTTCTCGATTGGGCATCCATCTGCAGTTTTCCTCTGGTTACCACCCACAGACCAACGGCCAGACTGAACGTCTCAACCAGTCGCTAAAGGCATACCTGCGTACCCATTGCAATAACAGGCAAGACGACTGGGTGTCCCTTCTTCCTTTGGCGGAGCTCTCTTATAACTCCCTCTTACAGACCTCTCTGGGTTGCTCCCCCTTCTTTGCTGCTCTCGGATATCATCCCCGAGTGCTTTTCCTGGCTCCCGGATCGGCTTTGGTGCCCTCAGCGGAGACCCGTGTCCGTTCCCTGATTGACCAATGGCGGAGACTTCGTTCCACTCTTAGTGCCGTTCAGCGGCGTCAGAAAATAGCCGTGGATCGCTACCGCTCCGCAGGTCCTTCCTTTGCTCCTGGAGACCGGGTATGGTTGTCTGCCCAGGATACTCATGGTAGGCAGCCTTCGACTAAGTTGGGCCCACGATTTCTGGGTCCATTCCGGATTTCTCGGCGGCTATCCCCGGTTGTCTACCAATTAGATCTACCGCGAACCCTACGTATTCACCCCGTCTTTCACGTCTCCCACCTACGGCCTTGGATTCCGGCTCGTTTTCCCCATCCCCGGGTGTCCGTTCCTGCTCCTGTTTCTGTTCAGGGTCAGGACGAATACGTCATTGACGATATCCTCGACTCCCGCCGGGTGAGGGGTCATCTTCAGTATCTGGTCAATTGGAAGGGTTACAGTCCGGAGGAACGCTCTTGGGTGCCTTTGCGGGATGTCCATGCCTCTGCCCTCTGCCGCCGTTTTCATGCACGGCATCCGTCTAGGCCTGTTTAGCGGCCTCCGGAGGCGGTCGTTGGGGGGGGGGCAGTGTCGTGCCTCCGTCCGCCCGCTTCTTCCGGGTCGCGGCGCATTATGATGACGCGCCGTCTTCCCGGCTGGGGCGCATGCGCGCCTCTGTTTCTGCCTGCCCTTCCAGCCCTGCCCTTTCCGGCCCTGCGGTCTCTTAATGGGGTGAGTTCAGCACTGGGACGCGTTAGTATAGCGTCTCAGTGCTGTTTCATTTGTCCTGCTGAATTAGGCTGTGTCCTGCTGAGTCCTGTCTTGTCCTGCTGTGTCCTGCTGGGTCTTGCTGTGTCCTGCTGAGTCCTGCTCTGTCCTGCTGTGTTCTTCTGTGCCCTGCTCTGTTCAGGTTCTCCTGTGTATGACCCGGCCCGTTCAAGACTCCTCTTCTGCCTGTGGCTCCGGTTAGTGTTCCTGACTTCTCCGTGTACGACCTGGTTTGGATTCTGACTACTCTTCTGCCTGCTCCATGTTCCAGGGTTCTCAGTGTTTCCTTGGCTGCCAGTCCACGCTTCGGTTCCTCGTGGTCCTCTTCACCTTCCATCTACTACCTGAGTGAGTACTGGTTCCTGTTGGAGTATTAGTATTTCTCCCTGGGGATAGGGTAGTATAGTTTGTCTAGGGGCGGTTATCGAGGGTCCCCTTTGGCTCAACTGAAGGGGGCTAATCTAGCTTCACGGCTAGCAACTCTATCCAGCTTCGGCTGTGGCACAGCTCCCTCTAGGCAACCACCGCCCGCTAGCATCGCGCCCCAGCGTCGCTCCCCAGCCTCTGGCTATCATATCCCTTGTTGGAGGAGGTTGATCTTCATCTACTCCTCTGGGTAGTAAGGGGGGTTCTTGGTGGAATCCCCTTTTCGGGGGCTAGAGCAGAGTAGTCATTACAAGTTGTATAGGAATCCAGTGGAGAGATTGGAGGAGGAAGAGGGCAGGGACAAACTTAGGTGACACTAAGGCAGCTTGTGCTGCAACACTCAGCATGGATTGAACTGTATTGAGTTGAAAGTCAGGAAGACCAGAAATAAGAAAGTTACAGTTGTCTATGGGGGATAGGATGAGTGCTTGTATAACAATTTTAGTTGACTAAGAACAGAGGAAGGAGCATTTGCTATGTTAAGCAAAAGAAAGTGGCATTAATATAAGGAGAGTGTCAGATTAGGATACTAGAACAGTCTAAAATTAAAGGGAATATTAGGATCCTAGTGCTGGAGGTTGGTGACAGGGAGTCAAGCAAATGCCTACTCACACCCATAACTAGTCAGAGGTCCCAAGGCGGCCATCGGAGAACCGACGACAATGCCCTCAACTAATAGGAAGGCCTGAGGTATGATTTGATGACAAAACAAAATATTTAACAGGCCCAGGACTCACAGGAAGATGAAAGCTGAAGGGACTCCTGTTGCGAGCATGAACCTGAGGCAGACAAAGAGAAGGCTGAATCAAGCCGAGGTCAGAACCAAGTAGGAAGCAGAAGATCCAAAGGATTAGACAGAGGCAAGGTCGGAGGACAAGCCGGGTCAAAGTCGGAAGAGTGGATAGCTCAAATCAGCAGTCGGGAAGCAAGGTCAAGACACGGCAAATTTGGTACACGGGAAATCTGAAAACGCTGGAAATCAGAAGCTAAGACTCAAAGACATGAGGCGTGAAGATCGAGCACAGGTAAGGTGGCAAAGCAGGTAGATAAAGGAGTGTAGTCCAATGAGGGGAAGGGGTCATAGGTGAACAGGAGTGACAGAGTGAAAGAGGAAGCAGTATCAATTGTTACCCCTAGGCACCGTGCTTCTAATACTGTATTTATGGTAGTGCCATTTATTGGAATCTGGAAGGGCACTACTGGGCCTGGTCTACATGGGATGAGGATTATCTCAGTTTTATACATGATAATTTTGAGGTGCTATCCAGTATAACTTAGCCTAGTGGCAATCTGTGACATTATACTGAATATCAGGAATCATTTGATATACTGATGAATAAATCTGGGAGTGATCTGCATAGAGGTGATATCTGAGTCCAAATGAGTTAATAAGTTCACCAAGTGTTCTTCTTTATAGACACAAGAGACATGGTCCTATTATAAAAGCTCTGTGGCTTCTTGACAATATTGCCTATTTTGCTAACCACAGCAGAGGGATAAAGACAACTCAAATATGTCAGTAAAATCCCCTGTTGTTCATTGAGATTTGATTTGGACCTCAGTAATAAATCACTCTATGGATGAAACTCCATTCACATAGGCTGCTGCACTTAAAAAAGTGGAGCAATTCTGGGGCAAACCAACTGCACCGCAGGGAATATGCAAAAATCCTTCAAGGAGTTAAAAGCCCCTATTTAGCCCAAACTCAATCGCTCTCTTTTATCTAGACCACCAATGTTTGGGGATATTGGTCTGCCTGATCTTATTGGCTACTAAAAGGCAGTAGCTTTATCCACTCTGTTGGAGTTGGGGCAAATTCCACCTCGGCTTGGCCATCTCTGTTGCGGACTATTATTAATTCCATTCAACCTCTCCAATTACTTTGGGCTGCTCTCAGATGCATTAGATCAGTTGTACGCTCTTGCATTATTTTACACCATCTTTTGGGAATCTGGCGGATTTGCAGCGCCGTTTATGATCTGGCACCCTCTTCTTGTGTGCAATAATCAGGGACCCTGACTTCCCCCCTGGTCTTCAGACAGGCGTATTTAGTGAATGGTCCAGCCGTTGACCAACTTCTCCCAAAGGGTACTCTTCCTTCCCACGCAGAGATAACCTCTGCATATCACCTTCCTCTGGTGGAGTACTGGAGATATGAACAAGTCCGACATTTTGTACACTCACATTCTCTTCCATACCACCACAGGTCCCTTACACAATTTGAATCTCGAATGGTAGCCCCTATATCAGGAAAGATTGGCTTCTCTGTTTCTCACACTTTAGCCCTATTATGAGATTCTGCTGCACCTGAATGCCCTGCACAGAGGACTGCTTGGGAGAGAGATGTTGGTCTCTGTTTTTCGGATTCATGGTGGCTGTCGGCTACGGTCACGTTGCAGCCCTGTCAGGTCTTCAGATTTCCTTCGCACCCCATTCTTTCCTCTTCTCCATCCTCCCTGAGATATCTTACCCCTATCTAGCCTCTTCTCTGTGGAGATGGATTGTGCTCATCAAAGTGGCTCGGGCCTGCATTCCTAAAAGGTGGAAATTGGTTGATCCTCCTACCCTCACTGATTGGAAAGTCTGTGTTCAAGGCCGTCTGAACATGGAACAACTTTTCCATTCCTCTGTGGGACCCTATTCTTTCTATGATGATGAGTATCAATCCTGGATCGATTTTGTATGGGTCTAGAGGCCTTTTGTCCTTCGCTCTCCCTGCTTCATGTGGAACCCCCCCCACTGACCTACCATCCCCCCACTTGACCTCCTGTCACTTTGCTTGAAATACCATTGACTTTCCTTGGGGCAGGCCCATGGGGATTCTTCCCCCCTAGCCTTCCTGAACCCCTACCACTACCCTTCTTTCTTGCTCTGACACTGCAGATCGCTTGCTTAAAGGGATAGTAATACTTCATTTTATCTTTATTTTATTTTGTAGGCATTAAAAAAACATGAAGAACGATATAAGTCTTATCTCTCAAACCTTTATGGTTTAAGAGATATTCACAAGCAAAATATCCCCCCCAGTTCAGCCAGATCAGAAGGGAGGTGCCCAGGTAGACTGCAGAGAGGGACAATCTTCAATTAAGATAAGGGAAAAAGCTGAAAAACTTGTCAAGGTGGGAAGAGCTTTCATTGATTTCATACAAAGAAGATTGTCCCCTGCTGTTATCTGTCTGGTCTTACAACCAGATTCACATCTGAGAAGAGATGGCTTACACTAGGAAAAAGGGGCAGAAGCAGAAACTTTGCTTGTGAATATCTCTTAAACCATAAAGGTTTGAGAGATAAGACTTATATCATTCTTCATGTTTTTTTAATGCCTACAAAATAAAATAAAGTTAAAACGAAGTATTACTATCCCTTTAAGATATTCTTTTCTTTCTACACCTCAGTTTTCCTTTCCTTTCTCTTCCTTTCTGAGCCCCTCTCTTTCTCTTTCTTTCCTTTGTCTCTCCGAATATCTGACACCTCCCTTGACCCAAAATGGAATTGTTGTCTTTTTCCCTCTCTTTCTACCTTTATCAAGGTACAGTCTGGGTCTGGCTCTTTTGTTACGTGATGTCAGGGCTTCTTTAGCTGTATGTTCATTGCAGACACAGACTTTGCATTTTATACTCACTGTTATGAGGGGACCTGGTTGCTTGTCACCTGGTCTCTATGAATGTTTGTATGTCTGTATTGTTCACATTTCTTCAATAAAATATTTTAAAACTGAAACAAAAATAAAAACCCCTATTTAACCCTTTGATTGCGAGAGGGGTACAAGGCAATGTAGTGCATACCCCTCTGACACTCAAAGGGTTAAATAGGGGCTTTTTTTACTCTTTAAAGGATTTTTATGTATTCCCTGTGGTGCAGTTGGTTTGCCTTGCATATCCCCTCTGGCACTCAAAGGGTTAAACCAGTGTGCAGTGTGCATCCCTCTGTTACATGACAAATACAACTTATTTATTCCTTACTAGTTGAACAGCCCGTTACACGGGCCACAGTGCCACTGCCACCCGGTCGTGGGGCAGTCACGCGCAGTAGAGACTGCCCACGCCACGGTTGATACAGAGCCAGAGCACCCAGCTCTGTATTAGCTGCGGCGCAGGCAGTCTCTACTGCGCATGACTGCAGCACATGCAGCAGTGTCTACTGTGTATGTCGCGGCGTTACACACGATTTAGCGAATTATTATATAGGATGGTGCATTTGGTTTGCATCAGAATTGCACAACGGTTTCCCTAGTGCATCAAACCTATATGATCAGAGTGAGACTGCAGGCCCTGCTTACTGCAAGCAAAGTCCAAGTGGTACCTCATAAATGATGCACTGGCAATGCAAAGTTCATAAATATCCCTTACAAATTGAGTGATTGATAAAGATGCCTTATAATAGTTTGGGGTTTGGTAAACCAGTGTGCACCTTCTACAGAGCTACTCGTTAACTCTTTGTGAGGGATATGCAAAGCATAAAGTGTTCCTTGCAATACCTGGATTTGTTTGATTAGGGAGCAAATAAAAGCTATAGGTGAATTTTGCACAAATATACATTTTTTTAAAGGAATAGTAACCCTTTATTTTGACAATCTATTTTGCAAGTGAATAATATATAAAATCAAGTTGCTTATACTTATTATAATTTGTTTCATCTTTATCTGTTTTTTTACACTTTTAGATGAGTCCATGAGTCTACAGCTCTTCCCTTTCTAGATGTCTCCATAGGAGGTAGCACTGCTCCAACCCTATCTGGACAGAAAAAGCAGGGATAGTGTAACAATGTACCACAATCCCTGCTAAGGAAAAGATCGGAGATAGAGAACTTAGAAAGTTCTTCCCCTCTAGTAACGGATCACTTAGAGGGTTAACATGCAACCTCAAAATGTGATTCTCCTGCCCCAGTAAATATGTGCCCCTCTATCTATCTCCTCCTGCCCCAATAAATATGTGGCCCTCGATGTGTCCCCTCCTGCTCCATTAAATATGCGGCCTCCTATCCAATTAAATAAGTGTCCCTCCTTGTGTCCCCTTCTGTAAATATCTGCCCCTTTATGTCCCCTCCTGCCCCAGTAAATATTTGCCCCTACATCTGCTCAGACAGAATTCACATTTCCCCTGCAGAAAAAAATAAATAATTCAGCCTCAAACGTACCTCTGTTAACACTTCGAATGCCAGATGCTTTGAATTTTTTGGCACCCTGCTGGCCAGACACATTTTAAGCATTTTTGCTGTCCATCTGTTTAGGTATAATTCATGTTGATAACTTTCTAGTTATATATTGAGAACTATATATATATATACTTTTTTTCAGGGTCTTCCATTGCTAGAACTACATTTTGCATTGTGTGACTAGCTGTGATGTTATAAATAAATCATGCAAAAAACATTACTTCTTTTGTCAATATCATAAAATATATAACAAAAATATTTATGCTGGTTGTTAAAATTTTAATTTTTTTAAAAGCCCTGAACCCCATGGATAGAAAAAATACAAACTACAAATTGTCTGCACTCACTCCTAATTATCAGTAGTGCAAAATGTTATTTTCAACTGAGGCTGCCGCATACAAGTAGTACAGTTTGGCGTGAGGACAGAGGGGCCCTGCTGACCATTTGTGGTCAGAAAAGCAGGTATAGTGGGACAATGCACCACTATCCCTGCTAAGGAAAAGATTATACACAGCATAGGCAGATTTAACATAGTATGTACTTGCAGAAAGGATAAATAATCCTTTAACTAAAATAAACATGATTCTCATCCATTTGCAATAAAAACAATCTAAAAAAAAAACCACTATTATTTCTTTAAATTGTGCTTTCTTCAGAGTAGGCACCAGAAGCCTTGATGACAGCTGTGCACACTTGGGGCATTCATTCCAGATTGTTGAGGGTTTCAGCTCCAGTTTTCTTCCATTGCTCTTGGAGTCCCTCCCAAAGCTGATCTGTCTTGGCACTTTGCTAATGCACTGGTCCAGGTGATCCCACAGGAGTTTGATTGGGTTACAATCAGGACTCCTGGAATCCAGACAATGTTTTGATTACTTTTTGGGCTTCTTTGGACTTGACATAGTTCTTGCATAAGTGGGATGAATGCTTTGAATCATTATCTTGTTGTTGTGAGAAGCACTTGGCGATGCAATGGGTCCCTGAGGGAATTCCCTGAGGGAATTCCTGTGCATAAAAAACACCTCTTTTTTTAAACAACATACCACTCCTCTGTGGTGGAAATATTTGTCATGTTAGCAGCTCAATAAATTTGCACTTATAGAAACCAACACATGGCAAGAGATAATTTGTGCTTGAATGTAAAGTTGTGTTTTTTTTTTGTTTTTTTTTTACAAAAAAGTGAATGTATTCAAATTATTGAACTGTATTGTATATGGTATTTCTATTAAGGGGAAAATCTAACTCAATCCATTTTGGGTTCTTTGTTTTCAATTGATTATTTTATGTGCAAAAAATCTTCTGTATGGTTGCATCATTCTGAAAAGAGTGTAAATGAAAAATGGCCACTGGGTTTGAAAAAAAACCTGAGGCTCGTGAAATAAGAAAAGAACTGGAGTGGTTCGGAGGAAGACCGGTTGAACCATACCCAATAAAAATCCTCTTGATTTAAATGGGACTCAACCTCTTGAATGCTAGAGGCCTCCAAAGTATTATAGAGATTTCTCTAGCACTTAAGGCCAGGGGAGGGCCCAGGGGGGAAATACAATCAAATGGCCCATTTCTACTATTGTTTGAGACCACTGTCCCATCACACCCCCTTTTGTTAAGCTTTAAATCGGCATTAATGTTGTTCAGTAAGTCAAGTGATGCCACATAGCTTACAATTGACATGGGGCTACATTACTGATACTACAGAGCTCACAATGTAAGTAAAGCGGAACTAGTGGTACTTATTTATTTTTGTTAATTTGATTGTGAGACCTAATAATAACTATATATTTATGTACCATACCCTTCATTATGCCCTTGATAAATTATATTAAATGTATTAAGAGTGCCTAGAGTGCTTAGAAAAGGAGTCTCCTCATCGCATTGTGACAGAATGTCCACTGCTTCAATCTCAGATGCATCTACCTCAATGAAGAAGGTTTTTAAGGGAACAGCAAAACCAGGATCCGGAGCTGTGGTTAAGGTCTTTTATAAGGTTGAAAAGTTGGAATGAGCAGCAGGTGACTATATACGATGGTTTATCTCCTTTATGTGTTATGATGGGAGCAATCACCTTGGGGAAATTTTGGATGAACCACCCAAAATAATTTGCAAAACCCACGAATTGTTGAATGGGACATAAGTTAAGCCATTCTGATACTGTCTTCACCTTATGGGGATCCATATCAATTTCGGTGGACGAGATGACATAACCCAAAAGTTCACATGCAAAGCTTCAAAGTGACATTTTCGACCTTGGCATACAACTGATTCTGTTGGAGACATTGAAGAACAATCTTAACATTCTATCTTTGTTGCTCTAATGAAGTAGAGACAATCAAGAGATCATCAAGACAGACGACCAAGAAGCTCAGCAGAAGGTCTTGGAATATGTTGCTCTTTAATGATTGAAAAACTTCTGGAGCATTGCATAACCCAAAAGGCATAACGAGGTACTCATAGTTCCCAAATGTTGTATTATAAGCAGTTTTCCACTTGTTGTTTTGCCTGATTTGGACCAGATTATACTCCCTATTTAAGTCTAATTTTGTAAATACCGTGACCCCTAGAAGCCAATCCAAGAGTTTCGGTATCAACGGCAAGCAGAATCTGTTCTTGACGGTAATTCGATTTAACCTTCTGTAGTTAATACAAGGACGAAGGTACCCGTCCTCCTTGTGAATGAAAAAAAACCTGGCTCTGGAGGGTGAAGTTGATGGTCTGATGAAGCCCTTTTCCAAATTCTCTTGGATATATTCAGCCAAAGACTTATCTTCAGGCTCAGATAATAAATAAGTTCTGCCCGTAGAGTAATTGTCCCTTAAAGTAGTCCAATAGGACAGTCGAAGGCACGGTAAGGTGGAAGGCAGCTGGTTTGCCTTCTTTTTACAGAAAACATCCATGAACTCCCAATATGTGTGAGGCGCCAGAGTCTTGGTGTCCGTAGGAGTCAGAATGGGAGCAATTATTGGCGTAATACCGGGTAGACAAGTTGTCTTACAAGACATACTCCAGGAGGCAATTTAGTTGGTAGACCAACTAATGACTGGATTGTGCTTCTGTATTCATGGGTCCCGAAGAAGAACTAATGGTGTTGAAGCTAAGTATCTCGGTATGCGTTATTCCAGTGGTGAACTGCAAGGGTTCGGTTTCCTAGGTACTGTTCCGTAGCCCACAGTTTTCCCATCAATGGAGGTCACTAATAACTGAGTGGTTTTAGGATGAAGAGGCACCTGATGATCCCTGGCCCAAGATAAATCAATAAAGATGCTGTCAGAACCATAATTAATAGACAGAATTAGAGGCTTGACATGAGAACAGTTGAGTGTCACCGGAACAAGGAGACGATAATTACATTTGGTCTTTAGGGTGATATAGCTTGAAGCTGAGCCTCTATCCTCCTTCAAGCTTGATCTTTTCCTGACCTGGTTGGATACTGTTGCAGGAGACATCTAGGAAGGCCACAATATAGGCAAAGATCTATACTGCATCTACGCTGTCTTTCAGAATCTGTAGCTTAGCAAAGGCCCCTATCTCCATGGGTACATCCATGGAAGATTGAGGCTGAGTTGGAAGATTCGAGGCTGAGGTGGGACCTGTCTATTTCTTTGGGTGCGCTCTACCTCTTGTTATCATTCCAGCATACATCTATCAAGTTCTAAACAGAGTGTAATGAGAGCCTCCAAATCCTCTGGAAGTTCAAGTCATGGCATTGTTAAGTCTTTAATTTAATCCCTTTTGAAATGCAGCCTTTAAGGCTTCAGTGTTCCAGATAGCTTCATACTCCAAGGTACATAGCTCTATGGTGTATTGACTGACCGGACTTGAGTCTTGTTGTAGCTCTAGTAATGAGGCTTCAGCTGCTGGTTCTCTGCTTGGTTGGTCAAAACTGATTGGAAGGCTGTAGCGAAGACCTCAGAATTCTCTAGTACAGGGGACTGTTTTTCTACCAGAGGGGATGCCCATGTCAGAGCCTAATCTTTCAGCAAGCAGATGATAAAGTCTACCTTGGCAGAATGTGTGCAAAAGGTCTGTAGAAGTGTCTTAAAGTGTAGCTGACATAAGTTCAAGAACTCCCTACATTCAGAAGATTTGCCAGAATAACGCTGTGGCAATGGTATCTTGGGCGGTTGTGCCCCAGTATTCCTAGAAGGAATTGTAGGAGTGGTAGCTACAGTATGGATCACTGAGGAAGCACCTGCTGAAGTAGATGCCAAGGTCAGATTTAAGAATTTCAAGAATGGCATCTAACTTGGGGTCAGGTGCCTGAATGTGTGCCACGTGGGCTGCCAGTATTTGTTCCTGTTGTTTTTGGTGATTAAACAGTCTGGATAACTCTGCAGGATAAATATTTGGCTTACGCTATCTGTCAGGTTTGGAATAAGTGTGGTATAGAATGTCCTAATGAGTAGCTGGGGAGCTGAGAGTTGAGAGCGTGGCTAGGGATCAAAGCAACCATTGGAAATGTCTTTGCTGCAGCTAGTGCTGAAGTAAAAGTTGCTGGTTGTGAAGTCAGATGTCAGGATAGACACTTCCTTCAGCTGTGCACCTCTAGGAGGATCTGATTCAGAGCACTGACAACCATACTATTGATGATGAGTATAACTAGACTGGCAAAGAGATAATCAGGAGAATAGCAGAGTCGACTACGACCTAGTGATTTTCTGAAAGCAGAGTCAAGCAGAACTGGCAGTTGGAAGGCTGGAGTAGTACCTGGAGTGGTTAGTTGAATGAAGCCTGTGTCATAACCGGAGAAGGTAGTCCGAAGTAGTGTCACGGTTTGTTAAGACACAGAGTTAAGTAAAAACTCAACTTTATTGAAAAGTTAATGCAGCCCCGTAGGGTAATACACACGTACACACATATATCTTTATTAGACAATGTATTTTATTAGACAATACAATGCAAATAAGAGGAATATTGGTTCTACCGGCCCTGCCAATATACCGGGCAAGGCAGCCAGGGGATCGGAACTGGTGAGGTGAGGCTCTACCGGTCTTGCCAATACCGGGTAAGGCAACCCAAGGAAACAGGACAGGTTCTACCGGCCTTACCATATACCGGTCAAGACAGCCAATAGACAGGTGATATACAGGCTCTACCGGCCTTGCCAATACCGGGAAAGGCAACCCAAGGAAACAGGACAGGTTCTACCGGCCTTACCATATACCGGGCAAGACAGCCAATTGACAGGTGATATACAGGCTATACCGGCCTTGCCAATACCGGGTAAGGCAACCCGAGGAAACAGGACAGGTTCTACCGGCCTTACCGTATACAGGGCAAGGCAGCCAATTGACAGGAGGAAACATCAACCACACACTAAAGTGACTGACAGTCACTATGATGGTAAAGAGGCTGAGTCAGTAAGTAAGCCGCCAGCAGCAGAGATAATGGAGCTCAGCTATGCTCTTCACAGATGGAACGCCATACCACTATAGAGCAATCAGGTATGCATGGAGCGAACCAGTACCCAGTACGTGGAATGCAATATATACTGAGGCAGCCGGGTGGCTTGAGGAGCGAACCAGTACCCTGTACGTGGAACGCTATAACACTGAGGCAGCCGAGTGGCTTGAGGAGCGAACCAGTACCCTGTACATGGGATGCGAAAATACAGAGATAGCCAGAAGGCTTGAGGAGCGAACCAGTACCCTGTACGTGGGACGCTATCAGTCTAAGACAGCCGGAAGGCTTGAGGAGCGAACCAGTACCTTGTATGTGGAACGCTATAACACTGAGGCAGCCGGATGGCTTACTGAGCGAACCAGTACCCAGTACGTGGAACGCTATAACACTGAGGCAGCAAGGTGGCTTGAGGAGTGAACCAGTACCCTGTACGTGGAACGCTATAGCACAGAGACAGCCGGATGGCTTGGGGAGCGAACCAGTACCCTGTACGTGGAACGCTATAGCACTTAGGCAGCCGGATGGCTTGGGGAGCGAACCAGTACCCTGTACGTGGAACGCTATAGCACTGAGGCAGCCGGATGGCTTGGGGAGCGAACCAGTACCCTGTACGTGGGACGCTATCAGTCTAAGACAGCCGGAAGGCTTGAGGAGCGAACCAGTACCTTGTATGTGGAACGCTATAAAACTGAGGCAGCCGGATGGCTTGAGAAGCAAACCAGTACCCTGTACGTGGAACGCTAGAGCACTGAGACAGCCGGATGGCTTACTGAGCGAACCACTACCCAGTACGTGGAACGCTATAACACTGAGGCAGCTGGGTGGCTTGCAGAGCGAACCAGTACCCTGTACGTGGAACGCTATAGCACAGAGACAGCCAGATGGCTTGAGGAGCGAACCAGTACCCTGTACGTGGAACGCTATTGCACTGAGGCAGCCAGATGGCTTGGGGAGCGAACCAGTACCCTGTACGTGGAACACTATAGCATTGAGGCAGCCGGATGGCTTGGGGAGTGAACCAGTACCCTGTACGTGGAACGCTATAGCACTGAAGCAGCCGGATGGCTTGGGGAGCGAGCCAGTACCCTGTACATGGAACGCTATGGCACTAAGGCAGCCGGATGGCTTGGGGAGCGAAACAGTACCCTGTACGTGGAACGCTATAGCACTAAGGCAGCCGGAAGTCTTGTCTGTATGATAACTGACAAGATAACAATGTCGCCAAGGTGGCTCAGGAACATCTGAAGACAGGAAACGACTGGACAGGAATCAGCGAATGGAAGCAGGAACCAGCAGGCAGGCGGTCAACCGGAACATCGGCGGAGACTGGCAGCAGGAAGCAGAGGTTCGACCGGATCAATCGAAGTCAGGAACTCTTCAACTGGAAGCACTGGAACATGTAGAATACAGGCCGCAGGAATACAGCAGAGGCCCAGGATACTCAGGAACAGGATCATATGCAGCAGCATAGAGACAACACAAAAGGGCAACCAAAGGGTGCCCAGGCTAGGATTAAATAGGCAATACAAGGCGGGCTGAAGGCAGCCAGCCAATGGAGAGCCCCCTACTGGTGATAGACAAGAAAAGAGAGCAATCACAGGCACCATGATAAGTAGCCTGAGTTGTAGCCGGTTAGTCAAATGTAGCCTGAGTCATTACTGAAGCAGGCAGTCGGACATAACCTGAGTCATTACCAGAGCAGGTAGTTTTACGCAGCCTGAGCCATTACCGGAGCAGGTAGTCGAATGTAGCCTGAGTCATTAAAGAGCAGGTAACCAGACATAGCCTGAGTCGTTGCAGAGCATGTAGTTGGACAAAGCCTGAGTCATAGCCAGTCCAGTTAGTTGGGGTAGCCTGAGTTGTTACTGGAGCAGGGAGTTGGACATAGCCTGAGTCGTTAGCAGAGCTGATAGTCGGACCTGAGCCATTACCGGAGCAGGTAGTAGGACGAAGCCTGAGCCATTACCGGAACAGGTAGTCGAAGGTAGCATGATTCATTACCGGAGCAGGTAGTCGAACGTAGCCTGAGTCATTAAAGAGCAGGTAACTAGACATAGCCTGAGTCGTTGCAGAGCATGTAGTTGGACAAAGCATGAGTCATAGCCAGTCCAGTTAGTTGGGGTAGCCTGAGTTGTTACTGGAGCAGGGAGTTGGACATAGCCTGAGTCGTTACCAGAGCTGATAGTCGGACCTGAGCCATTACTGGAGCGGGTAGTAGGATGAAGCCTGAGCCATTAAAGGAACAGGTAGTTGAATATAGCCTGAGCCATTACCGGAGCAGGTAGTCGAACGTAGCATGAGTCGTTACAGTGCAGGTAGTCGGACATAGCCTGAGTTGTAGCTGATGCAGGTAGTTAGAGTATCCTGAGTCTTTACCAGAGCAGGTTCAGAGAAGGCAGGTAAGTCAAACGAAGCTGGGTCAGATATCAAGAATACAGCAGATGGGTAGCAGTAGGCTGGAACTACTAGTAGGAAAGTTTGTAGAACAAACGTCGAGTGACAGAAGGCGTGCAGTTTTAAACTCATGGCAACCAATGATTGTACTGTTAGAATCAGGTGATTAACGGAGTGAGGAAGCAAAAAATGCCTGACACCAACAATATATATATATATATATATATATATATATATATTGGATTATATTTTTTAGCTGTTTTTATTTATTGATACCAGTTTAAGTTCCTACTACTAAATTTGAATAGTTTTTTACTGTTATAGGTATTTGCATTAAATTAATTTATCTTGAAACGCTACACTCAGATCTCTTGTGCTCTGTTTTTTTTCTTGTTTGCAGATAAAATATGTTGGTCAATGAAATGCACTGCTGTCTCAGCCTAATGGGAAAACATAGCAGGTGTACTTGCTGGAGGATGTAGGGATAAGTAGAAATGTGAAGATTATTTGTCAGTCCAGGTTTTATGGAAATAATTTAAGAACATCTTACAGCTGTCAGATTTGGAAGGAACCTGTGCCCTGCTACTGAAAAGTTAAATTTGTTGAAAAAAAACCCAAACAAACCAAAAAACTAACAAAAAAACTTCCAGCTGGTTTCATCATGTATGTTTTCTTTAATATATTGTGTCAGGTTGTTTTCACCAAGTTTATTCAACAATACAGTTTCTACGAGTAACCTATTATTTCACAAATTTTGGTCACAGAAAAATTTATTTCAGGGTTCAAAAAATTAACAGCTGTCTCCCATTGCTTTATATTGACAGAGGTCCCTTCAAATGAATCTACATTTCTTTCATGAAACATTGAAGTTTAGAACTAAATCAAGTCAAAACTAATTTCACCCAAGTCAGGTTGTAGATCTCCTGTAACTACAGGATCATAGAGTTATGCTACTTTTAGTACAGAGATTCAGCACATTAAGCAAAGATTGGATCATTAGCGCATGTACCCTGATATTAGTCAGTATGTATCCATCAGAAACGCCAGGGTTTTGAGTAATTGCTATGGACTTTTCATCAGGAACACAAAACAAGTAATTTATCAAACTTCCTTAATACTATATGTCTACAAACCAGATCTATCAGGAAAGCTGTGGGAAATAATCACACTTTTTTGCTTTGATTAATCTTGTGGTTTTGTGTTCTGCGTGGAAGAGAATATGTTGGTAGAAGATTGAAGTATGCTGTTTATAGCTTAGGAAATAATCAGACAAGTGATGTACAAAGAATAACTGTGGGGTTATGCACTAAGATGTGCAAAAGAGGTGAAAAAAGGAGATGACTTCTCCAGTGATATCACTTCTCCACTATCTATATTGTTCTATGGAGCCTATGCCCTAAGATATCTCCCCCTTGAGAAATCTTAGTGCAAAGGCTCTATAGGAATCTGAGAAGTTATATTACTGGGAAAGTCTTCTCCACTTTATCGCCTCTTTATCACACCTTAATGCATTTCCTCCGTGGAGTTGCTCTGGGGAAAACCTACTGCACACAGGTCAGGTTTAAGCCATTACTTAACAGGATCCCGTAGCTGCTGGAGACATTTCAGCCTTCTAATGGGTTCAATAACTACACTTGTTTTCCCTCTTGCTAAAAAGTAAGTATACAAGCTTATTACCCCTTCACATATATTTCAGCTTATATGAATTTCATAGAAAGTTGTGTGCTCACACCTAGATTTTAACAACTTCACACAATTATGAGTTATCATACCCATTTTTACTTCATTTCCTAGACCCGGCTGGGACTGACAGCGCAGGCGCACGGACGTCACAATGGCAAGATGACTACACTCCATGCTACTGTCAGCCATAGAAGAGAGCAGAAATCTATTAAATAAGGTAATTATTCTGGCGACTAGCTCTACTAAGCAGCTAGTCACCAGATGGGGACTTAGTTAAGCTAAAGATTTTGTCGGGTGGTAGTTCCGCTTTAAAGAATATTAGTAGTGGCAGCCATGTGCTTGCCACCTGCCTTATAATTTCCTGAACAAGTCAAAACTATTTAAATAGGCCAATATTCAAAGTCTGACAACAACTTTATTTTTAAAGTATTCATTTTCTCACAGTGTAAACTGCTTGAGAACCATTGGGGTACCTCTGCACTGCAATAGTGTGCACAGCCTGCTGGTTCACAATGGGTTAAACAGGCAGTGCCTTATAACTGAAAAAAATAATTAATATCGCACTGGGGAGCCTGTTTTTGACTCCTATGTGATCAAACAGATCTAAAAAGATGTTGTGTTTGATATTTTCACCATTGCCTGAATTACTCCAGGGCCTTTAAATTCAGCGTACTTTTTCCTTCTTCTACCTCTTTATTTAAACCTGAAATTTTGTAGGAGTGACATAAACGAGAGGGTCGGGTGGAATTTGTAGTAGTTGGTATCATAAGAGAAAAGAAAATGAGAGCAAAATCTCTCCCTATTGCAATATCAACTGAAGAATATTGTTAAAGGGATAGTATGGGCAAATATTAACTAAACTGTATCTTGTAGCTATTACAAAAGTAAATTAAATGCCCCCAGTCCCATCTCTCAAACCTTTATGGTCTGAGAGATATTTGGGACCAAACTTCCCCCCTCCCTTCCCTTTCCCTGCGCTCAAGCTGACTGCAGGGTAATCTGGTCCCGGGACTTGCATAAGCTCTTCATCAGAGCCGAGATCGTATTATTGAGACAGAAATCCTTCACTGGAACAGTCTACAAAGTGTGCTTTGTTTGCAAGCACACTTTGTAGACCGTTCCAGTGAAGGATTTCTGTCTCAATAACACGATCTCGGCTCTGCTGAAGAGCTTCTGCTTGTCCAGGGACCAGATCCCCCTGCAGTCAGCTTGAGTGTTGACGTCAGGGAAAGGGGAGGGAGGGGGATCTTTAGTCCCGAATATCTCTCAAACCATAAACATGGGACTGGAGGCATTTAGTTTACTTTTGTAATGACTACAAGATACAGTTTAGTTAATATTTGACCATACTATCCCTTTAAATTTTATTTTTCTGTTAATAATGGTGTGATGACAAAAATACTGAACACATCTGTTCTCCTGTTAACACTCTAACATAGTTCTCTTGTATGTCCTAGAGCAGGGGTTACCAACCGTGGTCTTCAAGAGGAATTCTGGGTTAACTAGTTACTCCATAGGAGATAATGCAAAATCCCCTTTGAAATAAATGGGGCTTTAAAGTGAACCTTTCTCCTCCAACCAATTGTTCAATTTAAAACCACTGATAAAACTTTCCATATAGTATGATATAAAAAAAAATTCATTTTTTCAGATAGTGAATAAAATTTACCTTGTGATATCATGCTTTACTGTGCCTATGGTACAAGCTGTTCCAAGAAATCGCTATAATGGCCATTCCCTTTTCAGTGGACTCTCCAGTCTCTTCAATAAATGTGTTGGCAGCACTCCAGATAGGTCTTGAGCCAATAAAGTAAAATCAAAAAGCTTTATTCTTGATACTTTAAAAAAAGCGCACTTGAAGTGTGAAACGCGTTAGATATGTTGAAACATCTGCGCTATTGATATGTGAACATGGTTTCCTCCCTCTGTCAACAAAAGAGCTGTTTGAAAATGTTTTAAAGTATCAAGAATAAAGCTTTTTGATTTTACTTTATTGGCTCAAGATCTATCTGGAGTGTTACCAACACATTTATTGAAGTATTGATCAACAGGATTGGAGAGCCTGTTTTACTATCTGTGCACTGTCATATAGTGGTGAGTTCCTTAAGTTTATTATTATGAACTGCTGTCAATATATGCAATGACGTGGTAGCTTTATTTCAATCTTTTTAGACTCTCCAGTCTCCACTCACTGCCTTCCCTGCTTATTGCACATGTTCCACTAGCAATTATTTATACACACTGACAGCCTGCCCCTGGCAAAGATTGGCAACAATTTTGAGGGAGAACTCTGCCAATCTTTTCAAATGTATGCAAGAAGGCCGTGCACTGCCTCATGAATAACCTGAGTAATCCAGGTATTTTTTTTGGATGAGGAAACATCTATATCCCATTGAAATCAGTGTATTGCTTAATTTGCACAATGGGTCGGGGGTTTAAGGAGGGTGAGAGGCCTACTTTAACCCCTTGAATGCTATAGATGTCTTCAATACTCTGTGAAGCCGTGTGTTGGGGACCTTTCTAGTATTTAATCAGTTAATAGCACCATTTACATCACTGAGAAGGTTTGTTTGTTACCTATAGTGTAGTTGGTGTGCTTCAGAAGTGCAACATGTTCCTTTAGCACATAATCTTTACCAAGTCCTCACTTTGATATCAGTGATGTTCCTTAGTTTATGTACTCTGTTCTCCCCGGCATAGTGTTGGTGGAACCGGTCACTGTAGATTGAACCTTATCTCACCAAATCAATCATTGCTTCTGTCAGAGAAATATTATCAAAGTACATTCAAAATATACTTCTGGGAGGCCGCTGTCATCACAGTTCTAAACCACGTAATTTGCAAATAAAAGAACAAACAAGATATTATAAGCAACAAAATATGTTTCCAACTCAACGCAGTTCATAAGTTGTACAAATATAATCAAATTTGCTACAGCACATGAAAAGTGTTTGCAAAATACAAGTGAGAGATTATTGCTGATTCATGTGTCTATTTCACCTGACATAGAGCCACCCTGTTATCTTACCTGTATTACATTTATCACTGAGTCTGATGTACTAGGAGGAACTGTAGACATATAAAGTGAACCAACTGCACCACAAGGGACAAATTCCCAGAATTTTCCTTGATTTAAATGGTGGATTTTTCCCACCTTGCATGCTAGAGAGGTCTCCAATGCACTGCTATGCAAAGTGTTGGAGACCATTTCTAGCTTTCAGGTGGTTAAAATTCCCAATGAAATCAATGGAAATCTTTTATTTGTCCCTATGGCAAAGTTATACCCCCTCCCATTATTAATCAGGTCCAAAATTGACATTAACCAATACAATGGAACGTAGAAAACAATAGGATCAGTGTGTCTTGTTCACAACACCTTATAGTTTAGAGGAAGGTAGGTGGAACACAGAAGGAGTAAGTGCTATGGGATGTAAGTGCCTCTTGTCACATGAACTGCGGTCAGTGGTTGGGAGAAAGAAGTGCTTTTGAGTGCAGTGGTCCAGGCAAATAGTGGGTCTGTTTGGGAGAAAGTGACTGTGTGAACAGTAAGGTTGTGATTGGGCTTTAGGTGGGAGAGTGATATTAGAAGAGAATGAGAGTGAGCAGAAGTTGGACAGGCTGTTGATCTGGCCTTTCTCATAATGATTATGAAGGTAGTTGATAGGCTTCCCTGCAGAGGTGACTTTTCAGGGAGCGTATGAAGATCTGAAGGCTGGGAGAAGGATCTGATGGATTGGGCATGATAATTCCAGAGCTCAGGTGCAGCAGACTATACCAAGAATTTTTCAGATACAATTTTCTAGGATCTATATATATATCTTTAAAGTGCACCTGTCACCTTAAGAAAAAGTTTACTTGGTTTTGCAGATCATTGAAAACTGTATGTATGCTGTACTAACCATTTCTTTGTAAAATAAATATTTTGAGAAATTACGCTTTATGTTTTGATGGCATAGTGTGGCACTTTATGCTAATTCCCTGAGCAGTATGTTAATTAGTTATGTTTGAGTATAAACTGACAGCTTGCTGTGCTGTTCAGAACAGTTCCTGCATGGCCACAGTCTAGATACATTCATAGCACAGTGTGTTGTAATATTTGGTCCATCATATAAGCTAATTAACATAAAGTGCCATACTGTGCCATCAATGAATAAAGGTTAATTTCCCAAAAAACATATTTACATTATGAATGGTTATTACAACATATACACGGTTTTATTTACTTAAACTAAATTTATCATACTGTGACATGTCAGTTTTAGACCATTAACCCTTTGGGAGCCAGAGGGGTATGCAACGCATTGGTACATGGAACATGGGATGATTTACTGTGGCTCTTTTGTCTGGCTGTGCACACACACAACAGTTCTGATAAAAAGAGAAAATATAACTTACGGCTTTCTCTACAGAAGTAATAATGATACATTATACTGCAAAGCATATGTTTTATACAATGTATCATTGTTACAGTGCAGGGAGCCAGAACTGATTAATTGTCTGTACAGTTGCATGATCAGAAGCAAAAGGATAACCCACATTTAACCCTCAGCCATTTTCATTCTTTAACATCGCAAGAACCTGGCATTTTAACAGGGGTGTGTAGACTTTTTATATCCACTGTATGTGGATTACCACAAGTCCCTGTATTTGTCATTCAGTGTTCAAAATATACATTATTCAAAAAGAGAGTGAGCCCACTCAACCAAAGAATTTGGATATTACCGTTATGTTATCTACTATTTTGGAGTCCCTCAGGTACTGGAAAGCATAATTTTGTAACTGATTTGAAGTTGGCAGTGACGGTGAAATTTTTAAATGATTTTTGATTTCTATTATCATGCTGGAAGAGTTTGTCTGCTGTTGTAGGACTCCCTCTCATAAAAGCCAAGCCTCTCTGACCGCTCTTTGTTACTGATCTAATGTTCCCTAGATAATTCTCAGTTCTTCTATTGGATTGGTTAGCCTAAACCTTTGCGTACCAGAAGGGGTATCCAGCACATTGTGAAGCAATGCACTGGATACCCCCTCTGGCACTCAAAGGGTTTTAAGGGCACAATTATCAAAAGAAAAAGTAGTCTTAACCCTTTGATTGACAGAGAGGTATCAATCATATTGCACTGCAATGTGTTGGATATAGGGTGACCGCATTTCCATTCTGTCATTCAGGGAAACTGCAGAGATGAGAGCAGTGGAGTGCTTCTCCTGGGCTCTAGAGCAGTTATGCACCATGTCACTATACAGCACTGGACATCACTGCATAACCCTCTCTTTCTCTGGTGAAACACAGAGTTTTAAACACTAGAGGGAGAACTTCCCATTGACTACTGAGTCAGAAAGTGAAGCCTGTTGTGGGCTACAAGAAAATGTACATCACACCCAAAGAATTAGACTAGTATTACACTACAGCTCCTGTTTGATGTCAGGATCAAGGCTCAGTTCTTTCTCTAGTGTTTAGAGATCTGTCTGGTGGACATTTTGTTGTAGTCCAGCAGACACATTGCTTCCTGTCACAATAGGCAATGGGCAGTTCTACTAGAGTTTAGACCTCTATGCTCTGGAGTCTTCATTCCAGGTTTTTATATTGTCCCAGAAGAGGGCTACCAGGGATATGGGACACACAGTTAAAATCAGGGACTGTCCTGGGCAATCAGGGACCCATGGTCACCCTAGTTGGATACCTCTCTGGCACTCAAAGGGTTAAAACATATTTTCAATGTCAGAATTTTATTTTGCTTTAAAATGATATGTCTTCATAGAGAAAAATACAATTTATTTGCAAATTAACATCATGAAAGGCAATTTTAGGTAAAGTGGTCGTGGTCAACATGCAGTTAGAATTGATCATATGCTCAAAACACTGAGTCATTAGTTTCAGTGTTAACCCCAAAAAATACCTGCAAAGTAAAAGGGGAGTTATTCTGGGGCAAACCAAATGCACTAGAGGGAGGAAATATTCCGAAAATGATTGCAAATGTACTGCAATGCACTAAAGACCTATATAACATTCAAAAGGTTCAAAGCCCAATAAATGTAAGTGGAATGTTTATTTGTCCCCTGCTATGATGCAGTTGGTTTAATACAATAACTCCAGTTTGCTTTTATAAATATGGGCCATAGGGCCTTAAAAGTCAGTGATGGGAAAGAAAGAGTCTACCAGAGTATATCCATTAACATTAACTTTTAACAGTAGTTGCTGATCTACATGGTGCACACTATAGTGTATGATCAAAGTGCAGTGCATACAGGCAGACACACTCTGCTACTGACTTTAATGCCTTGTTTGGTAACGTAGGAAGTTAAGTTTAAAAAAGACACAATTCCATCAAGTTCAACCCTTGCCTCATAATCCAGAGGCAAAGAAAATGATATAGCTTTCCTCCTAACAAATAATTTAGTCTATCAGACCATACTGCTTTGCCTACTAATACACACTATAACCCTGTATGTTCCCTTTTGAAAGAAACGCATCTAATCTTCTCTTAAATGTATCCATTGTATTTGCTATAACCACATCCTTAGGCAAGGAATTCCACAATTTAACAGACCTCCCTATAAAAAACCCCTTTCCTCTGCTGAAGTCGAAACCTCATTTCCTCTAATCTCAAGGTTATTTTATCAGGCCTTGGAATGAATAGTACAAAATCAAAGAATAATTAGAGTGCTCACTGGGCTTTGGTATGGGAGATTATGTACTCTTCACACAATATATAACAATTATATCATAGCAGACTTGGTACCATTGCTTATTATGGATTACCCCTCTGGTTATCTGCTAAACCAGATATGCCATATGTATTGATACAAATTCATATGGATGTAACAGTGATTCAAAGCAAGGCACTAAGAAGAAAAATGCACATAAAATGATTCTCACAAAAAATCATACATAATGAGGTAAAACCAGTTCTGTATAGTACTAAATATATTAGTCAGAAGAATGGAAAACCTGAGTAAGTGAAAAGTCCCAAGTAATGGTAGGATGAATGTCCAAAACTGTCAGTGGATGAAAGAAGATGATGAAAATTATGAAATGGATGAGATGGAGAAGTAAGTACAATGCCAATACTGGTTTTAGGTGGGGGAGCTCACTTGTTGATAGACTGTGCTGCTGTCAGATGTCCAAAGTCCTCTTGAGCAGTGATATATATAGAAGAAAAAGAGAAAGAAAGTGCACAAGAGATCTAAGTTTAGCAGGTAATACCAGAAACAATATATCTGCCAGGATATATATAATCTCAATAGAATGCAAATGATAATAAAATCACATTTATTACTAAAATATAATAATAAAAAAAATCATAAAATATGCATGCATATGCAAATGAGATATATACATAAAATGTATAACATGAAAGAAACAAAAATTAAACAGCCAGGAAACGATATTTAGTAGAATGTGAGTAACTGAAGGGGATTCAGGAGTCTGATGGAATGGTGAATATACAGTGAACATAAGGCGACTGTTTGTTGGAGTGAGCAGACCAGTGGTGCTGGTGTATGCAATAATTGAAGTATCTCCTGTTGAGTGTATCAATAAAAGCACAGACATGTCAGACGGGAAGTGTTCCTTCTTCCTCCCCACAGTCTAATTGCTTACAAGATACTTTCTTGCCATACAAAGTATCTTAACAGTTAATACATTCTGCTCACCTGATCAACACTTGGGTTTAGGCGCATAAGAGCCAATGAATGGATGTTGATTCCCCACTGGATACGCCTCTGTTCCCATCATCACTTAGGTCTGCATACATCAAAAGGTGTAAGATGATGTTAGGTAACTGCTGAATACCCCGTTGTTCAGGTTCCGTGGGCCAGATAGTTTCTCAGAGATTATAAAAGTGCAGCGTCAAATATAGAGAAGGACTACTCAGCAAATCCACTTAATGGCATAGTGATGTTTCAAAATAAAAGCAGCTCCAATTAATCTCATAGTATTTGGGCCATGGAGAGTGTTATTTCAATACTGTCAGAGTTGTAGTTCAAGAGTAATTGAATGATAAAGTATCCCCCTCCCACCTCTTTTACCTAGTGTAACACTGCTCACCTCAGATGTGGAACCTGGTCTTAAGACCAGACAGCTCACAGCAATGGACAATCTTCTTACTGTGGGGACAATGGAAACCCTGCACCCCTTGGCAGGTTTTTCTGTTTTTTCTCTTATGCTAATTGAAGATTGTCCCTCTCTGCAAGCCATCTGGACACCACCTTGCTGCTCTGAGTTGGGCAGTGTTACATCAGTAAAAGGGGCAGAAGGGGGATACTTTAGCATTCATTTACTCTTGAACTAAAACTCTGACAGTATTGAAATAACACTCTCCATGGCCCAAATACTATGAAGATTAATTGGAGCTGCTTTTAATTTGAAACATTACTATCCCTTTAAAATTATGTCAAACTTTACTTAAGTTGACAGATCCAAGTTAACATAACAGGGCATTGTTCTTAGATTATTTAAGGAATGAAACAGGGTTAACTGAGTGGACAGAAATTAACAACCCCATAAACTCTTTCCACACCTACCATAATCCCTTCTTAAATGCTCTTAACAAGGCAAATGTTAAGTCTCAGTTTTCACATTGCTAAAACTCCTACTGGCAGCTACAGTGAACAAGGACACCCAGTGAGCCAAGACACGCTGTCGCCCCATTAACTCCATTACTGCCAGAGATCCTAGTTTCATAAACTTTCATTTTATCAATATGGCAAAGTGGGCAGGTGCCCAGTGCCCCTGGCAAAAATGCCTCCTCACAGTAAAGGAGAAACTCTCTGAGTCTAATGTACTAAGAAAAACAAGGGGGTTATGCACTAAGAAGTGATTAGGAGGTGATAAAGAGGAGATAACTTCTCCAGTAATTTCACTTCTCCAGTTCCTATGTTACTCTATGGACCCAATGCACAACAGTCTCTCCCACTTGAAAACTCTTAGTGCATAGGCTCCATAGAATAACATAGGAAATGATGAAGTGACAGCACTGGAGAGGGTATCTTCACTTTATCACACCTTAGTGCATCTACCAAATGAAGTGGTTTTGGATGAACCCAACTGTCCCATAAAGGTAATATAAGAATTAGAATTAATTAAATCTCCAATGAATTGCACACAATGCATATGGCAGAATAATCCTTGCATTGGACTAGAGGGTTCTGCTGTGGGTTCTTTGCCAGTGATGGGAATGAAGTGGATCAGGCAGCAGCAAGGATCTTATGTAATTGTTACCGGCCGACAAAAAAAAGTCGATATGCAATTATTTTACCATCTGAAAGCACAATGGACTATAGGCCACAGAAAAGGACTATTGGCCAAACGTCCATTTTGTGCGATAAGTTCCCAAAACACATGGTAAATAGCTTGAATAATGGGAACATCAAAGGAGAAGAACTAACAATCTGTGAATGAGATACTTTTAAGCACGGTCCCTAGCGCATCTGTGTTACAATTACCTGTCATCCACTGTCCGTCTTCTTCTATCTTCCATGTTTTTTCTACTTTTCCTTCTTCTTTTTTCTTTATTCTTTATCTTTATCACTGTTGCATCATGCCTGTGAAAAATAAAAGAATATTTAAAGGGATAGTAATGTTTCTCAATAAAAGAAGCTCAAATTAATCTTCATAGTATTTGGGCCATGGCGAGTGTTATTTCTATACTGTCAGATATGTAGTTCAAGAGTAATTGAATGATAAATTATCCCCCTCCCACCCCTTTTACTGATGTAATACTGCTCACCTCAGAGCAGCAATACTGTCCGGATGGATCGCAGAGAGGGGCGAGCATCAGTGAGCATAAGGAAAATTCTGAAAAAACTGTCAAGGGGGGCAGGGTTTTCTTTATGCTCACAGTAAGAAGATTGTCCCTTGCTGTGAGCCTGGCCCCAGGAGCAGATTCCACATCTGAGGAGAGGTGGCTTACACTACGGAATAGGAATTTTGTAATATTTATTTCGGCTCTTCAGTTAACACTATCCTTCTGAAGCACATTTGCCAGTACACAGGATTTTTTATGAATTCTCTGTATACCTATCCCTGTCATCTGTGCATTGTTTAACCCTGTGAGTGCCCGAGAGGTACGCAACACATTGCTCTGTAATGCGTTGCGTACCCCTCTGGCACTCATGGGGTTAAACTATACACAGATGACAGGGTTATGTTTCATTTAGCTGACCAGGGTGCTGAAGACTCTGCTGGCCATCAGGATTAATGGTAAGTGTTTGTTTTCAGGGGTTGTTGCTTTGTAATTTAGTTGGATTAACCCTATTTAGAATACCCCACTGGTACTCATAAGGTTAATTCAACTAATATTGTACACTTTTTTTCAGTACTTTGGGTGCATTGATATGGCTTAGGGCCCCATATGAATACATCCACTTGGGATTTTTTTTTTTTTTTTCATTTTACTTTCAATTGCTGTGTCAGCTGTCTGATAAGTAGAGGTGGGCGAAAGCTCTCACCAGTTCCAGCAAGAAATGCAGCGAAAACCACTTGTCTTCGTATTTTTAGCCCATTGGCCAAAATTCTTCACCATTTTTTCAATGGTTTTGAAAAAGGGTTTGCCTTTCTCGCCTTTTTGCTGTAAAAACATGACGTATTCCAGAAGTGAAATGCAACAGAGTGAGGTAGAAGTGCTGTGCTGTTCTGCTGTGATTTGTTTGTTAAATTGAGGCAGGAGAGGCTCATAGTGACCACTATCACTATGAGCACCGTTAAAAATAATAAAAGGAGGAATTGGAAGGACCGTTATGTATCCACTTAGTCTGAGTCTGAGGAGGAAGTGAGCACTACAGAACCAATGCTGTACAGTCCCTCTAACTCACCCCTACGGATCTTGGGGAATTTAATGGGAAGGGAGGAAGAAAAGGTTAGTAGTGAGAGCAGGACAGGTCAGCTGCCTGTGCCTGTTGCCAGATGTGCTGCCCCTGCTGCCACCATTGCTGTACCTGCTGCCAGACGTGATGTGCCTGCTGTAAGATATGCTGCCCCTGATACTGCTACCACCATTGCCGTGCCTGCAGCTAGACTTGCTGCCCCTGCTGCCACTAGTGTTGTGCCTGCTATCAGACGTGCTGCCCCTGCTGCCAGTAGTGCTGTGTCTGCTGCCAGTGATGAACCTGCTGCCACCAATACTGTGCCTGCTGTCAGACGTGCTGCCCCTGCTACAACCAGTACTGTGCCTGCTTCCAGTGCTGAACCTGCTGCCACCAATACTGTGCCTGCTATCAGATGTGCTGTGCCTGCTACAGCCACTGCTGTGCCTGCTGCCAGTGCTGAACCTGCTGTCACTACTGCTGTGCCTGCTGTCAGGCATGCTGCCCCTGCTGCAATCAGTGCTATGCCTGCTGCCAGTACTGAACCTGCTGCCTGCTGCCATGAGTGCTGAACCTGCTGCTAGTGTGTAATAATCAGGAGTCACACTTGCCACCCCCAAGCAGTACAGTCAGTGCTAGTACTGCTACTACTAGTACTAAGGTTCAGCATCTTGTTAGTGTTAGGAGTGAAGGAGGGGGGTAATCAATAGCCTCATATTAATAGTGACTATGAGGAGGAAGACTCTGGGGCTAAACTTGCTATGATTGGTGTTAGTAGCAATAACAGTAATGGTGAAGTAGCCAGTGGGACTAGTGTTAGGGGAGTGGGAGGGGAAGCATTTGAGAGCATCCAGACTAGTGGTCAAGGGAACCCACACCATTCCTCTGGCTCTGGGAGTCCCATTCCCTTCCCTACAGTGTCCAAGTGGAACATGATCCTGAAGAGGCCAGAACTGTTGGGTGATAGCAGGCACAGAAATAATAATACTACCACCACCAGCAGCAGGAGCACAGATCAGCTGCCTGTGCCTGCTGCTACTGCTGCCATTCTTCCTTCTTCACGTCACCAAGAAATGAAATGGCAAGTGTGATATTAGGGGACCCTCTGTCACATTGCTCGTCTCCTCCTCCAACCAGCAGTGAGATGTCTGTAATAAAGCAACAGCAGCAGCACATAGGGACTAGTAGTGGTGGTGGTGATAATGATGGTGGAGAAGCCGGGGTGGAAGAGAAAATAATGGCCTTTTTAGCCCAAAATGAGAAGGAATGGGAGACAGGGATGAGAGTGAGATTTTTGTTATCTGCAACTGCTCTAATTCCTGCTGCTGCTGAGTTTTAACTGCAGTAGGAAACTGAAGAGCAAGCTAGTGTTCCACAGACCACCATGGACACAGTGGGAATGGGGTCAACAAATGATATGGGACTAGGACAGGTTCCACTTGCCAACGGCAGCAATACTCCTGGTCTTAGTTTCGGTGCTGATTCTGAGACAGTAGCAGCAACAGCAGCAACATCATCTGCTGCTTCAGACAGTGAAGGGGAATGTGGAGGACAAGAAGAAAGAGGCCATTCTTCTCCACCTTTTCCTTCTCCCTATTCCCTGAAGCTATGGATGTGGGACTATTTTTCTCTTGGGGCAGGCACAGTGCAGTCATCACCAATGGCACTGTGTACAAGTCAGTGATAAAAGTAAAGGAGAGAACACACCTTGGCACAACCGCCCTGATAACACACATGAAACACAGACACCATGACATATATGTCAAAATGTTAAAGCCAAACACCCACCACAGAAATCAAGCACCACTATTGCTGTACCCCATGACTCTCCAGAAAGGCAACAAGAGGCGAGGCAGAGATCAAAGAGAAGGAAGAATAGAGAAACCCAGGCAGGGAATGGAAGTACCATGATGAGTGAAACAGCTAGCTCGCCATCACCATCACCTTCTTCCGCTAGGGTAACTACAGCTCCTGCCAATGCACCTTGTTCACCGTTACCTATCCTGCCATATGATAGCCACTCTGTAGATGTTATGATGTGGCAGTTCGTCTCCACCCATTGCACATTGTGAGGTGCACTGACCACACACATGCCAGTGTGGTGGAGGAGAATCACAAGCATGGCATCAAGCGGCTTCTGAGGAGATTCCATCTTGCATGGAGGGTTTATCATTACTATTAAACTGTCAGCAAGTTGTCATGTGTCCTTAGCGGGTTCTGGACAAGGGCTATAGGCACAGCAGCAGTACTTGTATCATGGTATTTGGATACAGTTGTGTCCCCAAATGTTAGTTACCACACACACTCTGTGCACTTTTCAGTTGCTTATGAGAGGCACAGTTCCTGCTCTCAAGGGAAAAATGTCTATTCTAACAACAATACACCCATGATTCTGGAGGAGGGGCAGGCGGAGAAGAATTATTGGCCAACTTCTTTTCTCCACATATACTGGGAGCTACTTATTGTGCTGCTACTGCCTCAGGCACATCACTGGAGCTAGTCGTGGCAAGTGGAACCTTCATCATCTATCACCCATGTTGCTGCTATTGTTGATCCTATTCCCTTTCAGCTGCTTAATCATCTTGTTGCTTAAACAACTCAGCAGCAGCAGCAGCAAGGACAGCAATTGCAAATTCTGCAATTGTGGACTCAGGAGGACATTTGACAATGACCTGTGGCCAATGTCCAACATGACCTGCTGGCACTAGGCCAGTAGATCTTTTTTTTTTCCTCAGGACTGGTGCTTTAAAAAAATAAAATAATAATAAACATAGTCCTACAAAAAAAATAAACAGCTTGTGGGGGTTGTTTTTAACAAGCCGAAGTCTTACAAATCAATGTTTCCTCAGGGCTTGGGCCACTAACAACAAATCTAACAAATCATCCTCTACAAAATACTCTATGAAGTCAAGTATCATTCCACCACAGTGGCAACTTATGTCAAGGGGTTCCTGTCCCTCTCTAACTTTACATACACATTTCTTATTTTATATATTTATTTATTTTTTAAGAAAAAAGAGAAGAGAAAGATAACCCTGCCTGACTAGCACACCTAAATACTCAAGCACACAATGAAACAAATAGACCAAGGATAGAAAGTAGAACTTTACTTGATGTAATCTCTACCTAAAATACTGGGGCATAATCCGGCTTGCCATGAATTGACAAAACAAAAACTAATGAATAAAACTTAACTTTTATTAATCCCTGCCTAAAAAATACCGGGGCACAAACCGGCTTGCCATATATAGAGATGCCTCCGACGAAGGCATATTCGAAACGCGCGTCAGGCGTGTATCGTTTACAGTCTGTTTTCTTTCTGTCAGTCACTGAGAGTTACTTAGTAACTTATTGAGCTGCTACTTTGTAAATTGTAGTTATATTAGTGAGTGGAAAGATGATAGCAGACTAGTCCATCTACCGATATTGAATGAGACTCGATGGTAGCTGAGGTGTAACCCAGGGAGATAGCCGACTCATGACCTAGATAGTAGACTAGAAGGGAGTCAGAGTGAACCCGTTAGGCAGATGCTTTTTTTTAATTGAGCCTTCAAGTAGGTAGAATTTTGGTTTTTAACTTCTTCTTTTTTTTGTGTGAGTAATATATGGCAAGCCGGTTTGTGCCCCGGTACTTTTTAGGTAGGGACATATAATAGTTGTAATATATTGCAAGCTGGTTTATGCTCCGGTACCTGTCAGGTAGGGTTTAATTTTAGTTCTATATATGGCAAGCCGGTTTGTGCCCCGGTATTTTTTAGGCAGGGATTAATAAAAGTTAAGTTTTATTCATTAGTTTTTGTTTTGTCAATTAATGGCAAGCCGGATTATGCCCCGGTATTTTAGGTAGAGATTACATCAAGTAAAGTTCTACTTTCTATCCTTGGTCTATTTGTTTCATTGTGTGCTTGAGTATTTAGGTGTGCTAGTTAGGCAGGGTTATCTTTCTCTTCTCTTTTTTCTTATTATACTACATCCCCTGTAGCACCCTTGTATTACTAGCTCATTTTTTGATTACAGCTGGGCCGATCTAAGAGATAGTGTGCATAGATTTTTTCCTTTTATTTATTTTTTATTTAATGCCACCCCCCCAATACCAGTCAAGAACCCCCCCAAAAAACAAATTCCCTGTTCAACTCATTCATTCCCCAGACTCCACCCACCAACACAGGCACCCTCCTCAGACCCCTTTTATACCACATCTTATTGGGTTTTTTATTTGTATTTAGGATTTATTTTTTTATTAACTGCTGCCCCCAATCCCAGTAAACAACCCCACCCAAAAAAACAAGATTCCCTGTTCAGCTCTTTCTTCACATCCCACCAACTGCACTTTTCGCGGGAAGTGCTATATTCTTCGCTGATTTCAGATTGAGGCGAAAATCTTCGCATCCCTACCGATAAGGGACTCTGTGGCCAAAAAAATTAAATTTACACAATAAATTGGGTCCATTAAGGGATCTTAATGGATCTTAAGGGCTAATGCAGTCAAATGAATTGCATTTTACAGCGTTTTTATTTTTTTCTATAAGTGAATATGCCGCTAACTTTATCGACTGACAGTTTGTTTTTTTTTGCCCAGCATTTTTTCATAGCACAAGTAATTGAATAGTTTACCGTGCTTGAAAAAATGCTATTGGATTTTTTTAGCCTTCGGACCTAATTGAATCGAGGCCATAGAGTCCAGTCTTTTCAGTCTGTCTCCTTTGTTCACAAACCAGTCCCTTGGACCAGGGACCTGGGGTTTCACTCTTCTGGTGGAGACAAAGCAGTCTATTGAGAAGATGCTTGACAGACCCAGCCCCTCCTTCTCCAGGGGGTAACACAACCTATCAGTCTCCAACTGGGGCCATTTCCTGGATTGAACATGATCATTCAAAAACTATTGCAACTTTTTAAGAAAGGCCATAGGGAAATGAAGACGGATGCACTTAAATATATATTGAATCTTATGGAGCGCAGTCATCAGAAGACTGATCCTCCCAAACCAATCCAAAGAGCTCAATGTCCCCAGATACTTGATATAGTTAGAGGCCCACTGGAAGAGGTATGTACCTATGTATGTATGTATGTATGTATGTATGCAAATTCAGAAGGAGGGCAGGCAAGTTTCCTAAAGGTAGGATCTCTGACTTAGAAAAATTCATTTTAAATTGGCAGATCTTACTATACAGGTCTATAATCTCTGTCAAGGCTAGCTAAGACAACGCTGGACAGAAGATGGTAAATACCATATCATCCGCATAACTCTTCATGTAACCTTGGGTCATTCGATGACCACAAACCTCGTCCATCACTTGGATCATGACCGGTATAGGTTTCAGGGTCAATATAAATATAATGCGGGACAGTGGGCAGCCCTGCCTGGTGCCATTTGTTTTAGGGAAAGGCTCAGACAGAAAACTGTTTACCATCACCCGAGCTGAGGGTTTTATTATAGACTGAGGAGGATATGCTTAACCCCGGGTCCCAGTCCCAATAATCAAAAAGAACAGAAAAGTAAGGCCAAACCAAGAGGTCAAATGCCTTTTAAGCAAAAACTGAGACCAATAGAGAGCATCCGTACAGCCGTATGGACAAGAGCAAGAATTTTAGTGGTGTTGTCCTTGGTTTCCCTAGCAGGAACATATCCAGACGGATAGGGTGGATGAAAGTAGGGAGAGATGGTTTCAAACAGGCAGCCAAGATTTCCGCATACAGCCTCAAATCATAGTTCAAGAGGGATATATGTTAGTAGCTGCTGCACAAAAAAAAGGTATTACAGAAATATGGGCTGCCAATGTGTTTTCGGGAAATGAGCCTCCCTCCACAATATGTTTGGAAGCCGATTGTAAGTGAGGCACTAAGATGTCACCAAATGTGGAGTAGGAAGAGATGGGAAATCCATCAGGCCTCAGACATTTTCTTGCTAGAATAGTCTCCACTATTTCCTCAGAGGTGATAGGGGTATCAAAGAGCTCAATCATAGCAGCAGGGAATGAAGGTAGACCAGACTGTCTAAGAAAGGGTTCTATCCTGTTCCGTAGAAGCGGACCACAATGACTATAGGAACCAAGTCTGCAATATTGTAGAGAGAACTGTAAAAGGATTGGAAGGCTGCATCGAAATCTGGGAAAGTTAGTGCTGGAAATGAGTCCAGTGGAAGGATTTAGTGATCAATGCTGTCTGCAGTTGGTCAAGATCATTGCAGGTGGACATTAAAAGACTAAAATCTGCATCAGAGTGGGAATGTTGGTGATAATGAAAAAACAAACTAAATGACTCCAGTGCAGACAATGTATAGAGAACAAGCCTGACCCCCACTGTAGCCCAGGTGGGGAAAAGGAAGGGAAGGGATAAGGATGGGGAGGGGGGAAGTAGAGAAAGGCATTAGAAAAAACTAGAAGGAAGCAATAGAAGATATAATTGCCATGGACAGGAAACACGGGTCCAATAGGCACCAAGAACTTGCTTGAGATATGGTGTGGTGTCCCCAAGGGGCCCAGAGGGAAATATAGATTCATACTAGCAACCAGGAACGCGTCCAGACACAGTAATGGGACACCTTTCAATAAGAACAACAGAAAACATTAAATGCATACTTCAACCTAAGAGGAGAGCTATAAATCGGACCCCTTGTAATGCAACATCAAAGTATAATTAATGCAGAGTCATATTCCTAAACCCACTGAAGCCCTAAGGCATCCAGTCCATCCACCTCCAAGCAAAAGTGCCTCAGTCCCCACAGTCTCAGAGAAAGGAGCATTTTTCAAGAGGGTATAGCTTATATGGCACCGAACGAAAGTGGAGGGGGAAGGGCTGAAGGAGCAAGAAACCAGATTCCTAAGAGAACAGCAGCATTCAGAGACAGCGGCCTCATCCCAAGGCACCCAAACGGTGTCAAGGAAGGGGAGAGTCTTTCTTAGATAGTTCGCCCCACAGGAGAGTCAGCCCACCATATCCCATTTACAGGTGTATAGTCCAGGTAAGGGGTAATGGGAGGGCAGGTCATACACGTGCATAATGGAACAATGAAAGTGAGATGATAGTATAAAAGCCAATGAGGGAGAGGTCATGGGGACCCCAACTAGGCAGGAATATTAAATGGCTTCCTTGTCAGACCAACCACCAGACCACCTCAATACATATACATATGCAATTTTACTTCATAAAGGGGAGGGAGCATAGTAGGCCCCGGTGTAGATTCCTTCTCATGTATGAGGGGGTTTGTTATCTCCAGGGAAGCACAAAAGGCCAGGATATCTTCCTGGTTGCAAAGTATTTCACTGCAACCAAGGTGTGTAGCCTGAATGGAAAAGGGGAAGCCCCACTTATATTTAATTTGAAGACTGTGGAGATGATCCGATAAAGGCTTTAGAGCCCCATAATTCTGCAGGGTGCTTGGGGCCAGATCCTGGAAGAAATTAAGTACATCTCCAGCAAACCAGACCTCTCCTTGTTCCCTTCCGCACCTCATAACCATCTCTTAATCACTCCCTACCATTAGACACAAATTAATGTGGCAATAAAGAGGTCTCAGTTTTATTAACATTGTGCTTTACCCTTGGACGACCCTTCCCTCTCTAATGCAGGGCAATAGCCAGACCAAACCCTGCCTCTGGCTCTGTGTTTCTCCTTCAGCATGGGTTGAATCACGTACCCAGCTGCCTGCCATCCGAGGTATATGGGAACTTCTCAGGCACCACTGCCTAACTTTGAACTCTGGAATGGCACACTACTTTATGAGGGCAAATAGATGTCATTATGCACCCACATCTCCCCAAAACCTCATCTTTACCTCACAGCCCCATTGGTAATAGCCAGCCCTAACAAATGGAATCTGCCTTGCAACCATGCCTTGCATGGGACCACCAAATAGCTAGGCCCCATGGATACCATAACCTTCTATGAGTGGGATCTAATTCCCTATCAGCTGGGCCCTCCTGGAGACTATATATCTTTCTGAGGCTAAAACCACACCGAGGCAGCTTGGGGAAATCACAGGAAGGGTCTATGGTGACCTGAACCTTTTGACTTAAGCTTGAACTTTTCTGAAGCTGACGCTACATTGCTTCAGATGGGTGGACGCAGAAGCGGTTCAACTGGTCTAGAAGGGAGGGAAAACAAAAGGTAATTAATAGTTTTTATTACACAACACTGCCTTATATAGACAAAATCCCTCCTCTCCCTTTCCACCCCCTGTCATTGTTTCCCCTCCCAGGTGATTGGCTGCCCACCCACCCCAAAAAAAATGGGGAGGAGGGACGCCCCCTGCCCAGGACAGTTTAATGGACCTTAGGGGCAATCCACTGCTTCAGCCATTTTCAGCTGCTGAAGTTATGGTATTACCCCCTTGAATATCTTTTGCCTATGGCCCACCAGTGGTTTGAAACGACCCTGCATTAACTGCTGAATGCTTGAATTCTAGAGAGACAACTACTGCATCTAAGGGGTTAATGATATCTATTTCCTTGGTTAATTTCTGATTCTGCATGGGTTAAAAGATTGTATCCACACTAGCCAGCAATGGCATCACAGAGGTTAGCAAATTACGTACCATTTATAAATATATACATCTGGTGTGCTATCCAGAGCTCTGTTTAGAATTCTGTACATGTGTGTGGCTTAGGCAAATACACTTATATGTTTACACAACTATATTGCTTATATTCAAAGACATGTTTTATGCAAAATGCAAGTTATTTTCATAGAAGACCTATTAATTTCCTGAGTAGTGAAAGCAAACAATATTGGTTAGAGGGTGTGAAAGGAAGATGCTGGTGTTTACAGGGGGAGTAGTTCATAGGTTAACATTTATCATAGGACAATTGGTTAAACACACAAGGAAACTGAATTATTTCAATGTGTATTATCCATTTGTATATTTATCAAAAATAGTGTAGTGTTTGTACACTCTAATTTATCAATGAGCAGCTATGACTAGGAACTCTGTGTTTCGGCACGCTAGGCAATAGTATGAACATATTACTGTTAAAGGTAAATACTGTAACCCAAACAACACTCCATACACCAAGATGGAGAACAGGCCACAGTCTCCTTTATTAAAACATTATTAATAACATTTATAGAGTGAAAACATCATTTATGGTCAAATGAGACAGGACATGTGCCAGTAAACATGTTTTCTTTCACTATCATGAGTATGGCCCCCTTAAAATGACCCAATTAGCAAAACATTTAAAGCACAGTAAGTAACATCAGCACCCACAACAAGAAGGCTCGGGGCATAGTTTGGACGATGGCCTTTTAACCTGTAACTTACCCGATGTCTTTACCCAGGACAGAACAAAAAACAACAGGGCTGGGAGGGAGGGATGCTGCCACTCTCCTGCTCCACCACTGAATGTGGGACTTCCACTCCTATGCCAGTTCTTATTCATTCCTAAAGCAATCCTACCTACTCATAATATTTACAACTCTCCCCTTGACATGTTCCCCTACTATTCTGCCCCACTACCTATCCAGGGAAACCTTGTCAAAGGGAACGGGTATGACCGAAATAATACACCATACACTAAGATGGAGGAGAACAGACCAAGCCTCTTTTATTAAAACACATTAAATAACTTATTTAGAGACAAAACACAATTGATGATTATGTAAAGGTTCTCTGCCCAATTAATACTTAACACATATCGTGACCAAATGATACAGGGCATGTACCAATAAAAATGTTCTCTTTATTATCACAGGTATACATATAGCATAGAATTACCCTAATTGGTCAAACACTTAGAGCACAATGGGTAACTGCCACAGCAATTAATACACATACAGAGGTAAGATGACCTTTTGAGCCCAATTCAACAGGCCTGATATTAACCATGTCCATGTCTTCTGGAAAAACAAAATGATGTAAATACATTATTACTTAAGAGGCAGGGTATGTGCAAAAGCAAGTGAAACCCTGGTTCCATCAGCCCAATTAAAGGGAATAATTAGAATCATGTGTTTAAGTAATTAGGTACTTCTACAGGGGTGAGTTTTGGAGGTCTCACTCTATAAAAGGATCGGAAACTGTGCAGGCTTGGGTTTCCCTACATGGTTGTGTGGAAGCACATAATGTCACACTCAAAAGACATCTCTGAGGACCTCAGAAAGGCAGTTATTGCTGCTTGTCAATCTAGAAAGGCTTACAAAATCTATTGCTAAGGATTTGGTGCTCTACCCATACACTGTCAGACTCATGTTTTTGAAGCAGATAGAGACTTGCCTAGTCGGAAGCTTATTGATAGGGAGCTACACATGATTTTGGCCACAAACATGTAAATAAACCTCACTGTATTAAGTCACAGGATTGTTATTGGTAAATTCTGGGATCCGATGAGCAAACTTTATGTTTTTATTTATTATCGGGTTCATGCACTCCCTAACCGATAAGCGCCTCCACTACGGGTTGGTATACGTCCCCACGCATGTCGGGCCAGCCTCCCGCTTCCACATTATGAAGCGTTGGCTTGGCCTACATCATCGCATTGCTGCATCGTAGGCATCATGATGTTGCGGGTCTCCTCTATATATATACCCTGAGCACCGGCATTTCGGTGGTCAGTCTATCTTGGCTCCCACTGAAGTTAGTTTGATACTAATACCTGCCCATAGTGTCTTGTCCCCCTTGACCCTTGGCTATGTCTGACCTCTCTTGCTTACATCATTCCTGGACCTTTGGCTTTGTCTGACCATCCCAGCTCTCCACCACTACTGACCTCTGGCTTTGTCTGACCATACCAGCTCTCCACCAATACTGATCTCTGGCTTTGTCTGACCATCCTAGCTCTCCACCAATGCTGACCTCTGGCTTGTCTGACCATCCCAGCTCCCCATCAATACTGACCTCTGGCTTTGTCTGACCATCCTAGCTGTCCGCCTGCACTGACCTCTGGCTCTGTCTCTTCAATTCTTTCTGGTCCTTATTGGGCTTGCATTTGGGCTCCACCTTATCAATACAAGCCGAGCATTTGGGGGCCTGTCTTCCATACCTGCCTCTCTGTTCATCGCTTGTGACAGACCCTACCTGTTCGGCATGACATTTACTGAACTAACTTTCTATATGTAATCAAAATATAGTTTTTGCTGTTTTGCAAACTATACACATATATGTATCTATTGGAACATTCTTGATAAGAAAGGTAGAGCTCTCCATGTTTTCTTATGTATTTTTTGTCTGTATTTTAGGAGCTTTGGCTCCTTCCACCTCATTGGTTAGTTACACATCTGCTTTTGAAATTAAGGAATGTATAAATGCCTCCTTTATTTCAGCCTCTAGTGGCAGTTAGACCACACCTACAGCTGGTGGCCCACCCAGTTGGAGCGCCTCCCACACACCTGATAGCAAGCTGAGCAATCCCACTCAGCAGCTATTGTGAGAAGCTCTCGAAGACATCTATTGGCCCCATATCCTTCCCCTCTCACCCCTGTGCATACCTTGCACTAGCCCCCTTCCGCTGGCCCTTCAGCAAGCCTGACCACAGAGACAATGCCTGCTATTGTAAACCATGACTGTCACTTGCATGCCAGGCCTGATTCTCCCCTTGGCTATCTCTAAGCCTGCCCACAGGATCAATGTCTGGTTAGGCCCACTTAACCAAAACCTTTGATAGTGTTCTGCTTATCCCTTGCATCAGGAAATGCCACATTGCTGCTATCCACAAAAAAAGGTAGTGGAGGATAACCCCCCACTCCCTTTTTGACTGCCACCTACTAACCTCTTGCTCCCCACTGTTCTGGGCAATCCTGCAACCCTGAATTAAAGATACCAAGCCCAATGTCATCTCAAAACAGCCATTTACAACAAAGATGTAGCTCCTAAAATGCTACCCCCAATGGAAGCACACAAACCTCTCCATGGTCCTGTTAACCCTTCTCCTAATTCACTCAAAAGATTAAATGGGGCAACACCCACCACATCAGTCTAGGGATGATGCTTCACCAGACCACTTTAACTCCTGGACATCTAAACAGTAACCTAGATGCCTCGTCCTACATATAAAAATGTAATTCCCTTTGTGCAAAATAAGAGGGCCTGCTTACTCAATCTGATGTGAGCCACTTCTATCAGTCCCACCAAGTTCTCCACTCTCATTCACCCTTTCTCTAGCCACTTGATGTCAGTGTGATCCCATGGCATACCCAGCTACATCCCATATGAACTGGCTGCCCTTCTGGTTGCCCAGGGGATGAAAGTGTAACCGATAATCAGAACCAACTTCCTGGTGCACACTGCAACACAAAAATGTTAGACAAACTGCAGTATTAATTAGTCACAGCCCTTATGTTCTTCTTGCAAGCAGATAATCAACAACTTCCCAACTGTCTTATGACATCCCCTGATTCCCCAGCCAAGGCCACCTCTGTAACTGACCCTACCCTGAATTAATGTGTACCAGAGTTGCATGGCTCTAACCCAGACTTAGCTGACACCTTTACGCAATAGTGCTTTAAATTGGAAAAGCATAAGAGGCATCCTGTTCTTGTGTCTGTAAAAAACGCCTCCCCAAATTGTGGCCTGACCTCTAAATAATCACATAGCACCTTAACAGGACAAATGTCCCCTCAACTGTGGCCAGTCTGACCCACTTACCTGTTGCCAGCTGATTTAGACCTATGTGTGCAATATACAACTTTCTCCTCTGGCCATTTCTCATATGTGGCCAACAGACCTGCCTCCATCTCCTTTTCTGATGATAAAACTAAATCACCCTCCCTAAAGGTTCCCACAAACACCAACACTAACGTTGCCTTAAATAAACTGCATTAAAACTGATCAGTGCCCTTTCCCTAGATGTGTAAATGTGACAGGTACTGAGGTCCCAGAGTTCAACCCTTCCCTTGTTGATGCATAGCAACAAAACTTACCCACTTTCTCCGCTCCCTTGAGTAGGACTGCCAAAATTTGAGTGCTAAGATTCCCTGAATCAACTGGTTTAAACATACATCCAAAACTGCCAAAGCATTTGTGGAAGGTTATCTAATTTCTGACATGTCTCAGTAGCTAGTCTAAAAATCTTTTCATCTCACCCCTGCCACCTCATTGTACACACCTGGCACATTTTCTGCCTTGGAGTTATGCCTCATGCATGCTAACACCAACCTCCTAAAAATAAATAGTTTTAAGACAGGTTATTCACCATGTACTCCACTCTCATATTGTCTGACCAAAGTCTAACTGCCCACCACAACTCCACAGCTAGTACAATCACAACTCAATCAGCGTGAAGTCCTTGCTTACCCCACTCCATCGGCCCCAAAGCCTAAAGACCCTGCAGCATCAGTATATAACTGCAGCTCCTTGTTGGAGTGGGGCTGATTTAACCACAGACACATTCTGTTGAAATATGCCAAAAACCTATCCCAAACCACCAAGTCCTGATTCAACTGCTTGGACACCCTGATCTTAGATTGTATCCTGCTCAGCTCAACTGTAGCTCTTCTATTAAAAATCCTGCCCATGTGAATCACACAACATGCAATGTTTAAAATGCCAAGCAGCACCTCTCTCAATTGAATATTGCTCTTTTGCACTGCCTGGTGCACTATCTGCCTAGCTTTCACCACTTTATCTGCTGGCAACCTGCACTTCCATTCCTTGGTACCAATTTCTGCACCCTAAAAAGGATAATGTTTGACAAGGCCAAACAGTCTTATCCTCTGCCACTGGCACTCTGAAAAAATACTACTGTAAACCTTCGCCATCTCCCTCACTGTCCCCTTTGCCTTTCTTGTCCTCCTTTGATTTCACTTCCCCGTTATTAAGCTCCAACATATTTACATAAAGTACTGTGCAAAAGTTTTAGGCAGGTATGAAAAAGTCCTGTAAAGTAAGAATGCTTTCAAAAATAGACATGTCAATAGTTCGTATTTTTCAATTAACAAAATTCATGAGTGAGCAGAAGAAAAATCTAAATCAATATTTGGTGTGACCCCCTCTTTTCCTTCAAAACAGTATAATTTCTTCTTGGTTCACTTGCACAAATTCAGGGATTTTGTAGGCATATAGTCAGGTGTATAATTAAACAATTATACTAAACAAGTGCTAATGATCATTGATTTAGTATGTAGCTTGAAACACAATCATTAACTGAAACAGAAACAGCTGTGTAGAAGGAATAAAACTGGATCAGGAAGAGCCAAACTCACCTAACTAGGGGAGTTGCTGAAAATAGGTTTAATGTCAAAAGTCATACACCATGGCAAGACTGAGCACAGCAACAAGGTACTAGGTAGTTGTACTGCATCAGCAAGGTCTCTCCCAGGCAGAAATTTCAAGGCAGACAGGGGTTTCCAGATGTGCTGTCCAAGCTCTTTTGAAGAAGCACAATGAAACGTGCAACATTGAGAACCATAGACTAAACAGTGTGGTCGGCCAAGGAAACCTAGTGCAGTAGATAAAATACACATTATGCTTACTTCTCTTCACAATTGGAAGATAGCCAGCAGTGCCATCAGCTTAGAATTGGCAGAAACCAGTGGAACCCTGGTACACCCATCTACTGTCTGGAGACACCTGGTCAGAAGTGGTCTTCATGGAAGACTATTGGCCAAAAAGCCACACCTCTGACATGGAAAAAAGGCCAAGCGACTCAACTATGCATGAAAACACAGGAACTGTGGTGCAGAAACATGGCAGCAGTGCTGTGGATGATGAGTCAAAATTTTAAATATTTGGCTGTAGCAGAAAGCAGTTTGTTCGCCGAAAGGCTGGATAGCGGTATAAGAATGAGTGTCTGTAGGCAGCAGTGAAGCATGGTGAAGGTTCCTTGCAAGTTTTTGGCTGCATTTCTGTAAATGGAGTTGGAGATTTAGTCAGAATGAATGGTATCCTCAATGCTGCATACAGGCAGATACTTATCCATCATGCAGTACCATCAGGGAGGCATATGACTGGCCCCAGATTTATTCTGCAGCATGACAACGACCAGAAACATACAGTCAAAGTCATTAATGGGATAGTAATGTTTCATAATAAAAGCATCTCTAATTAATCATCATAGTATTTGGAAGTATTTGGACCTTGGAGAGTGTTATTTCAATTCTGTCAGAGTTGTAGTTCAAGAGTAATTCAATGACAAAGTATCACCCTCCCACCCCTTTTACTGATGTGACAATGCTCAGCCAGAGCAGAAGGGAGGTGCCCAGGTAGATTGCAGAGAGGGACAATCTTCAATTAAGATAAGGGAAAAAGCTGAAAAACTTCTCAAGGGGGGCAGGGCTTTCATTGTTCTCATTGGAAGAAGACTGTCCCCTTCTGTTATCTGTCTGGTCTTACAACCAGATTCCACATCTTAGAAGAGATGGCTTACACTAGGTAAAAAGGGCAGGGGGGGGGGGAACTTTATCCTTCAATTACTCTTGAACCACAACTCTGACAGTATTGAAATAACACTCTCTATGGCTCAAATATTATAAAGATTAATTGGAGCTGCTGTTTTTGTGAAACATTACTATCCCTTTAAGAACTATCTTCAGCATAAAGAAGAACAAGGAGTCCTGGAAGTGACAGTATGGCCCCCACAGAGCCCTGATCTCAACATCATCGAGTCTGTATGGGATTACATAAAGAGAGAGAAGCAACTGAGACTGCCTAAATCCACAGAACTGTGGTTAGTTCTCCAAGATGGTTCGGACAACCTACCTGCCGAATCCCTTAAAAAACTGTGTGCAAGAAGAATTGATGCTGTTTGGAAGGCAAAGGGTGGTCAGACAAAATATTGATTTGATTTATATTTTTCTTCTGTTCGCTCACTATAATTTTGTTAATTGATAAATATAAACTATTAATATGTCTATATTTAAAGTATTCTTATTTTACAGCATTTGTTCATACCTGCCTAAAACATTTGCAAAGTACTGTACTTCCCCACCCCTAATCTTCCTACACACCTTTTCTTTAACTTTAGCATGCAACTATGAGATAGCATATGTATCCTCAGCTGATCTCATCTAAATCCTGCTGCCCCCCCCCTCCTCTTGTCTCTCTACCTTTTCTTTAAGCTTATCTCCTTAACACATTTTTTCTTAAATCTGTATATCATCACTTCCTTGGCGTAATCATCTGAGGAGTCAGATGAATACGGATGCTTAGAGGATGAGTCAACTTCAGTACCAGCATCAACAACAATGGCTTAACTCAGCCTTTGTGCGCTGTTCCTCTGAATCTCTCCAGCTACATCCTGTTCTGCAGCTTCGGTGGTGATTTCTCTTTCCACAGACTGACCACTGACACCTCCATCTGTAGGTCTGCTTTCTGCTCTGACATTGCAGAACACAACATTAGTACTTGCTCTGCCTTCTCCTCATGCCCCTTCACCTTCAGGCTGCAACGACCCCTCCCCACCACTAGACAGCTTCACCCCACTCTCCTCTTGACTGGAGTCAAAAAATAACATCAGGCTGTAAAGACTGCATCAGAAACCTCAGGAAACACCTGTGGGCCAGAAAGAAAATGATGTTACTCACATCCCTGAAAAGACCGAAATACATATTTCCACCCTGAATACTTTCCTCCTTGAACCAGTGGATACCCCTCACAATATCAGGGGGTCTGAGCCAAGAAGAAGAGGGAGGAATAGAAGGACTCTGAGGATGGCCATATACACAACCAGGGTGAATGCTGCGCCCAACCTGCCCAGCCAGAATGCAGAGAAATGTAAGCATGATTAACACTGACATCCTAGCCATTAGCAGCCAAACCAGGCCAGACTTCCTCAGGTGAACTACCAGAATCCACATGAAGGGGCATACAATTTATCTCTCTTTGTTTCGTGAAGTTTCCCTTCAGCTGATACCCTATGTCACATTGCTCTATCAAACAGCTAATGAAGCTTAACATGGATAATAAGTGCAAAGCCAGTTCATAGACAGATGCTGTGTTCTGTGGGAACGATCAGTGTATCTTAGCCCATGTCTTAGCACTGCAAAACTGGGATAGGACAAGAAACAGACAAACTAGGATACTCCCATGTTTAAAAAACAAACAGGAGAGGAAAGAAGAGTCGGCTGAACAATAAGAAATATCAACATTCGGTACAAGAAGAAATAGTTGTGTCTCAAAAAGCTGACATCACTCTGCAGCAGAGCATGTGGTGAATGGAAAGGAATTTTTCTCGATTTGTAATAACAGACGGCACAGCACAGGAAAACATGTAAAGTTCCAAATGGCAATTGTAATGTTTTTAATTAGGGGAGTTAGCATGAAATCAATTCTAAACAATTCAACATGTTTCAATGTACAGATCTTTGGCAGAATAAAAGCAATGCCCTTTTAAACTTGTAGCTATGAAAAACAAGGGACATAAAAGCCATCAGGGTATATATACCCACCAAGACGTATAAGTACCACTGATGGACTGTATAATATGGTTAGTCCGTGCTTCCTACCATCGTTGCCAGTGCAATCATTAGACAAAAATCATAAGACACACTGTTAAGGCAAAGCACTTTTGGCATACACATTATGGGTTGTTCTTTTTCCAAATATAAATCAAATATTTCAATGCTAAGAGACAACTAATTTGGTGTGATTGTTTCAGAAAGCTTACTTTTTTCTTTCATAGCTTATATTGTGTCTGTAACAGCCCAAGCTCTTTCCAGAATTTCGCATTGCTTCGTCTGAAAATGAGGTGAGCATGTAAAAGTGTTTGAGGCAAGACGTAGGGTGGAAAGAATGAAAAGAGATGCATTATAAGACATGATCTTTCATTATTTACTGTCATTTTTTTTGTCCTCAACTTTATAAATACAAAATCCTCTTTCTGTTCCACATCTTTACATGAAACAGACTCATTCATGTTCCCATCTTGTACATCATCACCCCATAGTCGTCTTGCACACTATAGTTTTACTGCCTGTAATACTTCAGCCTCCACTCTAATCTTTTAAACACTCTCCTTCCGTTCTCCCACATGTCTATACTTTAATCTAATTTTACAAAGCTTTGTCTCGTCATCTGCTGGTGTATTCTGTTTTTATCATCTTGTCCTTTTGCATGTCCCACTATCCTTATCTGTTCTCTCACAACTCATACCCATGTGACTATAGGATTTCCTTGTAGTTGTGTAATAGTTAATGGTTTTAGGGCTGCTTCAGGGTTACCATGGAAGGAAAACTCTGAAGCATGGTGTGTTATGACAGAGACTTGCAAGTTGTTATGAGTGAGGATTCTGATGTTCTCAATATGATAAAACATTTTAATTGGATCTAATGGAACAGTGGTAGTCAATTATGGGACCCTCAGATGATGAGGACATCTTCAACAGCCGGTTGGAGACGTTTGACTATACTTCATATACAATCTACTGAGGTTGATGCATTTAGATGTACTGGAGCAATTCTGTGGCAAATCAATGTCAACATAAAGGGCTCATAAGAGTCTGTTAAGACTTCAGTGCCAGTAAGTCCTGAATGCCTCCTCTCTAACATGCAGAAAATGGAACAAAGTTACACCATTTCCTTTACACCTTGTTAATCCATAACATACAACCAGACATAGATGAAACAAATACCAAGAAATGTCTATACACTTACCACTGCCCCTCCCTTGGCCCAGAATTTTCAGAGATGTAGTTTAGTAAGTTGTATTAGGCAGTGGTAGGGATAAGAAATCTATTCCATTGCATTTAATTGAGGAGAATGGTATTAGTACCTCCACTCCTATTGATCCCAATGTATTAATGGAGAATTTCTGTGGCATACCAAAGGCATCATACAGGGACAAATAAAACTCATTGATATCCATGGGACTTTTATCCCTTTGAATGCTAGTGGCTGCCATTGTGTAACCCCTTTCTCTCACTGGAGGGTTTAAAAGCTCAATTTAAATCAATGGAAATTTGGAGAATTTTTATTTGTCTCAAGTGTTTTTTTTCCAGTATCGCCCCAATTTTACTTAGTGCATCTACCTCAAAGTGTGTTTGTAGATACAACGTGGCACCTGAGCCACGAGCTCCATGCACAAGGTCCCATTAAAACTGCAAGAGAGAGGAGACATTGTAAAAAAATAAATGGGGCAACAGAGTATGAAGATATGAAGTAAAATCTCAGTTGTCAGAAGAAACTTGCCAAGGCGAGTGGCATAACTAATTCTTGGGGCACCCTAGTGCAAATGTTTTTTTTGGCCCCAACACAAAAATATATTCACAGAGATATAAGTATAATCTATTGGACCTTGAGGCAGATGGGGCCCCTTGGATGCTGGCCCCCAGCATAACTACACACTCTACACACTCTTCACCCCCAGTAGTCTTGGCCAAGACTGATAAGGAACGAGACAGAAAGAAAGAAAAGGGAACTAAGAAAGTAGGAATGGCACAAACATGGATTTTGTTTTATCCTGGGCATACCATTTTCCTCTTGGAAACATACTATATTAAGGGCCTAGGGAAGGAAGAAGGATTATATGTGCCTGATGGAATATTTACAACTTTCAGAGAAAATTCCATTGAGCTGTATAAGCGTTTTGGACCAAACCACCAGTAATGATAGCCAAGCAATGCAATTCACTGGAACTGATCAAAATCTGAACTAGAAATAAGATTTATTCTGCCATTCAATGCAATCATTAACTGATGTGTGGGGTCCTAAGAAGCTATTTGTATATGTGAATTAGGGCAGTGGTGCTTAGACTGTCCTTGAGTGTCCAGTAGTGCAGGTGATTACATTTTTAACACTTCTAAATTAAAAAAACTGAGATCCTGATTCATCTACCAATGATTATGTGAAAACATGCGCTGAATGGGTGTTTTAACAGATTCAGCATCTGTGGGTTAGGAGAGTGGTTATCTAGTTGTGTTCCATGAAATTCCTGGGTTCCCTGCAGGATTACAAGGGGTTCCACAAAACTAATTAATAGAGCACAGAGAACAAGACTGGGGTGCATCAGTATATTTGAGTTTCTGGGAATACAAGTTGACTTGTGGAAGAAAGAAATGTTTGAAAAAGTACAATTTGTTTCTTGGAAGAATCCTCAAAAGCAAACTAATTTGCCAGTTTTTCATGACTATAAGGTGATCCCAGTATATATGGCAACCCCCCCAACTTCTGCTGTTAGGTTCTTGAAAATATGAAAAATGTTGAATATAAGGTGACCCTGTGTGTCTGTCCCTCACTTGATCTCTCTCACCCTCCCTCCATCTCACTTCCCTTCCTTCATTCATCTCATCTATCTCCCTCCCTCCCTTCATTCATCTAGTTTATCTCTCTCCCTCCCTTCATTCATCTAGTTTATCTCCCTCCCTTCATTAATCTAATTTATGTCCCTCTCTCCCTTCATGTCCTGTCATCTCCTTCTCTCCCTTCATTCATCTCATCTGCTTTCCCTTTGTGTCAACTCATCTCCCTCTGTCCCTCCAGTCATCTCTTCTCATCTTCTGTCATGTCATGTAATTTCATCTCATCTCATGTGATCTTTTATTTCATGCCATCTAATTTCATGTCAAATCATTTAACTTCATCTCACTTAATGCTATCTGTCTCCATCCCACTCTCCCTCTATCTTATTGTATGTGGTTAAAAGTGGCAGGCTTGTAGAAGTGCAGTGCAGTGTTGACACATTTAAAGGGATAGTAATAATTAATATATAAAAATATGTATGTTGTAGGGTTTATCCTCCTGAATAAAACAAGGGTACTCTAACCTTCGAAATGTGTTTTATTTAAAAGATTTTATAGCTCAAAATCGATTTTTTTAGGTGTAGTATCACAGTGACCTGAAATTCTACAGTGGCACTGTTTATACACCATCCTATGGTGATTTATGGTCATCTGAGCAGAGCTGTCCATAGGATGGTGTAGCAACAGCACCACTGTACAATATCAGGCCACTGTGATACTGCAACTAAAAAAAATCAAGTTTGAGATGTAATAACTTTTGAATAAAACCTCTTTCAGCAGTGGGAGTTCCCTTGTGTTATTCAGGGGGCTAAACCCTACAACATATTTTTTTTTACATTTTAAGTATTACTATGCCTTTAATATCCCACATCATTTTGCGTCCTTTCAAGACCTTCTATCAATGCTTTGACCCAAACCAGATGGGATGTGTCACTTCTTCATCACATCCGTTTTGAGTCTGAATATTAATAACAGGCCCTAAAAGGAACTGAAAATTGTTTGGGATATAAGTGTGGAGGCAGGCAGCGAATTTAAACACGTTGTCTGCAGCATCACACTTCTACAAGGCTGCTACATGAAACCATATACAATAAGGTAGAGTGTGAGAGAAAAGGAGACATATGTACCAAGCTGCCTGTTGGAATGGATCTTCCACCAATCCAATGGCATTCCGAATATAGGGCGGCCTCCAATATAAGGTGAGGTAATTTTATTCTTGCTAAAATGCATGAAAAAGCTCACTTTATAGTCAAGCAAATACTGTAGATCCCCTAAGAAAAAGCAAAACAAAATAAGCCAACGCTAAAGTAAGGTACATTCCAACAGTTTATTCTTAAATTACCAACTACAATTTTAGATATATTTGACATCATTGTTAAGGTTCCAGGGGATTTCAACTGAAACAAAAGGGTTCCACCACATTAAAAAAAACATGTACTAGACTGTATGATTGCAGAGCACACCTTCTGCCATTGTCAAGACTTTAATATGAGCAAGTCCCAGATGTCTTCCCAATAATATGTTCAGGAAATTAGACTAAGCCACTTGCTGGAGCAGTACTGTGTCATGGGTTCTTAGCAGATACCAATTAGAATTCCATATTGACTGATCCTTATTCACAAATACAGTTTATTCATCAGAAGGCACAGTTGAATAGGGCTTGTACACACACCATGAAACCAGCAGAAGAACTAGCAACCTGGTTATAAGTTTCCACTATTTATCCCCACACTTTTGCCCCACTCTCAGAACAGAGCAATCAATCTGGAGATGAGCTTCACCTGAAAGATTTGACTCAGCTGCTAAGACCTAAAGCTCAAGTTTACCTCATGAGAGTCCTGCCAACAATCTCCATGTTGACAATGGCTAATCCTATCTCTGTTTTTCTTTGTGCCTCTCAGACAATCCTCTCAGTCTTGATGATGCCCTGCATGGCCTGGAATGGTGGCCATTGTCCCGAGGGCTAGTTCATGTGCTCAGAGACAATGGTATCCCTGATGTGTACAGACTGTCTGGCACTCTATAACCTATATTCAAGGCTAGCCTCCGGCTGTAGTTAAAGGGATAGTAATACTTCGTTTTAACGTTATTTTATTTTGTAGGCATTAAAAAAACATGAAGGACGATATAAGTCTTGTCTCTCAAACCTTTATGGTTTAAGAGATATTCACAAGCAAAGTTTCCCCCTCCCGCCCCTTTTTCCTAGTGTAAGCCATCTCTTCTCAGATGTGAATCTGGTTGTAAGACCAGACAGATAACAGCAGGGGACAATCTTCTTTGTATGAAAACAATGAAAGCCCTCCCCCCCTTGACAAGTTTTTCAGCTTTTTCCTTTATCTTAATTGAAGATTGTCCCTCTCTGCAGTCTACCTGGGCACCTCCTTCTGATCTGGCTGAAGAGGGGGGGATACTTTGCTTGTGAGATAAGACTTATATCGTTCTTCATGTTTTTTAATGCCTACAAAATAAAATAAAGTTAAAACGAAGTATTACTATCCCTTTAACACTGACTCAGGCCCTGGTGAGGGTGCATAAAGAGAAGCTTCCATGCCCTATCCAGGGTGCTGAATGTAGGACTGTCCATGATCTAGGACGTGTGTGTGGGAGGTGTGGGACACAGCAATAGTATGAAACTGGGATAAAGGAATACTGAGTGGAGGGCAGCAGAGTGCTGGGCTTTATCATTATTTAACATACATTGTGGTTCCCCACGGCAATGTACAAGCACACAACAGGTATACAACACACGCTATGGGCACCACATCTATTTTCCTCTTGGCCTAGTTAATACATGGAAAAAAACGAGGCAGACTCTCTAAAACTCCATACTCTTCCCCAATGCCCTCCAGTTGGTGCAAGCAGTGTAAGGGGGATCTTATGTGTAAGTAGCTTAGTACATAGATATTAATTTGGGGCAGCACTGAAAACAAAATTGGCTCCAGAAATTCTGGGGCAAACCAACTGTACCGTAGGATGAAATGAACATTCCCATTGATTTATAGGGGGCTTTTAACCCCTTGAATGCTGGAGGGGTTGCTATTTCATTACAAACAAATATGTTGGAGACCTATCTAGCATTCAAGGGGTTAAAAGCCCCATTAAATCAATGGGAATTTTGGAAATGTATAAATGTCCTGTAATGTGCAGTTGGTTTACCCTAGAATTTCTCCACCTTTACTTAATATATGAACTTCAGTGTGAATGAGTGACAACACAATTTACGTATGTGTCATCACAGGGAGAGCAGCTGTTTTCCTGTGTCTGGCCTAGCAAAGCCTTTACTGCCTTTGCCTTGAGTTTCCGGCAAGCCCTGCTAATGCAAACCAAATGTCCAGCCCTTCTGGCAATTCTTCCTTCTCTAGCAGATCCGTGAGGAGGATAAAGTCCGGCACTCATGTTATGTCTCATGTAGGAGTGATAAATAGGTCCCACAGGTCTTCGGCTGTGGCTGAAACAGCAACAATATTCTGCACTTTTCACTTTAGTTTAAGCTTCGGCATGGGACAAGGGATTTGAATAGGTTCTGGCAAGCTTAGCTTTCTAGCCTGGCTCATTTCTCTCAAATTACCAGCAAACCCTTTCTTTTATTATTTTAATATATTTTCAGCTCTCTTTCCTAATTAGAATTAAGGCCTGGAGGGATTTCACAGCTCTTTACCAGCCTCAGTGCCAGAGAATGCTGCACAAATCTTCCATTACATTTTCTGAAATTCTTGTTTGTTTTCCTCTTTTGAAGCATTTTTTTCCTGTAGATCCAGGCGTTGTGTTAGGTGTCCAGCAGCCTGCGGTGCTGTGCTGTCAGACCCTATATTATACAACGCTAGGGCAGTGACAATGCCAGCGTTCACCCAAAAAACACACTGTCCTGCCAAAAACTTCCATTTAGACACTGAACAGGTACACTATAGTCAGAGCATTACAAACGTTTTCTCCCCAATACACTCATTCATGAGCATATTTCTGCCAAACCCTCCATTTACACTGTGCAAATAGCAGGAGGGAGGGGGCTTTGCATGCCATTTATACACTATCATTCATCTATACCAGTGGCTGGCAATAAACCACTCTTCAACCACTGCTGGACTACGTATACACTCATAGTCAATAGCTGGCTAAGGTTGATAGGAGATGTAGTTGAAGCACAGCCGAAGGGTCACACATTGAGCCTAATGCAGAAAGAAAAAGTGGAGTTGTTATGGGGCAAACCAACGGGTAAAATAAAGTTTACTATTGCATTGCAAAGCATTCAGTGGGCCAAAATCCCCATTTTTTATGATTTGGGGAAATTTCTATCTGTACCCTGCAGTGCAGTTGGTTTGCACCAGAATGTATCCACTTTTCTTTTACACATTGGAGGACTTCTGGGGCAAGCCATTTTTACTATGGGGGAGAATAAGGTTGCCACCCAGCCGGTATTTTACCGGCAGGCCAGTAAAAAATTGGCTTCTGTCCAATGTTAAGTCAATGGAGAGAATGCCATGGCTGGTATTTTTTTGAAGAAAAGGTGGCAACCCAAGGGGAGAACTAAAAATTCGTATTGATTTAAATGCTAGCGAGATCTCCAGTGCATTGCTTAGGAATGCATTGGCGACCTCTCTAGCATTCAAGGTTTTGAAATTCCCATTTAAATCAATGGGAATTTTGGGAACTTTTAGCTCTCCTCTACAGTGTAAATGGTTTGTCCTAGAGATCCTCCATTTTTCTTTTGAACAAATGGCCCGTTGAGTCATATGCACAGACAGAAGTGGAGCAATCATTTAGCAATCTAACTACACTAATACAAAGATTGAAATGTGAGATCTCTAACACATTGCACTCAAAGAGTTAAAATCCCAGTTTCAATCATTGGACATCTTTATTCATCCCCTGTGATGCTGTTAGATTGTCCAAGAATTGCCCATTTCTTTGTGCATATGACCAACAATCCAATACCTGACACTAAACAAGGAGAGTAGCAGTACCACTAGCTCAGTCTCTTATACCTAAAGCTTTCATATACCATGATGAAGATCTGGCACAGCACAGTGCTGCTTTTCTGTGTAGTATATCATTGTTTATATATGCAGCAGCACAATGTCACTTTATTCTGGATCATCACGGTGCTGCTTTCCTGTATATTGTACCATTGTGTATGTAGGCAGCAGCACAATACCACTTTATTCTGGGGCATCACAGTGCTGCTTTCCTGTGTATTGTATCATTTAGACTTGTGTGAATTGATTCGGAGACATTTGGAATTAGTCAAAAATGGGGTCATTCAGAGACATTCGGACCATCTGACACACAAGGGCCGTTTGGCAAAAATATCTGACTACGATTATCCCTGGTGCGAAAGTTGTCGAAACTTTCAGAAATTTCGACATTCAACAAATTTCCTAAAGTTTCGACTACTTTCGGACCAGGAATGTTTGGAGTCGGATTTTTTTTACTATCTGCGCGTGCTCGATTACTTTCCATCCATACTTTTCCCTCTATGTCTCTAGTCCAATTCTATTCTCCATTTCATGTACTACTTTTCCCCTTTGTTTAATGATGGGGGTTGGACTAATGACACAGTCACCCAGGCAGACAGCCTGTATTTCCTCATTCCGTTTTTGGAGTTCAGAGAGAGAAGAAAAGATTAGAGAGCGTCCGGTTGTTGTGTAGGCAGGCAGGTAGCATTAGGCTAGACATAGGCAGACAGCCAACATTAGTGCTAGTTATTGCCACTGCAAGGGAGAGTCATCTTTGTTCCTGTGCAAAATATAAAAAATATTAGGGATTTGTTCAAATAATTTTCAGTGTCACATCAGCCAGTCTGACAGTTGTTTAGGCAGACAGGATGCCTTTTATCCACCGCAAGGGAGAGTCACCTGTGTTGGTTTTATTAAAAATATAAAAATACAAGTTATTTGTTTGAATAATTTTCAGAGTCACACTGCCAGTGTCACAGTTGTATAGGCAGGCAGCGTGCCTTTCCACCACCACAAGGGAGAGTCACCTGTGTTGTTTTTTTTAAAAATATTAAAAATAGAAGTCATTTGTTTGAATAATTTTCAGAGTCACACAGCCAGTTGTCGTGTGGGCTGGTTTTAAAGTTGTAAAACTATAATAATTCACTACCTACCTATCCATAATGGATTTGAGTCCTAGTGAACAACCTGATGTTCCTCGTCCTGGTACCAGCTGCAGTGACCCAGCAACCACCAACACCACCACAGTGGAGTTGCTTTAAAGCAGAGCTAGCAGCAGCAGGTGGGGAACGAAGAGTACTTTGAGTAGTACTAGTCACACTCAGCAGCAGCAGTCCAAACCAAAAAATAGAAAGAATGGAACTGCAGGTCATTCTGCCTCTACTAGCAGGGTAGAGAGGTCCAGTTCCTCCTCTAAGACCACAAAGCGTCCGTCACCCGTCTCTCGTCAGCTGTTTCATGATGATCCCCCTCAGAACCACCTGCACAATGACTATGGCCACTGCCAGTTCCGTCACCACCTTCGCTAGAGCCAGTTCTATAAACCTGGGGACACCTAGCGTGTTGAACATGAACACCACTGGTGGGAAACTGTGGGCAGTATCAACGCGGGAGTTTTACAGCGAATATCCGCGTAAGTAGCCCAAACTTGAATTATTGGAGTATTTTGAGAAAATTTCTCCTGCCACCACTGTCACTGACACTGAGAGCATATCTTCTCCAAAAAAGGTTATTGAGGGAGATACGTTACCATTTCCCGGTAGCCACCAGGCAGAAGAGGGAATTCATCAGCTTTCCCCAAAATCTGCTGATGATGATTTTTCTTCCTGTCCAAACATACAAGAGGTAGAAGAAGAATATGAGGGACCAAGGCCTGCTAAGCTTGATTTTTCCACTCAGCTTGATTTTTCCACTGACCTTGATTATTCTCCAGAGCTTCATTTTTCCACTGCTGCCCATAATACTCCTCCTGTTTCTCCAGCTACAATTCTGTCTTCTATTGATGAAAACTCACCACCTGCCTCTCCAGTTCCAAATGAGTCTCCCAGGCAGATAGTAGCTGCTAGTGTCTCTGCCATCAGTGTTACTCCATCCTCCTCCAATCCCAGTCCCAACATCCCTGCTGCCATCTTTGGGTCTACTAGTACCCCTGTAAAGGTATGTAGAAAAAAAATCATAGTGAGGTTGCTCTAGCATGTGAAGATGAAGAAAGTGTCACCTCAGTTTCTTTTTCACCTCCTTCCAAAGTCATCTGTCGCTCCAAAGCTTGGGACCATTTCGTGATACTTGGTGATGGCCGGCTAGCGAAATGTAAATTGTGTGGCAGGGGAGTCAGCCGTAGGAGGGTGTTGGGTCATCTAACCACCTCTGGGATGAACCAACACCTGAACCACTACCACAAGTCAGTGTTGCTGAGTGCAGAACGTGGTGGCACTACTACATTTACCAGTGTCACACTCACCATCAGTAGGCAGGAGAAAGGGCCACAACTGGTCCTAGTAAAAGAAGCAGACAGTCACAGCCCATCCCAAAGTCAATACAGCTCACACTGGAAGATTTTGGTAGGTTTCATTCCAAGGGGATGTGCAGACAGCAGTCCAGGAAAATTACACTAGATTCTGAAAAAAAACGCAATACATATATCTAAAAGCAGTGTTTTATTTTATAGATTGCAAAACATACAGATTGCACTTACAAACTTCCAGCAAATATATCGCCTTTCACCCTTCCAGGGTACACTTTCCAATGTGCGGGCTCCTTTGACGGTTGTTGGTGTCTCTCACACACCCAAAGTCCTCCCGTCACGTCCTCCCGAATGGTGAAATGAACCCTCGTTCATCCACCTGCCGTCCCAATGCTAGTATATCCAGCAATTGTATCGGTGACACAAAGGTCTTGTACACCTAATTCCGGGACTATGAGTCTCCCACACCCGGTCGTGTCCCTCCGGTTGATTGAAATTGGCGTTTGCCGTCTCACTACACGCTTCTTCCAACCCCACGCGTATCGCGGGCCAAACTGCCCGCTTTCTTAAGGGTAAGGTTAATTGGAGCCCTCTACTGGACACTCCTATAAATAACCTCCTCATAATTACATAAACTTGCATCGCAACATCCTTAAAAACATATACCGCAACAATAAATTAACATATATAAAAATATATAAGAACAGCTTCTTTTAAAAGCACACACCTATAAAATTTATATTGTTGGTATATAAACCAATATTAATACTATAATATTGTACCAATAAAAAACATATCCCACCTACTTATCTGTATACCACATTAGACCACCAACAAATTATTATTATAATCTCCCTAAAACATTATCACATATCTAAAAAATATATTATTATCACCTCCCTAAAATCTCACTCTCCATTTGTTTCTTAATTAATTTATTTTTAACCTTATATCTTCTTTTAGTTTTAGTTAAATATTACATCATCTCCATCCTAAAAAATAACTGTAAAACCTTTAAGATTCCCCCCAAAAAGAACAAATTCTTATACTCTGATCTATTTAAATAAATGCCGCTAAATCTATATCTGTATTAAGACCCTCAGGGGATAGGATTTTTAACTCATAGATCCAATAAGTCTCTAGTTGGCGAAGCTTCTTTAGCCTATCACCCCCTCTTCTATCCTTTTGGACCTGGTCGATAGCACAAATTGATATGCCCAACTCTTTTGCTTTCTCACAATTTTTACAATGTTTGGGGACACTATGGTTTTCATCACCATTTTCAATATTCCTTAAGTGTTCCGAAAAACGAATTTTGAGTTTCCTAATTGTGCGGCCTACATACTGTAGACCGCAAACACATGTTAAAAGATACACAACATATGACGAATTGCAATTTAAAAAGTATCCAATTTCATACTTTTTCTGTGTGGTTCTAGAAGCAAAAATTATTTTGTTTACTTTCTTCTCATTATTATTCATAAGGGACAGAATTCTTCGGTTATCAAAAAGGTAGTGGGAGCATGTTGTACAATTCTTCTTACCACATTTAAACATACCCTTTCCTACATTCAAGAAATTAACCTTATCCACGCCTTCCCTATGTACTTCTTTACTCTGTATTTTTCGACATATCACTAGGTGCCACAATTTCCTTAATACTTTTATTTTTTCTGAACGAAACCTTTGGCCTGTCACCAAGAATGGGCCCCAAAATAGGGTCCTCCTTGATGAAATGCCAATGTCTGTCCAGTATCTTTTGAACTGAGCAGCTACCCCTACTATATTTAGTCGTAAAGTACGGGATTGACTCATTCCCTTTATTTCTTTTATCCTTATACCGAATTAAATCCATTAGCCTTCTCATATGCTTCTTTCTAATTCTGATATGTAACCCTTCTCTAATAATTTCTGCTTTACAATCTCTGCTTCTATTTCAAAGTCCTCCTGTTTAGTACAATTCCTTCTTATACGCTGCATTTGTCCAAAGGGGATATTCCTTTTCCAATTGTCATGATGTCCACTTTGGAAATGCAGGTAACCATTACTGTCAACTATTTTTCTGAAGTTTTTTATAAACACAGTGTCTCTTTCATGAAATAAAATCAAATTTTGTCAGAACTTCTTGTGAATTTTAGATTCATATCATTTGTATTTATGTATTGAATAAATTGATTTAACTGAACACTGTCCCCATCCCAAATTATAAGAATATCGTTTAGAAACCTCTTGTAATAAATTAACTTAAAGGGGTTGTTATGCCAAATCTCCTTTAGTTCCCACATCCCCATATATAGGTTTGAGAAAGATGGTGCAAAGGTACATCCCATCGCTGTACCCATGGTCTGCTTATAGAAAGTATCTTCAAATAAAAAATAATTATGTTCTAAAACAAATAAAACCACCCTAGTCAAAAACTCAATTTGACCTGCTGGCATTACTGGATCTTCTGTTAAGAAAAATGTCATTGCCTCTATACCCTTATCATATGAAATACACGTATACAGGGCCGCCACGTCACAAGTCACCCATGTATACGTGTCCTTCCACCTGATCTCTTCCATACTCTGTAAGACATGAATGGTATCTTTGATGAAAGATGGCAACAAAAACACCAATGGCTGTAGGAATAGATCTATATATTGTGACACGTTGTATGTTAGTCCACCAATTCCAGATACAATGGGTCTTCCTGGGGGGTTTTGTGCATCTTTGTGTAATTTAGGAAGATGGTAGAATACCGCCACTGTAATAGATTCAGGACATAGAAAACTCAATTCTTCTTTATCTATAATTCCTTTCTAATGGGCATCCTTTACTATTGTTCTTAATTTTTCTTGAAAAAAACTAGTTGGATCATATTTAAGTACTTCATATGTTTCTTGATCACTCAATAAACGTAATTCCTCTCTTCTATAATCCTCCATATCCTGTACACAAACCCCCCCCCCCCGTCCGCTTGTCTTATCATATCTTGATTATTTTTTAATTCTTCTAAAACCATATTTTCTTGAGAAGACAAATTATATTTCTTTTTCTTAACTTCTAACTTGTCTAGATCTTTACATACTAATTTCTCAAAAACTCTAATAAATTCTCCTTGATTATTCACTGGATAAAAAGAGGATTTATTTATTTTCCCACTATGTATAACATTTATGGGGAGGTGTTCTTCACTTTCATTTTGGAGTAATTCTAGTCTTCTTATATTGTATATTTCACCTATCGGAAGCTTAGTTTGATAACTTCTAGATTCACTATTACGTTCACTAGACGCAAAAAATCTCTTAACTGTCAGTGAACGTATACATTTTTGTATGTCAATGTACGTCTCAAATTTGTTAATATTTCTTTCTGGTGCAAACGACAACCCTCTTGACAATACTTTCACCTCCACCGGAGATAAATCTCTCACCGAGAGGTTAAAAATACCACCTTTCACTGAATGACTTTTTACTCCATGTTGGAAGTCTTTTGATGTTTTTGTACTGGCTCCCCTACCTCCTCTACATCCTCTTCTTCTCTTAGTGTTCTTTTTTGATTTCTTCCCTGACTTTCCACTGGTATCGGTGCAATCTGTATGTGTTTTGCAATCTTTAAAATAAAACACTGCTTTTAGATGTATGTATTGCGCTTTTTTTCAGAATCTACATATATGATTTATGGACAAGGCTATATTATAGAGCTGCATATCATAAATCTGGAGGAGAAGTGTATTAATATCTGAACTTGATTCACTAAGAGTATCAGCTAACAGCATGCATCAGTTTCATCATCTCCATCATTATCATCATCATCCCATTCGTGTTCTGTTAACTGTATCAAGTTTGTCATTCATATCATTCTTCATCTCATTTGGGTGTTATTTGTTATTTACACAATCTATGGACAATACCTCATCATAGACTTGTGAAATACAAGTTTAGAAGAAGAGTGTATATTAACACTTGAATGAATAATTGACTAAGAGGAATAGTCTATAGTGTGTAATATTTTTCATCATTTCTATCATCTTCATTATTTCATTTGTTCTGTCTATTGTGCCAAGGTTATAATTTTCATTTTTCTCTATATAATTTGGAGGTCAATTGTGAGATTTACAGTTTATGTATTTATTGGGTGTTACTGCTTGATCAATTATTCCTCATATATTAGTGTGGGAATTTTCCAGTTTTCAGTCCCACAAGTGAAGTGTTTTGTTGTGTGTTTCTGTGGTGGAGACGCTTTCCGGTGGTTCTCCCATCCCTGTGGCGCTCTATTGAAATATTTGTAGATCAGGAAAATTACACGCCTCATTGCACAGCTCATAGCCATTGGAGGTGTTACTTTTAATTTGGTGGATGGGGAGCCCTTCCATCAACTTATGGAGGCTGTCGCACCCCAATCTAAAATTACATCCTGCACCACATTTAGTAGAACTATAGTACCCTCATTGTACCGGTCTTGCTTTGGTCTTTTGAAGGACCTGCTAGGAAAGGCTGCTGGACAGTCAATGCACTCTACCACTGACTTATGGAGTGCTCCAAGTGGCCAGCATGGCTTCCTGTCATTGACGGCACGTTGGTGGTAGCCCAATGTGTTGCAAGACACACCAATAGAAACAAAAAGTTCAGGTGCAGTAGAAAAGCAGGCAGGGCACCGCTCTTCCCTCCTCCATGCTGAGGTAATGGATCAGCAGCACACCTCAGATAACATTCGCAAAGCACTGCAGAACATGGTGGCGCACTGGCTAGGGGAGCAGGCAGGCACACAGCCGCAAATGGGGTTTGTGGTTACTGATGGTGCTGCTAACATGATCAAGACTCTCCGGGATGGCAGATTTGTGTGCGCTGCTCAGTGCATGTCCTGCATCTAGTAGTGAAGCCTGCTCTTGAGGATGGCAGTAACTTTGGAAGGTTGTCAGCACTTCTGGAGTCGTGCCGACAAACTTCTGGCCACTTCCGTCAAAGATAGCCAGCTACTCAGGAAGGAACAGACAAACGCAGACCTCCCAGAGCACCACCTAAAACAAGATGTTGGGACCAGGTAGAACTCCACCTTAGATATGCTAGAGCGTATCTTGGAGCAGAAAAAGGCAATTCACGCAATGTCATGTCACCATTTCATTGGCAGTAACAGAACACTGGGCAGGGCTGACTGGGCCCTGATGGAACAGGTAGTGATAGTCCTTACACCTTTCTGTGCTTTGACGGAACTTTTGAGCAAAGAGAATGCTAGCCTGTCAGAAGTCATTCCCCTCTTCACACACCTCTCCTTAAAATTGGACGATTTCCTTTCCCATAGGGAACGCTTGCCTGGTACTGAGGGTAAAATACTTACCGATGTTGCTGCCCTTCTAACGAGGCTGAAGAAGGAAGTGACTCAGTGCATGGAAGACCGCATGGACAATTGTCCCGAGTTAATGCTTGCCACAATTTGCGATCCTCGAATCAAAGGCAAGATGGCACTCCGTTCCAATTCCCTCACTGAATGGAGGGAGCAATTGATAGTAAAGGTGTGTGAGAGGCAAAGAAAAACTAGAATACTGTCTCAGGAGGTGGGAGAAGATTCTGAAGATGAGCTGGAGGAGTGTGGTGGTCTTCCAGGACCTATTAGTAGCAGCGCCAATAGTACTTCATCTTGTTCTGGTGGAGCAGCTGCTGCTTTTTATGCTGAGGATATGGACAAATTATGCTTCGGACAATACAAACAGCTCCCCATTAATAGAAAAAGTGCTGAGTATGAGGTTAAGGCTCACCTTGCAGAACCTTCTTTGGCCCCAAGTACAGATCCCTTGACTTTCTGGGATAACAAGAGGGCTGTGTGGCCTACATTGTCCCTGGTAGCCCAGGAGTTGCTTTCTTGCCCCCCAACCACTGTCCAGAGTGAGAGGGTATTTTCCATAATTGGAAATATACTTAGCCCTCAGCACTCTCAATTGACCCTCCACCTCATGGAGCAAATTAATATTTTAAAAGTCAACTTGCCAAAGCTGGGTTACCCTGCTCTCATGTTTGATGCAGATTAGAAAAACAAAAATGACTTCAGACATCTACAGTCATCCATATTGCTGTCATCCTGAGTTCACCTCGCATCAGTCTTCCTCAGTTGCTGTATCCATCTACTGACTGAGTCTTGCCTGCTCCAGTGTTCTGCAGTTTACTGCTGGCTAAATCTCCAGTGTTGCTGTCATCCTGTGTCTGCCTCGCACCAGTCTTTCTCACTTGCTGCTGTGTCCATCTACTGACTGAGTCCTGCCTGCCAAAGTGTTCTGCAGTTCTGGCTACATCTCCAGTGTTGCTGTCATCCTGAATCTGCCTCGCATCAGTCTTCCTCAGTCGCTGTATCCATCTACTGACTGAGTCCTGCCTGCTCCAGTGTTGTGCAGTTTACTGCTGGCTACATCTCCAGTGTTGCTGTCATCCTGAGTCTGCTTCGCACCAGTCTTCCTCAGTTGCTGCTGTATCCATCTACTGACTGAGTCCAGCCTGCTCCAGTGTTCTGCAGTTTACTGCAGGCTACATCTCCAGTGTTGCTGTCATCCTGTGTCTGCCTCGCACCAGTCTTCCTCAGTTGCTGCTGTATCCATCTACTGACTGAGTCATGTCTGCTCCAGTGTTCTGCAGTTCTGGCTATATCTCCAGTGTTGATATCATCCTGAGTCTGCCTCACACCAGTTTTCCTCAGTTGCTGCTGTATCCATCTACTGACTGAGTCCAGACTGCTCTAGTGTTCTGCATTTCTGGCTACATCTCCAGTGTTCCTGTCAACCTGAGTCTGCATCACACCAGTCTTCCTCAGTTGCTGATGTATCCATCTACTGACTGAGTCCTGTTTGCTCCAGTGTTCTGCAGTTCTGGCTACATCTCCAGTGTTGCTGTCATCCTGAGTCTGCCTCACACCAGTTTTCCTCAGTTGCTGCTGTATCCATCTACTGACTGAGTCCAGACTGCTCTAGTGTTCTGCATTTCTGGCTACATCTCCAGTGTTCCTGTCAACCTGAGTCTGCATCACACCAGTCTTCCTCAGTTGCTGATGTATCCATCTACTGACTGAGTCCTGTTTGCTCCAGTGTTCTGCAGTTCTGGCTACATCTCCAGTGTTGCTGTCATCCTGAGTCTGCCTCACGTCAGTCTTCCTCAGTCGCTGTATCCATCTACTGACTGAGCCCTGTCTGCTCCAGTGTTCTGCAGTTCTGGCTACATCTCCAGTGTTGCTGTCATCCTGAGTATGCCTCGCACCAGTCTTCCTCAGTTGCTGTATCCATCTACTGACTGAGTCCTGCCTGCTCCAGTGTTCTGCAGTTTACTGGTGGCTAAATCTCCAGTGTTGCTGTCATCCTGTGTCTGCCTCGCACCAGTCTTTCTCAGTTGCTGCTGTATCCATCTACTGATTGAGTCCTGCCTGCTCTAGTGTTCAGCAGTTCTGGCTATATCTCCAGTGTTGTTGTCATCCTGAGTCTGCCTTGCACCAGTCTTCATCAGTTGCTGCTGTATCGATCTACTGACTGAGTCCAGCCTACTCCAGTGTTCTGCAGTTCTGGCTACATCTCCAGTGTTGCTGTCATTCTGAGTCTGCCTCGCATCAGTCTTCCTCAGTTGCTGTATCATTCTACTGAATGAGTCCTGCCTGCTCCAGTGTTCTGCAGTTTACTGCTGGCTACATCTCCAGTGTTGCTATCATCCTGAGTCTGCCTCGCACCAGTCTTCCTCAGTTGCTGCTGTATCCATCTACTGACTGAGTCCTGCCTTCTCCAGTGTTCTGCAGTTCTGGCTACATCTCCAGTGTTTCTGTCATCCTCAGTCCACCTTGCATCAGTCTTCCTCAGTCGCTGTATCCATCTACTGACTGAGTCCTGCATGCTCCAGTGTTCTGCAGTTCTGGCTATATCTCCAGTGTTGATGTCATCCTGAGTCTGCATCACACCAGTCTTCCTCAGTTGCTGCTGTATCCATCTACTGACTGAGTCCTGCCTGCTCCAGTGTTCTGCAGTTTACTGCTGGCTACATCTCCAGTGTTGCTGTCATCCTGAGTCTGCTTCGCACCAGTCTTCCTCAGTTGCTGCTGTATCCATCTACTGACTGAGTCCTGTCTGCTCCAGTGTTCTGCAGTTCTGGCTATATCTCCAGTGTTGATGTCATCCTGAGTCTGCCTCACACCAGTTTTCCTCAGTTGCTGCTGTATCCATCTACTGACTGAGTCCAGACTGCTCTAGTGTTCTGCATTTCTGGCTACATCTCCACTGTTCCTGTCAACCTGAGTCTGCATCACACCAGTCTTCCTCAGTTGCTGATGTATCCATCTACTCACTGAGTCCTGTTTGCTCCAGTGTTCTGCAGTTCTGGCTACATCTCCAGTGTTGCTGTCATCCTGAGTCTGCCTCGCATCAGTCTTCCTCAGTCGCTGTATCCATCTACTGACTGAGCCCTGTCTGCTCCAGTGTTCTGCAGTTCTGGCTACATCTCCAGTGTTGCTGTCATCCTGAGTCTGCCTTGCACCAGTCTTCCTCAGTTGCTGTATCCATCTACTGACTGAGTCCTGCCTGCTCCAGTGTTCTGCAGTTTACTGGTGGCTAAATCTCCAGTGTTGCTGTCATCCTGTGTCTGCCTCGCAATAGTCTTTCTCAGTTGCTGCTGTATCCATCTACTGATTGAGTCCTGCCTGTTCTAGTGTTCAGCAGTTCTGGCTATATCTCCAGTGTTGTTGTCATCCTGAGTCTGCCTTGCACCAGTCTTCATCAGTTGCTGCTGTATCGATCTGCTGACTGAGTCCAGCCTACTCCAGTGTTCTGCAGTTCTGGCTACATCTCCAGTGTTGCTGTCATTCTGAGTCCGCCTCGCATCAGTCTTCCTCAGTTGCTGTATCATTCTACTGAATGAGTCCTGCCTGCTCCAGTGTTCTGCAGTTTACTGCTGGCTACATCTCCAGTGTTGCTATCATCCTGAGTCTGCCTCGCACCAGTCTTCCTCAGTTGCTGCTGTATCCATCTACTGACTGAGGCCAGCCTGCTCCAGTGTTTTGCAGTTCTGGCTACATCTCCAGTGTTGCTGTCATCCTCAGTCCGCCTCGCATCAGTCTTCCTCAGTCGCTGTATCCATCTACTGACTGAGTCCTGCCTGCTCCAGTGTTCTGCAGTTCTGGCTACATCTCCAGTGTTTCTGTCATCCTCAGTCCACCTTGCATCAGTCTTCCTCAGTCGCTGTATCCATCTACTGACTGAGTCCTGCATGCTCCAGTGTTCTGCAGTTCTGGCTATATCTCCAGTGTTGATGTCATCCTGAGTCTGCCTCACACCAGTTTTCCTCAGTTGCTTCTGTATCCATCTACTGACTGAGTCCAGCCTGCTCAAGTGTTCTGCATTTCTGGCTACATCTCCAGTGTTCCTGTCAACCTAAGTCTGCATCACACCAGTCTTCCTCAGTTGCTGATATATCCATCTACTGACTGAGTCCTGTTTGCTCCAGTGTTCTGCAGTTCTGGCTACATCTCCAGTGTTGCTGTCATCCTCAGTCCACCTTGCATCAGTCTTCCTCAGTCGCTGTATCCATCTACTGACTGAGTCCTGCATGCTCCAGTGTTCTGCAGTTCTGGCTACATCTCCAGTGTTGATGTCATCCTGAGTCTGCATCACACCAGTCTTCCTCAGTTGCTGCTGTATCCATCTACTGACTGAGTCCTGCCTGCTCCAGTGTTCTGCAGTTTACTGCTGGCTACATCTCCAGTGTTGCTGTCATCCTGAGTCTGCTTCGCACCAGTCTTCCTCAGTTGCTGCTGTATCCATCTAGTGACTGAGTCCAGCCTGCTCCAGTGTTCTGCAGTTTACTGCAGGCTACTAGTGTTGAGCGAGCATGCTCGGCCGATGCTCGGATCGGCTCGAGCATCGCTCTGCTCGGCACATGGCGGTACTCGTACGAGTACCGCATGTGCTCGCCCGCCATGTTCGGGTCTCCTCCCCGCACGTTTTGCGGCTGCTGCGCAGCCAATAAACGTGCAGGGAGGCTCTGACATCGGTGTAATGCCAGCAGCCATGTTGGCTGCTGGCATTACACTGATTGGCTGGCCAGAACCCGTGGTCAGGTGCTGTATAGCACCTGACCATCGAGTTCGGCTCAGTCTGAGCCAGGGAGAGCTGAGGATAGGAAGGGAAAGGCAGTGTAGGGAGGAAAAAAACAAAAATTGTGAAAAAAAAAGAACCAAAAGTCCTTTTTAGGACTACTGTGTGTGGGGGCAGCAGGTTATTTGGTGTGGGGGGAAAAAAAAAAAAAAAAAAAAAAAAAAATATATATATTCTGTTTAGTGTGCAAAGTTGCAGATTAGAGCACATTCTGTTTAGTGTGCACAGTTGCAGATTAGAGCACATTCTGTTTAGTGTGCAAAGTTGCAGATTAGAGCACATTCTGTTTAGTGTGCAAAGTTGCAGATTAGAGCACATTCTGTTTAGTGTGCAAAGTTGCAGATTAGAGCACATTCTGTTAAGTCTTCAAACTAAAATATCAAAGTCACGTATTCCATTCAGTGTGCGTCGCCGCAGTTTAGCAGCACATTCTGAGTACTGTGCAGAGTTGCAGAATAGGAAGAAATACTGTTAAGTCTTCAAACTAAAATATCAAAGTCACATATTCCATTCAGTGTGCTTCGCCGCAGTTTAGCAGCACATTCTGTGTACTGTGCAGAGTTGCAGAATAGGAAGAAATACTGTTAAGTCTTCAAACTCAAATATCAAAGTCACATATTCCATTCAGTGTGCTTCGCCGCAGTTTAGCAGCACATTCTGTGTACTGTGCAGAGTTGCAGAATAGGAAGAAATACTGTTAAGTCTTCAAACTAAAATATCAAAGTCACATATTCCATTCAGTGTGCTTCGCCGCAGTGTAGCAGCACATTCTGTGTACTGTGCAGAGTTGCAGAATAGGAAGAAATACTGTTAAGTCTTCAAACTAAAATATCAAAGTCACATATTCCATTCAGTGTGCTTCGCCGCAGTGTAGCAGCACATTCTGTGTACTGTGCAGAGTTGCAGAATAGGAAGAAATACTGTTAAGTCTTCAAACTAAAATATCAAAGTCACATATTCCATTCAGTGTGCTTCGCCGCAGTTTAGCAGCACATTCTGTGTACTGTGCAGAGTTGCAGAATAGGAAGAAATACTGTTAAGTCTTCAAACTAAAATATCAAAGTCACATATTCCATTCAGTGTGCTTCGCCGCAGTGTAGCAGCACATTCTGTGTACTGTGCAGAGTTGCAGAATAGGAAGAAATACTGTTAAGTCTTCAAACTAAAATATCAAAGTCACATATTCCATTCAGTGTGCTTCGCCGCAGTGTAGCAGCACATTCTGTGTACTGTGCAGAGTTGCAGAATAGGAAGAAATACTGTTAAGTCTTCAAACTAAAATATCAAAGTCACATATTCCATTCAGTGTGCTTCGCCGCAGTTTAGCAGCACATTCTGTGTACTGTGCAGAGTTGCAGAATAGGAAGAAATACTGTTAAGTCTTCAAACTAAAATATCAAAGTCACATATTCCATTCAGTGTGCTTCGCCGCAGTGTAGCAGCACATTCTGTGTACTGTGCAGAGTTGCAGAATAGGAAGAAATACTGTTAAGTCTTCAAACTAAAATATCAAAGTCACATATTCCATTCAGTGTCTTTCACCGCCGTTTAACAGCCTATTCTGTGTACTCTGCAGAGTTGCAGAATTATAAGAAATACTGTTAAGTTTTCAAACTCAAATATTAAAGTCACATATTCCATTCAGTGTCTTTCACCGCCGTTTAACAGCCTATTCTGTGTACTCTGTACAGTTGCAGAATTATAAGAAATACTGTTAAGTTTTCAAACTCAAATATTAAAGTCACATATTCCATTCAGTGTCTTTCACCGCCGTTTAACAGCCTATTCTGTGTACTCTGTACAGTTCCAGAATTATAAGAAATACTGTTAAGTTTTCAAACTCAAATATTAAAGTCACATATTCCATTCAGTGTCTTTCACCGCCGTTTAACAGCCTATTCTGTGTACTCTGTACAGTTCCAGAATTATAAGAAATACTGTTAATTTTTCAAACTCAAATATTAAAGTCACATATTCCATTCAGTGTCTTTCACCGCCGTTTAACAGCCTATTCTGTGTACTCTGTACAGTTGCAGAATTATAAGAAATACTGTTAAGTTTTCAAACTCAAATATTAAAGTCACATATTCCATTCAGTGTCTTTCACCGCCATTTAACAGCCTATTCTGTGTACTCTGTACAGTTCCAGAATTATAAGAAATACTGTTAAGTTTTCAAACTCAAATATTAAAGTCACATATTCCATTCAGTGTCTTTCACCGCCGTTTAACAGCCTATTCTGTGTACTCTGTACAGTTCCAGAATTATAAGAAATACTGTTAAGTTTTCAAACTCAAATATTAAAGTCACATATTCCATTCAGTGTGTTTCAACGCCGTTTAACAGCCTATTCTGTGTACTCTGTACAGTTCCAGAATTATAAGAAATACTGTTAATTTTTCAAACTCAAATATTAAAGTCACATATTCCATTCAGTGTCTTTCACCGCCGTTTAACAGCCTATTCTGTGTACTCTGTACAGTTGCAGAATTATAAGAAATACTGTTAAGTTTTCAAACTCAAATATTAAAGTCACATATTCCATTCAGTGTCTTTCACCGCCGTTTAACAGCCTATTCTGTGTACTCTGTACAGTTCCAGAATTATAAGAAATACTGTTAAGTTTTCAAACTCAAATATTAAAGTCACATATTCCATTCAGTGTGTGTCACCGCAGTTTAGCAGCCTATTCTGTGTACTCTGCAGAGTTGCAGAATAGTAAGAAATACTGTTAATTTTTCAAACTCAAATATTAAAGTCACATATTCCATTCAGTGTCTTTCACCGCCGTTTAACAGCCTATTCTGTGTACTCTGTACAGTTCCAGAATTATAAGAAATACTGTTAAGTTTTCAAACTCAAATATTAAAGTCACATATTCCATTCAGTGTGTTTCAACGCCGTTTAACAGCCTATTCTGTGTACTCTGTACAGTTCCAGAATTATAAGAAATACTGTTAAGTTTTCAAACTCAAATATTAAAGTCACATATTCCATTCAGTGTGTTTCAACGCCGTTTAACAGCCTATTCTGTGTACTCTGCAGAGTTGCAGAATAGTAAGAAATACTGTTAAGTTTTCAAACTCAAATATTAAAGTCACATATTCCATTCAGTGTGTGTCACCGCAGTTTAGCAGCCTATTCTGTGTACTCTGCAGAGTTGCAGAATAGTAAGAAATACTGTTAATTTTTCAAACTCAAATATTAAAGTCACTTATTCCATTCAGTGTGTGTCACCGCAGTTTAGCAGCCTATTCTGTGTACTCTGCAGAGTTGCAGAATAGTAAGAAATACTGTTAAGTTTTCAAACTCATATATATTAAAGTCATATATATCGTGTAAGATGAAGAAGGCGGGTAAAAAGGGACGGGGAAGTGGACGTGATCCTGAAAGTTCAGGGCGCGGGTCAGGACGCGGAGAAACTGTGCCTGGTGCCAGAGCACAAGAAAGAAAGACATCCACCATACCTAGCTTCATGTCTGATTTCACAGGGCGTCGCAGGACATCACTCTCGAGGTCCGACCAGTGCGAACAGGTGGTCGGTTGGATGACAGCTGATACTGCTTCCAGTCGGTTAAGCACCACCCTGTCTTCCACCAAGTCCACTCTCAGTAGCCAAGAGTCTGGTCAACATAATCCTCACTCTGATCATCCTTCCTCCCACCATACACGGTCTGGTCAAAGAAGTGATCCCACACTGGGATATAGTGATGAGCTCGTCTCATCACCAATCCTTCATTTGACCCTCTCTCCAAGCACGCTTGCAGAGGAACATGACATCTTGTGCCCTGATTCACAACCTCTAGAGGCTACCCAATCACAAGAAGATGACAGATGTGAACGGCATTTAAGGTCAAAGGAAGTAGTGGATGATGATGATGAGACACAGTTGCCATTAAATCAACCACTATTTCCGTCTCAAGACCTTGTTGAGGAGAATGTTATACAGTTGTCAATGACTGAGTATGTGGTGGGATCAAGACTTGAGGAGGATGATCAGAGTGAGGAAGTGGAGGAGGACTTGGTGGACGATGAGGTGACTGACCCCACCTGGGAAGGTGTAGAGCCGAGCGATGACAGCAGTCCTGAGGGTGAGCCATCTGCAGCACCGCAACAGGCTGGAAGAGGCAGTGGTGTGGCTACAGAAAGAAGGCGGACCGCACCAAACCGGCCCGCAAATGTTCCACGGAGCACCCCCTTGCGTAAATCTACCTTGCCAAGGGGTAGGTGTTCCGCGGTATGGCGTTTTTTTAAGGAAAGTGCGGACGACAAAAGAATTGTAGTTTGCAACCTGTGCCACACCAGAATGAGCCGAGGCATGAACACTAGAAACCTCACCACCACCAGCATGATCCGACACATGGCATCCAAGCACCGTAGTAAGTGGGAGGAACGCCTGGATCGCCCATCTGTGTCTGCAGGCCACACCACTGCCTCCTCTTCCCCTGTTTTCGGTGCCGGCCAATCGCCTGTCGAAGGCGCAGGCCCGCATACCTCCCGCCCTGCACCTGTACCATCTGAAGCACCATCAGCGACCACATCCACTTCCCTGTCCCAGCGCAGCGTCCAAATGTCGTTACCCCAGGCATTTGAGCGCAAGAGAAAGTACCCAGCCACCCACCCACAGGCCATAGCACTAACCTCACACCTTTCAAAATTACTGGCCATCGAAATGCTGCCATTTAGGCTTGTGGACACTGAGTCCTTCCGCAGCCTGATGGCAGCAGCTGTCCCTCGGTACGCGGTCCCCAGCCGCCACTACTTTTCCCGGTGTGCCATCCCCGCATTACACCACCATGTGTCCCGTAACATCACCCGTGCCCTGACCAACGCAGTTACTGGGAAGGTCCACTTAACGACTGACACATGGACAAGTGCTTGTGGCCAGGGACGCTACATTTCCCTGACGGCACACTGGGTGAATGTCGTGGAGGCTGGGAGCGACTCGGACCCTGGGATGGCACGGGTGCTACCCACGCCGAGGATTGCGGGCCCTACCTCCATCAGGGTTTCCACCAGCACCTACGTTATTGGCTCCTCCTCCTCCGTTTCCACCTCCGAATTCTCTACACACACCGCCACTCCCCCATCAGCCAGTAGCTGGAAGCAGTGTAGCACTGCAGTGGGGAAGCGTCAACAGGCCGTGCTGAAGCTGATCTGCCTTGGGGACAAACAGCACACGGCCTCAGAGCTGTTGCAGGGGATTAGTCACCAGACCGAGCAGTGGCTCTCGCCACTCAACCTGCAACCAGGCATGGTTGTGTGTGATAATGGGCGTAACTTGGTGGCGGCTTTGGAGCTCGGCAAGCTCACACACGTACCATGCCTAGCGCATGTATTTAATTTAGTGGTGCAGCGATTTCTAAAAACCTACCCCAATGTGCATGATCTCTTGACCAAGGTGCGCCGCGTGTGTGCACATTTCCGTAAGTCATCTACAGCTTCGGCCGGCCTGTTGAAGCTGCAGCAGCGCTTACAATTGCCAGCTCACCGGCTGCTGTGTGACGTGAGCACGCGCTGGAACTCCACCTTCCACATGTTGGCCCGGCTTTGTGAGCAGCAGAGGGCAGTAGTGGAGTACCAGCTGTTACACGGTCGTCGCCTCTCCGTTCAACTTCCTGTAATCAGAAGTGAGGAGTGGGAATGGATGTCAGACCTCTGCGAGGTTTTACGCAATTTTGAGGAATCGACACAGATGGTGAGCGGCGATAACGCTATTATCAGTGTAACCATCCCACTTCTGTGTCTACTGAAACGCTCGCTGCTCACAATTAAAACCGACGCTTTGCATGTGGAAGAGGTGGAAATGGGGGAGGAAGAGCTTACACAAGGTGATAGCCAGAGCACCCTCACTTCGTCTTCTCAGCGACAATTGGAGGAGGCGGAGGAGGAGGAGGAGGAGGAGGAGGAAGACACGGTTGCCTCCGCTACAGAGGGTAGCCATGGAACTTTAGTTCCATCTCTTCAGCGTGGGTGGGCAGAAGAGGAGGAAGAGGATGAGGATATTGAGAGTCATCCTCCTGGTGAGGACAGCGAAATCTTGACTGTTGGTACTCTGGCACACATGGCTGACTTTATGTTAGGCTGCCTTTCCCGTGACCCACGCGTTATATGCATTTTAAACAACACGGATTACTGGGTGTTCACCCTTCTGGACCCCCGCTACAAAGAGAATTTCTCATCTCTCATTCCTCCGGTGGAGAGGACAAGCAAAATGGTGCAATACCAGAAGGTTCTTGTCGAAAAATTGCTCCAAAATTTTCCATCTGACAACGCTGGCGGCAGAGTACGTGCTACCTTGGCCAACAGAGAAGGGGAGAAAAGGGGAGCACACAGCAGTTCCGAGAAAGGCAGGGCAACACTCTCCAAGGCGTGGGACACCTTCATGACACCCCGCCAGCACCCTCACCCTGATGCGCAGCCTAGTGTCACAAGGAGGGAAAAGTTTTGGAAGATGGTGAAGGAGTACGTAGCAGACCGTGTCAGCGTCCTCAATGATCCCTCTGTGCCTTACAACTACTGGGTGTCCAAGCTGGACACGTGGTATGAACTGGCACTCTACGCCTTGGAGGTGCTGGCCTGCCCTGCCGCCAGCGTTCTGTCTGAGCGGGTATTTAGTGCTGCTGGTGGCATCATAACAGATAAGCGTATCCGCCTTTCCACCGACAATGCTGATAGGTTGACACTTATAAAAATGAACAAGGCCTGGATTTCCCCTGACTTCTCCACTCCACTGGAGGAAAGCCCCGGGGGAACATAAACTCACTTTATATATGTTATTTACAATGATGGGAATACTCTGTATTCCCATTCACCCCTTCCACCCAAAAAACGGGTATATGGTTGACTCTTAATCTTCTCATCCTCCTCCTCCTCTTCCATATGCCCTGTGCTATAATTTTTATATAGGGCCAGCTCACCAGCGGGCCCTGTGATATAATTTTTATATAGGGTCAGCTCACCAGCGGGCCCTGTTTGACAATTTTTATATAGGTCAGCTCACCAGCGGGCCTTCTCATATAATGTTTTATTGGGTCAGCTCTCTAGCGGGCCCTCTCATATAATGTTTTATAGCGTCAGCTCACTAGCGGGCCTTCGCATATAATGTTTAGGATGGTCAGCTCTGCAGCAGACCCTCACCCATAATGTTTTAGATGGTCAGCTCAGCGCACGTTTCCCTCTTAATCATGGCCTCAGTTCTGAAAATCAAGGAAATTTTTGGGAGAATTTGCCTCTGCGCACGTTTCCCTCTTAATCATGGCCTCAGTTCTGAAAATCAAGGAAATTTTTGGGAGAATTTGCCTCTGCGCACGTTTCCCTCTTAATCATGGCCTCAGTTCTGAAAATCAAGGAAATTTTTGGGAGAATTTGCCTCTGCGCACGTTTCCCTCTTAATCATGGCCTCAGTTCTGAAAATCAAGGAAATTTTTGGGAGAATTTGCCTCTGCGCACGTTTCCCTCTTAATCATGGCCTCAGTTCTGAAAATCAAGGAAATTTTTGGGAGAATTTGCCTCTGCGCACGTTTCCCTCTTAATCATGGCCTCAGTTCTGAAAATCAAGGAAATTTTTGGGAGAATTTGCCTCTGCGCACGTTTCCCTCTTAATCATGGCCTCACTTCAGAAAATCGATGAAATTTTTGGGAGAATTTGCAGATGATATACAAGTAAATATACAGCAAATACTGTTTGGTAACAATTTTTCGCCTAAAGTCGTTTTTATTTTCCTTTTTGTGTGTTTTACGGTCAGTCTGTAAAAATGGCGTACTACGGGCGAAAGATCGTTCCCAGCAGCGATGTTGGAGTCCAAGGTGCATCCAGACATCCTCCCTATGCTGTCCCTGAACCATTTCTGTAGTGTTTCCATCTTTTTCTGCCCTTTTCCTATGGACCAGGCACCCTCCCCTCATCAGAGCAGGGGGTGCCTGGTGTAATGCTCGAGTCCTCCCATTGACTTCAATGGGGCTCGGGTGCTCGGCCGAGCACTCGAGCCTCAGGGGGTGCTCGGTCAGAGCACCCGAACATCCGAGCATTGGGGTGCTCGCTCATCACTACAGGCTACATCTCCAGTGTTGCTGTCATCCTGTGTCTACCTCGCACCAGTCTTCCTCAGTTGCTGCTGTATCCATCTACTGACTGAGTCCTGTCTGCTCCAGTGTTCTGCAGTTCTGGCTATATCTCCAGTGTTGATGTCATCCTGAGTCTGCCTCGCACCAGTTTTCCTCAGTTGCTGCTGTATCCATCTACTGACTGAGTCCAGACTGCTCTAGTGTTCTGCATTTCTGGCTACATCTCCAGTGTTCCTGTCAACCTGAGTCTGCATCACACCAGTCTTCCTCAGTTGCTGATGTATCCATCTACTCACTGAGTCCTGTTTGCTCCAGTGTTCTGCAGTTCTGGCTACATCTCCAGTGTTGCTGTCATCCTGAGTCTGCCTCGCATCAGTCTTCCTCAGTCGCTGTATCCATCTACTGACTGAGTCCTGCCTGCTCCAGTGTTCTGCAGTTTACTGGTGGCTAAATCTCCAGTGTTGCTGTCATCCTGTGTCTGCCTCGCACCAGTCTTTCTCAGTTGCTGCTGTATCCATCTACTGATTGAGTCCTGCCTGCTCTAGTGTTCAGCAGTTCTGGCTATATCTCCAGTGTTGTTGTCATCCTGAGTCTGCCTTGCACCAGTCTTCATCAGTTGCTGCTGTATCGATCTACTGACTGAGTCCAGCCTACTCCAGTGTTCTGCAGTTCTGGCTACATCTCCAGTGTTGCTGTCATTCTGAGTCCGCCTCGCATCAGTCTTCCTCAGTTGCTGTATCATTCTACTGAATGAGTCCTGCCTGCTCCAGTGTTCTGCAGTTTACTGCTGGCTACATCTCCAGTGTTGCTATCATCCTGAGTCTGCCTCGCACCAGTCTTCCTCAGTTGCTGCTGTATCCATCTACTGACTGAGGCCAGCCTGCTCCAGTGTTTTGCAGTTCTGGCTACATCTCCAGTGTTGCTGTCATCCTCAGTCCGCCTCGCATCAGTCTTCCTCAGTCGCTGTATCCATCTACTGACTGAGTCCTGCATGCTCCAGTGTTCTGCAGTTCTGGCTACATCTCCAGTGTTTCTGTCATCCTCAGTCCACCTTGCATCAGTCTTCCTCAGTCGCTGTATCCATCTACTGACTGAGTCCTGCATGCTCCAGTGTTCTGCAGTTCTGGCTATATCTCCATTGTTGATATCATCCTGAGTCTGCCTCACACCAGTTTTCCTCAGTTGCTGCTGTATCCATCTACTGACTGAGTCCAGACTGCTCTAGTGTTCTGCATTTCTGGCTACATCTCCAGTGTTCCTGTCAACCTGAGTCTGCATCACACCAGTCTTCCTCAGTTGCTGATGTATCCATCTACTGACTGAGTCCTGTTTGCTCCAGTGTTCTGCAGTTCTGGCTACATCTCCAGTGTTGCTGTCATCCTGAGTCTGCCTCACACCAGTTTTCCTCAGTTGCTGCTGTATCCATCTACTGACTGAGTCCAGACTGCTCTAGTGTTCTGCATTTCTGGCTACATCTCCAGTGTTCCTGTCAACCTGAGTCTGCATCACACCAGTCTTCCTCAGTTGCTGATGTATCCATCTACTGACTGAGTCCTGTTTGCTCCAGTGTTCTGCAGTTCTGGCTACATCTCCAGTGTTGCTGTCATCCTGAGTCTGCCTCACATCAGTCTTCCTCAGTCGCTGTATCCATCTACTGACTGAGCCCTGTCTGCTCCAGTGTTCTGCAGTTCTGGCTACATCTCCAGTGTTGCTGTCATCCTGAGTCTGCCTCGCACCAGTCTTCCTCAGTTGCTGTATCCATCTACTGACTGAGTCCTGCCTGCTCCAGTGTTCTGCAGTTTACTGGTGGCTAAATCTCCAGTGTTGCTGTCATCCTGTGTCTGCCTCGCACCAGTCTTTCTCAGTTGCTGCTGTATCCATCTACTGATTGAGTCCTGCCTGCTCTAGTGTTCAGCAGTTCTGGCTATATCTCCAGTGTTGTTGTCATCCTGAGTCTGCCTTGCACCAGTCTTCATCAGTTGCTGCTGTATCGATCTACTGACTGAGTCCAGCCTACTCCAGTGTTCTGCAGTTCTGGCTACATCTCCAGTGTTGCTGTCATTCTGAGTCCGCCTCGCATCAGTCTTCCTCAGTTGCTGTATCATTCTACTGAATGAGTCCTGCCTGCTCCAGTGTTCTGCAGTTTACTGCTGGCTACATCTCCAGTGTTGCTATCATCCTGAGTCTGCCTCGCACCAGTCTTCCTCAGTTGCTGCTGTATCCATCTACTGACTGAGTCCTGCCTTCTCCAGTGTTCTGCAGTTCTGGCTACATCTCCAGTGTTTCTGTCATCCTCAGTCCACCTTGCATCAGTCTTCCTCAGTCGCTGTATCCATCTACTGACTGAGTCCTGCATGCTCCAGTGTTCTGCAGTTCTGGCTATATCTCCAGTGTTGATGTCATCCTGAGTCTGCATCACACCAGTCTTCCTCAGTTGCTGCTGTATCCATCTACTGACTGAGTCCTGCCTGCTCCAGTGTTCTGCAGTTTACTGCTGGCTACATCTCCAGTGTTGCTGTCATCCTGAGTCTGCTTCGCACCAGTCTTCCTCAGTTGCTGCTGTATCCATCTACTGACTGAGTCCAGCCTGCTCCAGTGTTCTGCAGTTTACTGCAGGCTACATCTCCAGTGTTGCTGTCATCCTGTGTCTGCCTCGCACCAGTCTTCCTCAGTTGCTGCTGTATCCATCTACTGACTGAGTCCTGTCTGCTCCAGTGTTCTGCAGTTCTGGCTATATCTCCAGTGTTGATGTCATCCTGAGTCTGCCTCACACCAGTTTTCCTCAGTTGCTGCTGTATCCATCTACTGACTGAGTCCAGACTGCTCTAGTGTTCTGCATTTCTGGCTACATCTCCACTGTTCCTGTCAACCTGAGTCTGCATCACACCAGTCTTCCTCAGTTGCTGATGTATCCATCTACTCACTGAGTCCTGTTTGCTCCAGTGTTCTGCAGTTCTGGCTACATCTCCAGTGTTGCTGTCATCCTGAGTCTGCCTCGCATCAGTCTTCCTCAGTCGCTGTATCCATCTACTGACTGAGCCCTGTCTGCTCCAGTGTTCTGCAGTTCTGGCTACATCTCCAGTGTTGCTGTCATCCTGAGTCTGCCTTGCACCAGTCTTCCTCAGTTGCTGTATCCATCTACTGACTGAGTCCTGCCTGCTCCAGTGTTCTGCAGTTTACTGGTGGCTAAATCTCCAGTGTTGCTGTCATCCTGTGTCTGTCTCGCACCAGTCTTTCTCAGTTGCTGCTGTATCCATCTACTGATTGAGTCCTGCCTGTTCTAGTGTTCAGCAGTTCTGGCTATATCTCCAGTGTTGTTGTCATCCTGAGTCTGCCTTGCACCAGTCTTCATCAGTTGCTGCTGTATCGATCTGCTGACTGAGTCCAGCCTACTCCAGTGTTCTGCAGTTCTGGCTACATCTCCAGTGTTGCTGTCATTCTGAGTCCGCCTCGCATCAGTCTTCCTCAGTTGCTGTATCATTCTACTGAATGAGTCCTGCCTGCTCCAGTGTTCTGCAGTTTACTGCTGGCTACATCTCCAGTGTTGTTATCATCCTGAGTCTGCCTCGCACCAGTCTTCCTCAGTTGCTGCTGTATCCATCTACTGACTGAGGCCAGCCTGCTCCAGTGTTTTGCAGTTCTGGCTACATCTCCAGTGTTGCTGTCATCCTCAGTCCGCCTCGCATCAGTCTTCCTCAGTCGCTGTATCCATCTACTGACTGAGTCCTGCCTGCTCCAGTGTTCTGCAGTTCTGGCTACATCTCCAGTGTTTCTGTCATCCTCAGTCCACCTTGCATCAGTCTTCCTCAGTCGCTGTATCCATCTACTGACTGAGTCCTGCATGCTCCAGTGTTCTGCAGTTCTGGCTATATCTCCAGTGTTGATGTCATCCTGAGTCTGCCTCGCACCAGTTTTCCTCAGTTGCTGCTGTATCCATCTACTGACTGAGTCCAGCCTGCTCAAGTGTTCTGCATTTCTGGCTACATCTCCAGTGTTCCTGTCAACCTGAGTCTGCATCACACCAGTCTTCCTCAGTTGCTGATATATCCATCTACTGACTGAGTCCTGTTTGCTCCAGTGTTCTGCAGTTCTGGCTACATCTCCAGTGATGCTGTCATCCTGAGTCTGCCTCGCATCAGTCTTCCTCAGTCGCTGTATCCATCTACTGACTGATCCCTGTCTGCTCCAGTGTTCTGCAGTTTACTGCTGGCTACATCTCCAGTGTTGCTATCATCCTGAGTCTGCCTCGCACCAGTCTTCCTCAGTTGCTGCTGTATCCATCTACTGACTGAGTCCTGCCTTCTCCAGTGTTCTGCAGTTCTGGCTACATCTCCAGTGTTTCTGTCATCCTCAGTCCACCTTGCATCAGTCTTCCTCAGTCGCTGTATCCATCTACTGACTGAGTCCTGCATGCTCCAGTGTTCTGCAGTTCTGGCTACATCTCCAGTGTTGATGTCATCCTGAGTCTGCATCACACCAGTCTTCCTCAGTTGCTGCTGTATCCATCTACTGACTGAGTCCTGCCTGCTCCAGTGTTCTGCAGTTTACTGCTGGCTACATCTCCAGTGTTGCTGTCATCCTGAGTCTGCTTCACACCAGTCTTCCTCAGTTGCTGCTGTATCCATCTACTGACTGAGTCCAGCCTGCTCCAGTGTTCTGCAGTTTACTGCAGGCTACATCTCCAGTGTTGCTGTCATCCTGTGTCTGCCTCGCACCAGTCTTCCTCAGTTGCTGCTGTATCCATCTACTGACTGAGTCCTGTCTGCTCCAGTGTTCTGCAGTTCTGGCTATATTTCCAGTGTTGATGTCATCCTGAGTCTGCCTCGCACCAGTTTTCCTCAGTTGCTGCTGTATCCATCTACTGACTGAGTCCAGACTGCTCTAGTGTTCTGCATTTCTGGCTACATCTCCAGTGTTCCTGTCAACCTGAGTCTGCATCACACCAGTCTTCCTCAGTTGCTGATGTATCCATCTACTCACTGAGTCCTGTTTGCTCCAGTGTTCTGCAGTTCTGGCTACATCTCCAGTGTTGCTGTCATCCTGAGTCTGCCTCGCATCAGTCTTCCTCAGTCGCTGTATCCATCTACTGACTGAGTCCTGCCTGCTCCAGTGTTCTGCAGTTTACTGGTGGCTAAATCTCCAGTGTTGCTGTCATCCTGTGTCTGCCTCGCACCAGTCTTTCTCAGTTGCTGCTGTATCCATCTACTGATTGAGTCCTGCCTGCTCTAGTATTCAGCAGTTCTGGCTATATCTCCAGTGTTGTTGTCATCCTGAGTCTGCCTTGCACCAGTCTTCATCAGTTGCTGCTGTATCGATCTACTGACTGAGTCCAGCCTACTCCAGTGTTCTGCAGTTCTGGCTACATCTCCAGTGTTGCTGTCATTCTGAGTCCGCCTCGCATCAGTCTTCCTCAGTTACTGTATCATTCTACTGAATGAGTCCTGCCTGCTCCAGTGTTCTGCAGTTTACTGCTGGCTACATCTCCAGTGTTGCTATCATCCTGAGTCTGCCTCGCACCAGTCTTCCTCAGTTGCTGCTGTATCCATCTACTGACTGAGGCCAGCCTGCTCCAGTGTTTTGCAGTTCTGGCTACATCTCCAGTGTTGCTGTCATCCTCAGTCCGCCTCGCATCAGTCTTCCTCAGTCGCTGTATCCATCTACTGACTGAGTCCTGCCTGCTCCAGTGTTCTGCAGTTCTGGCTAGATCACCAGTGTTTCTGTCATCCTCAGTCCACCTTGCATCAGTCTTCCTCAGTCGCTGTATCCATCTACTGACTGAGTCCTGCATGCTCCAGTGTTCTGCAGTTCTGGCTATATCTCCAGTGTTGATGTCATCCTGAGTCTGCCTCACACCAGTTTTCCTCAGTTGCTGCTGTATCCATCTACTGACTGAGTCCAGCCTGCTCAAGTGTTCTGCATTTCTGGCTACATCTCCAGTGTTCCTGTCAACCTGAGTCTGCATCACACCAGTCTTCCTCAGTTGCTGATATATCCATCTACTGACTGAGTCCTGTTTGCTCCAGTGTTCTGCAGTTCTGGCTACATCTCCAGTGTTGCTGTCATCCTGAGTCTGCCTCGCATCAGTCTTCCTCAGTCGCTGTATCCATCTACTGACTGAGCCCTGTCTGCTCCAGTGTTCTGCAGTTTACTGGTGGCTAAATCTCCAGTGTTGCTGTCATCCTGTGTCTGCCTCGCACCTGTCTTTCTCAGTTGCTGCTGTATCCATCTACTGACTGAGTCCTGCCTGCTCTAGTGTTCAGCAGTTCTGGCTATATCTCCAGTGTTGTTCTCATCCTGAGTCTGCCTTGCACCAGTCTTTATCAGTTGCTGCTGTATCGATCTACTGACTGAGTCCAGCCTACTCCAGTGTTCTGCAGTTCTGGCTACATCTCCAGTGTTGCTGTCATTCTGAGTCCGCCTCGCATCAGTCTTCCTCAGTTGCTGTATCATTCTACTGACTGAGTCCTGCCTGCTCCAGTGTTCTGCAGTTTACTGCTGGCTACATCTCCAGTGTTGCTATCATCCTGAGTCTGCCTCGCACCAGTCATCCTCAGTTGCTGTACCCATCTACTGACTAAGTCCTGTCTGCTCCAGTGTTCTGTAGTTCTGGCTACATCTCCAGTGTTGCTGTAATCCTGAGTCTGCCTCGCACCAGTCTTTCTCAGTTGCTGTACCCATCTACTGACTGAGTCCTGCCTGCTCCAGTGTTCTGTAGTTCTGGCTACATCTCCAGTGTTGCTGTCATTCTGAGTCCGCCTCGCATCAGTCTTTCTCAGTCGCTGTATCCATCTACTGACTGAGTCCTGCCTGCTTCAGTGTTCTGCAGTTCTGGCTACATCTCCAGTGTTGCTGTGATCCTCAGTGTGCGTCGCATCAGTCTTCCTCAGTTGCTGTATCCATCTACTGACTGAGTCCTTCCTGCTCCAGTGTTCTGCAGTTTACTGCTGGCTACATCTCCAGTGTTGCTGTCATCCTGAGTCTGCCTCGCACCAGTCATCCTCAGTTGCTGTACCCATCTACTGACTGAGTCCTGCCTGCTCCAGTGTTCTGCAGTTCTGGCTACATCTCCAGTGCTGCTGTCATCCTGAGTCTGTCTCATACCAGTCTTCCTCAGTTGCTGCTGTATCCATCTACTGACTGAGTCCAGCCTGCTCCAGTGTTCTGTAGTTCTGGCCACATCTCCAGTGTTGCTGTCATCCTGAGTCTGCCTCACATCAGTCTTCCTCAGTTGCTGCTGTATCCATCTACTGACTGAGTCCTGCCTTCTCCAGTGTTCGGAAGTTCTGGCTACATCTCCAGTGTTGCTGTCATCCTGAGTCCACCTCGCACCAGTTGGTTCCCTTTTGAAACGTCGTCGCATTAAAGTGGAACTACCACCTCTTACATACATGACCCCAAATAATTACCCATCTGTCAGTCCCTTTTGGAGCCATGTATGTATACATATCTTTATCTATATGGATATGGACATTGTATGCAATGTATTATGTGTGTGTGTATGTATATATATTTATAGCTATAAAATGCATGGGTATAGATCTGTTTTATGGCTTAGAACAGTGGGAATTCTGTTTGCTTAATTAAGAATTCAAGACAATTTCAGCTGTCCCATACTGCAGGGGGTTGCTTCAAAGGGTTTATTTCCTGAGTTAGGTGTTTGAGAACTCAATAAAGGTCTCTTATAGTTAAATGTGAAAGGAGTAAGGACAAGCCAAACTGTCTTGTCAACTAAACAAAGAGATCAGATAAGAAACCAAATGCTTAAACCTGTTCCTGGAGTCTTCCCTATCAATAATATCTCTTTGATGTCACCATGAATGGCAAGTGGGTGTGGTGAGGAAAGGTCAGTTGAGCTAACCAGTTTATACCAGACCTAAGTGATATGAAAAATGGTATAAAGGAGCAGTATTTTTGGGGGTGGAACTTGAGGAGAGTATGAGATGTGAGCCCAGCAGATAAGAGACCAGAAACCAAGATCTGTGCTGGAGGGTGTGAGTAGGTTTTAGATTGGATACTGGTATCCAATTCAATTCCATCTTTTCCATACCTGTAATTTATAATATTATTTTGTTCATGTATATACCATCCAAACTGTAACAGTATTTTGATTCTGTACATAATACAATCATCTTTTATTATTATCCCTTATGTATGTGATTCTTAGTTACAACCAACCCCAAAAGGACAATTGTACCCTTAGTAAGAGGTCTAGATAGAATTTCTTACAGCAGGCTGGGACTGACAGCGCAGGTGTGCAGATGTCACTATGGAAAGATGTCTGCACGGTTTCCTGCTTGTCAGTCCGAGACCAGTGTATAATTATCATTAACCCGATTATTATATTATTATAATTCTGGCGACTAGCACTACTGAGCAGCTAGTTGCCAGATGGGTAATTATTTGGGACCATGTTTGTAAGAGATGGTAGTTCTGCGTTAAAGAGATCTGGACAATGCAAAGTAAGGATGCTGAGAGTTGTGGCCAGTACATAGGGACGTTTAATTATGCAACATGACAACCTAGAGCTTTTATGCAGCACAAGGTTTCATGTCGCTATTTTAAACACTGCAACATGGTTAAATTGGCTTCTAGCCGCGCAATATTTTTTCTTTGCGACGCTTCAAAAGGATACCACACCAGTCATCCTCACTTTTCCTTCTTCCTTCTAATTTAGCTACACCCATATGTATATAACACCTCTGCTACATATAGTAAATGACACATGCTACATATTGTGTAATGTATTACCTTTGCTACAGATGGTAAATGACAGATGCTCATGCTGTATATTGGATTTCACCTCTGCAACAGAAATGGCACATGCAACAGACAATATTAAAAAAAAAAAATTTCAGAGTGACACATCAGCCAGTTTGACAGTTGTATAGGCATACAGGGTGCCTTATTGCCACCACAAGGGAGAGTCACCTTTGTCCCTGTGTAAAATATTACAAATATAAGTCATTTGTTTGAATAATTTTCAATGCCGTTAAATAGTGGCAGTATTGGGAACTACAAAGGAAAAAAAGCTAATGATCGGTGCCTGACATACTGCCAAGCACTGATCGTTAACTAATCAGTGTTACACTTACCTGTCATCCACTGTCTCCTTCTGTCTTCTCTATTGTCTTGTATCCTCTGTCTTCTTGCGGCAAAAATAACCCAGAAAAGTATAAGTCCAATGCATAAATATCCAGCACACTAATACGTTGTTTAACCCCTTGAATGTCAGAGGGTTACACAACACATTACAAAGCAATGTGTTCAATACCTCTCTGGGGCTCAAAAGGGTTAAAGTATGTATTAGTGTGCCGTTTTTCAAATATTAATTGACTATATGAATATTTGATGTTAAACCAAATAAGATATTCAGTAATGTCACTTAAAATGCCATCATAAAATATCCCAATAAAATTCTTAGCTTAATATTAATCGCTGTGTGCGGCCTCTGAGGGTGAGGCGGAGACAGTGTCATGCAGCAAAGACCCCCCCCCCTTCTTCTGCACAGCCCGATGCCCGTTCCACTCTGAGGGAATTGGAATTCAGACTTCCCTTAGATATGGGCAGCCTTACCTCAAATTCCCTCACAGCCATTGGCTGGGATATGCTTATGCACTTCCCTGCCAATCCACTTTGAGGGACTGTGGTTTACATTCATTCCCTCTGTCCTCCTCCTTCCCTCTCTGTCCTCTGTCAGCTTCCTTTCATGCAAATCTGTGTCTGTCTCCTTTCCTTTTCCAATCTCTAGGGGAGACAGACAAGGGTTGGAGACACACACAGAAGAGTGGGTCAGCAGTGGGGTTATGCACTAAGGTGTTTTTAAATGGCGATGAGGTGTAAGGAACTTCCCAGTGTGCTAAACTCTCTGATTCCTGGATTATCCCATGGAGCCAATGCACTAAGAACTTACAGGTTGGTTAAATCTCGGTTCACTGGCTAGATGGAAGAAGCAAGGATCGTTCATCACACTGGAAGGGTCATCTCTAGGGATGAGCGAGCACCCCGATGCTCGGGTGCTCGGGTGCTCTGACCGAGCACCCCCTGATGCTCGAGTGCTCGGCCGAGCACCCGAGCCCCATTCAAATGAATGGGAGCACTCGAGCATTAAACCAGGCACCCCCTGCTCTGATGAGCGGAGGGTGCCTGGTCAATGTCCCCCTTCATCTCCGCTATGCCCCTCTTCCACAATGTCCCCCTTCATCTCCTATGCCATAGCGGAGATGAAGGGGGACATTGTGGAAGAGGGGCATAGCGGAGATGAAGGGGGACATTGTGGAAGAGGGGCATAGAGTCTATGCCCCTCTTCCACAATGTCCCCCTTCATCTCCGCTATGCCCCTCTTCCACAATGTCCCCCTTCATCTCCTCTATGGCATAGGAGATGAAGGGGGACATTGTGGAAGAGGGGCATAGCGGAGATGAAGGGGCACATTGTGGAAGACGGGCATAGCGGAGATGAAGGGGGACATTGTGAAAGAGGGGCATAGAGTCTATGCCCCTCTTCCACAATGTCCCCCTTCATCTCCGCAATGCCCCCTTCATCTCCGCAATGCCCCCGTACCTCCATTCCCTGGTGGTCCAGCGGAGCGTCTTCGGATCTGTGCCTCTTCCGGCACAGATCCTCTTCACCCGAACATGTCGGGCGAGCACATGGCGGTACTCGTACGAGTACCGCCATGTGCCGAGCAGAGCGATGCTCGAGCCGATCCGAGCATCGGCCGAGCACGCTCGCTCAACACTAGTCATCTCCACTTCATCACCTCCTCTTAACACTTTGGTGTATGTCCCCCCCTCCTGATGGCACAAGTTGTATCCCAGCTGCTTCTGTAAGCTCCTGATGTCAGCTGAGGCCCCATATAGGATGTCCAGGGCCTCTGCGTACTCCTGGCTGGAAGGGGGCTGCTGCTGTTGCTCTTCATCAGATGCAGCTGTGGGGAAAGAAGAAATGCAAAACAGTGAGCACCTCTCTGGCACACAGATGTTTGATGCATTTAGCAGGGTGATTCTCAGCAAAGGTCCTGTTGTCTAGGATGCACAGTCATGTCCTCTAACCACCCCAACAGTGCATGTTGTCAGTATGTGCTCACTTAAACAAGCGGTATTGACATTCACTTGTGTTCAAGTGACAACATGCACTGTTGGGGTGGTTAGAGGACATGATTGTGCGTCCTAGACAACAGGACCATTGCTGAGAATCACCACACAAAATGTGTTAAAGTGGATGTGTCACCTATTTATAACAAAGCCTAAATTGTTAGGCTACATATCAAACACTTCTAAAACGTTATTCATTTTTTATTTTTAAGTTGTATTTGTTGTAAATTTAACTTAGAAAATCTGTCCCCTACTTACTTCTGTATAGACTGCGGTTACCTGCTCTGTAACCGCAGTCCATCACTCTGCCTCTGCTCTCCTCCCTCTTCCAATGACAGAGGCTTCTGTCTGCAAGCTGGAGCGGTCTCATTGGAAAAGATCGATATCTAGCCAATGAGACCGCTCCAGCTTACAGACAGAAGCCTCCATCATCGGAGGAGGGTGGAGAGCAGAGACAGAGCAGTCTATGCGAAAGTAGGTAGGGGACAGACTTTCTAAGTTAAATTTACAACAAATAAAACTTAAAAAAAATGAATAACGTTTTATAAGTATTCGATATGTAGCCTATTTAGGCTATGTTATAAATAGGTGACACATCCACTTTAATTTGAGGGGACGCAGCAAACATGTGGCATTGTTGTGGCCTGAGAACAGGATTGACCACCCCTGCTATGAACAAACTGACAGGTCAGGTTTGCCCTTTAGTCTTGATTTGAAACAGGTGGATCATCACTGTCATTGTGATTGATCCACCAACACTCAATTAGTGCTAGCCTGCAAATGGGAACTGTAGGTGTTTGCTATGGCCTGGAGCCAAGCATACGTGTGTGACAAGATCATGGCATGAACAAAAATTACATAATGATATGGGGCTGGAAAGCAATTTTTTCCAGGGCTGGTTTTTATTCCCAGTCCGGTTAAATATCCCACTAATGCACATATGGAGCACATGTAAGAAATGATGTCATGCTCCTGCCATTCACATGATGACATTATAGGCATGATGGACACAAGCTAATACAGCATGATGGATGTCTCGGTATGTTGAAGCCCTGCCATGCATTACAGTGATGCTTCGTAGGCCAAATTTGCCTCTCTGTTGTTGAGTAAATCCTGATAACTAGGTTATCCCATCTTGGTGCAGTTGTTGTGAACCTGAATGCTTACACAACTGAAGCATTTAATGAAGTCAGTGTTTCTCATCATATGTTATTCCCTCAATATCCAAAATAGGTGTCACGGTTTGGTAAGAACACTCAGACAAATATGGTAAGGTTAAGATCAGATTTATTGAAAATAAATAATCAGCAAGGAAGTGTAACAACCTGTTCGGGCCCAGATAGGGATGGTACCGTGGTACTTCCCAAATCTGTCATAGGTCAGGATGGAAACAGAAATACAATACAAAAGTAAGACAATACTAAAGGCAAACTAAGAAATCTTGAACTGTAGACTGGACACTTGAACAGAGCAAACCACAGTAGTACCTATTCCGTGGGAAGGTACATGGGGACTAGCAGCAGGTAAATACAGGGCAATTCCCTTGAACGCTAGGGAGGCTGGGGCACAGACAGACTGGAGGACTGGCAGGCAACAGAGACCCTAGAACGTTAGGGAGTATAGGAGGCAAAACACAAACAGGAACTGGCCAGTGACAGGATCCCTAGAATGCTAGGGAGTATCGGAGGCAACTCACTGACAGGCGCGCAGACGCAGTGCTCTTCTTCACACTGCGTCTGACATCACTGGGTGACCTCCACATTGCCCTCAGTCTCCACATTGCCCCCAATCTCCACATTGCCCCCCAATCTCCACATTGCCCTCAGTCTCCACATTGCCCCCATCTCCATATTGCCCCCATCTGCATATTGCCCTCAGTCTCCACATTGCCCCTCAGTCTCCGCATTGCCCCACCAATCTCCACATTGCGCCCCATCTCCATATTGCCCTCAGTCTTCACATTGCCCCCCATTCTCCGCATTGCTCCCCGTGTCCATTTCCTACCTCCCTGATGGTCCAGCGGTGTAGCATCAGAGATCTGTGCCTCCTTCTACACAGACCTCTTTACTGCTGTTTCTCCTGCATGGTCTTCTCTATAGTAATGTACAGTGCTGGGAGATTATGTCATCTCCCAGCGCTCAATGTTACTAAAGATCAGGCGAGGGAGCTCAGCTGCTACAGGTCTGTGCCGAAGAAGGCACAGACCTCAGCATGTTGCGGGGCTCTTCAGATCTCCCGGCCGCGGTCCTGTCACCTTGTAGACAGCAAGGTGACAGGACCGTGGCTGCGGATTGCTTCTTGATTTTGAAGCAGCCCCAGGGAAGCCCAGAGCAGGCAGCCTACCAGGAATGTTCCCACTATCCCAGTAGGCCAGTCTGGCCCTGCCTTGGATTGCCACAAAGGTGAGCAAAGTATAGCTAAGCAATGTGCTGCTGCTCATCCCTGTGGCAATGCAATAGTTATATAAACTAGATATGGCTAAAGCAAGCAGGGGTTGCTAATACACATTTGGAACTAAAAACACGTTTGTACATGATGGAGACATCTTAAAAACAACTTAACAGCAGCCACCTCTACCTTCACACTGGCAAGAGCAGTGGCAGTGACCAGCTGCAGCTCCAGGGTGATGAATTCTTCCCCCTCCCTGCCAGAGCTAGGAACTGCATCAGGGTCATCTGTAATGAGAAGAGTACACCACGTTACAGTACACACGCTCATGGACATTGCATAAGAAAGTACTAAATTACATTACACACACGCATGGACATTGCATAACAAAGTACATTACATTAGACACACGTATGGACACTGTATAACAAAGTAGTACATTACAGTACATACATGCATGGACATTGAATAACAAAGTCCTACATTACATTTCACACATGCATGGACATTGTATAACAAAGTACTACATTACAGTACACACACGTGGACATTGCATTACAAAGGATTAAGTTACACAGAGCAGGTATGTGTGATTTGCAGTGCTTTACCATACATTGCACCTTTGAGTGCCAGAGGGTTACATAACACATGCAATGCATTGCGTACCCCTCTAGCACTCAAAGGGTAAACAACATTACATGAACACATGCATCAGAATACAATTACTTACCAGAAAACACGCCAGCATGGTCTGACTCCTCAGCTGCGGAGAATTCTGGCGCTGGAGTACCCAACTCTGAGGCATGCAGGGAGGGGGCATCACTGCCACTGCTCCTGGCGGAACTAGTGCATATCACGAGACCAGAGGAAGAGTCGCTTCCTCTAGCTGATGGAGAATGGGCACTTACATCAACAGGAACAGGAGTGGGCACGTGGACAGGGAAGACAGGTGCTGTAGGGGCAGGGGAAGATGCAGGAGCACGGTCATCTTCAGCATCTGAGGATTCCACTGATCCTGCTACAGGGGTGATGGGAGCATGTGATGGACCAGCAACAGCCTCATCACCACCTGAAGCAGGAGCAGCGTCTGCCTCAGATGCAATGTGGCCATCCAGGACCTGTTCATAATGATGAAATAGAACAGGTCTACTGGAGGCCCCAGGTGACCTCGCTACCTCCATCCTCGCCCTTTTCCGCAACACCTGTCTTCTAATGTCTTATACCCGCTTTCTGCACCTCATTGACGGCTTCCACCACAGTATCCCACATTTCGCTCCTATCCACTACTGCGGTGGAAGTTGCCAATGGGCTAAAGAGCTGGAAATAACAGCCCTGCAGTGCCCCCACTAGTGCCTCGTTCTCCTCCATGCTGAAAGGAATATCTCCTTCTTCTGGCATTGCTGGCTGCTTCTCTAAAATGGCTGTCTGTTGGGGCTGGTTCTTGTTTGGGGGTATTCCCCACCTTTTTTTCCAGGTCATAGAGTCATCTTTAACTTTTTTGCATTGCTAGTAAGGCACCTGGCCAACCAGCAATGGGAATCCTAAGAGTTCGAAACTTGGGACAATAGTATTCGAAAGCAGGATCTGGAATGGGCAATGCCATCTCAATATATACAACAGGATTAGAGGAAGATACAGACTAAGCAGGGGCAGGAAGTAAAAGATATGGGTTGTTCGACAAGCTGTGCAGAGTAGGTGGGGACATGCATGGGCTGATGATGTTCACTTCATTTGTATTCGACTAACTTTGTAGATGGTGTGGGGATGGATGGGTTGGTTATGTTCGACAAACTATGCAGGTTAGACAGACATATGTTCGTGATGTTCGACAAACTATGCATGGCAATCTGTGATCATGCCAGGAAGGCAACTGAGTGCTCCAGTCCAAGGGCATTCAGTTTCTTTCGAACTTTACTACTACGTGACAACTCTACAGGGTGAACCAATTACAAATCCAATGTATACTGTACATAACATTACTGTACTTACAGTGATAGCTAGGAAGACACAAGCAGAGCATGGAGCTAACTGGAAAATAAATGGGCAAAGATGGGGGGAAATTTATTTTGAATTAGTGGTTCATGGGGCATGGTTGTCGACCTATTGGTTGAACTTTTGCCAGCCATTGGTGTATGTGAACAAATTACTTAACTCTTTGAGTGTCAGAGAGTTATCAAACACATTGAAAAGCAATGTGTTGAATACCTATTTGGCAGTCAAAGGGCTAATGCATGATGAGAGCATGATGTTTTCACAGACTAAATATGAACTGATATGCTGAGGTTTAACCCTCTCAGTGCCAGGGAGGTATCTAGTGCATTGCACTGCAATGTGTTGGATACCGCTCTGGCACTCAAAGGGTAAAAGCGGCTAAGGGTTTGGACAATACAGGATGAAGACTGCTTAGGAGAATGAAACACTGAAAAGTGGGGGTTAAGTTTGAAAGATTACAGCCTAAAGTGGTGGAGGGAGATGGATATACAGAGATCATATATACGTGTTGCTGGTGGTGTGACTGGTGGGATATTCCGGTCACTTTGTAGATAACTTCATAACCTATTGACAGCTCTTTGGGTAAGTGATTTGATGGTTTAGCACAATATTAATTTATTTTCAATACACAAACTAATTTAGACAGACATACTACAGTTTAAACAAACATTGATGTGTTTATTCTTGACGTAGTATGAAACACTAATGTATACACATAGACTGATCTGATATGAGGTGAAATCTGTGTAGGAAAACAAGACAGAGGAATTTGGAATTACCAAAGAGGGACAGTAGGCTGGTACGAGAAAATGAAACCTTTACCCATGTACTAACATAGAATGTCACATGTATAGTTTTTCGAAGTTCAACCAGTTATGTTGAGTAGGATATGACAGGCATGGGTTGTAGATGTTCAACCATATGCTAAATTGAATGTGACAGGCATGGGTTTTCGATGTTCGACCATATGCTAAATTGAATGTGACAGGCATGGGTTGTTGATGTTCAAACACGTGCAATTTGGATTGTGACCGGCAACCCATGTTGGAGTAGAGGTGACGTGCACAGACTGGCAATGTACGACAATGTCAGTTTTTGGGATGGATCTTTTCCTATATGTACACCCTGTCTGGAAAGATTGATAGCAGCATGCATGGAGGCGAACTGCTATAATTTAACCCATGCTAAATTCAGCCGAATAAGGCTCCTCAGAGGTGCTGGCTAATCCCACATCCTGAATTGTGGGTGTGAACAGAGCAGACTCAATATCCCTGCACCAATTTTATAGCTATCTACAAGCTACTGTTTAACCCCTTGGATTCTAGGGATATAGCCAACATTTTGCTCTGCAATGTGTTAGAAAACTCTCTAACAACCAAAGGGTTAAAGTTTTTCATTCTTGCTTATTATAAGCCACCCTGTGACAGGAAAAATTGGTTAGGACTTGGGGTTGGGTTATGTGAGGAACAGAAAAGAAAAAGACAAAGGGACAGTGCAGGAAATCCCTCTAAGTGCAATCCGGTTAATTTTCACAACAAATACCCTTTTCCCGCTGTGTGAGTATACGATTGCTACTGTCTGATGTAATCATCTGATGTTTCTAGGGAACTACTAGTTTAAGAGATTGTTGTTATCATTTTCTGTAAGAGTTATAAAATCTATGGGAAGGAAATTAGCGCTTGAACTATGCAAATGTATTTGAGGAATAGGGGCTTGGCATAGGTGGAGCTAAGGGTACTTACAGTGCCTTGCTTAGCGACGCCTAATATTTAAATCCGGCACTGATTTCAGCAGGTCTCCGCAAGATAAAACTTTAATCATTTGCAAAGGAATTCAGGCAACAGTTAGCGCAAACCATTGTAAACCCATTTTATACGGGTAAATACTCATACTATTCTGTCAGTGCTTAGATAAATCCTTTGAACAGATCTGAAGACAGTTACAATGCAAGGATATTAGGGTCATTAACCTTTAAAGGGATAGTAATATTTGTATTAAAGTGTAACTTTCAGTTCATACTTAGTTACCATGCATCCATTAAACGCATGGTGACTAGCTTTGAAATAGACGTTTTACCTTTAAGAAATAGCCCAGTGTACTTAGGTAAGGTTGGGGGTGTTCTGGGGGAGTACTTTACGCTTAGGGTGCTTAGCTTACTACATTTTTAGGATGACATATTAAATGCGCCCCTTTTCACACATATGACATTGTGAAGTCACCAGTTTGACACATGCTATTAACAGCGCAACATTTCAGTAGTAAGTAACATAAGTACAGGGTGTGCAGAGGCTGTAGTTGTGAGTGATCAGGGTGCTCATTGTCATGGCACTATCCTGCAACCCCTTTCAAGCAAACCATTTTCCTGTCTTAGACGGTGCCACTTCCATCATAACACATAGCCACTGATGGTCAGTAAGATATGAAAAGCATTAGTGAGCACCTTCCCTTCTCTCCATTAACTGTTTGAGCACAGGAGTGTGATGCTTTGCAAAGCACATTATTTAAACTTGCTACAGACTGTGCTTGTGTGTGTCTGTGTGTGAGTATCTGTGTGTGCCTGTGTGTGTGTGAGTATCTGTGTGTGAGTCTGCGTGAGTCTGTGTGTGTTTAAAAATGCGTGTGGGTCCTTCCTCAGGGTCCACTTTTGAAACGTTGCATGAAAAATATTGTGCAGCTAGAAGCTGCATTAACCATGTCTCCCTGTTTAAAATGGCGACATGACAACCTTGCGCTGCGTAACAGCGCGAGGTTGTCGTGTCGCCTCTCTAAACGTCACTATTTACTGGCCGCAGTAGAGAAAAAAATGTTCCTAACATAAAGCAATATCGGGCAGAACGAGGCTATTACACCACAACTCCCAGCATCCTTATCTTGGCTCTTTCAGAAAAGGAGACCACTTCCCCTGACGCTGCCCAGCTCTCCCCAGGATATATCCTAATAGCAGCATAATTTAACCCTTTGATTGCCAGAGGGGTATGGAAAGCATTGCAAAGCAATGCCTTCCGCTCCCCTATAGCACTCAAAGGGTTAACTGAACTGTCACCTAGGACCGATAACCTCCCTCTTTCTACAAGTATAAGTACCCTATACCCTCCCAGCAACCTAAATTATTGTATGCCCACCAACCAGCCGGTGTCCCATGTAAGAACCAAATAGAAGAGCTAGTAGGCAGTGAGCAAGCCAGAAGCAAGGATCATTCCAGGTATGACATTACCGGATATGTCTTAATCACTGTGAGAGAGAAAGAGCCAGGCAGCACTATGCAAGGTAAGGACGCAGGGAGTTATGGTGTAATATGCTCATCCTGCCTGATATTTCTTTATGTCAGGAACATTTTTTTCTCTACTGTAAATACAGTAAATAGTGAGACATGACAACCTCCTACTTTTATGCAGAGCGAGATTCTCATGTCGCCATTTTAAACAGGGCGATGTGATTAATGCGGCTTGTAGCCGCAATATATATTTCATGCGACTTTTCAAAAGGATACCCTTCCTCAGATTCCATCACAGAACACAGTATATTCTAGTTACACCCCTGCTTTCACTGCTTATTCTGCAACTAGAACCCATGCTTCTCAATGGGGTTATGCACTAAGATGTGATAAAGAGGTGATAAAGATGAAATAACTTATCCAATGATATCACTCCTCCAGTCCATGTATTTTTCTATGGCACCAGTGCACTAAGATCTCTCCCACTTGTTAACTCTTAGTGCACAGGCTCCATAGAATAACACAGGAATTGGAGGAATTATATCATCTTTATTGTCCAGTAGGTTACACTTCAGATAATGCAATGCGATGAAGAGCTCCATAGCCTTCAAGGTGATAAACAAGAGTTCCTGAAAGTGTAGCATAATGAATTTGATATTTTGTTATGTAAAATGTGAATTAAAATATTTGTTCAGAGAACTTAAGTCTCCAAATGCCAGATAAGGAAATTCTAAAAGGGAAAGAAAAACAAAGCACAGCCAATTTTATCTGTATCCAAAATACCATATTTCAGAATCCATGCCATAGAGAGCCATTACATTAGCTGTATAATACGGTCATTGCTGAAAACCTAGCAGGGACAGACAGTCCATAAAATCATTCAGTGCTCATCAGAGACCGGATGCATTTCATTTGCCTCAAGATAAAGATTCTGACGTTACAGTATTACAAATCAATCTAAGTATTTACAGTGAAACCTCAACACTTTTTCATATGCATGCTGCAGCCACGTAACTCATTGTGCTATACAGTTACTATGCACTATTTCTGGCATGGACCTTTCTAGTACTAGTGGTACAGTAATGCACATTAACTATAAATAAGAACTAAAATTCCCAGCCAGCTTACCTGTACACACATATAGCATATCAAAGGTGATGTACTAAAAAGAAGAGGGGGGAAATAGATAAAGAGGTGATAAAGTGAAAATGATTTTCCCAGTGTGATAAACTCTCCAGTTCATGTGTTTTCTGTGTAGCCAATGCACTATGATGTATGTAGCTTGAAAGATACCAGTGCATGGGCTCCATAAAATAACCTGAGAGTTTATATGACACTGGAGAAAGTCTCAGCTATTTATCACCTCTTTATCACACCTTAGTTAGTAATCTATCATAGGGGAGAAAGAATTTCCTAAAATTCCCATTGATTTAATTGGGATTTTTAACCCCTTGAATGCTAGAAAGGTCTCCAATGCACTGCTTTACAATGTGCTGGATACCTGTCTAAGTCTCAAAGGATTTAAGGGATAGTAATGTTTCACAATAAAATCAGATCCAATTCAGAGTATTTGGGCCATGGTGAGTGTTATTTCAATACTGTCAGAGTTGTAGTTCAAGAGTAATTAAATGATAAAGTATCCCCCTCCTGCCCCTTTTACTGATGTGACACTGCTCACCTCAGAGAAACAAGACTGTCCAGATGGATCACAGAGAGGGACAATCTTCAGTGAGCATAAGGAAATTCCTGAAAAACCTGTCAAGGGGGACAGGGTTTTCCTTATGCTCACAGTAAGAAGATTGTCCCTCTCTGTGAGCTGTCTGGTCTCAAGACCAGATTCCACATCTGAGGGGAGGTGGCTTACAATAGGTAAAAGGTATGGGAGGGGATACTTTATAATTAAATTACTCTTGACCTACCACTCTGACAGTATTGAATAACACTATCCATGGCCCAAATACTATGAAGATTAATTGAAGCTGCAGTTTTTGTGAAACATTACCATCCCTTTAAAGAAGAGGGGATATTAATTTCCTTTTGTGGGTAGCTGATTTATTCCAGAATTACTCTCAGCCTTAACCCTTTGAGTGCCATAAAAGTATCCAATGCATTGCAACACAATTTCGTTTGATACCTTTCTGGCACTCAAGGGGTTAATAATCAGCCTCATATTTCCTTGAACTGAGCAGGTGCTAAGGACGCAGTGGGGATACAGAAGTACCATATGATGAAAACAATGGGACATAAGCACAAAAGAAAAGAGGATCCATGCTGGGACAAACCATTTCTACCATAGGTGAGAATTAGAAATTTGCATTGGCACGGGGCTTTATCCTTTGAGTGCCAAAGGCATATGCAACACATTGCTTTGAAATGCATTGCGTACCCCTTTGGAATTCAAAGGGTTAGACTCCTTGCATGCTAGATGGGTATTTTTTTAGATTGGAGACATATCTTGCACACGCAGGGAATTATAGGTTTCATTTAAATCAGTATAGGATGTTTTACTTCTTCCCTACAGTGCAGTGGTCTGGCCCTCAATGTGGCCCAATCTATCAAAGTGTGGCGCGAATAGCACAGCCCATACAAGGTTCATGTGTAATAATCTTATGGATGTCCCATCATATTTACAAACTGAACAAATGCTAAGTGGTAAATTGTGTTTCCACATTTATTACAGTTTCAATGGTTGTTGTTGTTTTTTTATATTGCCCTCTAGTGGACAGATTTCAGATAGTTATTCTGTTGCTTTCTCTGGGAGAGGTAAGTCACTGACAAACATGTCTCCATAGAATGTGACAGTAACTGTTAAGTTACTTCTTGTCTGCTTGAACTTTCAGGAAGTAAACGACATTGGCTACCTTTCTCTCACTCAGGAGGTTAACGTGATTTCAGTAGTACAAAACAATTGCAGGAGAGAGCACAGCCTTATTTGTTCTAGGATTCTCTTTTTTTCTGAAAAATGCTTCCTCAGACCTCTTCTCCTCTATCACTCCAAATGGTGAACTGCCACATCATCCCTCAGAGTGCCAGATGGTTTTACTGCCTGAATGTTGGTAAATTAGTACCTTAACTTATTGTTTTTTTTCACACGAATGGCAGATTTGTGGCGGTTTGCTGCTATGGTTCTGTCACCCGCATTCTACTCACCTCCTCCTGTGCCCTATGTGGGTCAGCCATTCATTGGAGACTGCTGTGAGTATCACAACCTACAACAATGTTCATGTGAAAGGTCTGTAGGTGGAGCCAAAGACCAACATGCAGACCTCCCTTGTGCTACTTTACATGAATGAGATAGGGTGTAGTATGCTGGACTTTGGTGCATTCACAAGAGGTGACAGTTACCTGTGAACGGCACCATACCCAGCATTGTACCTTTCATTCACCAGTGCAGCATTGCTTCATTGTTGTCTCTCGTGTCTTGTCCTTTGTTGTTATTATTATTATACATTATTTATATAGTGCCAACTTATTTCACAGTGCTGCGAAACCTAGAAAACAAATGGATGAAAGGGCTCTGCTAGAGGCAGGTGGAGACACAAAAGGTGTAAGTGCTCTGGGGTGTAAGTGCCTCCTTGTACATGAACTGTGGTCAGTAGGTGGGGGGATAGAAATGCTTATCTTTGGGTTTGGGTTGGCATTGGGTTGTACCCCCTTCTGTGCTCAACCAATGTAATTTACATGTTGCAGTCAATGAGAACATTACCCGATCAGCAAAAGCTAAGAGATCGCACAAACTTTCTAGGTATTTCAGAAAGCAGGGAACCCTGTAAGTTCTGTCACTAGTTAGGAATTAATGTGAGAAGGTAAAAAGACTTGCTGGTGTCTGTGTCATATTGTATTAAAGAGCATACAAGAGAGTGGGAGGGGAAAGGGGCTCACTGCCAGCCACACAATGTTATCTCACTTCATAAACACCCCCCCCCGCCCCCCTCTCAGTCATGTCTGTTCCCTCTGGGACTTGTCTGGGAACATGGATATGATTTTTCATTTCAACGGGTTGGAGCCAGATTGGGCAGAGAGTTCTGATTAACCCTTTCACTGTCACAGAGACCTGATACACTTGTTGCACTAAGAGCATTTTATTACCAATATAAGTGAAAAACAGGTGAATGAATACATTTATCATTGCACTTGTGGCTAGCTTATGCCACCATTTAGACTGCACAGTTAACCTTTTAAGGACCAGAGGGGGGTACAAATAATTTCTTCTCAACGTGTTACACAACCCTCTGGTCCTGAAAGGGTTAATCTGAGCTGTAAGCACCATTTCTCATTGAGATGTTTGAATATATAGTATTTGTTCAAATACATGGCCATACATACAAAATAAGTGGAACAAATGTAGACAGACCAATTATACCATAGACAATGTGACCAGATCACCATTTTAACCCTTAAAAGCTGGGTTATTTTAACCTGTATGACCACGTTATATATGCTATATGACATATGCAGTGTGCTTTTTTATGAGCTTCCTGCATTAAATGTATTAACCCTTTGAGTGCCAGAGGGGTAGGCAATGCATTGCAAAGCAATGCGCTGCCTAGCCCTCTGGCACTCAAAGGGTTAAGTGCTTCACGGTGCATTGGGGACCTCTCTAGCATTCAAGAGGTTAAATGACCCATTTACATCAAAGAAAGATTAGGGACTTTGTATTTGTTCTCTGTGGTACTGTTAGTTTGCCCTTTCCCTTTAGATGTAAACTTAGTTAAAGACACTTACAGGGTTCACATTTAGATTATTTACTTAGATCTTACTATCTACATCCAGTTCACTCAGTTCCTAATAGGAAGACAGGAAACTGCATGCAAGATTACGAGCATGTACATGGGCGTTTGCTGTCAAAATGTAAATTAAATTAAGCATTTAATTTGAACTGGATATCATGCCCATGGAGGCAGACATAATTCTTTTTGCAGGGCCATAGGATGTTAAACTCCTCCCACTGATGATATCTTAGGAAGAAAACTTTCTGTGAAGGGAGTTTGGATCTTGGAGTCCTGCATCAAAGAAGCATGTTTGCCTCTGTCAATATGATATACAATATTAAGGATTAGTTCCGGATAACCATTCCTTGCACAACTGATTCCTGGTTATCATTAGGATTTTCTGTCCAAAATAAAGAGATAGTAATGAGTAATATATTTTAATTGAATGCACTGTGTTTGTGTGACTCTTGGTCAAGCTCTTTAATACTTACTAGATTTAATGTAATTTATCTGTTAAGATCCTACTCCCTCCACTTTCCCTGACTTCAGCCTTTTCCCTTTGTAAGGGGGCTTGTCTGCACAATTGAATGGTTGCCAAGGAAACCTGGCCAGCTTTCACTCACACAGAGACACTTGTCTCTGTGTGAGATGATTTAATGCTTCTTGTACACTGGCTGAGATTTAGTCAGTGCTCAGGATGCCTTAAAACTTCCTACAAATGTCAGCTTGTGGGTTGTCAAGTTCTCCGAATACCCAGAAGAAAGGGAAGGGAGTGTGATCTTTAAGACTATGTTACTCCAAAACTAGTATTTAAAGGAGCAGTAAACCTTTTTTATGAAAAAAATTATATTGTAGGGCTTTTCCTGTTGCGTAAACTAAGGGTACTCCTACTGCTGAGAGATGCATATTTCCAGAGTTACTAGAGTTTAAACCTGTGTTTTGTTTACATTAGTAGTGCCCTCTAGTTGTCAAATTACAATTAGTTAATCTGTTACAAACGAATGGAGAGGAAAGTCAGTGACATACAGTTCCCCCTAGAATGTGAGAGAACCTGCTGATTCGCTTCCTGCCACTTAGAACTATCAGGAAGTAAACACAAATTAAACTCACTTCCTGAATATTTGAACTGTTATAACTTTTGAATAACAAATAACTGGTAGCAGTGGGAATTACCTTGTTTTACTTAGCAGGAAAAGCTCTATAAGATATAGGTTTTCATTAAAAAGTGTACTGCTCCTTTAAGAGTGTTTCTGACATCAGCCACACTGTTTTATACTTTCTAGTGCAATGAAAGAAAAATATTTCCAGTCACTACTGTATCTTTAAGTGAGGGTTGTAATTAGGAGGAGACAGTGTTCCTTTAAAACACAAATTTGTCATAAATCAAAAAGTGCTTTGATTGTAATTGAAACCTTTAAACTACAATATGAACTACATAAAACAGGTATAGGCATATTGGAGTTTTCCACCCACTTTTGGATTATAACGCCTATCGTTTTCAGTTGGTGAAATGCTGGTTGAGGTTGATGGGAGTTGCAGTTCAACAACAGCTTGCCTACCCATGATGAAGAATAACAAAGAGTGTTAATGATAGTTGCAGTACAAAGTCAATCAAAGCATTCTTCTGCTAGGTTTATGAACCACTAGTTCCCTTGTTATCAATGTCACTGTATCAAATTGCAGCGTATAGAACATTTGTTGGGTTATGTATAGTTTGTGTCACCATGTGGCAGAAAGGACAGCACTAATGAGTCAGAGGTTTTACAGGGCATTGCGTGCCCCTCGAATGACAGAGGGATTAAACACGTGCAAAATTAGAGAGGGAAACACTCGTTGCCTGGACCACCTCATTAAAGTGCGGCACGCTGCCTCAAACATTGCTGATTTGGAGATCTCTAGATGTGCTGTTGAGGTTCAGACGTTGGCTTGTTCCTGGAACGCCGTGGCTGTTTTTCATCGGAAAACATGCAGTTTAACAGCAAAGTCTGAGCAGCGGAGAGAGATCAGGGAGAAGGAATGTGTGACAGAGCCAGCAAGCAAGGGGACAAGAGCCAAGGAGAAGGGGTGGGGAGCAAGGGGGAGCATAGCTTGTGAGAGAATAGAAAAGTTTTGTATTAGGATGTTACATGCTACACATTGCTTTTTTTCAACAGTGTTCATGGAAAGCAATGTGAGCCAAAGGCCATTGTACGGGGCAAATGCTTAACTGTGTTTTTGTCACATTTGTCACCAAGCAGTGAGAAGGGCTAATATGTTGGACACAAAATCCATATGCTTACTGTACCACTATTGACATTATGCAAGAAGAAAAAGATGTGCAATTCTGAGCATACCAACTGCACTGTAGGGATCATCTAAGAACTCCCCAAATATCCCACTGATTTAAACTTTTGAGCACCAGAGAGGAAGACAAGGTACTGGCATTCAAAGGGTTAAATGGTGCTTGTAGACCTTTGAGTGCTACCAATATCCAAGACATTTTGAGGCAATATGTTAGAGACCTCTCTTGCATACATTAATTAATGTACAATGGTGAAATTGGTTTGCTGAAGAATTGCTCCTCTTTTCTTTCTGCATAAGGCCCTTTGTGCTTTGTAAGCAAATCGTGCTGTGCAATTCTGGTACAAATCAAATGCAAGGTAGGGAACAAATAAGAATTCCCATTGATTTAAATGGGACTTTAACCTTATGAATTCTACAGAGGTCTTAAATGAATTTTGAAGCAATGCTTTGGTGACCACTCTGGCATTCAAGGGGTTAACAGCCTAATTGAAATCAATGGGGATTTTTGGAATTCTTACTTCTTTTTTTGGTGCATTTGGTTTGCATCAGAATTGCACCATTTTTCCTTAGCACATCAGCTCCTAGTTAAGCTAGTAGAGTTGGTTAATAGGCTATGAGTTTGCCGTACAGACCGAAACTGCTCGAAGGGGAGATGAACTTAGGTTCAATGCAATCACAAAGTGTATGTGTGGTGATGAATGGAGGTCACTTCACCGTGGAGAATATGGCACACTTCACTATATGCACTAAGAATTAGGCTTGCAATGGGAGAAGGAGATATTTTGATTAGTAGCATATGATGTTGGATTAAAGCTGGTGATGTGTGGGGTAGGATAAGACCAGCACCAGCCCTTTCTTAACCCTTTGAATGCCATAGGGATGTGCAACACATTGCTCTGCAATGTTTTCACACCCCTGTGGAATGCAAAGGGTTATAACATACACAAGCTCCTGCCCTGCTTAACACATGTTTCAAACACATAAAGATCCAGCAGATCAGCTGGCCGGTTCTGCATTTTCCTGAACTGACTGTTCAGGTGTTTCATGTACACAATGGACTCTCCACTGATGGGAGGATTTATATAAACAGAAGACACTGCTATACTCTGCAAGGCACTCTATTTGCCTTGTGGAGTGTAGAAGAGTCTTATGTTGACATGAATCAACTCATTAGCTGATAGTCTGTTTGGTACATGAAACAGCTGATCAACTAGTTCAGGTAAACACAGAAGGGGACAGCTGATCTGCTGATTCTTTTGATCTATTAAGTAGTACATGGAATCGTGTATGTTATTAGGGATGGCAGATGCTATCTCTGCTCTCCTGTACAGACAGAAATTGTCCTCTGCGGCTGCATAGAAAGCTATGGGAAGATCCCAACTTCACCAACCTCAGACTGACAAATTTGGGACTGTGAACTCCAACAGCATAGCCAATTACTGAAGCTTAATACATGTGAACAATAGCTACATAACACATAAATACAACCACAGGAATATGGCAGTGATTTATTAAGTTTCATTTCAATATCCAAATAAGCCATTGTTGAAGCAGATACTGCAACACTGTAAATCTGTCAAGGTATGGTGAAAGCATGACTATGTCAGCATAGTTGAGGTGTATTCACAGGAATATGATGGTATAATAATCAGTGAAAATACACTAAAATAGTCATCCAGGACCATTAGGAAACCTTATTGCATCTCCCCACTCATGTTACCTGTTCAGGATCACAGAAAACTGACCAAACCCACCAGCAGCCCAATAAGACGGAACTATTCAACTTCAGAGACGTTCACAGAACCAATGATGGAGCTACAGTCTTCTCCTTGGCTGTTTCATTAGCGCTCACAATTGTAATTGCCCAATATGTATCTTTATTGGTGTATGAATAATCAACTCCTGAAGGATCATGGTTTCAAACTTACATTTCACCATCCATTTTGCTGAAAACATGTCAGATTCACCTCTGTAGGGGCTTACAAATGTAAACAAAAGGGATTCTGTTTTCAGAACTGCTGCTGAGGTAGTGCAACCCCCTCCCAACTGATAGATATGTGTGACACCTGGACACTTGGCTCAACCAGGAGCCATGAGTCTGGGAAGAGAGGAATGTTACTAAAAAGAAATGCACACTTGTATGTTACATTGATTCTTTTCTGGGGACAGGTTTTCTGATCACATATATAAAGGCACACACAAGTGTAATATACTATAGATTATGTACACTGTACAGTATATTGATTGCCTGGCAATCCATTTTACATACAACACAGCTGGATGAAAGAAAAAAGCCAAGTGCGAAAACTCAGCATTGTGTCAAGATGCATGTGAAAAATGTACATTTTGTCAAGCTATTGTATGCATAAGAGCTTAGAACTATGTGAACCCAGGTATGAGCACACAAGATTCTATCACGGGCGGACTGACAGGACCCAGGGCCCCCGGTTCAAAAAGTGGTCTGGGCCCCATTGGCCCCTCCCCTTGACATCATTGCCCCCCATGACATCATAAGCCCCGCCCCAGGCCATCCAGTACCCCCACAAGCCATCCAGTACCCCGCAAGCCACCCAGTACCCCACACATCCAGTACCCCCCAAGCCATCCAGTAGCCCACACATCCAGTACCGCACAAGCCATCCAGTACCCCACACATCCAGTACCCCCCAAGCCATCCAGTACCCCACAAGCCATCCAGTACCCCCCAAGCCACCCAGTACCCCACACATCCAGTACCCCCCAAGCCATCCAGTAGCCCACACATCCAGTACCGCACAAGCCATCCAGTACCCCACACATCCAGTACCCCCCAAGCCATCCAGTACCCCGCAAGCCATCCAGTACCCACACATCCAGTACCCCCCAAGCCATCCAGAACCCCACAAGCCATCCAGTACCCACACATCCAGTACCCCACACATCCAGTACCCCCACACATCCAGTACCCCACACATCCAGTACCCCACAAGCCATCCAGTACCCCACACATCCATTACCGCACAAGCCATCCAGTACCCCACACATCCAGTACCCCCACAAGCCATCCAGTACCCACACATCCAGTACCCCACACATCCAGTACCCCCACAAGCCATCCAGTACCCACACATCCAGTACCCCACACATCCAGTACCCCCACAAGCCATCCAGTACCCACACATCCAGTACCCCCACAAGCCATCCAGTACCCACACATCCAGTACCCCACACATCCAGTACCCCCACAAGCCATCCAGTACCCACACATCCAGTACCCCCACAAGCCATCCAGTACCTCACACATCCAGTACCCCCACAAACCATCCAGTACCCCCACACATCCAGTACCCCACAAATCCAGTACCCCCCCAGGCCATCCAGTACTTGTTTACTGTCACTGCTGGTGCTCTGATTCGTTCCCCAGTAGTCTGACTCTGACTCCTGATCCTGCTGCATGTCCTCCTTGGCAGACTAGGTGGTCTTGTGATGTCCGATGAGGTCCCCTGTGACGGGCTGGCTCTGAGTCCCACTCCCCCCCCCCAGCATCATCACGCTCCCCTGCGGGCCGTGATGACATAAATGTGCATGCTGAGTAGGCATGCGCAGAGAAGAGGAAGAGGCACAGCCGGGAGAGAAGCTCTTGCTGCCAGCAGTTGCCAGTCAGTCACAATTACAACTCCAGCAGTGAGTCTGGCTGAATGGCTCTGGACACTGGCAGCAACCGGTGTGGTGTGGATGATCATCAGGAGGACGATGATCGATCTTGCGCCGCATGATGGATGCATTGGATGGGAAGGGCCAGGGATCAGGCTTTATACACTAAGGCCTCAGTGCCTCACGTAGCATAGTACAGAGGGCCGTGGCTGTTTTAAATAGTAGCGGGCAGGCCCTTAAGGCAGACAAGGGGATGGCTGGAACATTATCATTGCTGATGGCGGCAGGCCCCCCTGGATCGCGGGCCCTTGGTTCGTGACCGAATGCCCGAATGGTCAGTCCACCCCTGGATTCTATTAAGTTAAAGTAAGTTTTCCATTGTGTAAAGCAACTTAAAGCTGGTGTTAAGGGAAAGGAAACAAAACAGGTGTAGTTATTATTTAAAGGGATAGTAATACATCTATTGAAGTTGATGTCTGAGTCTTCTTTATTTTTTTTCTAAAACATAGAGCTATATTTCATTACTTTGTAGTTCAAGCTTTATTCAAGCCAAAAGTATCCCCCTTCCGTCCCTTTCCTTGGGTCACTCAGCCTCTCAGTCTGGTCTGGATGGATTGCAGAGAGGGACAATCTTCAGTAAGCAAAAGGAAAATCCTTCCCACCTTCACTGGAGGAGGGTGTGTGCAGAGTTTTCCTTATACTTATTGTGTGAAGATTTTCCCTTACTGCATCCATCTGGTCCCACGACCGGATTCCAGATCTAAGGGGAGATGGCCAGAAGGGGTGGGAGGGGGATCGTTTTGGAATGAATAGAGCTTGAACTACAAAACTGTAAGTAAAGAAATATAGCGCTATGTGTTAAACAAAAATAAATAATGAGTACTCGGACAATAGAAGTATTGCTATCCCCTTAAACTCTTGGATGCTAGCGGCTTCTCTAGCTCACAGCTTGGTAATGCTCTGGTGACCTCTCTAGCATTCAAAGGGTTATGGTGTCCATTAATTTATCCTTTGTCCAGGGCACAGTGGTTTAAATGATTCTGAGCTTGAGAAATAAGCACAGGACCTCACTGCTTTCCAAAATGGCACTTCTCACATTTTACAGCCCTATATGGTGTAACCCACCAAGAATCAAATGCATAAAATGAAAAGAAGTGCAGTTATGGGTCAAATCATTTGCATCAAAGAGGACAAATAAAAAAAAATCCATGTGCTTTAAATTAGGCTTTTAACCCCATGTATGCTAGAGAAGTCTCCAGTGCTTTTCGAGGCAATGTGATGGAAACTTCTCTAGCATTCAAATGGGTAAAAAACCCACTGAGATAAATGGAATTTTCGTTAGCCCCCCAATGAGCAATAGGTTTACTCCATAACTGTTCCTTTTTTAAGGGCATATGGCCCCAAACAAGCTACAAAAGAGAGGCCCTGGACAACTCTTTAACTACCCTTACACCTTGCTTGAAAACATTATTTCCTGTTATTTAAACATCTATAACACCAACTCGAAGCCCCAGACTTAATTCCCAGACTGCCTCGCCCCGTCCAAAATGAAATTATAGCCGACAGGGTGAAATGTTTAAAGACATAATTTATTCATTACAAGCTGACGAGGCTTCATTCCTGTAAGCGAGAGCCAGGCAGGTCCTCTGGACACTCACCAGCAGAGTGCTGGCACGAGTCCTGCAGCACACAAACACCATTGTCTGGAGAAAGAAGCAGGATGTGCAGATTCTGTACTCTGCTCTCACAGAGAGATCCCAGTTTAAACTACTATCAAGCCATTTTTTATCTTCTGGAGTATAGGTCAGCTGCATTCATTTGAGAAGAACCAGCAGTTGAATTTTTGTTGGTATTGGTGCAGGGCTACAGTCGGAAGAAAAGAATATCTGTTATAGGTACAGCCAGATTAATGGTCAAGACTCCTCTGTGACATTATGAAGGTGGACTCAACCTTTCAAGGTCATGAAATCCATCTTGAATTTGGCAGTCCTTACAACCAGATTATGTGTGGGTAAGCTGCTATTTTACAGCTGTTGTTGGACTACAACTCCAATCATCTTCAGCTGGCCAGTTGATGGCTAAAGTTGATGGGGGTTGTAGTCCAATAGCTGCTCTAAAGCATCAGGTTACCCACTCCTAATCTAGCTTGTTTGGACTGTCAACTTCAAGATATGGATGATAGGATTTGTCCAAGAGTTGGAAGGGATATGAATTGCTCACCCTTGCTTGAGAGGTGTGAAATGACCCACACAACTGTCAGCTGCCTTATAAAAACACAAGTGCATTTTAATAAATTAGTACAAAATGCCATTTTATTAAAATGTGCAGCTCTAGTTCCCTTTCAGATTGTGAAATTGAATATTTCTATTATACTGACCTGTGGTAATTGTTTATCCTTCAGTTGATGTCCTACATCAATTCTATTTCTATATCATCTGAATCTGTCTTCAAGTTAACTTTGCCGTCAAGTTTTAGAGGGATAGAGTTGAGTTAAAATTGTTTTGGATTAGTTCTACCCAACTATGGCCATTCTTTGAAGCAAATAATCAGTCTGAACATGGAACATTCCTGATTAGCTGCAGAACACGGTGATGCACTTTGGACCAAATAATAGAAGAGAAGTTTTATTCCAAACACACCCCTTATCAGTGTGTAGAGAACATTTGGCAATGTTAGTGATCTTAATTCTACAAGTGAAACTCAACATCACCTCATTATCTGTGGGGCTATCACACAGGCATTCCAGCTCCTTTATTGTCAAAGGGACAAGTTGTAATTCCAGGAATGACAGTACTTTTATCCATAGTAAATGTGTATAAGAAATGTGTAGTATATAAATGATGGAAGAAATACCAGAGCTCATATCCCTTTGAATGCTAGAGAGGTTTCCAAAGAACCTGCAACATATGAATCAAATAAAACATTACAATTGATTTAAAGAGTGCTTTTTTCTAACTTGAATTCTATTTAGTTTATAAGTAGATGGGGAATAGAAAGCAAAAAGGGAGGTGGGAGGCAGGAATGAAAACAGTTTGAAATGTTTCACAAATTCACAGTTACATGGTTTAGGACAAACCAAAGTTAATTTCAGTGTCAACCTCAGCAATTTGATGACTTGAATATAAAAGACAAAAAAAAAAAGAAAGGTACGCCAATCGTGCTTTATCACACCAGATAGAGCGTAATAAGTGTGTTACCAACTACTCACATAAAAAAATTGCTGTCCATGTGCATATACACATAAGAAGCGCAACATGAAGAAGGACTGGGGATAGTCCATAACAATAAAACACAGAAACACTAACTTGGGTATGAACAGACGGTTTATTAAAACCAAACATATCATAAATTACACGTTACTTAAAACCCTTTTGTTTTAAACTCCTATTTCCACATAAAACTTTTTCTTATAGTTAAACCTGTAAACAAGCATAACCCCTCCTTTGCATGGCCAATTTAACCGGGCTCATGCTTAACACTTGTCTTGCCTGTCACTCAGAACCAACTTCCACACTTGGCTCCAAAGGGTAATGTCACCTCCCGCGACAAAGTCCGGGGCAACTTTTCCATTGTTTCTCCCCCTACGGAACCATCATCCTTTCTTTTCTCCCATATAAACGTAACTATCCCAATAACAGTAAATTATCACACCGCCATAAGGGCCAATGCCTAACTCCTTAGGCACTGGCCCTCGCCCCCCCAACTAAGGCAACCGCCTGTTCAATACCCTCCAACAACCCTAAATTGAAAAAATCAAGACCCAGGTCATTCGACATCCAAACCACGATACCGCCACCAAAGAGGAGTCCAAGCCAAACTGAAGGCCATTCCTACGAAGTGACTCCCGTTTACTCGCCCAATACATGTAGGAATGCCCGATGATCTACACCTTCAATGGCAACACACCTAGAAAACAGAAAAATTTTGAACCCCCACTTCCCCAGCAAAGAACATAATACACACAATACCATAGTTAGGCACAAGCAATTGCAAATTCCCAAATACACACAACATTTTTTTTTTTTTTTTTTATACCGTACGCCCACAGCAGAAAAAACGAACAATAGCAAGCCCCACCTAACCCATCTTACATATAAATGTTCCTCTCCGGCCTAACATACATCCGGAACCTGTCAGATTTCTTTCTCCCAATACGGCTCACGACTTCCTCCGGCAAACCAAGCCTGGATGCCTCAGTCGCCGCCCCAATGCGGAAGGAGTGCCCCCCCAAACTCTGCTACCGGCGCGCCAAGGCACGCCAAACAACCACGAAAGACCGCCACAAACTGATACCTCGTCAAAGGCAAGCCGGTGGCATGAATCAGAAGGGGACCCCCACCCCCCGGACGTACTGCCAGAAAGTCCCGCAGCAGAGACACCGGACATACATTGGAAGAAGAAATTGCAAACAGCGTCACCCACCTCCCTCATCCCACAACGTCCGTTTTGGATCTCCTGATCCGAAACCGAACTTCCCCATCACCCAGCAAAACATCCTCCCACCCCACCCCTTCGGGGGCAGCCTTGCTCCAACTAACCAATTCCCCTATCCTCATTGCCCCAAAGAAAGCCCAACTGAACGCCAAACGGAACAAATGCCGTTCAAAATCCAATGGACAGATCAGTGGAATGACCTCCATAAGTTGGCACAAAAAGGAAAGGGAAACAGGCCGTTGAGCATCCGGAACTTGAACCCACCGGCGCATCCCCTTCAAGGCCATGAGCACCCTAAAGTCCTTCGTCACATCCTTCAACCCCCTAAGCCGAAATCCAAAGACCAAACCCGCCAATCGCCCCGAAATAACAAAGGCGACAAGCCCTGATCAGCCCACTACCATATAATCCAAAACACACCCAACAGGCGACAGGAGTCATCTGGAAAACCCCCTGCAACCCTCGAGAGCTCCAACCACTCGTCCCAGGTCTTCGAGTACCGCGCCCAAGTGGCCGGTGCCACCGAATTCCGAATCCAAGCAGCTGCTCCGTCTTGCCAAGGTCCCACAGATACTCTGGGCAGACCGTGCCCTCCTCCTTCGCTGCCGGCCACGCCAACCGAAACGACTCCATCTGCAGGCGAGAAACGGCATCAGTCGCTATATTCATCACCCCTAGCACATGCCTAGCCCGAAATTACAAATTCAGTTGCTGACACACCAAAACCAAATGCCGCAGCAAAAGCAAAACCGGAAGGGATGAGGCAGTCAGGTTGTTGACCACCTTCACCACCCCCAAATTATCGCAATGCAACACTACACATTTGTCCCTAAGAGACCCCCCCAAAGCTCCAGGGCCACGACGATTGGGAATAACTCGAGGAACACCAGATTACGGGTAAGCCCACTGGCCACCCACCAGGCTGGCCAGCAACCCACACACCAGTCCACTCCCAGAATCGCCCCAAAACCAACCGAACCAGACACATCCATCTGAAGGCCCACCCCATCATTCGAAGACACTGGATCCTGCCAGAGCGACCGCCCATTAAAATCCCTCAAAAAACAATCCCATACCTCCAAATCAGACCGGACCTCCTGTGTCAAACGAATGAAGTGGTGAGGCCTCTTCACACCCGCCGTCAACTGAGCAAGCCGACGATTAAAAACATGCCCCATCGGAAGAATCCTGCAGGCGAAGTTCAATTTGCCTAACAAAGACTGCATCTGCCGAAGGGTCACTTTCCGCACCCCCAAAAACGCCCGCACCAGATCCCGAAGCTCACTCAATTTGTCCGCAGGGAGCCGACTCTCCATAGCGACTAAATCTAATTCGATGCCCAAAAAACACATACAAGTGAACGGTCCTACAGTCTTATCCGGCGCAAGAGGCACGCCAAAAACGTCAGCCACCCACTGCAAAGTCCGCAACAGCCACGCGCAAACCGCCATTCCACCCGGACCGACACAGAAAATCGTCGAGATAGTGAATGATGGAGCTAAAACCAGCCTCCACCCTCACTACCCATTCAAGAAATGTGCTGAAGGTCTCAAAAAGCACACACGAGATAGAACACCCCATAGGCAGGGACAAATTGACGTAAAAAGAGCCCTGAAAGAAACATCCAAGCAAATGATGACAGGAAGGATGGACAGGGAGGAGCCAAAACGCGGATTCTACATCCGCCTTCGCCAACAAAGCCCCCTTTCTCGTCTGAGAAGCCAGGCGGACCGCCTTGTCAAACGAGGCGTATGAAACCTTACACGCCTCAGGATCAATGTCATCATTCACCGAACCCCCAAAGGGGAATGATAAATGATGAATCATCAGAAACTTACCTGGCTCCCTCTTGGGCACCACGCCCAAAGGCGACACCCTGAGATTCGGAAATGGAGGGGAAGAAAAGGGGCCCGCCATACGGCCCAACGCCATCTCCCTGTCCAACTTCTCCCGCACCACCGCTAGAAGTGCCAGCGCCGACCCCAAATTACCCGACACCTGGCCACGACCCTCTCCCGAAAAGGAATGCGGAAACCCTCTGAAAAACCCTCGTCCAAAATCGCAGCCGCATCCCGATTAGGGTAACGGGTGAGCCATAGGCGCATTCTGCTTAAGCGAACCGGGGTCTCCCCCCTTTTCATCCCCATCGCGCTCCAACCGGCGCTTAAAACATTTCAAGACGGAGTGGGAACCCCCACAGTGTGAGCACTCGTGGCAAAATCGACAGGTCTGCCCAAACTTGCAGGCTCCCTCGTTGAATTGCCAGCACACCCCCGGTCTACGGGCAGCGGCTGACACGGCGGGGAGCCCCAACCCCCCGGCGCCCGACAGAATCGACGACAAACCGCCCTGAAACGTAGCAGGATGCGCCATAATAGAAAGCCACAGACCAATGTCCATTTGGTCCCATGCCATGGAAGGGTGAACCACCATGCGTTGACGAAATTGCTCATCATAACGCCACCAAGACAGGCCCCCATAAGTGCGACAAGCGCTCCATATGGTGTCCTGATAACAAAAAAGAGATTAACATTTTTGCGGAAAATGCTCCCCCATGACACTGGCCAAGATGGAGAAAGCCCGAATCCAGTTCCCAAATACCTTGGGAATCTTACTCTACGTTGCCGCTCGCATTCCTCCTTCTTCCCCTCGTCCTTCTCCTCCTTATCAAGAGGAGCATCTTCCAGAGGAAGCAAAGAGTATATTTCAACATACTCATGCTTCCAAATTTTTTCTTTAACTTCCGCCTTCAAATGCACACCCAGTGGTCCCGACCAACACAAATATGACTCCCCACAAGCCAACGCAGGAACCCCCGCCGGAAGAGGAGAAACCGAACCCACACTCGCTTCCCCCACCTTCACACCCAAAGATGCATCGGAAGACATAAACCCGGACCCAAGGGCCCCCGCTACCCCAGCCCCAGGAGCCCCTAGAGGAGAAACAGAAGGGGCAGATACCCCAACTGCACCCCCTTGAACCACCGGGTCGCCACCCAAAACCACCCCCACCTGACTCCCCCCTCCCGTCCCCCAAGCCTGCAGATGAGACGCCCATGCTCTAACCGCCACCTCCTCAACACACCTGACTGCCTAATTGTACTGATCAACCTAGTCAACCCCCCAACACCTCCCCCATAAGCCCACCAGACCCAACCTCCCCAGCCCGAGACCCCACAATGCCTCCCGAGCCGGACCCAAGCTCCGCAGGAGTACGTGCCGCATCCACTGGAAGCCTCTCTACATCAGCAGTCAGCGCACCATCACCCCTCACGACTGGCACCAGATCAACCACCTGCAACTGGACAGAAGAGGACATCAGCGACCCCACCACCGGCAGACCGCTTGGCACGCCCCCACCCGACACCGCAGCCCCTAGAGAGGGCCTGGATGGACTCCCAGCACCCAGCAGGCAAGCAGACCCAGGCCGGCAGGCTGAATCCCCCAACGAAGCCCTCAGGGGCAATGAGGGCCCTGTAACAGTTTTTAGGACACTCAGACCAGTTGGTAAAATCAAACACAGTTTTATTAAATAAAAAATAATGCAAACGATCGCCCTCTGCAGGCAACAGGAATAATAACACTGTAAGACAGATGTAACCCAAAGGCCCAATACACAGAATCAGGGTAACACACAGTATCTCAGAACAGATAATTGCAATATAGACACAAATGGGTTAAATGCAAAAATCAGTCCATCTCAGCTGTGAGGTTTGGCACGCCCAAGGTGGTGATAGGAGGTGCTGTGTAGATGTAGACAACACAGAGTTCTTAAGGTAATAATGCTGTAGGCAATCTGTGACCAGTGGTAGATTCAGTAGAACAGTGACCCAAATAGCCCTCGCGGGCATACCCAAATGAGACAACTGATTCTGCAAGTGCGAGAGTCGGTAGCCCCCACGGGCGTAATCTCAACCTAGCCTGAAATGCAAGAGCTGGCAAAGAGCCCCCACGGGTGTATAACCGGAGACCAACCGCAAGTGGTAGTTGAGCCAATAGTCCCCACGGGCGTATACCAACGGGAACCTGCCAGAGCTTTGAGCCTGCCCTTTGTTGCAATACTGAGCCTAAAGCCACAACGGAGTCCACCGGTAAACCAACGTAAGACCAAGAGCCAATGGCGCTCTACCGGACCAACATAACATGACTACTCTGCAGTTGTATCGTATGAGTCGCCGTCCACACAAGCGGCCGACTCAGCAGATGTAGCACAACGGGTTAAGGCTCTATACCGGGGAATGAAGGCTCAGCAAGAGCGAGGCAGCACTGCAAGGGTTAAAATGCACTTTTAAAAACAGAAGGCTTAGTATAGTGTAGTAGCTCTGCAAGCGTACGGAGGCTCAGTGAAGGAAGCACAGCTCTGCAAATCAGCACGTACCTCTGCACTGGACTGCACTGCAACACAAGGGTGAAGTGGTCACACGGCAGCTGGGCAAACAGCGACAGCAGCAGTAAGAATGTCGCGGCGGCGACAACAGGAACAGGCAGGTTGCTGGAGCAGGCCGGTAGTCGATCACAGAGCAGGAAGTCAGCCAGGACGGCTTGTAGCATGTAGGGGGTTCTCAGACAAGCTGGGTCAAACACGAGCAGGAACGTCATCCAAGCCTGGTCAGGTAACGGAGGTGGTTCGCAGACAAGCCGGGTCAATCACGATCAAGAACACTGGAGCGTAGTCAGGACAGGCCAAATTGGCACACAGGAATCCGGAACACAGGAACTCAGCAACAGCAAAACTGGCCCAAAAACACCACGAAAGGGCCTCTGACAGGTGTCATGGCCAGGCATAAAAAGGTCACCAGGGGCGGGCCAAACCAACTCAGCGAATCAGAGTGTACCACAAACGAGAGTGACAGGAGGATCACAGGCACTGTGATAGGCCCCCCAGGTGTTCCTGATCTACTCTCCCCTCGCGCGCCATGGACCACCGCCTCTGAGCTCCCCTGTCGGACAGCATAAGATCAGACCTCCATCAGACCACCCCCACACAGAAATCCCTGCCGCCAGGGTGTGCAGCCAAACCCCTTCATACAACAGCAGTCCTCACCTGACCCGCAGAACCGTGCCGTCCAGATCTGCCACGTTCAGCCTCAGCAAGGGGCCTGCCACCCCAGGAAGCAGCCCGCGAATGGGAAGGCCGTCTCCTGTCCCTGTCCAGACTCCTACTAGGCCGGGAACGATGCTCCTCCTCCCTTCCACATGACCCCCGGACTGGGCGCTCCTTAGACCGCCTGTTCACCCTGAGCACCAATCCACTGGCCTCAGCAGCCACCTCCCGGGCCGCAACGGGACTCCTACTTCTCCTCCAGCTCCTCCCACCTTCAGGGCTGAGACGATCTGGAGGGTTGCGCCCACGTCTTCCGCACGGGCTGACCAGACACAGCCGGCCTGCTCCCCGAGCGACTCCCGTGTGCCTCAGCGTTCTTGAGCCTCAGCTGCTCCTGCAGCCAGTGACCACCGTCTTCCTCCGCAACCCGCCGCAGCTCCTCCATCAGTTCCACCGACATCACCAGACACTTGCGTCTCTGCTGCTTACTTACTACTCTGCCACTCAGACTAATCTGCCCTCACTTCCTTTCGCTACACTAGTACCCTAGCTCTTACCCCTCCCCCTAACCTATCTCATTTCCTACCCTCCCCTTCTTCATGTCTCCCCTTCCCTATTCGTCCAGGGAGTTTCTGGCTTGCAGAGGATATTTAACCATCTCTGCTCGGTTCTTACGGTCAGGTGCCGACACCACCACCACAGACATGATCAGCTCCGCTCCCGCTGTCTCTAAGGTTGCCACCCAGCCTTTGAAGAAAAGGTGGCAACCCTAGTCGTCTCAATTAATACCTCGCCAAAAACAATGTGTCAATCTTCTTATAAAGACATATTTATTATAAAATCCAATATATTTGGAAAAATAAAAACAAATTCTATACATATTCATAACCAGCCTACAATATCAACGTGTTTCGCAACTCTACGTTGTTTTTTCAAGATCTGTAGTTAATAAAAGTGACACTGATCCAGTCTGTGGCGGTGGTGTCGGCATCTGACCATAAGAACTGAGCAGAGACGGTTAAATATCCTCTGCAAGCCTGTTGCGCTGCTTATGTGTATATGCACACAGACAGAAATTTTATTATGTGTTTTTCTTTGTGCCAATCAAATTTGTCTGCCTCAGCTTGGAGGAATCTAATGCCATGCTAAGGGATAGGGAGTATTGGAAAAAGGTACAGAATTCAAGAAGGATATTCAGCGTTATACTATTTTTAAGCCAGTCCAGGAGATCGAGTGTTTATTTCAGTCATCCAGACCTCATTTAAATGTATGCAGGAATTGATTTTATAGATTTGATCTAAATTGGTAGGTATATTAATCCCAAGGTATTTGAAGTGTGTATGGGGAAGTCTGAAGCCAAAGTTAGAGTGTAAAAGGCCAGCAGTTGATGGTGGTAGGCTGAGACACAGTAGTTTTAATTTATGTATGTTTGTTGATTTTTTTTCAGTTATAACTAACCCACTGATTACTGTTTTGTAATCTAACCAAAGTGTATGATGGGTTGAAACCAGATCAAAATTATCATAAAAAATATTTTCAGATTCTAGAGTAACTGCAGTAAGGACATCTTTATCACTTAAGATGGTACTTTTCAGTATTTGTTTGTAGGACAGACATGGGTACTGGTGGCAAAGGTGAGTGAGATTTCAGAAAATGTTTTGTACTAACCTGTGATCACATTATGGGCTAGATTCTATTGCAGGTGATAAATGTTAACACCCGTTTTATCAAATATTTTCCTATTGAAGTCTATGGGGAAACCTAGAGATAAAAGCAGTGATAAAATTAGCACCTGCAATAGAATCCAGCCCAAGATGCTCTAGTAACCACTGATCACAGTGTAAGCTTCAATAAGCTGTACTAAGTCTGCCACTGTAGGCACAAACTTAGTAAAAAGCTTGGGACTGCACTTAGCAGCCAGGGTCTACTCTGGGAAATTTCCCAATAGGCCATGTGTCCTGTGCCTGGCCTAGCCACCAGCCACCACCTTCCCATGTGCCAGCCCCGGTCGATGTCTTATATTGTGAATGCAAGGGTGTTGCCTTGTGTTCAGAAAGAGAGCTTTGTGGTGTCCTCACCTGTGCTCCCTCTTGGTCCTGCACTGTGTGAATGATCATCTTCACACAGTGCAGGACCAAGAGGAATGGCATTAAGTGCCTTTGGATGGTGTAGTGAGAAAACAATTAAAAGGCAAGTAAATAAGGCAAGTGATACCACAGAGCTTGCAATTGAATCTGAGCTGCCATAACACTGGAGCTCTATTTCAACTGTAAGCTTTGTGGTATCACTTGTGTAGCTCCATTTCAATTGTAATACAACAGACCTTTCAATTTAAATATAGCTAACTATTGACCAGAGTTATTAAAATTGAAATGGAGCTAAATTAGTGATACACGGAGCTTACAACTCAAATGAAGCTACACTAGTGACACCATATAGCTTATAATTTTAATGGAGTAACATTAGAAATATCACAAAGCTTCCAACTGAAATGGAGTAACAAAAGTGATACCACAGAGCTTACAATTGAAATGGAATAACACAAGTGACATCACAGGGCTTACAATTAAAATGGAGCTACACTAGTGATACCACATAGCTTACAATTGAAATTGAGCTACAATACTAGTGTAGCTCAATTTCAATTGTAAACTCTGTGGTATCACTAGGATCATTCCAATTCAATTGTAAGTTCTGTGGTATAGCACAATGCCCCCTTTCTTTTTCACCTGTACTTCTAAAGTTAGTCTCACTGGTGGCTGGCCTGAGGGCTGGATGGCTGACTGGTGGCCTGGTTGGCTGGCCTGAGGGCTGGCTGACTGGCTGGACTGAGGACTGGTTTAATGGCCTGAAAACAGGCTGGCTGGCCTGAGGTTTAGCTGGCTGGCCTGAGGGCTGGTTGGTTGGCCTGGAGCTGGCTGGAGGGCCTGAGAGCTGGTTGTCTGGCCCAGGGGCAGGCTGGATGGCCTGTTTGTAGGCTGGCTGGTCTGAGGGTAGACTGACTGGCCTGAGGGTGGTTATCTAGCTCAATGGCTGGTTTGTCTGAGGGTTGGCTATCTGGCCTGAGGGCTGTTTGGTTGGCCTGAGGGCTGGTTGGTTGGCCTGGAGCTGTATGGTGGGCCAGATAGCTGCTTGGCTGGCCCAAGGGCAGGCTGGATGGTCTATTTGTAGGCTTGCTGGCCTGGGTGTAGACTGGCTGGCCTGAGGGTGGTTGTCTGGATCAATGGCTGGTTTGCTGGCCTGAGGGCACGCTGGCTGGCCTGAGGGCAGGTTGACTGGTATCAGGGCTGGTTGGCTGACCTTTTGGTCTGGCAGGCTGGCTTGAGGGCTGGCTGGCTGGCTGGCCTGAGGACTGCTTGGCTAGCCTGAGGGCTGGATGGCACAAGTGCTGACTGACTTCACTGAGGGCTGGTTAGCTGACTGGCCTAGGGCTGGTTGGCTGGCTTGAGGGCTGGTTGGCTGGCCTGAGGGCTGGCTGGCTGGCACAAGGACTGTTTGGCTAGCCTGAGGGTTGGATGGCATAAGTGCTGGCTGACTGACCGGAGGGCTGGTTGGCTGGCTTGAAGGTTGGTTGGCTGTACTGATGCCAGGCTGGCTGGCCTGATGGTCAATTGGCTGGCTGACAGCTGGCTGGCCTGAGGACTGCTTGGCTGGCCTGGGTCTGGATGGCTGGCCTGAGAGCAGGTTGGCTGACCTAAGGTAAAAACAGATGGCTGGCCTGAGGACTGGTTGGCTGGCCTGTGTGTAGACTGGCTGGCCTGAGGACTGGTTGGCTGACCTGAGAGCTGGCTGGCTGTCTTGAGGGTTGGTTGACTGGCCTGAGGGCAGGCTGGCTGGTCTGAAGGCTGGCTTGATAACTGGTTGTCTGGCTTGAGGTCAGCCTGGCTGATCTGAGGGCTGGTTGGTTGTCCTAAAAGTTGATTACCTAGCCTGAGTGCTGGCTGGCTGGCTTGAGTGCTGGCTGGCTGACTGACCTGAGGACTGGTAGCCTAAGGGCTGGCTGGCCCAAGAGCTGGCTGGTTGTCCTGAGCATTGGTTGGCTGACCTGAGGGCAAGTTGGCTAGCCTGAGGGGTGGCTGGCTGGCCGAGGGTTGGTTGGCTGGCCTGTGGGCTGGCTGGTTGAGCTGGGGTTTGTTTGGCTAGATTGAGAGATGGCTGGCTGACTTGAGAGATGGCTGGCTGGCCTGAGAGATGGCTGGTCTGAGAGATGGTTGACTGACCTGAGGGCTGGCTGACTGGCCTGAGACCTGGTTGGCTGGATTGATAGCCTAAGGGCTAGTTACCTGGCATGAGGCCTAGAGGGCTGGCTTGAGATTTGGTGAGGTTTGGCTATCCTTGAGATTTTGGTGAGGGTTGGCTGTCCTGGGGGCTGGCTAACCAGATTGAGGCTAGTTGACTGGCCTGTAAGCTGCTAGTTGGTCAGGGGCCAAATAAAGAAAGTGGAGCAATTCTTGAGCAAACCACACTATCAATCTATCAGTCACATTACTGACTTCGGACTTGTCCAATGAAACACCACGAGTGACAGAGGCTGGTGTTTCACTGGACACAACCACCGGCTTTGAACACTTTTTTTCTCAATTTAAAAGAAGCCGTGCATGAGCTCAGAATGTTCTCCAGAACCCGGAGAACATAAAGCTTCATCCGGAGACCCGGAGACACTGGCCAAAATCCAGAGTCTCCAGGTGAAACCCGGCAAGTTCCCAGCAATGGGTATATGCTGATAACAATATCTAGGGTGGGATGCACTAAGTCGTGATAAAGAGGTGATAAAGTGCAGATTATTTCTCCAGTGATATCACTTCTCCAGTTCCTCTGATATTCTACTGACCCTGTGCACTAACATTTCTGAAGATCTCCACTTTATCACCTGTTTATTACCACTGCATCTCCCACCTTGCCTCCTTAATCTGGGACATGCACGTAAGCATGTTGCTGTCCCTTTAAGTGTGACAGAGGTCTCTTATTGAGATCTGTTTACTGAGAACTGATTCACAATAGCTAGAAGGGCTCCATGCTGTCTCTCTAAACATGCTTCCCTTTCCTGGCGAAGAGGATGAGAGCACACTGTTACCAATGACAGTGCTCCATGTGCACTAATCATTGTTATTTGCCAGACTGCAATGAGCTAGCAGCAGATGAAAAGAGAGGCCTGCTCTTGTCCCCTGTACACAGGTGGGGAAATGTCTGTTTAAAGAGCTTTGCTTTTATTAATGGCATATAGCCCAGACGACTACTGTATTCCATTTATAAACAGCATAATGATCACTAAGGGGTTATGTTATCATGTTTTTATTGCAAATGCATGTCACAGAAATAAACCTCCAGCTATATGTGTCATGACTGAAAAAGGAATCTGTCGCAACTTAAAAAGTTATGAACCACTGCGCTAGTGGTTAAAGACAGAGTGTGGCCAACCTCAAATTTAGCATCCAACCAAAATGATATTCTGCACTTAACATTTTAGAAACACTTATGTTATGGCTAAAGTCAAAAAGTGGATAATTTTGCCATCATCTGTACTGACTGGATATAGTCAGATGAAATTAAATTATACTGACATTATCCAAATGTATTAGTCACACAACACTGACTAGTAAAGAAAAATATGCACATAAATTGATTTAATTAAGCCGAAACCTTAATGTTAATCCCTAAACTCTAATTCTATCCTTAAATTTAAATTTTGTATTATTATTTATTATTATTAATTTATAAAGATCAGCATTCAGAAGAGCTATACAATTAGGGGTCTCATTACAAATGCATGACACACAAACAAATAGATACAAATTTTGAAGAGAGTCCAGCTTGCAAGAGTTTACAGCGTAGAAGGAGAGGTAAGCAAGCAAGTAAAACAAAAGGCGCATTCAGGTGGATTCCGTTTGGTTAGATAGAGGATAAAGGTTTGGGCTAACTGCAGTATTGGTGTGCCAAGGGGACTGGAAAGGGCTAATGTAATGTAACATCACCATAATGACAGTTAGATTTGTTGGATGTTGGCTTCTTTGAATAGGTTGGTTTTGCGGTAGAGCTGGAATGAGTGAAACCTAGGGAAGAGACTGATAGACCATGGTAGTGCTGCTCTAATGTAATCTTGGAGATGAGAGGAGATGGTGAGAGGGGAACAAAGGTAAAGATCATTTACTTAGGATAAAGGAAAGTTAGGGGGTATTGTATAGAGAAATACCTCCCAACATTTCAAATTTCCAAAGAGTGATGCTTTCATTTTATGTGGTGTTGCCAGGGGAGTGGCTGGTAGGTGGGGCATTGCTCAGAATTTTTTTAGGTTATTTCATGACCTATTTATAGCTCTTTGTGTAACTGAATAACTGATTTAGAGCAAGACCAAGGTATTTTATTTACACAGACTAATTTTTCAAGAAATATACTGAAGCTTAATCCTTTAACGCTGCATGACATGCCAGGACGTCACAGCAATCCATCCTTTAAGGACACATAAAGGGTTAATTATCACAATTTGCCTCATGGCGCGCTGTGATTATTGAGGGGAGGCTACCCCAGGACCCAAAGAAGTCAGTTCCAACCAATCCCCGGTAGCTCTGCACCTGTAATCACTAGTAGAGAGGTCACATGTGCCAGTGGAACCAATGACAAAGGCAGTGCATTTAAACATTACCTTTGTCACTCTTCTCTGCCTATCTCTTTCTCACTAGTATAGTGAGAAAAAAGCAGAGAACAGAGCTCCCAAATGATCCATTGGAGAAGTAGTGATTGCGATATTGTAAACCTATAGAAGGCATGGAGAATTCATGGAGATGTAGTCAACTTTTGACAGATTCTTGGCATATTCACACTGATATACTGGCAAAGACATCTAGATGCATGCTGTTGAAACACCATCAATATGAATATGCCACCATATCCCCATCTTGGCCCCTTCTCAACCTTTATTGCATCTCTCCCCCTAGGTGCCCTTAGCTCCACCCTTGGCCACTCCTACTCCTCACATTATCCAGCTCCCAGTCACATTCATTGTTTCCTGGTACAAAAAGTATTCTTCTAGGCCTACATCAAGCCAGAATGAAAAAAGCTTTAAACTATTGGTTGCTAGGTACACATTGCTCCTCAAAACCTTGGAGACCTCTCTTGCTTCCAAGGTGTTAAATTGTAGCCTGTAAGGTATAAAATTGGTCCAGGGACATTAAGATTGCTTTGGCCGCACCCAAACACGGGTGTCCACAGGGAGCAAGAGAGGGCAGTTGCCTATTGGGAAATCTGACTGTACACATAGCACTGAATCTTAGGGGTCTATCAAATAAACTGACCCATTATTCTTAATTTATTAACACAATTGTGCCAGCTCTTTCACAAAGCCCTATGTTTATGCAATGCGGATGTTTATGACTAAAGATACAGGAAGTCACTCTCTGTTTGCCTTATGTTTGCATTACTGTTCCTTTAATACCTTTTCTACAGTTTTCCCAGGGCATGTTGATATAATATAAATTTGAGAACATTGTCTGCTATTATATAATTTCATGCCTGAGCTGTGTGATTTGATCGCTTTGGATGATGGCATCTAGCCTTTCCCAGAAATTACAGAATAAAAGACATTTAAATATATGCATGTATGTGATTTAATTTTTTCCCTAAGTCCAACAGGAACAAGTTTGTCACAGTTCTGTTAGCGAGCAAGTTAACTGACATGACTGCTTGGCTGCTCTCATTGGCAACAGTAAATCTTAACACCCATCTGGTGCTCAAGAGATCATTTACCCCTTTAAGGACTGATGCAGTGCAACACATTGCTTCTCAATGCATTATGCAACCCTATGATCCGTTAAGTGTTAAAATGGAGATGATAGATGTAACCAATCAAAATTCAAAATATTCCCATTTATTCAAATTTACATTTTTGTTTCCTGTGGTGCAGCTGTTTACCCTAATATTTCTCTATTTTCTTAGTATTTCAGCCTCAGTATTCTGTGCATTCTGTGCTGAGTGCAAGATCTACTTCAGCCTATTCTTCCTTTTTATTCACAAACAGCTTTACTAGCATCTAAGGGGTTAAGTAAGCATTCTAGGTAATATGGATTGAGCTGACAGTGAATGTAATTGCCCCAGCACAGATATCATGTATTAACCCTTTGAGTGCCAGAGGGGTACGCAACCCATTGCTTTGCGATGCTTTGAGTACCCCTCTGGCACTCAAAGGGTTAAGGAAAATAACCGTAATCAATGATGGAGCAAGCCAACAGCACCAAATATAAATTCACCAAATGCATTTAGATTTAAATGGGGATTTTCACCACTTGAATGATGGCGATTTCTCAATACATTGAGAAATAACACTCTGGAGACCTCCCTTATTTGCATTCAAAGGTTTATAAGCCACATTTTAATTAATTGACATTGTATTTATTCAAAATGGTAGAGCTGGTTTGCCCTAGAATTGTGCCACTTTTTCTTAGTACATCAACCTATGGGTCCCATTCATTCTGTGCTTAGGATCCACTTCATCCTCTTCCTGCTTTCCATTCACAAACAGCGTTATTCAAAGACATGGTGCAGGGGGCCAGGAGAATGGAATGTGTGCCCTGAGATGATCAACAGCCATCAGACAGGCCAGTCCAACTCTAAAGGTGGCGGACCCCACATTCCATAGCAACTGAGTCCAAGAAGTGACTGTACGGCTGAGCTATTTGGTCCAAGGAGTGACAAGTTCTGTATTCCCCAGCCAAGAGCAGTCCTAGAGATGATAAGCTTTCTGTTCTTCAGCCAGGCAGTACTGGAGGTGAAATGTTCTGTTTGTGCAAACCAACTATCCTAAACATGGTGGGTTTCACGTTACATTGACAAGCAGTCCTAGAAGTTGGCTTTCAGAGTTTAAGAGGCCTTGGAGGCCTTATATACTACATCATTCCTAGAGAGACAGGCTGTGAATTCCTTAACTAAATAATCATAAAGGAGACATGATATATATTTTTAAAAGCCAAATAGATGTAAAGGTTCTAGATGATGAGTCTGATGTCCTATGAAGAACTGGAGTAAATCTGGGGCAAACCATCTGCATGATAGGAGACAAATAAAAAAGTTCCATTGAATTAAATGTGTATTTTAACCTCTTGGGAGTTTCCCAATGAAATGCATTGGACACCTCTCTAGCATTCAAGGGGAAAGCCCCTTTTAATCCAATGGTCATTTTTGTTTGACCTTTATGTAGTTGTTTTGCCCAAACTACAACTCTTCTTAGTACCTCAGTCTCACTATCCTGAGCTAATCTTCAGCTAGGAAGAGGACTTAATGCTCAGCATGTTAGTTTATGTAGCTTGTTGGGCTGGTATTTAGCTAAGGGGTGATAAGAGCAGAGCATCAGAAACAGTGCACTTTAACACCTCTTCCCTGTGATCAATGATGGATACCTTCAAGTATTCATAATGATCAATCATATTTCCCTTCTTTGTGTATGTGAGGCAGGGAACTATGATGACAATTGTCAGGACCCTGCCCTCTCCTCAGCCTGGTGCAATACCTCCCAGTGCCAATACCTCCCTTTGGTTCTGTTGCAGGCTGCTGCACTCAGTCTAAAGAGTTATTCTGTTCCCAGTTGGCCCCAATCACCTCCAATCACCTCTGCCCTATTTAGTGCAGACTGTCCCCTTGTTCTGGTCCAGATTGTACTTGATACTTCACACGTGATTCTTGTCTTCATTTCCTTTCCCATTTGACCCTGGGCCCTCCTGCATTCCTGTACTGCCAATTGCCCTCCTGTGTTCCTGTATTGACAGTTGCTCTACTGTGTTCGTGTTCCAGTGCAGGCTGTGAACCCCATTGTTCCAGTGCAGGCTGTGCATCCCCTTGTTCCAGGGTTGTATTCCCCCTTGTTCCAGTGCTGCAGTCCCCCTTGTTCCAGAGTTTCAGTCCCCCTTGTTCCAGAGCAGCAGTACCCCTTGACTTCCAGAGCCAGCTGTACCCTTGGAGTTACAGAAGCAGCTGCACTTTTTGTGTTCCACAGCAGCTCTACTCCTTCTGCTGCAAGCAGCTGCACCCCTTGACTTCCTTGAGTCCGGCGGCTCCCCCAGAGTTTCTTGAGCCTGGCTGCACCCCCAGAGTTCATTGAGCCTGGCTGCACCCCCAGAGTTCCAGTGTTGACTTTGTCCCTGTTCTCAGTAGCCCTTGCTCTCCGTTCTCAGTAGCCCCAGGTTTTACCCAGAGCTCCTGTCCCTAGTAGCCCTTTTCAGTTTCATTGTATGTTTTGTTTTGCAGTGTTGTTTAATTGTCCATGTATGCAAATGTTCAATACATTGGTGTTCCCTTTAATTGTGTGTGTGTGTGTGTGTGCTACTTTCTTTGCTCTCTGGGTTCATTTTACTTATATACTTGAGCTGCTGTGGTCAGCACCCCTTCCTGACCAGCAGCCCCTTGATAACAATCTGGTGACACTGTGGCTATTCCAGAGATACACACACACACACACACACACACACACACACACACATACAATGTATATGCTTACCTGAGTTCTCACCCATTGGTTACATGGGATCTGCTAGCCTGAAGCTGGAAGATGAAATTTGCAGAGCTGTATGAGCCATGATCATTGATGAATAAATGATGGCCAGATACAATAATCTCTGAAGATTAGCTGAACCAGAGTATTAAAAAGCCAACATCAAAAGTAATAACAATAAAAATATGGCCTAACGCGTTTCGTGACCCTAAATCACTTCTTCAGAGGCTAAAAAAGAAAGACACATATTGTAATCTCACTCTCTTATATATTCTGTGCGTCAATCCATGAACTGGAACTGAACTGGATCTAATCATCTCTAAAACCGACTCACGAAACGCGTTAGGCCATATTTTTATATTGTTATTACTTTTGATGTTGGCTTTTTAATACTCTGGTTATTACAATTGCAAATCAGGTTATTGATACCTTTTAATTTTTGTATTTTTTATATCTGGTACCTTGCCAAATAAACACTTTAAGAAGACCATAATATTAGTGTGAAATCACTGGCCTATTTTGACCATTAATATTGAAGGGTTTTGAGAACAAAATTAGGTTTCCTCCGGTGTTGGTGTTGGGAAAGGTGTAACCCTTCATCTGGCAGTTGGATTCCACATATCATGAAATCGGGAGCTGATTGGTTGCAGAGATCAAGTAAAAAGAACACCGCATTGGGGTGTGAGCCAGTGACTGCTATAACACTAGGAGGCGAGTTATAGCCTCCGTTAAATGTGAGTCAGTCTCTTGGAGTTTGGTGTTGGTGGAGGTCCAGATTCATATTTAACCTACTACACTTAGAAGAGATCCTCTGCACCGCTTTTTTGTTTTTCTTTTCTCGACAGTTGCTGATATTTATCGTGGGGGTCCCGGCCCACGGAGGCGTGCAGCGTGGATCTATAATTACTTTATCTGAAGGACTTTGATATTGAACCTACATGTGGTTTGGACTTTTATTGTGGTGTATATTCTATGTTGTATAATTTATATTGTTTTTATATTATCCTGTATTATAGTCTATTACATTGGTTATTTGTTTATATTACCCGTTAGGTTGGGCGCAGTATATATATAAAGGACTGTCCATTTCTTTGGGTGGTGCTTTTTGTTTTTTTTTTAAGAATGTACAAAACTTATTCTGTGTTAAATTTAGAGCCAGGAATCAATTTCCAGGCCTTATGCCTGCCTACAGCCAAAGCTACAGTATGTATGTCAAAATTCCATCCCTTAATGCTTCTTGCACCAATGGGGGGGGGAGGGCAATGGGGTGTTCTCTAAATGTTTTGGGAATTCTTTCCACTACATCCTCCAACTCCTGCTTGCAAGACTACTCTCATGCTACTCCTGAGCTCTGGAATCCCCCCCCCCAACCCATCAGACTCTCCCCCAGGCTACAGATCTTCAGACGCTCCCTGAAAAGTCACCTCTTCTGGGAAGTCTATAAACTACCCGCATAACTATAATGAGCAAATGCAGATGAACAGCCTGTCCAACTGCTGCTCAATCTTGTTCCCTTTTTTACATCACTCTTTCACTCAAATCCCTATTCCTTATTGCTCACATGGACACATTTTTATCCCAAACAGACCTACTACACGACTAGAACCCTGCACTGAAAAGTACTTCTATCTCCCTTTGCTGACCTGCAGTTCACATGGCAGGAGATACATCCCATAGCTTTTATACCTTCTGTGTCCCAACCAACCATACTCTACTGTGAGATCTCACAAGCAGGGTGCTCTTATACTATGTTCTGTCTGTACTGTTTTACTTCTCTGTGTGTCTATTCCCTATTGCACAGCACTATGGAAACAGATGGCACTTTATAAATAAAGGATCATACTAATAATAAATGTGGGTTAGAGGAAATAGTGTAACTTGTCTCCATTTACCTGCACACGCTAAAGGGCTGGTGTATGGAGAAGGATGGTTAGAGGCGTAACTAGAAGTAATCGGGCCCTGGTGCAAAAATTGCCATGGCCCCCCCCCCCCCCGACCACATTGCCCCCAATGTCCACCTCTCCACACATTGCCCCCAGTGTCCCTCTCATATTTCCCTGGTGGTCCAGCAGCATGGCAGGAGAGGTCTGTGCCTCACCCTGCATAGACCTCTATTAGCAGCTGAAGCTCCCGCTCGCTCCTCTCTCCAGTAATGCAAAGAGCTGGGACATGATGTAATCTCCCAGCGCTCTGCATTACTAGAGTGCCAAAGACTGAGAGGGCGCTCAGCTGCTAATAGAGGTCTGTGCTGAAGAAGGCACAGAGCTCAGCTAGTTGCGGGCACCGGGCAGGGGGGAGGGTCACAGGGGGTGGTCAGGCCCCTGAGTGATGGGCCTGGTCGCAGTTGCTACCTCTGCGACCACCAGTATTCAGTACAATGATCATAAACTGTAGTGTATACCCTGGAGTGTCGTTGTGAATGTCACGTCCATGAAGGAAGAAATGCCAGCTGCTGGCATTTTTGTCAAACTGAATATGGCAGATTGCATGAGACTGCTTAACTTTCAGAATCAGAGGGTAATCAGTGCATTTTGAATCAATGTGTTGAACATCCTCCTGGTCCTGAAATGTTTGTGATTACCATGTTCAGTAAGCAGAGTTTGGGGTCCTGTGGTCCAGCTCGTAACTGTAATGTCCGCCTCCATAAACATAACATTTAGGGTAAACTGAAGATATCTCTTGAACAGAGAAAGGGCAAAAATAATAGGGGCCATTAGGATTTTCTAGCCAAAGTAAGGTCAATGGGAGTATGCATGGCATACCCCTCTGGCACTCAAAGGGTTAACTCTCTGAGTATCAGAGGGGTGTCCAACACATTGCTTTGCAATGCACTGGACACCCACCTGACAAGCAAAAGGGTTCATTAACCTGAACTGTGGTGGTTTTCTCAAAGTGTTAATTTAACAATAAGCAGACTTTTGTCCCTCCTACAATTACCCTCCTCCATATAAATAAAGGGGCTAGATGGGCTGGCCTGGGGGTCATATTATGGCTTTGCCCCCCCCTGGAAAAATGTCTACGGACACCACTGCATGATCCATTAACCCTTTGAGTGCCAGAGGGGTATGCAATGCATTGCAGAGCAATGTGCTGAGTTCCCCTCTGACACTCAAAGGGTTAAAGGAGAGATGTAAAGGCTTCCAGCATAATGAGCAACTCTCTAGTCTCTGTGATTGTTAACCTGCAGCACTTTATGTATTTTTAGGGAGACATACAGTACATTGCAGGGCAGACAGAGGTTGACCCTAAACAACCCTTCATGTAGCGGGGAAAGGAACAGTGCCGAGATTTCAATTCAGGACAACTCCCTTCCCGTCCTTAAAAGCAGAATGGGGAGAAAAGGGAAGCATAGGGCTGGGGCAGAGTTCGGACTCTTACAGTTCTCTGATATCTCACATTAAGCAGGAAATAGAGTGCACTTTGGGTGTGATAGCAAAATACATGTTAAAGTATTGAAAGATGATGAAAGAAGCCTGATTGTGATACTCCCCTTATTCCTACTCATAAGTCTTCCACATATTCATACATACAGTACACTGGGGGAGTCTGTGAATCTGTTAGTGTAGCTCATTTTCTACACTTGCATGTAGGCAGAGAAGCCATACATTTGCACTTATGGCTATGTACTAATTACAGACTACATCTGCATTAGTGCATACTAGCACACACTCCTGTATGGTTAAATGAGAACTAACGTATCCTAATAATAAGACCCCACTTAACTATGACCAAAAAATCCCAATGGCCCCAATGAATTATGCAACTGTGCCTTTGTCCAGTGAGTCCTGGATGTCATGTCCATGGAGTTGGATGTGACAGTTGCTAACCTGTTAAGGACAAGAGGGGTGTACAACACATTATTTTGGAATCCGATGAGCATCCCACTGGTCCTTAAAGCGTTAAATAGACTGATGAACTCTGACTGCTTCAGTTTGAAAAAAAAGACTCCCAGCAACTGTCATGTCTGCCTCCATGGACAAGAAATGAAGGACTGATTTAAGAAGTTAGGTCTTGAATCAAGGCACAAGGGAAAAATTCATAGGGACCAGTAAGATTTTCTGGTAGTAGTAAGGTAAGTGTGGCGTTATTATTGGGAAGTGTTAGTTATCCTTTAAGATTTTAATGCAAGCAACCCCTGACATTTTCACTCCTGAGCATGAGCAGGAAAATGGAATCATGTAATTCAGTTGTCTCTTCTCTCTGTAAGTACATTGAGTGCAACAAGAGGCAGATGAATGACCTGCACCAAAATGCCCATACACTTCCCCCTTGCCTTCCTCTTGGACCAACAGCATTAACCCTTTGAGGGTCAAGCAGGTCTCCAATATATTGCAATGCAATGTGCTGGATCCCTCTCTGACAATTAAAGGGTTAATGGTGTAGGTAGCTTAGTACACAGGCATTAGACAGGTGCAGCACAAACAAAAAATACAATCATAGGGGCCATATGTTCAAAAGAAAAGTGGAGGAGTTCTTGGGCAAGCTGTTTGCACTTGATTTAAATGTGGATCAACCCTTTGAATGCTAGAGAGGTCTCTAATGCATTGTGAAACCTCTTTCTTTCAATGGATTAAAAGCTCCATTTAACTCACTGGCAATTTTTAGTTCTCCTCTATAGTGCAAATGGTTTGTCCCAGAACTCCTCCACTTTTCTTTTGAACATACGGCCCTTAGTACACAAAGAGGGCAGAGGCGTAACTAGAAGCCACTGGGTCCTGGTGCAAGAATTACCATGCTCCCCCCCCCGACGACATTGCCCCCCTCAACCACATTGCCCCCCCCACTGGCCATCTCCACATTGTCCCCAGTTTCCACATTGGCTCCACATTGCTCCCCATCTCCACATTGCCACCACACTGCCCCCATCTCCACAATGCCTCCATATTGCCCCCCATCTCCACATTGCCACCACACTGCCCCCATCTCCACATTGCCACCACATTGCCCCCACTCTCCACATTGCCCTCCATCTCCACATTTCCCCCAATCACCACATTGCCACCACATTGCCCCCATCTCCACATTGCCCCCAATCTCCACATTACCACCACACTGCCCCCCATCTCCACATTGCCCCCACATTGCTAATCTCCTACCTCCCTGGTGGTCCAGTGGAGTGGCAGGAGAGTTCTGTGCCTCCTTCCGCACAGACCTCTATGCATATGGAGCTCCCGTGCGGTCCTCTCATAATACAGAGCGCTAGGAGATGATGTCATGTCTGCCTACATAGACATTACTTCCAAAACCGATAGAAGATGTTCCCTCTCAAAGTCACAAGGGCAAAATTCATCAAGGGCATTAGCATTTCTTGACCATAGAAAAGAACGTGGTAGGTTATTATTATGAGGTGCGACTTCCCCTTTAAATATAAAAAATGCACCCAATATTCTCTGCAACTGTACTCCAGATAAATAAAACACTAGCTCTGCATACTGTAAACTAAAGGTAGGTGAAATGGTCTACATCTGTTTTATTCTTGCATCACTGATGCAATGGGGCTCTACTTGTGATAATGGTAATCGTGCCATGTGACTAAAACAGGAATTGAGGAAGACAAAGTAATAAAAGTCTTGATAATGCCAAATGCTCGTTCACAATGCATAAGTGATGCAAGGAGCGGCGAGACATGGGAGAACATGTAAAAATGGAGGCTGATATACTAAGAAAATGAGGATCAATTTTGTGGAAAACCAGCTGCACCATGGCGACCAATGTCTTGGAGATCTTTCTAGCATTCAAGGGGGTTAGGAAGCCCCATATAAACCAAAGGGAGTGTTGATTTGTTCAGTATGGAACAGCTGGTGTGCCCCAGAGTTGCTTCAGTTACTCTTAGACCATCAGCTTTAGTGAGCCTTTCAAAGAGTGTGTTCTGCCTTAACAATGTATGCAAGCACCCATGACTGCTGCCATGTATAGTCCTCCTGTGAGACAGGATTCTGCAGCAGTGGAGGGAGAGTGATCATTGATCCTCTATTCAAAATAATTGCACTCTTGGAGCAATGCTAGTGATTTCTGGTGGAAACAGAGTTGCCTGCAAAATTGAACAATGTGCTGCTAAAACATTGAACATCCCCTACTGGGGAAGATTCCTGGCCACAAAACAACAACAGAAAAATAGTATATACTAAAAAATGAATAAAATGTCCTTTCCACAAGCGTATTGGTGTATTATTATTCTTTATTTATATAGCGCCAACTAATTCCGCAGTGCTGTACAACTGGGAATAGACTTACAGAGGTATTAAATAGTACAATCATAAGTGGGGAACAGAAGGATCAGAGGGCCCTGCTTGTGACAGCTGACAGTCTAGAGGAAGGTAGTTTGGGCACAGAAGGAGTAAGTGCTATTCGGTGCAAGTGCCTCCTGCCACATGAGCTGCCAGTCAGTGGGTGGGAGTGAGAAGTGCTGTTGAGTGCAGTGGTCCAGGCAAGGGGTGATTCTTGGTGATAATGGTTATGGACACAGTTGATAGGCTTCCCAGAAGAGGTGAGCTTTCAGGGAGCGTCTGAAGATCTGAAGGCTGGGGGAGAGTCTGATGGGGCGGGGGAGGGAGTTCCAGAGCTGAGGTGTAGCCTGGGAGAAGTCCTGTAGGCAGGAGTGGGAGGATGTAATAAGCTGTGGAGAGGAGAAGGTCGTGTGCAGAGCGAAGATGGTGACTGGGAGTGTATTTGGAAATGAAAGATAAAATATAAGGGGGTGCAGTGTTAGAGAGGGCTCTTTAAGTTAGCACCAGAATTTTGAATTTAATTCTGTATGATAATGGGAGCCAGTGTAGGGACTGACAGAGGGGTTTGGTGTTAGAAAAGTGATGAGTGAGGTAGATTAGTCATGCAGCATTATGGACTGTAGTGGGGTTAGTCGGGTGAGAGAAAGGCCAATTAGTAATAGGCTGGCCATACCTCACCTTTAAAAAGGGACACATAGGAAATAGGCATATTTCAGGAGTGCACCAAAATCAAAACAACCCTTCAGTAGGCATTTTTCATGTGTGTCCCTTTTTAAAGGTGAGGTATGGTCAGCCTAATTAGTAATGAGTTACAGTAGTCAAGACGGGACATGATGAGTGTTTGGATTAGAAAGAATAGCTTCAAAATCAAGTTTCAATAGGATTCTGCTTGTGATATGCACTACAATTAAAATTGGTCCAAATCATGTTCAGTTTATAGACTGCAATTGGATTATATAGTGGCATGGATTGTGAGCAAAGAAGGCATGGGGGTGCACTTAATGTTATGGTGACGTGTGTGGCAATGTGTGGAGATCACATTGACATAGATAATACAGCACACTTTGCCCTAAGAATCACATGTGGGGAGGTGAAGACATTTTTGTCATTAGCATGTAGGGTTGGCATAATACTGGCGGTGTGTTAGGGAGGGCAAGTGGTAGAGCAGATGCACTGAGACTTCAGTACCAAGAACAGCAGCAACCCTCCCTCACCCTTCCGAGTGCCAGTGGGGTAAGAAACGCATTGCAGATTCCTCAGTGGCACTCAGATGGTTCAGGTTTTTCCTGCTTGCGTTGAACAGCAGTAGAAGACAGGAGAGAGGTGTGTGAGTGTATGTGTGGGCTGGGGAATTCTTCATAGCATTGATCCATCACTATATAAATGTCTGGTCACAAACATTGTAGGTTTGTAAATACTACACCAGGAAATATTACAGCTCATAAATCTCAGATTGCCTTACTTTTGGGGTTTGCCACTCCCATGTTTTAAAACACTTAATCTTGCAAACAGAGAAATGTTAACCCCTTGAGTGACGTAAATATGTACAAAACATTGACCAGCAATGTGTTACGTACTCCACTGGCACTCAAAAAAGTAATGGGAGGGCTGTGACCATGGCTGTAGCTGCACAGACAGCTATGAGGAGATCCCAGGTTCACCAGCCTCTATCTGGCAACATAGAGAGTTATTGGAGCTTAGTGCATGCAGCACTTTAACATATAAACGCACCCTCAGGAATATGCCAATGGAGCCTATGCACTAAGGAGTGATAATGAGGTGATAAAGCAGAGATGACATCTCCAGTGATATCACTTCTCCAGTTCCTATGTTATTCCTTGGAGACAATGCACTATGATCTTCAAATTTAGAGAAATCTCAGTGCACTGACTGAAGATGTTATCTCTCGAATAAGGTTCCAACAGCAAAATTAATAGAGGCCATTAGAAGATTCTAGCTATAGTAAGGTAATTGGGTGATTATTATTAGCAGGCATTAGTTCTCCTATAACCCCTATAACACAGACCCCATTGTGAAATACTGAGCTATAGTTTTAGGACACTTTGAGACATTCATGCTAAACAGGGCCAAATTTCCTGATAGGCAGACTAGACAACTGCCTAGAGCTCCAGATTTTTAGGGATGCTTCAAATGTGCTGGTCACTCCCACATTCTGAATTGGGGGTGTGTCCAGAGCAATCTCAGTATTACAGCACCAGTTTCATACTATGCATTATTTAGCCCCTTGGAAGCTACCAACAATGTGCAGAACAATGTGTTGGAGATCTTTCTAGTAATTAAGGGGTTACAACTTTTTCCGTACTTACTTGTTATAGACCAAAGGTATTTTCTGCTCCAAGAAACACTGGATGGGACTCTGGGTGGTGTCATGTGAGGAAAAGGGATGTGACCATGGTCGGAGCTAAGGGCACCTAGAATGCCTTGCCTAGAGGCACCAAGGATGTAAATCCAGTCCTGATACTAAAATAAGCACAGAAGTTGCATGTTGCTCTGGGCCTGCCTAAAGCCTGTGTATAAAACATTTTATGTGAAAAAGGATGCCTGCTCCAAGGGATGGGCAGTATGGGAGTGTATTGAAATTTCAGGGCATACGATTCCTCTTCTCCTAGTTTTGCACCATGTACTCTGCTGGGCACAGGGAAATTCACAAGAACATTCTTATATTTTCTTACGGCTTGCTCAAATTAAGATTCTGCACTGACAAAGTTTTGTGTGTTGGTATGTACATAAGCAAGGGTAAGACAATTGACTCTGTCTGAAGGCCACATTTCCCTGCCCAATAAGTAATCCACCTTCCTAACTGAGTTGTAAATGAAAATGAAAGCAGGTTACATCTGGCTTTTCCTTGTGATTAATGAAACATTTTTTTTATCTGTAACAATTTTTGAATAAAGCATCCCCCCTTATTTCAAAATAAATGTTAATAGGTAAATATTCATGTGTAGTTTTCTCTTTAACCCTCTGAAGACCAGAGAAGTGAGCAATGTTTTGTACTCTGGTCCTAAAGAGGTTAAACTTTTGATAATGTTACCAATGTTATTTTTTATAGTTATAGTAAAAAGTTTAGCTAATTGTGGGTTTAGATGTCATTGATACAGATTTTTAAAGGTGATGCACTTTACAAGACACTAACACTACCACTAACACTTTTTCCATGCACAATAACACCCCAGCATTGACGCTCACACCATATGATTTACTATAACACTGTATCATTGACTGCACACACCCCACCACTGACACTAGTTCCCCTGCCAACTTCTGACCATTTTTCTGGGAGACTCCCTGCAGTTCTTGCTGAAAACATTTTTAAACTACATCAAGTAGATCTACATTTATTTAATTACATTTTACTTCAGTTTTGAATAGTCATTGGATCTGGTGGCATATGCGGGCAGTATGTTCAAAAAGAAAAATGGATGAATTCTGGGTTAAACCAATTGCATTATAGGGGAAAATATAAATTCAACAATTCATATTAAAAGCTTTTAGTGTCAGAGGGGTACGCAATGCATTGCTGAGCAACGCGTTGCGTACCCCTCTGGCATTCAAAGGGTTAAATGTGGAATTGAACCCATTGAGAGCTATGCAGTGTAATGGAGACCCCTCCATCATTTAACACATCAAAATTCCAATTTATAGTTCAACTCTACGATGTAGTCAGTTTTCCACTATTCTCTTTTGAACGTACAGTGTTATTAACTGTGCATATTTTTATGGTAACACCTTCTATCAAGGGCCAAGAATAAATGTGGCACTTATTTTTAGATTTTATTTATGTTTTAGAAAATGTCACAGGTGTAGAACTATTTCCAATTGCAACCACATGGAAACACATCAGTATGTTCATTCCATACCAGTAGTAAGTTCCACACAAATAAGTTAGGTGTGTAGTAGTGCTGGAAATGCCTGTGAACTGCACACTACAGTGGGTTAAAGGAGAAGAAATACCTTCTAAAAATTATTCCCTACTTACCTTACTACGGTGTGAAAATTCTAATAGCCCTTATGAATTTTGCTCATGTATCTTTTATTCAAGAAATCAAATCTTCAGTCTGTCCTGGATGCCATGTCCATGGAAGCAGACATAACAGTTGTTGGCATTTTTTAAAAATTAAGCAGGGGAAGTACTGTGGAGAGTTTCAATCCCCCCGGTCACTAGCCCATACCTTCAAATTGCCAAAGAAAGACACTTGTGTTTTAGGGGGTGTGGCTGGGGGTGTGGCTGGTGGGCGGGGAATTACCAGGGATTTTTAGGCTATTTCATGACCTATTCATACCTCTTTGTGTAACCTAATAAATTACTTATAACAAGACCAAAGTATTTTATTTACACAGATTAATTTATAAACACATATACTGACATTTAAACAAACAGTAATGCAAGTTAAACTGCTGTAGAACAATATGATACACTTATATACACACCACACAGTCTGATCTCTTAAAAAGAAGGACATCAGAGTGGGAAAGAGGGACATAGGGATTTGGGTCTAAAAGAGGGACTGTCCCTCCTAAAGAGGGACACTTGGTAGGTATGCTAGCCCTAGGCATTGAGCATTGATGGTTCTTTCCCAGGCTTTTAATCTTATCCCTATACCTTGAATACCAGCCCTGTGTACATGTCATGGCTGGTGACTCCCCTGGGGCTCCATTCAATTATCTCCATTATGCAAACCAAAGTGCAGTTGGTAGTTTTAAGTCACAGTTAGGTATTCTATTACCTGCGCTGTGACAAACTACAGTATAGTAAAAAAAGTATGAGCATTAAATTATTGCCCATTGAGATCAATGAGAAAGCTGATGAATTTGCTATTTAATTACACGTGGTGGCTAGTAACACGTGTTAAGGGCTTTTTTTTTTCATGTAAAACTATGCATTGAGTCATAACCACTCATTCATAACCACTGATGTGTAATTGACCTGTGTTTACAAAAAATGCATGAGCAACTAGGCATCCCTACACTAGTGACCCATGAATGTATTTATATGGGGCCCTAAGCCTCATATCAACACATCCAAGGTAGCAAAAACATGAATGAAACTAACAAAAACATTAACACTTTGAGTGCCGGTAGGTTATGCAACACATTTCAGAGCATTGTATACCCCTTTGGCACTCAAAAGGATTAAACCTTCTAAAACTAACACCAACCCATGAACATTAAGCACTTACCTGGAAGTTTGAGGTTAATTCATCTTCTCTAAGCTTCTTTCTTCTTTTTCTTCTTTGTTCCTCTTCCTTCTTTTTTAAAGTGCCCTTATAAAAGAAGAATAATCATTCAATCCAATGGCCCATTAAAGTTTCGCTGCCGCCGCCACCAGCAGAGCCAGAACAAACCGCCCCCTAAAAAAACCCATTGCGATACCTTTCAGGCCATTGCCCTATCCAAAAGGAGGGAAATGTGAACAGAGACTGGCTTTATATGACCAGTTTATGTTCAAAATTGTTCCCATGCTCCCATTGGTTTGTATGTCGGGTTGCACAGGGCACAGAACATGCTCTGAGTAGCCACACATCTCATCCAATCAGCTTTTAGCTAGAGAGGCCACAGATACATGTTTTATCATCCCTTCAGCTAACTAATCATTGAATAGTTGGAGGAATGATGAAAGGCGCATTCGTGAGCCCTCAACCTAGAAGCTGATTGGCTTGGAGGTATGGTTACTGCAGGTCACTTTCCATGCCCTGCGTAACCCCACATCCCATCCAAAGGGAGCGTGGGAACAATTTTGAACAGAGAATGACCATATAAAAGCCAGTATCTCAGTTTGGATAAGGAAACAGCCTGAAAGGTACTGCAATGTTTTGTTTTTTTGTTCTGTCACCGCTACCGATATTTTAATGGGCCATTGGATTTAATGCTTATTCTTCATTTATAGGGGCACTTTACAGATGAAGAAAGAAGAAGAGGGAAGAAGAAAAAGAAGCTTAGAGAAGACTAATTAAAGAGAAAGACCAAGGTGCAACAGACCCTGCTGAACCTCAGGCTTCCAGTTAAGTGTTACAGCTATGAGGAATGGGTGATAGGATAGCGTTAGGGCTAGTAAACTTCATTGTTAATGTAAGTGTAGTGTAGGGCCAGGGGTAGGGTTAGTGGTTGGGAGGTGGTGGGAGTTCCACTCTTGTTAGCTCACTCTTGATGTTTGACACTGTGTCAAACATCGAGTGTTACCATGATTCCTTTGATGCTCACATTTTTCACACTATTTAGCGTGTGTTATGGGAAAAAACAGCTGTGATGAACTTTGGGCCGCAAGTCATGTTCTGGAGCTGTGATGAACTTTGGGCCGCAAGTCATGTTCTGGCTGCCAAAGCTTTTTGTAGTTCAGGTTGGCAGGGCAGTTGAATTCCGACAGTACAACTGCGTGTAAACCAGCCGGAACTAATTTTTGCCCTACTGTTTGTTTTACCTGCTTGAATTGAATCGTGCCCCAGGTGCCTCTGCAGGGAACTTGATAATAAATGACTATCCCAGCTCTCTTCTGCTTAATTTGCCTCTCATTCCTAAGGTTCATTGACCAGTTTTGGAACCCTGTGTTACATGTGTTAAAATCAAAATGCTTTTTGTACAATTGTATAAAAATTGTGGTTCCTTACATTTGGTTTTAAATGTGTTACCTGTCATGAAATGCTTACCACGCAGGTTATCCAGCTAGTCATCAGTTAGTCTACACATATCTCCAAATAATCTAAAATGGTGGCACATGAAGATAATCCACAGAAATGTTAGCTCCCTATGAAGCAACAGATAGGTTTCCTAGTCTAGAGGAAGAGGGAGAGCAGAGTATGCCTTCAGGGGATGGGAGATTGTGAGCTGCATCCTCATTGGCTGCTTTCAATACCAGCATCCCCCAGATTGGACGTCTTGGATCTCCCAGGTGGTATGCCAATGCAGGATCTGCCACAGATCCTCTGGACTCAGTAATGGACTGAGTCTGCCCTGGCCGGTCTTGAGACGGCATAAGGCTATAAAATTGGCAAACAGACCAGCACACTTTGGATAGCATCTCAGACTGTATGACAGGAGGGGGCTAGACTCCATGGTGACAATGGATTTGCATCTCAATATTTTCTTAAATTCATCTAAAACTCACAGAGTTGCTCAGGTACCAGGGGGAGTTGCTCCAAAACTACAATTCCTGAAAATCCTCAGCTGGCTTTTGACTAGGGATGGACATACATTTTCACCTCAAACCAAAATATGTGAAAAATGGCACTTCCCATCTGAAGGAAAATTTCCCATAAAAAGTGCTTTTTTCCTTCACTTTTTCACTTAGCTCATTGCATTGAAATCAGTGGGAAGACTGAATTTCTCTCCACCACATGGCAGTTTTCTATTCTTTTCCTACAGGCATATAAAAGGGTGTCAGTCTTTCACAGCATGCCATTCTGTGTTTGTGAGTCTTTTAGGTAGGACATTTGTTCTCTGTATTAGGGGGATAAGAAGGGAGGAAGGAGGTTGAACCCAAATATCCCAACATTAGATGTGACTGACTGGCAAGACACAGGCAGCTGGGTCCAATTTGCTTGCTGATCTTGCTGTTATTATTATATTATGTGTTGCATGTGTCTGAGTGTGAGAAGGGAGCAAAAGGAGGTTGACCCCAAATACCCCAAAATTCTGTCTGACTGATTTGATTTGAAAGACACAGACAGCAGTTTCCTTGTTGATCTTGCTGTCATTATCACTGTGTTGGATGTGTATGGGGGTATGAGAAGGTTGCTGTTATTATATCTGTTCTGGGGAAGTCTGGAGAAAGAAGTTGTTGATTTTCTATTTTAGTTATAATTTTTTTTTTGGCCAGTGATAAGATAGGGTGGACAACTGTAAAAAAAAAAAAAAAAAGTAAATAGGTGACAGACAGCTGACAGGGACCCTGAGTTGAGTTTTGTGACTGAGGCAGACTTGATAGATATCAGATGAGATAGAGAATTTTGCTGAGGGCCAAGGGAAGACATAACACTCCATCAGTTCTGTTGTGTACTTTAGAGTGAAAACACACACAGTAGTTGACTAATCTCCAGAAAACACACTAGGAACAGGGGGAGGGGGAAAGGAGGAGCAGTGAAGGGACATGGGAGTAAAGTGGTGGTTAAAAAAAAATTGCTTCATCGTGTGCAATAAATGATGATGATCCCTCTTCTACCAGGAAAGATACAGTTTGTCAAGGTCTCTCCAAAAGTTCCACCACCACAAGGACCAGTACTATAAGAAAAAACATAAGAAGAACAATTAAGACAACATGAGTCACATTCTAGTGTTGATGATGGCAATTGCATAATGGAGGACCGTGTAGCAGCTGAACCAACTGCTGTATTTGACAGTGAGACAAGCACGTACCAAAACACTGGTGCTAAAAGTAGCAGCAAACTTAAAAAGTAAAAATAAATTGACACCTCTAAAAGCTTAGGGGAATACATGGGTAATGGGCAACAACAACAGCAACATAGACTATTAACATCCACAACCTTAACTATGATGAGTGCCTCTGCTGCTGGTGGAAGTGCTGCTCCTTTGACACCTAGTAGTAGTAGCAGTAGAATTGCATCAACATCTAACCCCAGTATAAGTAGCAGCCCTTCAGAAAACCCACAGTCCATAAAGTCCACAGTATGGAGATACTTCACCTCCAAAAGCTAAGATGTTGCTATCTGTTGTCCATGCAAAAAGCAGGTGAGCAAGGGGAAAGCATGTTCACACCTACGCATCTCCTTAATGAGATCCCACCTGAAGCACAACCACAGGTTTGACTGCGAGACACACCATGGAAATGTCACAGGTGCCTCAACTAGCAGTAGCAGAAGCACTTCAAAAAGTTCCTAAAGCTGTTGCATAGATAAGAGAAGTAATGATGTTTTAGATGTGTCAGAGAGTGTGCCACTGCCAACAGTTTATTCATTCAAAATAACACATATGGCTCCTGCTGCCGAGGAGTATGATGACTCTGGGTTTTCTGTAGGAGATGACAAGAGTCATAGAGTACCTACACATACCGCCACCTCCCCCACTACCTCCAGAAGTGATGACACTCTAGGCTCCAGTAGGTCTGCCCATGGCCACATCCTCACTGCTCTCATGACCTCACCTCAGTCCTATTTTCTGTTTCCTGGCACAGAAAATACTCTAGGCCTATATAACAAGCAAGAATAAAAAAACATTAACCCTTTGGTTTCTAGAGAGATCTCCAACACATTACTAAGCAATACATTGGAGATCTCTCTAGCATCCAAGGGGCTATATGGTAGCCTGTAGAGGGGCAAAGCAATTGCTGTGACCACACCGCAATTCAGAATTTGGGTGTGGTCAGCACAGTTAAGCTCCCCTCAAAATTTTGAACTCTAGGCAGTTGGCTACTCTGCATATCGGGAAATCCAGCCCAGAGTGCATGCTGGGAAAAAAGCAATAAAAAATCATTGAATACTATAGACTTGCAGTGACATAGTATGTCCCCCTTTTGATTGCTCCACAAGACCCTACAGGTGTAGGTCGATAAATGGTCATTAGCTAGGCTGTAGCACACCTGCTTGCTGGAATTTGCGTCACTGAATTTGCTGAACTGTAAAAGATAGAATTCATTGCTATCGTCATGGAGAGAACATTTTGGCTAGATTTCTCCCAACACCTTAACACAGCTTTAGCCCATGAATATTTTAGCTGACAGTTTTAAAATGCCTCTAAACCTTCCAGCCCCCTCCATGATTCACATAAACACGGAAACACAGCTTAAGTACTGAACTTCAACGGACAGACTTAAGTGTCCCTACACTCAGGGACGGATTTACATCTCAGGCGCCCCTAGGCACAACACCCTCCGGCGCCCCTAGCCCCACATTTGCCCCACCCATAACCACACCCCTCGCTTAGACACACCCTCTTGTGGCCAAACCCATTTTTAGATTTATTTTTCACAGTATTGTGGCAATTTTCCAGAGATAGATGAAAATGTTATAGATAGGGATGGGGTATATACTGATGGCATAAATGACCTTTGCTAGATATGTAGTCTGCCTTTCCTCATGTTTAAGACCCAATCAATTGTAAATTAGGCAATTTGTCTGTAGGTCAGACGGGCTCTGCAACAACCATGTAGGACAGTAGGAGACTATTAGAGTAAAAATGATACCTTTATTTGATGAGTAGCCAGTCCTGCTTTTTTCTATGGTTAACACGGTACCAGGCTTTACCCAACAACCAAGTATTCCTATATATCTGTCACCCCCCCCCATCTAATTGTTGGTTGGAACAAAGCATACAATTATTTGCAAGTTGTATGTATATTTTTTGTAAAGTAAATGTTGTATGGAGCTCCAAACAGTATATTGTTATTATATAATTATTGGATGACACAGTCACATGATATCTGGCTTGCTATTATTTATTAAAAAATATAAAAACAATATAAAAATGAGGAAATCTATCCTTTACTACCTAAGCTTTTTATATAATTTATATCACCAATGGATTATATCAATAATAATACAATTTATAGCACACTCTTAAAGGTATATATATATGATTAATCAATGGCTTGGCCCACCCAAGCATCAGTGTATTGGTCAAATAAAACAAATATTTTTTTTCAATTCGTGTTTAGGTTTTATTTGACCAATACACTGATGCTTGGGCAGGCCAAGCTGAGGGCCACCTGCCATTGATTAATAATATATATACCTTTAAGAGTGTGCTATACTTTGTATTATTATTGATATAATCCATTGGTGATCTATTATATAGAGAATTTAGGTAGTAGAGGATAGATTTCGTCATTTTTATATTGCGTTTATATTTTTTAATAAATAACTGCAAGTCAAATATCACGTGTCATCCAATTATTATATAACTAGTTGAACAGCCCGTTACACGGGCCACAGTGCCTCTGGCAGCCTGTCGCGAGGCAGTCACGCGCAGTGGACACTGCCCGCGCCACTGCTGATACAGAGCTGGATGCTCTATCAGCCGCGGCGCGGAGAGTCTGTACTGCACATGACTGCCACACGCGCAGCAGTGTCTACTGCGCATGTCGGGCGTTACACACAACTTAGCGAATTATTATATAGGATAATATACTGTTTGGTGCTTCACACAACATTTACAATTTATTTTGTTTTGTTCTTGTAGGTGAGGAATTTAATGGGGAATAGCGACTATAATCAGATCTAATATATATATATATATATATATATATATATATATATATATATATATATATAGTATTTGGGTGCACAGGGGATTTTCATGAATAACATTATCAATATATATTTTTTAATAACTATTGAATGTTAAACTGTACAAAAATGAGGATATGGGCAGCATACACCACAACTGCACAAGGGCAGTTGTGGTGTACGCTGCTCATATCCTAATTTTTGTACAGTTTAACATTCAATAGTATGAGGATGACTGGATGGCCCCGCTTCAACTAATTTCGAGCTACACGCAAGTTTGACAGCCAAAACTCCCATAATCCTTTCCTTGACCGCCAAGTAAAATCAGGTATGTGGCACTGGATGGCCCTGCTTCAACAAATTACAAGCTGCACGCAAGTTTGACAGCCACAACTCCCATAATTCTTTCCTTGCCTCTTTCACAAGGATGATTACCTTATTCAGAACTTTATGATTTGTAACCGAGAGCAGCGGGAGACAGCGCCAGCCAGCACTTTGCGGAAAGGATTATGGGAGTTGTGGCTGTCAAACATGAGTGATGTGTGCACCGCAGCTGACAGGCAAGTAGATGTAATGATGGTCACAGCGCAGGCGCAAGAGATCAAGAGAGTCTGGGAAACTCTGAGCAAAGATGCTCTATCAGTGAGTTACAGGGGGCGGCCCAGGCAAGACAGCACAGCCGCGCAGGCACCAGCAGCATTCTTAATTTGCTAAACTAGGTGCCCTCACAACATTTGTATTAAAATTTTATGACAATTCGGCATCTAAAGTGGGCAGGCTGGTGGGCGTGACTGGGCATTGCCAGGTGCCCCTGAAAATCTGGCGCCCTAGGCAAGTGCCTCGTCTGCCTATTGATAAATCCGGCCCTGCCTACACTCTCCCATAGTAATCCCAATAAACACCTAGAATATATTAACACAGTAACACTGCCTCTAAGCTTTCACATTGGGCATTATTCAGGTTAAAAATTAAGAGGATTCTGGGGCAAACAAGCTACGAAATAGGGACAAATAAAACTCCCCACTGATTTAAATGGGATTTGATTCTCCTAAATGCTATCAAGGTCTCCGTCATTAAAGGGGTTTAAAACAAAGGAGGTTTGGGGGATATTTATTTCTCCCCTATGATGCAGTTATTTTTCTCTAATATGCATCTACTTGGCTTTATGAGCTTTTGCACAAAATAAAAGAGGAGCAATTACGGAGCAAACCAACTGCAGCATCTCTGGTTGAGTAAAATAAGGGTACTATAGCCATTTTTTTTAATTTTCCACTAGATTGTGCTGTTTCCAAGGCTGTCAATGAAAATCTTTAGTCTATAGTCCAAAACCTAACTCTTTCCATAGACAACATTATAATGCAATGCACCTTTTGATCTCTAGGTACTGCTGTTGCTATCATCCAGCAGTGGGAGTACCTTTGTTATATTCGCAAGGAAATCTTTGCACCAGGGGTAGGCAACTCTGGACTCTAAAGCTTTTGGAGACTGTATTTCCCACCACACCCAACCAGCCAATGGTTAGTTGGGCATAATGCAAGTTATAGTCCCCAATAACTTGAATGGTGAAGGTTACCTACCTCTGCCTTACGTTAGATTTTTTTCCAGAATGAAACAGAGCCAGTAATTTCATTAATTGACTCTTCCCATTAATAGCATAGGGACATTCTTACTATATTATTTTCTGCTTTATGCAACTTCATTTACACACAAAACAATCTGTTAAAAGTCATGGAGGTATATGTACAATGCTTTAAATTCTCAGTTGTTTTATTAAGTAAATGCCAGTTTTCAGGGCTCAATCTCACCAGCAGCAGGTGGAGGAAGGCCTCAGATAATCCCACCCCCATCCAGACCAAACAGATTGGGCAAGTCAAGGAGGGCCCCAACAGCAGGATGCACCAGTTCCCATGCAGTGGTGGCCATTTAGGACTGGGTTTTATACAGTAAATGCTTTTGGGATGGCACCTATGCATTTCACCAACTTCCAGTGACAGGGGGCCAGGCATATTCACAAGGCCCCAGTACAGCTTTTATGGGCCTATTTGATAGGGATGTGGGTATGGTAGGGGTCAGACTCCCATGTTCCCTTTCTCAGGCCCTCTCATTTACTTACCCATAGCCATAGCCAGCGTCAGATGGGGGGAGCACCATCGCAGGAGCAGCTTGGCAGAATGATCCTGAACAAGGGCTGTGGCCGCAGGAGATCAAACAGTAAGGAATCAAGTGGACATAATGCCAACGATGGTTGAATCAACAACCACTAATGAGGAAGTGTTTGAAGTGGATAAAGTCTAAAAAGGGGGCTGATAAGGTGCGGAGAATTAAGATATGAGGTTACATATGAGTGTGCCATATCTATCATGCACGGTCACATGAGGGAGAAGGTAAGAATAAAGATAAGGGTGGATAAATATGTAAATATTTTTGTGCTATAAAAGGAGGCAGTTAAAAAGGAGAAGGATGGTGAAGGGGAATTCATTGCTTTAATGTTTATATGAGTGGATATTTGGTGGCTAAACCGGAGGAGTGTTTGAACTTAATTTAGCATGCAGATTTTATTCTAGGTTTATACGTGAGGCAATGGGATCTGTGTGGGTGAATTATCACAGTGAGTTTAGGAAGAAGAAGAAGGCAGCCTCTAAGGTTTTGAGGTTTGACGAGAAACATATATAAATCTGGAATAATTTGGTGCCGCAAAAAAGGGAAGACTGGGGGTTTGGGGGAAGTAGGCAGAGATTTAATTAAATTAAAGAGAGACAGATTTGTAGTACCTATCATGAAAAGAGATGTGGAAAAGATGTTTTTGCAAGTTCAAGCATAGGTGTAGGTTCTGTGGTGGTGGTGGGCATCCTGGGATTAATTGCAAGAAGAAGCAGGATAGGGCAGAAATGAAAGGGGCCTTTCAGACCCACACTGGAAAAAGAAAACTCGCCTATGATAGTAAATAAGTTGCAGCAGTGTATGGAGATATATCCTGACAAAGAGCCAGTTGTTCTAAGATGGTTTTAAGTTTGGGTTTGTGATATTAGTTACTGGGGTATCAGTTACAAACAGTGTGGTTAAGAACCCGAATTCTGCCTATATACATACAGACATGGTAAGAGAGAAGATGGAAAACGAGGTCAAGTTAGGTAGCTTTGTATTTCACCTGACAGGGTGGTGCCCAAGAAGGAGTTAGGGAAGTTCAGGCTGATACAGTACTTGTCTTACTCTGAATGATGCCCTGGATAAGGAGAGGAGTATGGTGCATTATCAATCATATAACTGAGCACTGAACATCGTCAAAGAGATGGACCCAGGGGCCTTATCAGCCAAGGTGGATATAGAGTCAGCCTTCAGATTGTTTCCTTTGCACTCAAACAGTTTTAAATGTATGTGTTGTTGTTTTATGTTGATTAATGTTTGCCTATGTGGTGTGCTATCTCCGGACTTTTTGTTGATGGTACCTCCAGATTCAAGGCTGGCAGGGTGTTGGAAAGTCTAGATGAACTACTGAGGAAACTGGGTATGCCAGTAGTGGAGGACAAGATGTTTTTTCCATTCAGAGGGTAAGTAGGATACCAGTGGACAAGGCAATATAAGCTAGGCAGCTGGTAGTTCAGGTAGCACATAAAAGCAAAATAAAGCTGAGGGAGATGTAATTGTTATTGGGAGCAATGAATTCTGCATGTAGAGTGATTTCTGTGGGCAGGGTGTTCAGCAGGAGCTTGGAGAGAGCAACTGCATGTATATGGAACACATATTTCAAGGTGACATTAACCAAGAAATTGAAGGCAGATTTGAAGGTGTGAGATAGGTTTTTGTCAAATTTCAATGGAGTGTCTTTGTGGATGAAGCCCCATTAAACTATCAGGGAGTTGTAGCTTAACATGGATGCAACAGGGGCTGTTGGGTTTGCAGCATCTTTTAGAGGAAACTGGTACATGGACAGATGACCAGTGGATTGGCATAAGGAGGGCCTAATGAAGAATTTGACCTTTGTTGAGCTATTCCCTACAGTAGTGGCAGTTGAGATTTGGTGGTGTAGGTTGGCAAACAGGTCTTTGGTATTTTGGTCAGATAATCTCAGTGTGGTGTGTGCCATTAACAATTTGTCAGCCAGTTCACTGCCAGTTGTGAGGCTTTTGATGTATTTGGTGCTTGAATGCATGAGGCAAACCATCAACTTCAAGGCTTAACATGTACCAGGGGTAAGGAATGATATTGCTGGTACTTTGTCTAGGGTGAGAAGGATAGATTTGTTAACTTGGCTCCTGGAGCTAGGAAACAGATTATATGATCAGGGCTGCTTTAAGGCAGAGAGTGGGGGCTAGTGCTTGGCATGCACATTTGAGGAAGGGAGGGGTACTGATGCCAAGAGACATCATGGTTATGCCCCAGAGATTTTCTCATCATAGCAGTTGAGTGATGTGGCTCAACTAAATATCAGGTGGGGTGGGGGTTGATTGGGAGACATTCCAACCTGCCCCTTGTGCCCAAGGGTGGTGGAGCAGAGCAGGGATCCAGCCAGGAGAATGCTTCAGATGCAAGTGAGGTCTGGACAACAGAAGTGGCTGAGTGCAGGTGTGGCTCAGCAGCTGCTCTTTTGGGGGGGTATTGAATGCCACATTAGTTGAGGGGAATGGCTCCCAACTGCTTAGTCTGTTAATTATAGGATATACTGTAAATTACTTCAATTTTTGCTTGTGTTTGTATTTTTATTGCTGGTTGTATATAAAAGGAAGGGGAGGACTGTAGAGCATAAGCAGTGCACCTTAGAAAAGTTGGAATAATTTAAATGGGAACTAATGCATCAAAAAGGCAGAGCCTGATCCTGACATATAATCACAGTGTTTTGGAATAAGAAAGCTGGGGCCTTATGCAGGGGTAGCTGAAATTCTGGAGCAAACCAACTATGCCAAATGGGATAAATACAAACTATCCAAAATTACCAGTGATTTAAATGGGCATTGTAACCTTAGATAAACAATGCTTTCAATAAAGACTCTTTTAAAACTCTCTATGCTATTCCAATCACAGCTGGGTGACATTAGCTCCATACTTGGAACTCAAAGAAAGTTCTCTTCCTCACCGAGAAGAGCCATAGAAGTCCAGTTTTGGCAAATCTACCATCAATGGGTTTGTATAGGAGGGAATAAGATCCCACAACCACTAAGTAAGGTACTGTTGTCACCCAGCTGTGCAGATCTCTGTGATCTTCACAACAAACCAGGAAGAACCAGTGAGTTATGAGCTAAGGGTTTAAAAGGGTCTTTTGTTGATCTTTTACTGCCCCTTTAAATCAATGTGATTTTTTTAATTTTTCCCTATAGTGCAGATGTGTCTTTTTTCCAGAACTGTGCATCTTTAGCATCCTGCCTAAGGCCCACATGTGAAAAACCTCATAAAAGTACAAAATGTTCCCCCTTTAAAACTCCAGTCCAGGAAAAAAAAAATAAATATATATATATATATATATATATATATATATATATATATATATATATATATACACACACTATACACACTAAGCCGTGAATACAGATGATAAAAGTAAAAGTGCTAACACTAAAACACAGGCTGTGGATCCACCTGTGACTCATTAAAAAGCTATAAAAGATTTACCCAGTCCAGAACACAGCTGGGCTTTGGTAGGAGGCTTGCCAGGCTTCTCTATACGCAAGAGGAGACTTGTAGATTATAAATCTACAAAGAATCCAGAAAGGTCTGCAGGCTTGCAAGAGATGAACCAATGTGACCAAACACAGCATGAATCATATCGGATTAAGGGTTAACCCTCACCATGTCAGAGAAGTCAGCAACTCATTCTAGAGGAATACTTTGCAGACTTCATCGGTATTCAAGGTGTTAAAGTGGAACTATCACTCCAATAAAGTGCTCCACTCCCCCCAAATAATTAATCATATAGTGATAAGCATAAAAATACCAGTATTAGCCAGAATAAGTCCAGCTTTATTAAGAAATCCTATTTGATCCAAGAATGATGGGTAGGCTGCTTGCTGTAGTGGCATCTGTGCACCTGCACCGTCACTCACTTCCTGTACAATGAAACGCCCCTCACCAATCCTGGAGGAGACTGGGACGGACAGTGCAGGCACACAGATGTCTCTAAGGCAAGATATCTATGCTGATGCCTGCCTGTTTGTCTCTGTCTGTCTCTGTTTGAGGGCTTCAGTGCGTTCAGGTGTTTTGGGTGGGGATGTGGTCTTCGGTAACTCTGAGATCTTTCTTGGCTGGTGCTGTAAGGGAGTGGGTTTGCTGATTCTGGTTGAGGGGGACAGTGACTACGAGGGTCATTAGTTTGTGCTGCAGGGTGGTCTGGTACCTGGACATAGAGGGTTCCTGGGGATGGCTGTTGGATGGTGTTGAAAGGGTTTCTTCTGGGTGGTGGTGGGGCACAGCCAGCTTAAGGTGTTAAGTGGCTGTGCCTTGGTGGGGTGCTTGCTGGTTGAAGCATGGGGCTTTGCGGTGATGGTACAGGTTCATGACTTTTGTCGGTATTATGTGGTTAAAGTAAAGTAATGACTATGTATTAGCAAGCACTAGGGGGTTTAAGTTTACGAGTTATGTATTCAGTTTCAATTGATAATACATTGAATACATTTTTTCTTAAGTATTGTTTTATCTTTGTAATAAATGCTGTGTCCTTTTCAACCCATCCAGTGTGTCTGTGTGTGTTTAAAGTGGTAAAAATTGGGAAGGATGTGGATGACTTGAGGATGCCCTGTCAAGAGTTTTACTGTTTGGTTACCTATTAAAACAACGTTTTCCTCTTGTAAAACCCCCTGGAGTCAAACTTGTATTACTATGTACATCACACACTGTAAATATGTCACACAAGGTCCATTCGCTGAAGACAGAAAGTCAGTGGGAGAAATAGGGGGGATGTATCAACACCTGAGGTCACAGGGCCTCAGCCTAACTGAGACACCCATAGAGTTAAAGGAAAACTAACAACTCCTAATAATAAAACTCACTTTCTGTACTATAGTCAGAAGATTCTACTGTCCTTGGTTTAAGAGATCTTCACTCTGTACTGGATGTTACAATGATGTCCATGTAGGCAGACGTGATGATTGCTCACATTTTGTTTTTGCTGACACTGGCAGTTTGCATAAGCCTACCTAAACCGTTAAGGACCAGAACATGTTCCACTCTGCTCGGGTCCTTAAATGGGTAAGATTATCATGTTCAGTGAGCAGAATGTGTTCACCCTAGCTTACGTCATGTCTGCCTTCGTGCGCATGACATAGAAGACTAAAGATGTTATCTCTTGAACCAAGCAGCAAGGGGCATTAGCATAGCTGTGAGTTGCCTGGTTTTACCTGGAGACTCTGGATTTTGGGCAGTGTCTCCGGATGAAGCCCTAAGTTGTCCAGGTTCCGGACAACATTTTATGCTCCTGCACAGTTTCTTTTTAAAAGGAGAAAAAAATACTCAAACCTGGTTGGTTGTGTCTCAGCGTCAGACTGTCCAATGAAACACCAGCTTTGTCACTCATGGTGTTTCATTGGACAAGTCAATAATGTGACTGGGTCAAACAAATAGTGTGGGCAGAGAAGAAAAATCAAAATTGTTGTGACTTCTCTCTGTCACATTGACAAGGACTGAGGAGCAGGAGCAGAGGAGGCAGACTGGACAAACAAAAGACGGAGTGCACATTGCTTTTATCTGTTTGAGTGCCAAATAGGTATCCAATGCACTGTAATTGTTTTTTGGTAATCTTGGGGTGAGTTATTTATGAAAGTTCCCAGGTATGGGCATTAGGCTTTAATGGTCATAGTAAAGTAAGTGGGGGTTATTATTAGGAGGTATTATTTCTTATTTTCTCTCTCTATCTTCAAAGGTATAATGAAGGATTTCTTAACCCTTTGGGTGCCAGAGGGGTACACAAAAGCATTGCAAAGCAACACCTTGTGTACCCCTCTGGCACTCATAGGGTTAAACAGTGTCCAAAGTTGCCATAAACTGAAGAGCTTACATATAAAAATATTATATATTTGTGTTCATAACTTTTATTTCTACTTCCTATTCAAAAATAAATGTATTTACTTTAGGAGCCTATTTTCCTTTCATGTTATTAATCAGTGGGAACATTTGCCTGAAGCATCTGAACATTGAATTCTTGTTATGCTTCTAAAAGGCCTTTAGCCTAGATTTTCCTAATTTTAATCATTGGGCTTGGCAGTGTGTGTGGCATGATGCCCTGACAGCAAGGAGGTTAATGGAAGTTTGTTGAAGTCCTGTCAGTACCACCCACTGTACATCACATTTAACCCCTTAATGACAGCCTGATCCAGAGCGGACCACTTTTTTCTTTTTTTGTTCTGGGACGTCAGAGAGGCGTGCAGTCGCGCTTCCTTCCCAGAATTCCATGATGTGCCAGGACTGTCACCACTCCTTAATGTCCAGAACCAGAGTGATGGTCCTGGCGGTCACTAAGGTGTTAATTCAATAAATTGTGCTTTATTAAAGGGACAATAACCCTCTGATTGAAAAACAGTTGAGCTACACGTTTTAAAGCAAACATTCGTTTTCCATGTAAATGGGTAGTTATGTTTTGTACAAAAAAACAAAAATTAGTGCTGCAATATGCAGCCTAAAACAGCTCCTGTGAGCTGTTCAGGTATGGGGTGGGGGTTTCAAAAAATGTACCTCCTTAGCTGAATGTGGGGAAGACATGGCCTGGAGTTTATGGCTCATAATTCTTGGCTGGTGGAGAATGATGGGTATATTTTTGAATATTCTTGTCCCAATTCCCCAGAAAAACTCTGTAGAGGAGTGAAGTGTCTAAATGGTGCATTTATGTCATATTATGGATGGGATTTATTCAGGTGGGAGTGTGGTTGAAAGGAGGAGGCATTTGCCATAAAATGGGTGTGAAAATAGGCAGAACTGTGAGGGAGTAGTCTGAATGGACTGGTAAGTGGGTGGGGTTATAGCTGAAGTCCCCAAGTCAAAGAATCAACCTCTGTCTGGGGAGGCCAGGTAATTAAAATTGAGAACCAAAGTCTCTGAGAGAAAGAGAGAGAGAGAGTGTGCTCAGGGGATGATGGGAGTTGTTGACCAAAACAGTTAAATGGCCTAAGGTTGCCCACTCCTGGGGTATGGGGACTGCAGTTTAAGCTTCATGTGACTCTCAGTCCATCTTGGACCTCCCATTCAGTTCTCTGCTAATGGTAATCCTCCTGGGGCTTACAATGCTTAATCTTCAGACCTGCCAATAGGGCACTATCCAGGCAACTGTTGCCCTTTAATCCTGTTATCCCCAATGTGTCCCAAGGGTCAGTGTAAGTAGTTAAAAGGTCCCAAGAGCTAAATGAATCCATGAGAGATTAAATTGCTTCCTTGTAACCCTTTGAGCACCAGAGGGGTACGGAACGCAATGCTTTGCGTACCCCTCTGATGCTCAAAGGGTTAAGACTACTGCAACTCATTACTGATGGGTGTGGACTTAGGGGGTGGAGCTGAATTCAGCTCTCTGCAAGTCACTCCCACTAATGGTTTATATTGCAGTCAAACTCTATCAATAAATCATTATTTACAATAATAAATGGATTCTTATGAAATAGGCATTGTAGTAAAACACAATATTTGAGTGATCCTGCCTTTTTGTATTCCCTTAACCCTTTGAGTGCCAGAGAAACAATGCATTGGACAACCCACTGGCACTCAAGAGTTAAACCTTTGAGTGACACAGAGGTATCAAATGCATTGCAATGCGTTGGATTCATCCCTGGCACCCAAAAGGTTAAAAAGCTGTGCATGGTCTTAACAATTTAAAGAAGCAGTAAACTTTTTATGAAAAAATATATGTTGTATGATGTTTCATGTTGAGTAAAATAAAGGTACTCCCACTGCTGAGAGATGCATATTTCCAGTTATTACTATTTAAACCTGTGGGGGTTTTTTACATTAGCAGTGCCCTCTAGTGGTCAAATTCTAATTAGTTTTTCTGTTACATTCTAATGGAAAGGAAAGTCAGTGACATACAGTTCTCCATAGAATGTGATAGAAACTGCCTGTCACTTCCTGTCGGTCAGAACAATCAGGGACAAACACAATAAATTCACTTCCTGGTTATATGAACTGTTATAATGTTTGAATAAATTAACTGACAACTGTGGGAGTTATCTTGTTTTACTCAGCAGGAAAAGTCCTATAACATGTAGGTTTAAAAAAAAAAAAAAAAGTTTACTGCTCCTTTAAGTACCAGAGACGTGTGCACCAGTTCTCAAAGCATTGTGTACTGCTCTGGTCCTTAAAGGGTAAACAAATAATTTGGTAGTGAGATACTTTGATGATATTTGCGTCATGCGTGCTGTAGATAGTTTTAAAACAGAGATTACTTTTTCTCGAAACCATTAAATACTATTTGGATAGATGACCAGACATAGACAAACAGACCATCTGGAGTGTGTACTGAGAACAGAAGGTGGGATGTAAATCTGTAAGAGCCTCCCTAAGTAGAAATGCACTTTATTTCCCTTCTTCCCCTCTAGTCTGTCAGTGCACCACAGTGTGAGTCAGGCATTTCTGTATCCGCCAGGGGCCCCTGTGACTGTATCTGTCAATATTATCCATTTCATTTTATGTCATTGCTCTTTTTATGCCAAGGTCTGCTTTTATTCATGCCAGGACTCTAATGTTTGCAAGCGTCCCTGATTGCCAGCATCTCTTAGATCTTTCACCATTGCTGTTTACATCACACGGGCAATATGTTTACATTACACATACCATAAGAACATCACTTTCACATGTACCTTTTTATTGGTCTGAAAACTTTATTAGTAAGACTAATAAGACAAATGCATTTGTACAAGGCAATCTTCTTGCTTAATTTGTTTCATTTTTATACAATTGTTTGTTACTTACAATTGTTACTTTAACCCTTTAAGGACCAGAGGGGCATGCAGTGCATTGCAAAACAATGCATTGCACACCCCTGTTGCCCTTAAAGGGTTAATACCACCAAATGGACATGTTAATGGAATATGCAGAGAATGTGGTGCACAGAGGAGTATATGAAACAAGTGATTTGTAAAAGTGGCTAATGTTGTAACTGAAGTTCACATAAGAGTAGCACTTAGCTAAGGCCCATATACTTAGCATTCCATTGTGCTTCATAAGATGGGGATGACAGAATGCAGAACTGGTAGATCTTGCAGTCCTCATCTGACAGATTTATCTTCTATTCCATCAGACAGCATACTTGTTATATGGGAAGGGCATTTCGTAATTCCAGCTGCTTGACATGAATCCATTTTCTGCTCCAGAATTAATCCACTGTCGTGCTGAATATAGCCCACGTGATAATTATCTGCATACACGTCATATACTCACATTGCTACAAAGCTGATGGTCCATCTACACACATACAGGGAGCAGTATAAAGTTCTCAGTGGCATTATATGAATTAATCAGAGGGGAAGGCTGATGCCCCTTGCCGAGGGAGCTTCACCTCACTTCCATAGGAATCCCACATCAATGTTATGATTTTACAAATTCAGTGGTGAGTGTAGAGTGTATAGCAGTGTGTTGTTTAAATCACGTCAAGTTCTTTATTTTAAATATCATTCTGTGTTATCAGTGCTACAAATTCTAAGACATCATTTTGTTCTTTATAGGAAATAGTTAACCAAAACCATGAAATCTACACACCTGGAATAGTAAGCATTTTGTAGGCGTAGTAGTACACAGAGAGGGCCTCATTGGATTAGCACAATGAAAAATAACCTTTAACAGACCAATGTACACCACAATTAGATCAATTCCTTCTATTCACATTCTGGTAAAATTACTGAACTTGATGTGACTTTCTAACCTTCATGTACACCTTGACTCAGCACAATGACATTTGGGCAGGACTATTCTAGATGTGTAATGAAACCTAAACAAATCTGGCCTGTAGCTGGAGCTACTGTAGAAAGAAATCCTCACTCAGCACCTCAGTGGATTTGTATGCAGACTCTGCAGAAATTAGCAAGCTAATTGCACATTACTTATGCACATGAATGTTATGTCTTTAGTTCAAGATGAACTCTGGTTTGCCTCATAACTAGCTTCACTTACCTTACAGTTTTATTATGTTCTTGGACTAAAAACAGGACTTTTCTTGCACACATTTACAAGCAACGCATAATCTGCTTGTTGTGTTATTATTTGGCATTCTAACAACACTAACAAATTGTGTCTGAAAATTTTGCCTGCAGATTATCTGAGGTGCTGAGTGATTCTTAATTTTTTTTTTCTTTATGGGAGGTAAGGCTTAAATCCATCCCTTTTGTCTTTACCCCCCACATCTTTGTTTGTTCCGAGTCCAACATGTTGGCGGTAGATTTCTTAGAGAAACTGCTTACATTTTTTGCTTGAATTTGATGTTTTACTTAATTCCTTTTCATTTTCATTCATTGCTCCAATATAACAGGGTCATGATCAAAGTCAATATTTTAGAAACACATTATTTATATTATTATAATTTATTTAATACAACACCACCATATTTTGCAGAGATTTACCATTGGGGAATACTCTTACAAACACATGACACACTTATACACACTGATACAAGTGGGGGAGAAGGCCTTGCTCATGAGAATTTACAATCTAGAGCAGTGATTCTCAACCAGGGTGCTGTGGCACTTTAGTGTGCCACTCACATCAACTTAGGGTGCCCCATGTTTTCTATGAAGACTAAAAAAAATGGACTTCTAAATAAATATTTATAGAAATTGTTATGCACAATATATATAATTTTGTTATTATTATTAACCAACCTTGTGAATTACCTAATATGCTGCAATTTCAGATATTTAAAGGAGCAGTAAACTTTTTTTTTATGAAAACACATATTTTATAGAGCATTTCCTGCTGAATAAAACAAGGTCACTCCCACTGCTGTCCGATGTTTTATTCAAATTTATAGCAGTTTAAATAATCAGGAAGTGAATTTACTGTGTTTACTTCCTGATAGTTCTGACAGGAAGTGACAGGCAGTTTCTATCACAGTCTATGTAGAACTATATGTTTCTGACTTTTCTGACTTTCCTTTCCATTAGAATCTAACAGGAAATGTAATTAGAATTTAACGACTAGAGGGCACTGCTAATGTAAAAAAACATGGGTTTAAACTGTAATAACTCTGGAAATATAAATCTCTCTGCAATGGGAGTACCCTAATTTTACTCAATAGGAAAATCCCTACAATATATATTTTTTCATAAAAAAAAGTTTACTGCTCCTTTAATAATAGCTGTATATTTATGTATTATACCCTTCTTATGCCCTTGATAAAGTACATTAAATATGTTAGGGGTGCCCTGAATGTTCTAGATTATGTGTCAGGGTGCCCTCAAAACAGGTACATCAAGCTGCTCCTCTTCACAAAACAGATCCATCATTGAGTAGAATCATGTAGAGAAAAATAAAAACAGAAGGGGCGCCAATGGTGGTTTATCATAGGTAAAACGAGCAATAAATAATAAGATATATTACACTCACATTTTTCCGTGGTTGAGACAGCAGCTTGTACCGGCCCCAACAATACACGCAAGAAGAGGTCACAAACCCATCTCCACTCGGGGACTTTTCACAGGATCTTTCAGAAGGCAAATAAAATACAAAATATTAGAAACCACGCTGCTCCTTATCAAAAGTAAAAAATCTTTAATAAAATATCATACCGATACACCACAAACCATTATGTGTTTTGCAGCTCGGGCACCGTTTTCTCATTTGTATGGTGTACAGACTTTGCAGAGATTTAAAATTGCCAAATAATCTTACAAACACATGACACGTTCATACAAACTGATACAAGTGGGGGAGAAGACCTTGCTCATGAGAATTTACAAGGGAGAAGAGGAATGATTGAGACATTAACCACAGTCACATATTGTAGAATTCTATTTAGTTAGGGAGAATGAAAAGTTGGACCAAATACAAAGTTGGCTTCTCAGGTTACACTTACAGACCAGGTAAAAGGGCAGTTAAAGGTATCAGGTATTGTAAAAATTCATTATAGTTACAATTTTCTAAATGTTTTTTAAAAACTCATTCTTTATAGAAAACTGCAATCTTTATTTACATGTATACATGTATTTACAATATTGTATTCATTGAAATGTATAACAGTGCAAAGTGGGAAGGGACATATGCAGTCATACTGAGACTGATATACCAAGGATGAACTGTGATAATATTGGGGTAAATCATCTGTACCTCAGGTGAAAAATCTAATTTCCGATTTATTTAAATGGAGCTTTTAACTCTCTAAAGAGTGATCCAATGCATTATGACACACAACACTGAAGTATAGAGTATATTTTGTTAATCATATATTTTGTCCAAAGAACTGGTGACATAAAATGTGCCTACAGAAAGTGTTAGCTTGACAAAATAGACTTTGTTTAACAAAATTGATTGTGTTCTTGAAAAAAATAGATTTTGTCACATAAAATTAATCTTTTTTCACAAAATAAAGTCTCACAAAATTAATCTTTTTTTAATCAAAAACAGATTTTGTTGCAAAAAATGTATAATGTAACATACAATATATTTTCTATCACTGACTTTTTTTGTCACAAAATAGTTTGTTGCTCAAAACTGTTTTTGTAAAAAAAATAGATTGTCTCAAAAAGTATGTTTTGTCACAAAATACATACTGATGCACAAAATTGTTTTCACTATAAAATAAACTTTTTCCACACTAAATTGTTTTCCTTTTGGTGATAAAATACATGTCACAAAACATTGACTGTACTTTTGATTTTGTTTATTAAAATTATTTTTTAGCCACAAAACACATTTTGTTGGACAAAATTGATTGTTTACGTTACAAAAAAGATTTTGATGACGTACACACATTAAAATAGGTTTTGTTGCAATGTATTTTGTTACAGAATATATTTTGTTATGATTAGTGTTGAGCGAGCATGCTCGGCCGATGCTCGGATCGGCTCGAGCATCGCTCTGCTCGGCACATGGCGGTACTCGTACGAGTACCGCATGTGCTCGCCCGCCATGTTCGGGTCTCCTCCCCGCACGTTTTGCGGCTGCTGCGCAGCCAATAAACGTGCAGGGAGGCTCTGACATCGGTGTAATGCCAGCAGCCATGTTGGCTGCTGGCATTACACTGATTGGCTGGCCAGAACCCGTGGTCGGGTGCTGTATAGCACCTGACCATCGAGTTCGGCTCAGTCTGAGCCAGGGAGAGCTGAGGATAGGAAGGGAAAGGCAGTGTAGGGAGGAAAAAAACAAAAATTGTGAAAAAAAAGAACCAAAAGTCCTTTTTAGGACTACTGTGTGTGGGGGCAGCAGGTTATTTTGTGTGGGGGGAAAAAAACAAAAAAAAAAAAAAAAAAATATTCTGTTTAGTGTGAAAAGTTGCAGATTAGAGCACTTTCTGTTTAGTGTGCACAGTTGCAGATTAGAGCACATTCTGTTTAGTGTGCAAAGTTGCAGATTAGAGCACATTCTGTTTAGTGTGCAAAGTTGCAGATTAGAGCACATTCTGTTTAGTGTGCAAAGTTGCAGATTAGAGCACATTCTGTTAAGTCTTCAAACTAAAATATCAAAGTCACATATTCCATTCAGTGTGCGTCGCCGCAGTTTAGCAGCACATTCTGTGTACTGTGCAGAGTTGCAGAATAGGAAGAAATACTGTTAAGTTTTCAAACTCAAATATTAAAGTCACATATTCCATTCAGTGTGCTTCGCCGCAGTTTAGCAGCACATTCTGTGTACTGTGCAGAGTTGCAGAATAGGAAGAAATACTGTTAAGTTTTCAAACTCAAATATTAAAGTCACATATTCCATTCAGTGTGCTTCGCCGCAGTTTAGCAGCACATTCTGTGTACTGTGCAGAGTTGCAGAATAGGAAGAAATACTGTTAAGTTTTCAAACTCAAATATTAAAGTCACATATTCCATTCAGTGTGCTTCGCCGCAGTTTAGCAGCACATTCTGTGTACTCTGCAGAGTTGCAGAATAGTAAGAAATAGTGTTAAGTTTTCAAACTCAAATATCAAAGTCACATATTCCATTCAGTGTGTATCACCGCCGTTTAGCAGCCTATTCTGTGTACTCTGCACAGTTGCAGAATAGTAAGAAATACTGTTAAGTTTTCAAACTCAAATATTAAAGTCACATATTCCATTCAGTGTGTTTCACCGCCGTTTAGCAGCCTATTCTGTGTACTCTGCACAGTTGCAGAATAGTAAGAAATACTGTTAAGTTTTCAAACTCAAATATTAAAGTCACATATTCCATTCAGTGTGTTTCACCGCCGTTTAGCAGCCTATTCTGTGTACTCTGCACAGTTGCAGAATAGTAAGAAATACTGTTAAGTTTTCAAACTCAAATATTAAAGTCACATATTCCATTCAGTGTGTATCACCGCCGTTTAGCAGCCTATTCTGTGTACTCTGCAGAGTTGCAGAATAGTAAGAAATAGTGTTAAGTTTTCAAACTCAAATATCAAAGTCACATATTCCATTCAGTGTGTATCACCGCCGTTTAGCAGCCTATTCTGTGTACTCTGCACAGTTGCAGAATAGTAAGAAATACTGTTAAGTTTTCAAACTCAAATATTAAAGTCACATATTCCATTCAGTGTGTTTCACCGCCGTTTAGCAGCCTATTCTGTGTACTCTGCACAGTTGCAGAATAGTAAGAAATACTGTTAAGTTTTCAAACTCAAATATTAAAGTCACATATTCCATTCAGTGTGTATCACCGCCGTGTAGCAGCCTATTCTGTGTACTCTGCACAGTTGCAGAATAGTAAGAAATACTGTTAAGTTTTCAAACTCAAATATTAAAGTCACATATTCCATTCAGTGTGTTTCACCGCCGTTTAGCAGCCTATTCTGTGTACTCTGCACAGTTGCAGAATAGTAAGAAATACTGTTAAGTTTTCAAACTCAAATATTAAAGTCACATATTCCATTCAGTGTGTTTCACCGCCGTTTAGCAGCCTATTCTGTGTACTCTGCACAGTTGCAGAATAGTAAGAAATACTGTTAAGTTTTCAAATTCAAATATTAAAGTCACATATTCCATTCAGTGTGTATCACCGCCGTTTAGCAGCCTATTCTGTGTACTCTGCACAGTTGCAGAATAGTAAGAAATACTGTTAAGTTTTCAAACTCAAATATTAAAGTCACATATTCCATTCAGTGTGTTTCACCGCCGTTTAGCAGCCTATTCTGTGTACTCTGCACAGTTGCAGAATAGTAAGAAATACTGTTAAGTTTTCAAACTCAAATATTAAAGTCACATATTCTGTGTAAGATGAAGAAGGCGGGTAAAAAGGGACGGGGAAGTGGACGTGATCCTGAAAGTTCAGGGCGCGGGTCAGGACGCGGAGAAACTGTGCCTGGTGCCAGAGCACAAGAAAGAAAGACATCCACCATACCTAGCTTCATGTGTAATTTTACAGGGTGTCGCAGGACATCACTCTCGAGGTCCGACCACTGCGAACAGGTGGTCGGTTGGATGACAGCTGATACTGCTTCCAGTCGGTTAAGCACCACCCTGTCTTCCACCAAGTCCACTCTCAGTAGCCAAGAGTCTGGTCAAAATAATCCTCACTCTGATCATCCTTCCTCCCACCATACACGGTCTGGTCAAAGAAGTGATCCCATACTGGGATATAGTGAGGAGCTCGTCTCATCACCAATCCTTCATTTGACCCTCTCTCCAAGCACGCTTGCAGAGGAACATGACATCTTGTGCCCTGATTCACAACCTCTAGAGGCTACCCAATCACAAGAAGATGACAGATGTGAACGGCATTTAAGGTCAAAGGAAGTAGTGGATGATGATGATGATGATGAGACACAGTTGCCATTAAATCAACCACTATTTCCGTCTCAAGACCTTGTTGAGGAGAATGTTATACAGTTGTCAATGACTGAGTATGTGGTGGGATCAAGACTTGAGGAGGATGATCAGAGTGAGGAAGTGGAGGAGGACTTGGTGGACGATGAGGTGACTGACCCCACCTGGGAAGGTGTAGAGCCGAGCGATGTCAGCAGTCCTGAGGGTGAGCCATCTGCAGCACCGCAACAGGCTGGAAGAGGCAGTGGTGTGGCTACAGAAAGAAGGCGGACCGCACCAAACCGGCCCGCAAATGTTCCACGGAGCACCCCCTTGCGTAAATCTACCTTGCCAAAGGGTAGGTGTTCCGCGGTATGGCGTTTTTTTAAGGAAAGTGCGGACGACAAAAGAATTGTAGTTTGCAACCTGTGCCACACCAGAATGAGCCGAGGCATGAACACTAGAAACCTCACCACCACCAGCATGATCCGACACATGGCATCCAAGCACCGTAGTAAGTGGGAGGAACGCCTGGATCGCCCATCTGTGTCTGCAGGCCACACCACTGCCTCCTCTTCCCCTGTTTTCGGTGCCGGCCAATCGCCTGTCGAAGGCGCAGGCCCGCATACCTCCCGCCCTGCACCTGTACCATCTGAAGCACCATCAGCGACCACATCCACTTCCCTGTCCCAGCACAGCGTCCAAATGTCGTTACCCCAGGCATTTGAGCGCAAGAGAAAGTACCCAGCCACCCACCCACAGGCCATAGCACTAACCTCACACCTTTCAAAATTACTGACCATCGAAATGCTGCCATTTAGGCTTGTGGACACTGAGTCCTTCCGCAGCCTGATGGCAGCAGCTGTCCCTCGGTACGCGGTCCCCAGCCGCCACTACTTTTCCCGGTGTGCCATCCCCGCATTACACCACCATGTGTCCCGTAACATCACCCGTGCCCTGACCAACGCAGTTACTGGGAAGGTCCACTTAACGACTGACACATGGACAAGTGCTTGTGGCCAGGGACGCTACATTTCCCTGACGGCACACTGGGTGAATGTCGTGGAGGCTGGGAGCGACTCGGACCCTGGGATGGCACGGGTGCTACCCACGCCGAGGATTGCGGGCCCTACCTCCATCAGGGTTTCCACCAGCACCTACGTTATTGGCTCCTCCTCCTCCGTTTCCACCTCCGAATTCTCTACACGCAGCGCCACTCCCCCATCAGCCAGTAGCTGGAAGCAGTGTAGCACTGCAGTGGGGAAGCGTCAACAGGCCGTGCTGAAGCTGATCTGCCTTGGGGACAAACAGCACACGGCCTCAGAGCTGTTGCAGGGGATTAGTCACCAGACCGAGCAGTGGCTCTCGCCACTCAACCTGCAACCAGGCATGGTTGTGTGTGATAATGGGCGTAACTTGGTGGCGGCTTTGGAGCTCGGCAAGCTCACACACGTACCATGCCTAGCGCATGTATTTAATTTAGTGGTGCAGCGATTTCTAAAAACCTACCCCAATGTGCATGATCTCTTGACCAAGGTGCGCCGCGTGTGTGCACATTTCCGTAAGTCATCTACAGCTTCGGCCGGCCTGTTGAAGCTGCAGCAGCGCTTACAATTGCCAGCTCACCGGCTGCTGTGTGACGTGAGCACGCGCTGGAACTCCACCTTCCACATGTTGGCCCGGCTTTGTGAGCAGCAGAGGGCAGTAGTGGAGTACCAGCTGTTACACGGTCGTCGCCTCTCCGTTCAACTTCCTGTAATCAGAAGTGAGGAGTGGGAATGGATGTCAGACCTCTGCGAGGTTTTACGCAATTTTGAGGAATCGACACAGATGGTGAGCGGCGATAACGCTATTATCAGTGTAACCATCCCACTTCTGTGTCTACTGAAACGCTCGCTGCTCACAATTTAAACCGACGCTTTGCATGTGGAAGAGGTGGAAATGGGGGAGGAAGAGCTTACACAAGGTGATAGCCAGAGCACCCTCACTTCGTCTTCTCAGCGACAATTGGAGGAGGCGGAGGAGGAGGAGGAGGAGGAGGAGGAGGAAGACACGGTTGCCTCCGCTACAGAGGGTAGCCATGGAACTTTAGTTCCATCTCTTCAGCGTGGGTGGGCAGAAGAGGAGGAAGAGGATGAGGAGATTGAGAGTCATCCTCCTGGTGAGGACAGCGAAATCTTGACTGTTGGTACTCTGGCACACATGGCTGACTTTATGTTAGGCTGCCTTTCCCGTGACCCACGCGTTATACGCATTTTAAACAACACGGATTACTGGGTGTTCACCCTTCTGGACCCCCGCTACAAAGAGAATTTCTCATCTCTCATTCCTCCGGTGGAGAGGACAAGCAAAATGGTGCAATACCAGAAGGTTCTTGTCGAAAAATTGCTCCAAAATTTTCCATCTGACAACGCTGGCGGCAGAGTACGTGCTACCTTGGCCAACCGAGAAGGGGAGAAAAGGGGAGCACACAGCAGTTCCGACAAAGGCAGGGCAACACTCTCCAAGGCGTGGGACACCTTCATGACACCCCGCCAGCACCCTCACCCTGATGCGCAGCCTAGTGTCACAAGGAGGGAAAAGTTTTGGAAGATGGTGAAGGAGTACGTAGCAGACCGTGTCAGCGTCCTCAATGATCCCTCTGTGCCTTACAACTACTGGGTGTCCAAGCTGGACACGTGGTATGAACTGGCACTCTACGCCTTGGAGGTGCTGGCCTGCCCTGCCGCCAGCGTTCTGTCTGAGCGGGTATTTAGTGCTGCTGGTGGCATCATAACAGATAAGCGTATCCGCCTTTCCACCGACAATGCTGATAGGTTGACACTTATAAAAATGAACAAGGCCTGGATTTCCCCTGACTTCTCCACTCCACTGGAGGAAAGCCCCGGGGGAACATAAACTCACTTTATATATGTTATTTACAATGATGGGAATACTCTGTATTCCCATTCACCCCTTCCACCCAAAAAACGGGTATATGGTTGACTCTTAATCTTCTCATCCTCCTCCTCCTCTTCCATATGCCCTGGGATATAATTTTTATATAGGGCCAGCTCACCAGCGGGCCCTGTGATATAATTTTTATATAGGGCCAGCTCACCAGCGGGCCCTGTGATATAATTTTTATATAGGGTCAGCTCACCAGCGGGCCCTGTTTGCCAATTTTTATATAGGTCAGCTCACCAGCGGGCCTTCTCATATAATGTTTTATTGGGTCAGCTCTCTAGCGGGCCCTCTCATATAATGTTTTATAGCGTCAGCTCACTAGCGGGCCTTCGCATATAATGTTTAGGATGGTCAGCTCTGCAGCAGACCCTCACCCATAATGTTTTAGATGGTCAGCTCAGCGCACGTTTCCCTCTTAATCATGGCCTCAGTTCTGAAAATCAAGGACATTTTTGGGAGAATTTGCCTCTGCGCACGTTTCCCTCTTAATCATGGCCTCACTTCCGAAAATCAAGGAAATTTTTGGGATAATTTGCAGATGATATACAAGTAAATATACAGCAAATATTGTTTGGTAACAATTTTTCGCCTAAAGTCGTTTTTATTTTCCTTTTTGTGTGTTTTATGGTCAGTCTGTAAAAATGGCGTACTACGGGCGAAAGATCGTTTCCAGCAGTGATGTTGGAGTCCAAGATGCATCCAGACATCCTCCCTATGCTGTCCCTGAACCATTTCTGTAGTGTTTCCATCTTTTTCTGCCCTTTTCCTATGGACCAGGCACCCTCCCCTCATCAGAGCAGGGGGTGCCTGGTGTAATGCTCGAGTCCTCCCATTGACTTCAATGGGGCTCGGGTGCTCGGCCGAGCACTCGAGCCTCAGGGGGTGCTCGGTCAGAGCACCCGAACACCCGAGCATTGGGGTGCTCGCTCATCACTAGTTATGATTATTTGGTTACAAATGGATTTTGGTCAACAAAATTATTTTTTTTATCACATAAATGTAGGGGATTAAAAGGAGTGAAACCAGTCATAGTGTATATTGTGGTGTGTGTTTGGTGTTTTTGTTCTTTTTTATGACTTTAGGAACTACCTTACAGGGATAGTAATATTTAAAAATAAAAGGAGCTCCAATTAATCTTCATAGTATTTGGGCCATGGAGAGTGTTATTTCAATACTGTCAGAGTTGTAGTTCAAGAGCAATTGAATGATAAAGTATCCCCCTCCCTCCCCTTTTACTGATGTAATACTGCTCACCTCAGAGCAGCAAGGAGGCATTCAGATGGCTTGCAGAGAGGGACAATCTCCAACTAGCAAAAGGGAAAAACCTGTCAGAGGGATGGGGTTTTTATTATACTCACAGTAAGAAGATTGTCCCTTGCTGAGAGTTGTCTGGTCTTAAGACCAGATTCCACATATGAGGGGAGCTGGCTTGCACTAGGTAAAAGGGGTGGGAGGGGCATACTTTATCATTCAATTACTCATGAACTACAACTCTGACAATATTGAAACAACACTGTCCATGGCCCAAATACTATGAAGATTAATTGGAGCTGCTTTTATTTTGAAACATTGCTATCCCCTTAATTGGTGTATATATTCATAGCACTTATTCTAAACCCTCCTCAAGGGTATATTGAAAAAAGAACAACAAATAGCCTTCAATTGTACAGTACTGTACCTATATAATACACTTGGGTGTAGAGTTACTTATCTGAAACAGATTAAAACGTTCCCATCAGGGGGCGTGGCCTGACTGTCAATGGAGTAAGTCACACTCCTTTGGAGCTCTGTCTTTTTGTAAGTTTCAGAACATATTTATGGATGCTTTTAACCCAATTTAATATCTATTTCAATGAACACATCCTGAGAACGGATGAAAGGTAAACAGAAAGCAGAAGACCAAACTTCATACCCTGGATCTCTACCTTTCTCAGAGCCCTGCTTTCCCTCCTGTAACCTCTGTGATGTAGACACCTCCTCCAGCTCTGACTGCAGATATAGCAGTGTCTACACACTAGTAGCTGTGCACTATCCGGCAGTGGTTATAATACGTCATGCTGTGCTATGTCCTGCAGGTGTTCTAATGCAGCTTGTTGTGCATTGTACTACAATGGTTCTAATACACCTTGTTCTATAATGTACTTCAGTATTTCTGAAATACCATGCTGTGCAATCTCCTGCAGAAAGTCTGATACACCTTGCTGTACTATGTCCTGTATTGGCTCCTGTGCACCATGTTGTTCATTGTTTTGCAGATATTCTGATACACCTTGCTGTACATTGTTCTGAAGGGGTCCTGATACACCATATTGAAATCTACAGCAGTGGCCCTGATACTCTTGGCTGTGAAATGTCCCTCAGAGGTTCTAGTAAACTTTACTGTGCAATGCCCAGCAGATATTCTAATACACCTTGCTTTACAATGTCCTGCAGGGGTTTTGCTACACCTTGCTGTGCATTGTGCTGCAGAGTTTCTAATTCGCCTTGCCGAGTAATGTTTTGCACAGGTTATGATACACCATGCTGTGCAATGTCCTTCAGTGATTTGTAAACACCTTGCAATATCTTGCAGGGGTTCTGATACACCTGGTTGAGCACTGTCCTGAAGTGGTTCTGATACATCATGTTGTGCAGTTCTTCCAGTGCAGCAATCTAGATAATAAACTGCAATGGTTCAGATACATATTGCTCTATAATGTCCTACAGTATTTCTGCAACACCATGCTGTGTAATGTCCTGCAGAGGATCTGTTAAACTTGCTGTACAATGTCCTGCAGGGGTACTTATACACCATGCCGTGCAAGGTCCTTCAGAGATTTTGATTCACCTGTGTGCAATGATCTGTAAGTGACGTTTTTGTGTGCTGACCTCCACAAAAGAGCTTTCATCCAGACCCTGCAAGTGCTGGTAAAGTCTAATTAAACTCATTGCTTTATTTAAATACAATTTAAAATTAATATATTGAACAAATCACGTGTACTTTATTGATATGGTCTTATGTAAGAGCCTTTGCAGGGGTTGGAGGGGAGTAGTAATGCTGGCATAGTGGTGATTGGGGATGTGGAGAAGTGATGGTATGGGCCAGCAGGGGTAGAGGGAGATTGACTTCCTCATCAAGGCTAAGATGGAGTGGTCTATTTCCAGGCTATAGACTAGTCCACAACATTCCAACTCATGAACCACATTTCAGTTTATGTTGACTTAAACCTGTTTTATTTTCTGGGTGTCAAGGAATGCATTTTTGGTTAAGGTGCCAACCAATCCCGTCACCTTTGTTACCACAGCCATTTGTAACATTAAATTATACTTAATATTCCATTTTCTTACCTGTATTATTGATGTAATACATTATTAATAATCACTCAACAGCTGAGAGCAGGGGTGGGCAGCCTTTAGGACTCCAGCTGTTATTGACTACAGATCCCATTATCCTTAGCTGGCTGTTGGTTTGCCAAGTATTATGGGGATTTTAGTCTAACAATAGCTTGAAACTGCAGGTTACACATCCCTAGATTAGAGAGAAAATATTGATTCTGAACTTGTTAGGACCATTCTTCTCATGGTCCACCCCTTTCCACAGCCTATGGAATTTGCTGTCCTTGGTGGTCAGATGGATCATCTAAACTCCAAAAAGTCAGATTAATTTATGGAACAGGTTGCTGGATTTTGGCACCAGACTTTCAAAGAAGACTTTCAAACCTAATGAGATGCAAACATTCAGATTTCAAACTAGATCACTGGGTTGTCAATGTCATTTCATCAGCTAGGTTTAGAATGGAAAAATAAATGGAAAGCAGCACCATTTCAATGCCAGAGCACCAGAAACTTTCAGCACAGGATTGATTTATTGCAACATGTGACTGATATTAAATTTATTTGAATTAAAAAAGAACTTAAGGTAAATAGATAAATATTTGTATAGGTAGATTTGTATGTATGTATGTATGTTTATACAGCACCATACATATACAGATCTTTGAAGAAACAGTAAAGTAAAGCATAATCAAAAAATATATGACATGGGTAAGAACATCAGAATAAAGTCCAATCATAAATTGGGAAGAGGACACTGCCCCAAAGAGCTTAGAATCTAATTAGTAATTGTGTCAACATACAGAGACAGTCGGAGGAGAATCATAAGTGCAAGTACAAGGCTTCGGTAAAGGAAGTGCTGGATGGTTTTGATGTGACTTTCAGCGCTCACAAGTAGAATATTGCCTCCTTGATAGGTGGATTTTTAGGATATGTAAGGGATGTTAATATTATCCTACCTCTGTATAAATCCTTGGTTAGGCCTCATCTAGAATATGGAGTACAATTTTGGGTGCCAGTTCTGAAAAAAGACATTGTTGAACTGGAAAAGGTGCAGAGACATGCAACAAAACTGATAAAGGGAATGGAAGATCTGCCAAACTGGGTTTGTTTACATTAGAGAAGAGACGGCTAAAGGGTGATATGATTACCATTTACAAATACATTCAAGGTCACTACAAAGAACTATCCAATGAATTATTTACGGAAAGATCTGAGCTAAGAATAAGAGGTCATCCATTAAGACTAGAGGAAAGGAGCTTTCAACTAAAAGGCAGGAATTCTTTACAGTAAGGGCTGTAAAGCTAAGGAATTCTTTGCCTCTGGATGTTGTACTTGCATATAATGCAACTGCTTTCAAAAAATCAATGGATGCCTATCCAGCACAGAACAATATTGAAAATTATGACAGATGGCTTCAATGCAGATTGGATATTGATCCAGGGATCTATCTGACTGCAATTTGGAATCAGGAAGGCATTTTTTTAACCCCTTGGTGCTAAATTGGAAATGGCTTCAGATTGCTATTTTTTTGCCTTCCTCTGGATCAGCAGGGGTGTTTTGGGCATGGGTTGAACTTTTTTCAGCCTCATCAACTATGTAACTATGTGTGTCTTCCAATCACACATATGGTGGTGCTTCTGGTGGGATCTCATTGAGGATGTCCCTACTCCTGAGCTGAGATCTTCATTAACTCCTCATATGTTTTTACATCAACAACAGATAACAATCTGTATACCATTTGGATCATAAGTGAAGTATTTCCATACTGTACATTTCATAGACTCAGGGGTTCCCGATGCACTATTAGAGTTGAGGATGTTGATGATGACCTGTGTTTCTACTTACTCAACAATAGTATGTGTGACTGGGTAGGGGTTGGACTTGGAAACAGTGAGGATAATGATGACTGATATGATGATTGTGTATTTTTAGCCATCTTTACTTGATCAGAGTCAGACCTTTTACTTTTCCCCTTAGGGAGATTTACAGAATATTCACCACTACTTTACAGAAGATATCCAAACAATTGATGTAATATGAGGTGCAACAGTTCTAATAACTACGTCCAGCAGAAAGTAAGCAGCCCAACCTCAAAGAACCCACTCGTTACAGGTTAAAAATAAAAAGTGACCAATACATAAAGATAGGAGCTACACTTTCCTATTAAAACAGAGGATATGACCCAATTTAAAGGAATAGTAATGTTTCATAATAAAAGCAGCTCTAATTAATCATCATAGTATTTGGACCTTGGAGAGTGTTATTTCAATTCTGTCAGAGTTGTAGTTGAAGAGTAATTCAATGACAAAGTATCCCCATCCCGCCCCTTTTACTGATGTAACACTGCTCAGCCAGATCAGACGGTAGGTGCCCAGGTAGACTGCAGAGAGGGACAATCTTCAGTTAAGATAAGGGAAAAACCTGATAAACTTGTCAAGGGCGACAGGGCTTTCATTGTTCTCATAGGAAGAAGATTGTCCCGTTCTGTTATCTGTCTGGTCTTACAACCAGATTCCACATCTGAGAAGAGATGGCTTACACTAGGTAAAAGGTGCTGTTTTTGTGAAACATTACTATCCCTTTAATATATGGCCCAGAGACTTGTGACTAATACTCAAAAACATTTTTAATAATAATATATTATCAAAAACATAATAAAAAATCTCTAAACTCCAATAAAACCATCAAACAAACATAAATAAAAATCAAGGTTTCCACTCACCTGTCTGGACGTCACACAGTAAATGTCCCTTCACTCTTCGAACCATTCCTCCAACAGGAAGTAACGACAACCTTAACCCTGCTCCTCTCATCCCAACTAGTCAGTAGTGAAACCCTACAGAATAGTGACTGGGCTAGATTGGAGAAGAGATTGCATTAATTTTTGCATTACTGGTCTCTAATCATATTTATATTTTGTATTTTATGTTATTGGTATATTCGTTGTATAGGCCTTAATGGGGATTATTTTTAGAAAGTAGGGTTTCACTACTGACTAGTTGGGACGAGAGGAGCAGGGGTTAAGATTGTCATTACTTTCTGTTGGAGGAATGGTCCGAAGAGTGAAGGGACATTTGATGAATGCGGGATTGATGAGAAATAAACCAAGGTGTTGTTTCTAACTATCACGCTGTGATGCAGCTTGGTCCGACACTTGGGGTGTCCGTCTGGAGGAGGACATACTAATATACCTTGCTGTCTGATATCCAGACGGGTCAGTGAAAACTTTGATATTTATTTATGTTTGTTTGATGGTCTTATTGGAGAGTAGAGATTTTTTATTATATTTTTGATAATATATTATTATTAAAATTGATTTTGAGTATTAGTCACAAGTCTCTGGACCATATATTAAATTGGGTCATATCCTCTGTTTTAATAGGAAAGCGTAGCTCCTATCTTTATGTATTGGTCACTTTACAGAAGATGTTACTGTCAGTGGGATAACCCTTTGAGTGCAAAAGAGGTATCCAAAGCATTGCAACACAATGCACTGGAATCCGCTCTGTCACTTAAAGTGTTAAATGAATGCAATTATACCTTGAAAAAATAATTTGTCACGTTTTTATAATACTTTTGATAGTGGTGAGGTCATTATTGAGATTAAAAGCCACCCTGAGGCCCTTTGACACCCAGAGTGGTTTATTTTTCTTAAGAGGCCCCTCTTCTCCTTTTGTTTTTCTTTTTCCAACTAAAGTGAGTTTTTCTAAACTTTTGCTAACAATCCATGATGCTCATGCAAACATTCAATAACCAACTGCATAAACAGCATCTTCACACAATATAATAAAATGCATGCTTTCCTTATTAGATGTATTTACGGCTGACAATTGTTTAAAGGAATATTATCAATTATATCATTCAAAATCAACTATATATTGTGACACAACAACAAACCAGTGCGTCTCTATGTATAGAATAAATATGTGCCCTGTATTTAGCATATATGATATTTCTAAATAAATAAAATAAGTGAGATATTAGTTTTCACAAATTGGCCAAGTTGTGGGTAAGCTTGCCACCCCGCCAAGGTTTCTCACTGTACGGCAAGTCCTACTCTATACATCTATAATGCCTAGTGATGATCGAGCACCCCGATGCTCGGGTGTTCGGGTGCTCTGGCCGAGCGCCCCCGGAGGCTCGAGTGCTCGGCCGAGCACCCGAGCCCCATTGAAGTCAATGGGAGGACTCGAGCATTACACCAGGCACCCCCTGCTCTGATGAGGGGAGGGTGCCTGGTTCATAGGAAAAGGTCAGAAAATGATGGAAACACCACAGAAATGGTTCAGGGACAGCATAGGGAGGATGTCTGGATGCATCTTGGACTCCAACGTCACTGCTGCGAACGATGTTTCGCCCGTAGTACGCCATTTTTACAGACTGACCATAAAACACACAAAAAGGAAGATAAAAACTAATCTGCGGCTAGGCACACTAAACAATATGTGACGCTAATCTGTGGCTAGGCACACTAAACAATATGTGACGTTAATCTGCGGCTAGGCACACTAAACAATATGTGACGCTAATCTGCGGCTAGGCACACGAAACAGAATGTGACGCTAATCTGTGGCTAGGCACACGAAACAGAATGTGACGCTAATCTGCGGCTAGGCACAGTGAACGGAATATGTGACGTTAATTTGTGAATTTGCACACTAAACAGAATGTGACAATAATCTATGGCTAGGCACACGTTTAAAATGGCCCTTTTTGTCGCTGCGTTGTAAAATCATTGGCCCTGTGCACCTAACAGAATATGTCAGCTTGTCACTGCACTGTGAAATATTTGTCCCTGTGCACCTAGTACAATGTCACCTTAGAACATGTCCCCCCCCACAAAAAAATGAAATTCTGCCACCCCCAAAAAAAATTAAATGCTGCCCCCACACACAACAGTCCTAAAAAGGACTTTTGGGTCTTGAAAGAATTTCAACAATTTTATTCTCCCTACACTGACTTCCTGTGCATCTAGTATTATATGTCACCTTACATATATCCCCCCCACAAAAAAAAGGAAATTGTGCCCCCCCAAACAAAATATAAATTCTGCCCCCACACACAACAGTCCTAAAAAGGACTTTTGGGTCTTGAAAGAGTTTCAACAATTTTATTCTCCCTACACTGACTTTCCCTGCCTAAGCGCATCTCTCCCTGGCTAAGAATGAGCCGAACTCGCGCGTCGGGTGCTATACAGCACCCGATCACGGGTTCTGGCCAGCCAATCAGTGTAATGCCAGCAGCCAACATGGCTGCTGGCATTACACTGATGTCAGAGCCTCCCGCACGTTTATTGGCTGCGCAGCAGCCGCGAAACGTGCGGGGAGGAGACCCGAACATGGCGGGCGAGCACATGCGGTACTCGTACGAGTACCGCCATGTGCCGAGCAGAGCGATGCTCGAGCCGAACCGAGCTTCGGCCGAGCATGCTCGCTCATCACTAATAATGCCCTATCTAAAAATTAAAATAAAACTTGAAATTCCCTGAGGAGATGTTATTATAAACACGTTTGAGAGCAAGGGACCCTTTAAATGTGCTCTGTGGATTGAATGATAACGACACCACTTTTACCCAACTACTACTATTCTAATCTTAAACTTGCTTCATAGAATATAATGTGCTCACGCCTAGGTTCACACAATGCTAAGTGAATTCACGTAGCTTGACACAATAGTGAGTTTGACATTTGGATTCACACACTGCTGATTTTTCTCACCCAGCCTGACACACTGATCAGCTTGTATTGGGTGTACCAGTTCATCTGGGAGAGCCAGAGGTTTGAAGAGGTGTTCAAGAAAATCAGAGTTGTCCTATGTGTGTTTGGGCCCATCCATCAATGGGCCCTGAGAAGCTGTCTGCTTGGCACTGTAGTTACACAGCCTTGGATGTATGCCTCCAAATGTAATAGCATCCAAATTAGGCAGCTAATAATGAATGCAATGATTAGTCAGAGCTGTTGATGGAATATGTGACAGCTCTAACCAATCATTGCTTTCATTAACCCCTTCAGTGCCAGAGGCTCGGGCCATTTTCTGAACCCTGCAGGCCAGACACTTTTTCAACATTTTTGCTATCCTTCGGTTTAGGCTTGATTTCCTCTGGGGATTTTTAGTTAAATATGGAAAACTATATATTGTTTTTTTCAGAACGAATTGAGCTTTCTCGTGATACCTTACATGAAGAGAATTTTACATTGTGCAAAAAGCTATGATGTCATAATGACAAAAAAAAGTGAAAATTTACTCATTTTGCTAAAATCACATACTATGTATCAAAAACATTTACCTTGATTGAAAAAGTTTCAATTATTTGAAAAAGCCCAGAGTCCCCCGAGTAAAAAAATACCAAATTTGTATAGTTTTACCTAAGTCCAAGGCTAGCGCAGAGCCCTAATCACCAGCAGCGCAAAATGACATTTTCAACTTTATAAACTAAAATGCACATTCTAGGGTTTTTGTGGTAAAACTACCCTAAAACAGTGGAATAACTATATAAAACTATATATTTCTGAAAAGTAGACAACCTGCCGCATCTAATGAGGGGTAACTTGCCTTCTTGCCCCAAGCCTGTGGTACCCAAATGCTTCCAGAAGGTGGCACTATAGGAAAAAAATGGCATTTTCTTACATTTCTGCCCCTTCAACTGTACTGAAATCTGTGAAAACCATGGAATTTACAACTGTATTCATTAGCTAGTGCTCTTGGGAGAAAAATTACACCCCATTGGTTTGGGTTCACCTACCACAGGGGATGCTAGAAGTGCAAAAAGACACCTACTACAACCTCTAAATTTTCTAACATTTTCTCAAACATTACTTGTCTATACAAAAATGGTTATAACAACTAGAGAATTAAAGAAAGGCTACACAAACCATACCATTTTGGAAAGAAGACAACCTGCCGCATCTAATGCGGGGTGAATTGCCTTCTTACCCCAAGCCTGTTGTGCCCAAATGCTTCCAGAAGGTGGCACTATAGGAAAAAAATGGCATTTTCTTACATTTCTGCCACTTCAACAGTACTGAAATCTGGGAAAACCATGGAATTTACAACTATATTGATTAGCTAGTGCTCTTGGGAGAAAAATGACACCCCATTGGTATGGGTTCACCTACCACAGGGGATTCTAGAAGTGCAAAAAGACACCTACTACAACCTCTAAATTTTCTAACATTTTCTCAAACATTACTTGTCAATACAAAAATGGTTATAACAACTAGAGAAGTAAAGAAAGGCTACACAAACCATACCATTTTGGAAAGAAGACAACCTGCCGCATCTAATGAGGGGTGAATTGCCTTCTTACCCAAAGCCTGTTGTGCCCAAATGCTTCCAGAAGGTGGCACTATAGGAAAAAAATGGCATTTTCTTACATTTCTGCCCCTTCATCTGTATGGAAATCTGTGAAAACCATGGAATTTCCAACTGTATTCATTAGCTAGTGCTCTTAGGAGAAAAATGACACCTCATTGGTATGAGTTCCCCTACCTTAGTGGGCGCTACAAGTACCAAACTACACCTATTGCAACCACTAATTTTTCTAACATTTTCTCAAACATTACTTGTCTGTACAAAAATGGTTATAACAACTAGAGAAGTGAAGAAAGGCTACACAAACCATACCATTTTTGAAAGAAGACAACCTGGCGCATCTAATGAGGGGTGAATTGCCTTCTTACCCAAAGCCTGTTGTGCCCAAATGCTTCCAGAAGGTGGCACTATAGGAAAAAAATGGCATTTTCTTACATTTCTGCCCCTTCATCTGTATGGAAATCTGTGAAAACCATGGAATTTCCAACTGTATTCATTAGCTAGTGCTCTTAGGAGAAAAATGACACCTCATTGGTATGAGTTCCCCTACCTTAGTGGGCGCTACAAGTACCAAACTACACCTATTGCAACCACTAAATTTTCTAACATTTTCTCAAACATTACTTGTCAATACAAAAATGGTTATAACAACTAGAGAAGTAAAGAAAGGCTACACAAACCATACCATTTTGGAAAGAAGACAACCTGCCGCATCTAATGAGGGGTGAATTGCCTTCTTACCCAAAGCCTGTTGTGCCCAAATGCTTCCAGAAGGTGGCACTATAGGAAAAAAATGGCATTTTCTTACATTTCTGCCCCTTCATCTGTATGGAAATCTGTGAAAACCATGGAATTTCCAACTGTATTCATTAGCTAGTGCTCTTAGGAGAAAAATGACACCTCATTGGTATGAGTTCCCCTACCTTAGTGGGCGCTACAAGTACCAAACTACACCTATTGCAACCACTAATTTTTCTAACATTTTCTCAAACATTACTTGTCTGTACAAAAATGGTTATAACAACTAGAGAAGTGAAGAAAGGCTACACAAACCATACCATTTTTGAAAGAAGACAACCTGCCGCATCTAATGAGGGGTGAATTGCCTTCTTACCCCAAGCCTGTTGTGCCCAAATGCTTCCAGAAGGTGGCACTATAGGAAAAAAATGGCATTTTCTTACATTTCTGCCACTTCAACAGTACTGAAATCTGGGAAAACCATGGAATTTACAACTATATTGATTAGCTAGTGCTCTTGGGAGAAAAATGACACCCCATTGGTATGGGTTCACCTACCACAGGGGATTCTAGAAGTGCAAAAAGACACCTACTACAACCTCTAAATTTTCTAACATTTTCTCAAACATTACTTGTCAATACAAAAATGGTTATAACAACTAGAGAAGTGAAGAAAGGCTACACAAACCATACCATTTTTGAAAGAAGACAACCTGGCGCATCTAATGAGGGGTGAATTGCCTTCTTACCCCAAGCCTGTTGTGCCCAAATGCTTCCAGAAGGTGGCACTATAGGAAAAAAATGGCATTTTCTTACATTTCTGCCCCTTCATCTGTATGGAAATCTGTGAAAACCATGGAATTTCCAACTGTATTCATTAGCTAGTGCTCTTAGGAGAAAAATGACACCTCATTGGTATGAGTTCCCCTACCTTAGTGGGCGCTACAAGTACCAAACTACACCTATTGCAACCACTTATTTTTCTAACATTTTCTCAAACATTACTTGTCTGTACAAAAATGGTTATAACAACTAGAGAAGTGAAGAAAGGCTACACAAACCATACCATTTTTGAAAGAAGACAACCTGGCGCATCTAATGAGGGGTGAATTGCCTTCTTACCCCAAGCCTGTTGTGCCCAAATGCTTCCAGAAGGTGGCACTATAGGAAAAAAATGGCATTTTCTTACATTTCTGCCCCTTCATCTGTATGGAAATATGTGAAAACCATGGAATTTCCAACTGTATTCATTAGCTAGTGCTCTTAGGAGAAAAATGACACCCCATTGGAATGAATCGACATACCTTAGGGGTGCCAGAAAAGCATAACTACACCTACCTGTTTGCTTCTTCGAAAATGGCTGCTTGTACTAAAATATTCATAACTGTTAGAGAAATGACAGAAAGGTATAAAAGGTATACCATTTTGGAAAGTAGACATTCTCCCGCATCAAATGAGGGGTCACTTGCCTTTCTACCCCTGGGCTGAAGTGCACAAATATTTCCAAAAGGTGGCGCTATGGGAATAAATACATGTTTTTTTTACATTTCCACCACTTCAAAGATACTAAAATCTTTGAAAACCATAACATTTCCTGCTGTATTCAGTACCTGCTACCAACATGAGAAAAATGGTAGCCCATTTGTGTGGCTTAACATACAATATGTGGGTGCTAGGAACACGTACGTAAACCTGACACTTTTGTTTCTTAAATTATCTGCTTGCACTAAAATGGTTATAACCATAATAGATATGCAGGAAAGGTAGAAAACAATGCCATTTTGGAAAGAAAACAACCTGACGCATCTAATGAGGGGTCACTTGCCTTCATACCCAAAGGCTGGCATGCACAAATGCTTCCAGGAGGTGGCGCTAATGAAAAAAAAGGCATTTTCTTACATTTCTGCCCCTTCAAATGTATGGAGCTCTGTGAAAACCATGGAATTTTCAACTGCATTCGTTAGCTAAAGCTCTTAGGAGTCAAACGACACCCCATTGGTATGAGCTGAACTACCTTAGGGAGTGCTAGAAGTAGAAAACTACACCTACTACAAACTGATGTTTCTAACATTTTCTCAAACCTGACTTGCCTCTACGAAAATGGCTATAACACCTTCAGAAGTGAAGAAAAGGTAGATAAACTATACCATTTTGGAAAGAAGACAACATGCCGCATCTAATGAGGGGTCACTTGCCTTTTTACCCCTAAGTTAGTTGGCACAACGATTTCCAGAATGTGGTGCTACAGGAAAACAAACAAACATTTCTTTTACACTTCAGTCACTTCAAAGATACTAAAATGGTTCAATGGCGTGGGATTTCCTAGGAGGACTTCTAGCCAGCCTAAGAAAAATGGTACTCAACTGCTGTGGGTTGACATACCAATTTGAGTGACAGGAGTGTAGCTACCAGTGAAATAGGAATGGGAAAGCAAACAGTGTATGTGTGATTTTATGGCTAACAGATGAAAGAAGCTAGGGCGTCAGCCAGTGTAAGCGCGGACCTGTGACTACCAGTGTAACAGTGTGGGAGGGTGAGGGATTAGGCAGTGTGTGTGGGTATGAGCAGAGGAGCAAGGATGGTGGAGATGGTGGGGCAGTGTCTGAGAGTGTGTATGGGAGATCTGTGACTACCAGTGTGCACTGTATGTCCCCCTCATACAAAGTTTGATTCCCAGCCTGAATCTAGTGCATACTGGTACTTTGAGTCTACCAATAGGCAGTGGAAACAGGCTGGGGGTCAGGCTGGGGAATGGGACTGCCAGTTGGCTGTGGAACCAGGCAGGGGAATACGGTACATGTGTATGTGTGGGGGGGAATCGGAGGCATTTTTTGTGCGTGCCACAAGGGTGCCCAATGCACTGCAAAGCAATGCGTTGGACCCTCTGTTGCACACAAAGAGTTGTTTTTTTTTAATTATTATTTTGTATTCATACCTCGTTGGGGAGGCGGTGTCAGGAACATTCCTGGTGTCCCCCATCCAGGTCTAAAAACAGAATAATAAAAAAAAAAAAAAAGTGTGTGTGTGTGTGTGTGTTACAGGGGGTCCAACGTATTGCAAAGCACTGCGTCGGACCCCCCCTGTGGCACGTGCATTTTTTGGGGCTTTTCCCCCAATATTTTTGTGTAGACCTCGTTGGGGGCATCAGAACCCATACAATGAGGTCTAAATAAAAAATAAAAGGGGAAAACAAAATAATCCTTTGGGTGCCACAGGGGTGTCCAGTGGATTGCAAAGCAATGCATTGGGCCCCTGTAGCACACAAAGGGTTAATTTTTTTATCGTTACTTTGTATTCAGATGGCCACCAAACAAGCTCTGATCACAAAGTAATGATAAAAAGTCCTGTGTGTGTGCCACAGGAAGGGGGTCTGCATTGAACCCCTATCCCAGTGGCACACACAGGGTTAAATTTTTTTTTTTTTTTTTTTTTTTTATTATATACCTCATTGAGGGGCATCAGGACCCCCTGATCCCTCCCCAATGAGGTCTTAGTAAAAAAAAATATATATGTCCACAAACGGAGTGACCCTGTGAGTGCCACAAGGGTCTTCAGCGCAAAGCAATGCATTGGATCCTTGTGGCACTCAGAGGGTTAATTTTTTTTCTATCATTACTTGGTAATCAGAGCTTGTTGGGGGGGCCATCAGGACCAATCCTGATGACCCCTCCAACAATCTCTGATAACAAAGTAATGATAAAAGCCCTGTGTGTGCCGCAGAAGGGGGGCTGCATTGCCCCCCCCCCCCCGTGGCACACACAGGGTTAATTTTTTTTTTATTTACTTTTTTTTATTATAGACCTCATTGAGGGGTATACAAACCCCCCTGATCCCCCCAATGAGGTCTTACAAAAAAAAAAAAAAAGTTATCAAAAAAAGTGTCCCTGTGAGTGCCACCGGGGTCTCCAGCGCATTGCAAAGCAATGCATTGGACCGTTGTGGCACTCAGAGGGTTAATTTTTTTTTTATCATTACTTTGTAATCAGAGCTTGTTGGGGGGCCATCAGGAGCAATCCTGATGGCCCCCCAACAATCTCTGGTAACAAAATAATGATAAAAGCCCTGTGTGTGTCACAGGAGGGGGGGGGGTGCATTGGACCCCCACCTGTGGCACACACAGGGTTAAATTTTTTTTTTTTTTTTTTTCTAATTATAGACCTCATTGAGGGGCATCAGGATCCCCCCTGATCCCCCCAATGAGGTCTTAAAAAAAAAAAAAAATCCCCCCCAAAGAATAGACCCTGTGAGTGCAACAGGGGTCTCCAGCACATTGCAAAGCAATGTGCTGGGACCCTGTGGCACTCACAGGGTTACTTTAATTTTTTTAATTTTTTTATTTTTTTTTTTTTTAGACTTGTCAGACCTCGTGGGGGACATCAGGACCCCTCCTGGTGTCTCCCCAGTCATTGATCTCCCAGCCGATAGGCTGGGAGATCAATGGTGCGACCGCAGGAGAGCAAGAGCTCTCCTGCCCTTCACTCCTACCACCGGTAGGAGTGAACAGGATCGGGGAAACTTCCCTAACGTCATCGGTGACCATGTCACCGATGACGTTTGGAGGATTCCCCCGGTCCCGCCCACTCCTACCCGGAAGTTCGGGTAGGAGAGAGGGGGAAGGAGAAACTTTGTTTCTCCTTTGTGTGTATTGATCTCCCAGCCCGATCGGCTGGGAGATCAATAACTGGGGAGGCATGAGGAGTGATCCTCATGCCTCCCCATGAGTGCCAGGGGCTTTTTTTTTTTTAATGCGGCCACTGCATGCCGGTTATACCGGCTCATGCAGTGACCGCATTTCGCTCTTACGCCGTACGAGCGTGGCACAGCAGGTACAGCTGTGTCCACTCGTACGGCGTAAGTAGCTGGCACTCTAGGGGTTAATACTTGCCTTTGTGACAAACTTAAATGTCACAGCAAACTACAGAAAGAGAATAGATCAAGGGCACATAATAAAGGTTTTGGGCTCAAGCAAAGTGTAATTACAGATAATGACTCCCCTGGCGAGGTCTCATGTATTCTGGGCCCTGTGCCAGTGCACTACTTACATGTGCATATCGTCTGGTCTGCTGAACATAGAAAAGCTTGATTTTACCTATCTTTGCTTCCTGCTCTCCCATTTGTGTATGGTGTGCTGCTATTCTACTCTCCAGGCAGTATATGAAAGCACAGCTCTTCCTCAATCTTCTTTCAGCCTCAGACTTGCTAGGTTCTCAATAAACCTGGGTTTTGAGCAACAGAATACAATTTTTGTGCCCTGTGCAGTCCATGTGCTCCATTATCAATAGGTAGATTGGTACACTGAAGCCGGAAACAGTCTCTGGGGCTTTAAAAAAAATATATATGTTGCAGGGTTTATCCCCCTGAGTAAAACAAGAGTACTCTCACTGCTGAAAGGTGTTTCATTCAAAAGTTATTAATTTTCAAAGTTGAATTTTTTAGGTGCAATATCACAGTGGCCTGAAATTGTACAGTGGCACTGTTGCTACACAATCCTATGGAGATTTATGGTCCTGGGACCAGAGCTGTCCATAGGATGGTGTAGCAACAGCGCCACTGTACAATTTCAGGCCACTGTGATATTGCACCTAAAAAATTCAACTTTGAAAATTAATAACTTTTGAATAAAACACCTCTCAGCAGTGGGAGTAGCCTTGTTTTACTCAGGGGGATAAACCCTACAACATATTTTTTTTTTACATTTTAAGTATTACTATCCCTTTAAGCATGATACCTGGGGCTTTATCCCCCTTAGCCAGTACTAGTCAACATCCCTGTCTTCAATTATGGTGATGTCCCTCACAATAATGGGCACAGAGTTGATAAGTGTTAGCACTGTTTTTTTCTTTTTTTCTAACAGATTCTCACTGTAGTCTATGGAGAAATTTATAGATAAAACTCTTGATAACATTATCAGCTGCAGTTGAATCCATGCCTCAGATAGCCAAAGCAAGGACACAGGCTCGTGTAAGTTTTTTTTGTGTGCAAACCAATAAATCTAACTTTCTTGACTGCACTGTGTACCAACAATAGCATGTTATCATAAGGGATTTTTGGGAATGTGTGGAAACATTGTAGCTTTGGAATCTTTACTGGAGACAGGTTTTCTATTTGTTTCATAAATATATAACACATAGATATTATCCCTTTGAGTGCCAGAGGGGTATGCAATGCATTGCAGAGCAATGCGTTGCATATCCCTCTGGCACTCAAAGGGTTATATAAGGACTGTATATGGAGGTTTTTTAAAAAAATAATTTTTTTGTTAATCTTAGTCTGCATTGATTGTTTAACATATTACCTTTTACCAGATTAATTAATATGAGTCCAACAACAAGCCCCCATACTAATGAGACCCCATGAGGTAAAACAGCTGTCTGGGTCAGCTCATTGTCTCGTGTTTTTCCACCTCATGTTTTGATGAATATCCTGTGTTAAAACAGCAAGCGTAAGTAATGGACCCATAATTATATATGTCTGGAATATAAGAAAGACTGCACTGTATGCTGTCAGTTACATTTTGTCATATGGAATTCTGGGAATTCAGTGGAAACATTGTAAGTATTAGATTCTTTATTGGAGACAGATATGTGATCTGTTTCAGACTTTTAAGTGTGCCCAACACATATTATGCAGGAGCTTGTTGAGATAAAAGATTTGTTCACAGAGTCCTCTTGAACTGGTACTTGACATTACCAACTGGACAGGCTCAGTAGGAGCAGATGGCCAGAAGGATCTGGTTAATAAGAAAATAAAGGTATTATTATTATTATTATTATTCTTTATTTATAGAGCTGTACAATTGGAAATAGACAAACAGAGCTATTAAACAGTACTTTTTTGTAATTTTGTAGTTCTAAACAAATAACTTAAGAAATAAGAGCGTAAGAATGAAAAGGCTAGGAAGCTTAAGAGAATCAATGCTGGAGAAAACCAGCAGCACCATATGATACAAATGAAATTTCCCAGCAATTATAATGGGGTTTTTCAACCCTTCAGTGCTAGAGAGAACTCGAACACGTTGCTTTGCTGGTAGCTGCATTTCCTCCAGAGAGTATGAACATTGCTCCAAGAGGGCAACTATTTAGAATGGAGAGGAAATGAAGACATTCCACCCACTGTTACAGAAACCTCAAGAGAGCTATGTATGGAAACAGTTATAGGTGCTTTCATATATAGTCAAAGGGATAGTATTACTTAACATCTAAAACATATATATATATATATATATATATATATATATATATATATATAGTGTTTATCCTCATGGGTAAATGAAGGGTACTCACAATCCTGAGAGGTGTTTTATTCAAACATTTTTTTAGATGTATTATCTCCATGGCCTGACATTTCATGGTGGTTCTGTTGCAACCCCATCCTATGGACAGCTCTGGTCAGTTGACCATAAACCTCCATAGGATGGTGTATCAATAGCACCACTGTACAATTTCAGGTCATTCAGATACTGCACCTAAAACAATTCAAGTTTAAGCTGCAATAACTTTGGACTAAAACATCTCAGCAGTGCTAATACCCTTGTTTTACTCAGGAGGATAAACCCTGCAATAAATATATATATTTTTTTTTCATATTAAGTTACTATCCCTTTAAACCCATCCCGACAATGGACGTACATGTACATCCCGCAGAATCTGTCACTTAGTGACAGAGGACGTACATGTACTCCAGGATGTCATTGAAGGTAATGGGGTAAAAAAGTTTGACAGGCGTTAAATGCCGGCGGCGTCCGCTCATGGCCGGTCACTAAGGGGTTAATAGTAGAATACACTCACTAAGGCTGATGTACTAAGGGGTTGAACAATTGTGGGGTAACTGATTGCAGTATTTATCCTATTGATCCCTTGAATGCTAGTGTGTTTCAAATGCAATACTTTGCTATTACCCTTTGTATGACAATGGGGTGTGTAAAACATTACATTGCAATGCTTTTGCACACCCCTCTGGCAATTAAAGAGTTAAATTATAATTGTGGGAACTCTCACCCCCCCCATGTGACAGTAGGTTTTTACAGTTGGAATTACTCTTCTTTAAGTTCCTCAACATGGTCCAAATAATTTAAAATGTTAACCCTTTAAGTGCCTGGGAGTACGGAACGCATTGCAAGCATGTTTTCTTACCCCCTCTGACACACAAAGGGTTAAGACTACTATTGTGTTCTTTTAAATCTGCCCATGTAAACTGATGATGATTATGATGCCGGGAACCCCAAGCTTGTGTGGTTTGGTCAGGCTCACTAGTGAAATGGTATGGAATTAACTCCTTAACGACCGGCCGATCGGCGAGGTAAGTTAAGGACCACGGGGCATTTTTTTTTTTCGTTCATCCGCTTCCGGACTCCCCGTACGGCGTGCAGCCGAGGGGGGAGCCTGGAATTCCATGACAGTCATAGTATGTCATGGGTTGTTCAGTCAGATCGACCCCTGACGTACTATGACCGTCAAGGGTCGTTAAGACATTAAGGTGCACAGTGAGGCTTATGTTCTAAGCAAAATTGTGCACTTCTGGAGAAAGCCAACTGAACCATAGTGAAAAAACAAACATTTCCATTGATGTATATGGGCCTTTTAACCCCTTGAATGCTAGAGAGGTCCTGTATGTATTATGAACACATTGCAGACCTCGCTAGCACTCAAAGGAAATTCCAATTTAAAAACATGGGATTTTGTACATTTTTATTTATTCACTATGATGCACTTGGTTTTCAACAGAAGTTCATCACTTTTTCTCAGTACGTAAGCCTCACTGAGTATTTAGAAGGACTTGACACTGAAAGTTTTGCTAAGTCACTCTATAAACAGGAAAATGCTTGCTAGTCATCCACTTGCCTGTACATCAGCCAAAGGCAGATGGATACTATTTCAGTGCAGAGATACTTGATAATTAAGAGCAAATATGACCAGATTACTTCCAACGCCAGAGAGAAGAAATGACCAAATGAAAAACAAACAGGAGAAGTATCTTTCACAGACTACTTTTCTTAAAGGACCAATAAACCTTTTTATGAAAACCTGTATGTTCTAGACCTTGCCCTGCTGAGTAAAACAAGGCCACCCCCATTACTGTCAGTTGTTTAATGGAAAAGTTATAAACGCTCAAATAATCAGGAAGTGATTTTACTATTCTTTTATTTCCGTAAAGTTCTGACAGTAAGTGACTTGGCAGTTTCACATTCTATGCAGAACTATATGTCACTGACTTTGCTCTCCATTAGAATGTAACAGAATAACTAATTGAAATTAGATCACTGGAGGGCACTGCTAATGAAAAAAAAAACAAAAAAAACCCAACGGGTTTAAACTGTAATAACTCTGGAAATATGCATATCTCTGTAGTATGAGTACCCTTATTTTATTCAACAGGAAATGCCCTACAATATATTTTTTTCATGAAAAAAGTTTATTGCTCCTTTAAGTCAGCGTAACACCAACATCGCCTTTTTTTGGTGATAGTTGGTGATACTGTGTCAGTAAGAAACAGGATTTTATACACAGCATTGCTGCACCGTCAAATGTTTTCTGATCTGGACTATTCCATAAGACAGGTTGAGGTGAGGTACCAAACTTGACAAATCACAATCCAAGCTGGGACAGAAAATCAAAGGCATGATTTTAAATATGGATGTAAAAAATGCACTACCTCACATACCATTACACAAAACTAGTGTAAAAGCCAGAGTACAAGGGCCAAGGTCTGGGTGATGTTATGCACCCGCTACTCTACCTCACTGCTCCATGCAATGCAGTCTTGTGTCGCCTCACTCACGCGATGCAATCATGCACAGTAGAGACTGTACGAATGCAGGCAGTTTCTACTGAGCATGACTGCATCGTGATAAACATCCTAGCGAATTATTATATAGGATGAGGGCACGTAGAATATTTACGTAGATTTCTTTGCTTACAACATTTTAAGTCAGTAAAAACACTTATTAAAGCAGTTCTACAATTGTGACCTAAAAAATGTTTTTGTTTTTTTTTATTTATTTTATTGTTCTCACAGTCCTCACAGGTAAAAAAAATGTATCAAATAAATGTGGTATCCCTATTTTTGAGATTTCTACGGTAAATACTATTGAGTTCCATGTAAAGACTAGTTGACGTAATGGATCAACTTGAAGTTGTGCCTTTGCTGAGGGGGGGAAGTTGAAGATGACTTTTCATTGAGTTTTACTTTCTTCACATGCTTCATGTTTCAGGCTAGACATGACTCATTTTGGCTTTCATACTGTAGTTAATGCAAAGTGATCACACATTTCCATAAAGCCTAGGTTATTCCATTATTCTTTTCTGCCATACCTGAGATTTCCCATTCATAGTTGTCACGGGAACCGGCCCAATCTCCCGTGTTTGGCAAACCCTGGATCATTGCCCTGATGGACACCACACTCCCCGATCCACTGAGGATCTTTCTGTTGGCAGAAAATCCCTACGTTTTCCCCCAGCAGCTGACATTCACTACAAAACTGAGCCACCATGGTTTCAAGTGTCGGCCGGCCGCTGATTGGTCACTGGAAGGTAAAGGGCCTGCATTGACTTAACATGGGGAGAAGTAGGCCCTTCTCCCATTGGGTCACCATTTAAAGGGCACTGTGATGTGGAATGGAAAACACCGATCGCCCTCTGATTGGCCGAGGAGTTTAAAGGGACTCCATAGACTTATCATAGGGAAATGTTGGCAACCACCTGATTGGCTAGTTGGCTTCGGTCGCTCGCGCTCCCATTGGCTGAGGCTTTGAAGCGGCTGCGCCAGCAAGTCTATCGGCTCTTTGTGTCACTGTTTACCCTGCCCATTGTCCCCCACCTAAAGCCCAGCCCCGGCCATTCTGGTATTGTGTATCCCTAAGCAGTCCCATTGTCCCTTAATTCAATTATTTCTGACCCCTTTGTCCACCGGTCCCAGTGCACTATTGGGTAGCCCTCACCATTATTTGTCCTTTTGTTCCATACTGTATAAAAATGTGTGTTTTTGTGCCATTAATCAGTTCTGGTTACCCTGACACTAGTTTTACCTGGTGATTGGTGTACATTGGAGTATGCTATTGGATTTCCATCTGGCTCGTAGCTGAAGAAGTGACCATTGATGGGGACACCTAGGCTGGGTGTCCGCTGGTACCATCACAATAGTAGTGTTAGAAAACATCAGACCAGCAGCATCTCAATTCCCTTTAGAAACTACACAGGAGGCCTTATTCATCAAGCTAAGAAGATGCAGTTCTGGAGTAACCCAGCTGCACCATAAGACTGAAATGACAATTTTGTAAATTTGCATTGGCAAAGTACATCTGTCACCTTATGAGTTTAATTCATTTTAAAAGATGTTTACAAGTCGCCTGTTTATAGTTCTAGGCATTTTTAAACAGTTTTTGTGAAATTAATTTATATTTGTATAGCCACATTTCATCATGCAGAGAAAAGCTCGCCGTGCAAGGAAATCAGAAATTTCCTTGCACATTAGTTATTTGTTTGTTCAGCAATGGTCAGATTATAATGAAAATAAAACAAAGTCCACACTCGAATAGTTAAATAACAATTCTGGTTACTAATCTTTATTCTTTAAAATTTAAAAGCTTGTGAGACATGGAATTATACGAGACAAATAACACTCCAACAACCACCTAACGCGTTTCAGACCTAAACGGTCCTTACTCATAGGTCAGATTATACCTGATCATCACTTATTTATCAATGAGCAAAGCCAGTTAGATGGACAATTTCCATCCCTTTATAGGCAATGGGGGCAAACATACCTACATATATACTGTCTACGTGTGTGTGTGTGTATATATCATTGGGATGTCAGGATTTACACAGTTTTTCATCATATTTCTTTACTACGCATTTTCAAGGCAGGGAAATACAGTTGATTGTTAACCCCTTAAGGACCACATGACGTGCTATAACTATCACCAGGTTTTTGCCTTAAGGACCAGTGACAGTCATAGCACATCACATATATTTTACTTACATTGCTCCTCCGGGGGCACTTCAAGTAAAATTGGCGTCTGAAATTGACCGCTTCAAGACTGGTCTCTCTCAGATCCCAATGGTCTCTCTCAGACCCCAACGCTGCCCTCTGGTACTCGCAACAGGTCATTGGCACGTCGGAAAGGATCAAAGTGGTCCTTAAGGGAAGTTTAATTCCCAGGACCCTGGTCCTTAAGGGGTTAATGAATACACAGAAGTATCCATTAATGATCATGTTGAAAATGAAAAGCAGTGATAAGCTGCATTTCCCTTAGCTTCATGAATTTGGACCTTAGTGGTACAGTGTGGCACTTTATGGACCAATTTTACCATACACTGTGCTATGAATGAACCTAGAGGAGGCAAATATAATCAAGTTGCTACCTTTATTGGCTAACTAAGCAGATTTAGGATGAAAGCTTTCAAGAACTTTCAGGTCTCTTCCTGTGCAGAGAATTGTCATAAAGTGTCACATTGTCACACCAAAACATGAAGAGTTGTTTTTCAAATACTATTTATTTTACAGAAAAATTACTATTGTAACATACAGGCAGATTTGAATTTATTTACATTATGTCTTAAAGTGACAGGTCCACTTTGAATTGAACTTTTATCCCCTTAGATGCTAGAGAGGGCTCCAACGAATTGCAAAGCAATATAATGGAGACCTCTTTAGCATTCAAGGGGTTTAAAAGTCCCATTTAAAGGGATAGTAATACTTAAATATTACTAATCAACATATTGTAGCTATGGTAAAAAGATCTGATTTGTCTCTAGGTTCATCTCTCAAACCTTTATGGTTTGAGAGATAAATGAACGTAAAGTTCCCCCCTCCCTCCCCCTTCCCTGAAGTCAGCGTTGTACTGACTGCAGGGATATCCGGTCTGACTTTCATCAGGCGGCTCTGCAGCAGAGCCGTGATCGCGTTAGTGAACAAGAATTATTTCACTGAAATGGCCTTCTACCTGTGCTTGCAAACCAAGCACATGTAGTAGACCGTTTCAGTGAAATAATTATTTTTTACTAACGCGATCTCGGCTCAGCTGCAGAGCCACAAGCCTGTCATACAGGGAAGGGGGAGGGAGGGGGGAACTTTGTGTTCAGTTATGTCTCAAACCATAAAGATTTGAGAGATGAACCTGGGGACAAATCAAATCTTTTTACCATAGCTACAATATGGGAATTAGTAATATTTAAGTATTACTATCCCTTTAAATCAATGGGAATTTTTATTTGTATCAAAAAGTGCAGATGGTTTGCTCCAGAATTACACCTCTTTTGCTTGAAGAGTACAGTACAGGGACATTTCTGTTTCTTGTGAAGTCAGAGTAGCCGTTTTTACCGTTAGTAAACATGAATTTGACATGAACACAGACAACTTCAACTATGTAAAAATAACCAATATTTTTCTCTCTCTCCCCCTCATTAAAACAATTTACATTTTTAGGAATGCAGCTGGGAAACCTCTAACTGTTGGCAAAGTATAGCATTCATGGTGACATGGGCTGCTAAGGGATTTTAAAAGGGTTCCACAGTTATTTAGGTTGGAAACCAGAGTCATTTACAATTGATGATCTCCTGCATGCAGACTCTGGGAATCTATTCCCAGTCCAACATTAGCTATATATCCTAGAATAGTCTTAATCATCAACTCTGACCTGGGAGCTTAAATAGTAAATAGGCTGGAATACCTGACTGGTATAGTGGGAAATAACATGGTCTGGAAGATCTGATTGATCTAGTGGGAGCTAAAGTAGTCTGGACGTCCTGACTGATATAGCAGGAGCTAAAATAGTCTGTAATACCTTATTGATTTAATGATTTTCTCTAATATGAAAAGTCATGGTGCACATGGGAACAAAGCTGCAGTTAGTTCCAGATTAAGGATTTAATGGTATTAGAGCTGAAAGTTATGATAGCTCTATACTAGTGTAAGGGTATAAAATGTTCTGTAGATGCAGTGAATAAGAAGGTTTAAATATTAATACATTTGTATTCAATATTTTGGTTAATATTAAGCAACAAAGTTGTGGCTGTCCTTGTGGTCTGAATAGTAAACTGCTACGTTTCATTCATTACTGATAAGAATGGGTCTATTGTTTTCAATGGGCCTGGAACTGAAGCTCAATCAGCCTCCATGTTATTCAGGGTTTTGCTGCAGATATCTCTTACTATCATATAACGAATTTCATAGTAAGGAATAGGTAAGGTGAATACAAATAAAACCAGAAGGTGGGGGGTAGAAAACACTTGAATTGAGATAGGAGGTGTTAGGTAAGTCCCAAAATATTATTGACGTACATCTAAAGAAGTTTCCAACACATTATAAGGCTTTGGAGATATAAATAATGATTACTGGCAGAAAATGAATATAGGGCATGGAAACACATTTCATGTCATGGAGAGAGGGTATGATCATAAATTAAAACAGACACATCTATTTTGGGATAACAGACCACAGCTTTATTATTTACTCTCATTATTATTGTACTTATTCAAACACCATAATAATTAATTATCAATCAATGTTCATTCCTTAACTGACAGTCCTTGGCAGTCTGCCTCCCTTGAAACCAAGCATGGCCAAATTGTCTGGGCTCATGCTAAATCCCCACATTCTTCAGCACTACAGCTGATCCCACTGTTCGTCAGCACTTACAGCTGACTCCACCATTCTTCAGCACTTACAGCTGACTCCACCATTATTCAGCACTTACAGCTGATTCCACCATAATTCAGCACTTACAGCTGACTCCCAAGGAATTACCCCATTGGCTATACACTTTAGCTTCAATGGGTAACGTCACCTCCCGCAACCTAAGTCTGGGGGAAACTCCCAAAGGGCTTCCACCCGAGGATAAATCCCCTAACTTTACCACTTCAGTTATCGATCTTTGAAAACCATGCAAGGACTATCCACCATCCATACATTCAATCACACCACACAAGGGAGGGAGGGATGCTTCTCTCTGTCCTTTCTTCCACCACACAGCAATCCATTTCCTGTTGCCAACCTCATTTAAGCCCTTCTTCTAAACTCCTCCGTATTACCCACACTTCCTGCCAGGATCAACCCTCCTCCTGATATGCTTCCCCTCCTGTACCCTGCAGTACCTTCCGGGGAATTTCTTGTCATGGAGAGAGGGTATGATCCATAAATTAAAACAGAAGCATCTATTTTGGGATAACAGACCACAGCTTTATTATTTACTCACATTATTATTGTACTTATTCAAACACCATAATAATTAATCAACAATCAATGATCATTCCTTAACTGACAGTCCTTGGCATTCTGCCTTCCTTGAAACCAAGCATGGCCAAATTGTCCGGGCTCATGCTAAATCCCCACATTCTTCAAAACTACACCTGATCCCACTGTTCATCAACACTTACAGCTGACTCCACTATTCTTCAGTACTTACAGTTGACTCCACCATCATTCAGCACTTACAGCTGATTCCACCATAATTAAGAACTTACAGCTGATTCCACCATAATTCAGCACTTACAGCTGACTCCCAAGGAATTACCCCATTGGCCATCCACTTTAGCTTCAGTAGGTAACATCACCTCCCGCAACCTAAGTCCGGGGGAAAACTCCCAAAGGGCTTCCGCCCGAGGATAAATCCCCTAACTTTACCACTTCAGTTATCGATCTCTGAAAACCATTCAAGGACTATCCGCCACAAGGCCTGACTGTCAATACCTTGAACAGTTCGGCCCCCATCCACCATGCCCAACTGTCACTGCAGTGACCAGCCGGTCTACACACCCCTAAATCTATGGCCATGCCCCCACTCCAAACAACACACACCTCCCAAAAAGGGGGATATCCCCCAAGGACCAACCAGCCTACAAACCCACAAAACCGAATACTACCAAACAAAATCACCACACCAGAAAACAAACGGACAACACAACAGCCATGCAAACACACCCAACACAAACAGCCGGTGCAGAAAAAACAAGCCACCAGTAGAACCTACAACAGTCGCAGAACCAATAGCACAGTTCAAGTACTCACATGCACTGAATACTGGTGGGGGGGTTGAGACACCAGGACCACCCATCCAAGGGACAGCCCAGCACATGTGATACCAATAGACAAATAGAAATACAAATGTACATATATTCACAGACATCCCCACCAACCACCTCTCAAGAGACACACTAACCGACACACACACATACCCCAAAACTACAGACAACTCAAACCAGAGCTAGATAAACAGATACACAGTCCCTACCAACCACGCACTGGAGCCAAATCCACACACAGTCAACCTATTTCCACAGAAACACACACGTATAGCTCCAACCACTAGGCCTCAGACCAGCACCCGAACAAGCCATGGACAAGCAATGCACGCCAATATGTGAATCCCAGACACACCCACTTAGGCCATGTACTGGCCACGAAAACAACCACAAAACAACCACCACTGACACCCAAACCATCCCAACACAGATATCCAAAAACACTCAACCCAGGCATCCAGACCCATAACATATGAACAACCAAACCCCAAGAAAAACAACACAGCATCAGTTCCATCAGACACATGACATGCAGCCCATATCCATCATATTGCTACCATACAGGGACCGTAGCCCCAGGACCAGCAGCACCCGGGAATCCACAGGAACGGAAGCAAGATGAAACAGGACCACCATGCCCAGCGCACGAGGCGCCAGGGATCCACAGCACCACCTGAAGCATATATCCTGCTTGCAGTGGGACGGAAGAGCCTCGGCATCACAAACCAACAGGAAACTGGAATGGACACGACCACCATGTCCCCACAGGCTGCAGCAAGGCGCACCCAGGCACTCACCAGGTCGCGCCCCTGCACAGGAAGGACACCTCCCTGAAACGGGGCCCGAAGGAAGCCAGCCCGCCAGACCCCAGCTGGAAAGGAAAAACAGGCCACAACAGGATCCGATCACAACAACCAGCTCCATCGGGGAACCGACAGGCCGTAAAACCACACCTCATTTATGCCCGAGAGAAGAGACCCTCAGTGTCACGGCACCCGAAGATACTCCACAGCCTCCCACCTGTGCTGCAGGCCTGAGAAGGGCATCCACCTGCCACGTCAGCCAGGACACTAGTAGGGAAAGGACCCTCCATACAACTGCAGACTCTATTCATTCCTAGGCATCTCCAATAGGAAAACCAACTGGAAGCCGTGTGGCACCTCCCATTCCCTGCAACACCCCCCAAGACAGCCCATGCTCAACTCCAGCCCGGACCCCCATCCACCACCATATACAACACTCCGCCATCCCATTGTACACAGAACACAAGGACATTTCCCTCGAGGAAGCTTGGCACAGAAGATGCCAGCCGGTACGACCATTTGGATCCACAGGGAAAGCAAACAAAACAGGCTTCCCCATATGCACCCCCCATGCAACCACCCTGTGTCTGGTAGTGAATGTATGAAAATTGGAGTAAAATCGGTCCTGACCCAACCTGAAATGTGCCCCAGTACCTGTAGAAATTAATACTCTAGGCTGCACCAAAATAAAGGCAACATTTGTGAGTAAAATGTAACGCCAGGTATAATCTGTCCTTAATGGACGTACATATTCATACACATACACACATATATACAAATATATATACATATAGACATACACATATATACACATATACATACACACAGACATACATACATATCCAGAGGGAGATCTAAAAAAAAAAACTGTCCGACTGATCAGAGAAAGAACTGACCAGAAAGGCTGGCAATTGAAGATAACGCCACGTCCGAACAATAAATGTTGCAAAACAAGTGTACAAATATGAAGTTAACGTGAATATTTTAAACGCCTGAAAAGCAGAAGAACCCCCCACATATGGTGTCAAAAGGCTAGAGAGAATATGGTTACAAAGCAATCGCAACAAAACTTCCTAAATTCGTCAATATTTTCTTGCACCCAACGGTCAATATTACTCCACCTCCAATAGCTGGCATTACATGCAAAAAAAGCCAACATTACATGGCTCAAAATGAATGAAATGCATAATAACCCCACCTTAAAGACAATCTACATGGAAACTCCATTTTTATAAATCTCCCCCATCGTGATACAACGTGTGCAAAAGAATGTGTGCAGGTACTTAGACCCGCAGAATATAAGCAGACATATGTGGAACGTGACTAATGACTGCAGAAATATTCCCATGCGTTGGGAATGTCATTGACAATTCTCTAGTACATATACATCCCCCCCACAATGTCAATCAGCTCCGCCCACCGCATGAGACAATCAGTCACCGCACAGATCTGCACAACACAATGGATAATGGTGGAAATCTCCCCAGGTCAAAAACGCAGCAAGTGGCTAACCAGGGAGCCATCCACCAACTATCCCCCTTTTAACTTCATTTATTTATCCATTAATTATTATTATTTTGTTTTTTATTTTGTTTTTATATCAGCCATATACATCCATATACATATATAGACAACATCCCATACCAATAAACTACACATACACATCTAGTCCCCGAAAAATACCCTAATTAAAAAGGGGGAATATACACCACCTGTCTTCAACTTTTTTTTTTTTTTTTTGAGGCAAGGTGCTCCCGAAGCCCAGTGAGACCTAGCCAACCATACACAAAGACAAGCACACATCCACATAACCTAGCACACAGACCGTTTTTTGTTTTTTTTTAAGGTTTGTTTTGGCCTTATTGGGCCTCATCAGTGTAATGTAGATGATTTCTCTAGGCACTGTGAACAAGGGATTCACATCTGGATTCCTCTTTTACCCTTAGGGGATTTATGATCACCTGACCAGAGCTGTTCATAGGACGGTGTAGCAACAGTGCCACTGTAAAATTTTGAAACAAAGCACAAAACAAAATTAAGGTAAGGTAAATAGGAGGTAATTTTTATGAGGTGGTACTTCTCTTTTAACCACATTGTCTTCCATGCATTTCTTCGCAATATATGTTGAACACCTGTCTAGCGTCCAAGAGTTTTATTAAACTTGCCTGTAAAGGGAGATTTGTAACTGGCCAATTCAGAGGCCTTCTGCACAAAAGAAAACTTCAGGAACAAACCAACTGTGCCATAGGAGTGAAATAAAAAATTGTGAAATTCCAACTGATTTAAAGGGCGTTTTAAACCCTTGAATGCTGTTAAGATTTAATTGTCCTCTGTTGTGCAGCTGGTTTGTGCAGAATTGCTTCTTTTCTTTTTCTTTCTGTGCATATGAATATTCACTGGGAGCTACAGCAGTGTATTAATGGAAACATTAATCTGCTACAAGAGCAGGTATCTAATACAGGAATAATGGGCCACACCTACAGCCTAACATAGTGACCCTCAATTGGGCTCCCTAGACAAATACCTAATGGGAAATCCAACCCTGTACATGCTCACATTTCATATAAACCTAAGCTTATTCACTTGTCATGATCACAGAAGCAGCAAGGAGCCATACTAAAGAGTAAAGCGCTTGACCCATACACAAAATTCCGATCTGGATTATATCAATTACACCACACGGGCCAAACAAAATGTACCCAAATTCCCACTGAATTCAAAGGGACATTTAACCCCTTAAATTCTAGAGAGGTTTTCAAAGTATCCTATATAATAATTCTCTAAGATGTTTATCAGAAGCTGTCATGAGCAGTAGAGACTGCTCGAATGCACAGAATGTTGGGAGCACGGAATGCTGGGAGCACAGAATGCTGGGAGAACAGAATGCTGGGAGTTCTGTGCTGGGAGAATTCTGTGCTTTAGGACAGTCTCTACAGTGCATGACTGCTTCAGTGGCAGGAAGCAGAGCAGGACAGGCCTCCTAACCCTTTGAGTGCCAGAGGGGTACCCCTCTGGCACTCAAAGTGTTAACATCACCTGGACACTAATAGATTCATAATGCATTAAAGACCTCTGTAGCATTTATGTAGTTAAAAATACTTGATATCAAAGGGATCCCATCCCCCATGGTGTGGTTGGTATGCACCAGAAATGCTCAGTTTTATCTTCAGTTAATTTTTTGTTGTTTTTCCCTTTATTGAATGCTTATATGTGACATAATGAAGCCAAACACTGTCAGGGAGCAGATTTCTCTTTTGTGACTGTGCACAAGGTAAATTCAATGGGCATTACCATTCCAATGTGGTGGTCTGCATATTTTCCAGGTAATTCATGCCTGCTGTTTTTGCTCACATTGATAACTTCACAGAACACTTGCCCTGGCAGCACACAGTGGGTAGGATATGATGTTATGGCCCCTCTGGCTGTTGGCGATATGTCAGGCACGCCTGGTATTCTCATCAATGGAGTAGTGGTTATAGTCTGGTACAAATAAGCACAGGGCAGGGCGTACACAAACATGCCTTATTTGAAAATATTATAACCAAACTTGGCCCAGCAAAATGATGCAGCAGCTGCAAATATATTAATTGTAGATTAACTTTTTGAATAACTAAATTATGCTATAGCGCAGATCAATTTTTTTAAGAAATGAGATACATTTGAGCAGTCCCCCTAAGGCAGATATTATTTATTTATTTATTTTTGCTTTATACCCATTTAAGGACCAGAGGGTATTCACATCCCTCTGGCCTTTCAAGGGGCAAACCTTTGAGTGTGAGAGATGTGATCAACGGCAAAGTAAGAGTGGGCTTCCTTTTTCCCAGTAACTCCACTTGTGTTTTCTTGCCCCTAGCAGATAAGAGAGACACCACACTTTAGCCCACCAATAATGAGAAATGTTTGCTCCGGTTATGCAAAAGAATCTACTGGGAGGGCAACCAGCTTCCACTAATCTCTTGTGGAACTACAATTCCCATCATCTTCAGTCAGCCTTTGGATGAAGATACGAGTTGTAGTCCAACAAAATCTGGAGAGATGCAGGTTTCTTACTTCCAGTGCAAAGACAACTGCAATGTATTCTGGGTAAATCATTATACAAAACTAATTCTAGTCATCTATATCCTATTTTTTTGGGGGGGGATTCCTCTCTGCAAGCCCTTTATTTACCCCTGGCTCTCCTCTGGCACTCAAAGGGCTAAAAATAAATGATTTTGTTAAAACAGTGATTTCCAAACTGGGAGTTTTGTGATGCTCTTTGGCGGTGGGGGGCCCAAGGCTTTGTTTCATCACCAAACATCCACATTACTATACAAGAGGACAGTATTCATGTTGATCAAAGTGATCATTGTTGGAAGTTTGTGAAGGACAGGCTGAACAAACAGGTGTGGACAGGAACATGTGCCATTTTGGATCCTGATAGGTTCTATTTGGAGCCTACCTATATTGGTTTGTAGAAACATCTATAGCAAAGAAGATTATATTTGATTAAATGATTCCATCAAACCATACAACAAAAAAAAAGAACAATTTATATATACTTGCAAAGGTTTGTGTTAATTTCAATAAATGAGGAGGGGCATCAAGGTTTGGTGAAAAACAACAGAGTGATGTCATGTGAAAGGGCTTTGGAAACACTGTACTTAATTGCATTTCCTTCCATGGCATAAGACTATGGACTTATGCAGGAAACCAAAGATGATCAATTCTGGGACTCACCAGCTGCACCAGTGGGGATAAATAACATTTTCCCAAATTCCCATTGATGTAAATGTTGCTTTTTTCACACCAACAAATCTAGAGAGGTTTCCAGTGCATTGAGAAGTAATGCACTGGAGGAGACCTATCTAGCATTCAAATGGATAAAACTCCCGTTGTCCCCTATAGTAATTAGTGTGCTTTGGAATCGCTCTTCTTCAGCTTCTTGAATGAGGTCCTGAACGAAACATTCTCACATAACTATTTTTTTGAGCTGAATGGCCCTGTGTCTGCTTAAAATCTTGGTGTGAAGCTTTTGTGCAGTAATACTTGATGGACACATGTCTTTTTCAGCATCATCAACTACGATAATATGTATATTATTATGTTACTATGTTAAATGGAAGCTTTGCACTACATGAGCCAAGGGCAAGGTAGTTCTTGAGAACACTGACATTTTTGGGTATGCCATTCCTCTTCTCCCCCAGGCGCAAACTTTTTGGAAACTGAGAGCAGAGGAAATAAGGGCAGAACTATTTATTGCATTATATCTGCTATATATATATAGCATCAATGTTTGGTACAGAACCTGAGGAGTTCTGTGCCATAATGTACTAAGGCAATGGCATACAAGCACAGGTGGAGTTTAAGCAAAAATATATCTAGGTGTAGATCATGTGCTGAACCCTGGTTTTGTACAATCCCCTTAGTAACTAGATTAGAGATTAGCTGTGCAACTGTGTATCAGCTCTTATCAGTTGTTTTATAGGTCAAAAATCTGACCCTCATGGCTGACAGGTGGACTTCACATGGTTTATGTCATGAGCTTCAGTTCTTCCCATATGCACCTACAGATTGGATTTATAGATTACAAACATTGTTGTATACTTTTGAGAAGTATATTGAATCCTTGTTAGGGGGTATTGATTATCAAAGCTGCTTTTTTAACCCCCATAAGGACTGGGAAAATCTGGGAAAAAGCAATTCTGACCTTTTTGACTATATCTTTGTTCAACAGTGTTTTCCCTCTAAGTATTTTATTTCAGCCACACAAATTATATACCATTTTTTCATGCACAAGCAGGGCTTTCTTTTTATACCACACTTATATGGATAACCCACCATTTATTTTATTGAAATTAAAGAAAACTGTGAAACAAATTTAAAAAAGCCCACCATTTTTATTGGTTCTCTTTTGCTCATATAGGTACAATAGGTTAATTTTTATGGAGACTGCAAAAAGGTATGAATGGTCATTCATGCCTGCAAAATGCACAGTTTTAGGGGGAACACTGTCCCTCTGGGGTGAAAATCCCCATGTCCCTCTTTCTCTCCCTATTTTGCCACTTTTTTTACATATATGTTTGTATCTTGTATATAAGTGTATTACTTTGTCAACAACAGTGAAACTGCCACTAATGTTTGTTCGAACTATGTAAGATGTGTTCATTGGTTTGTTTAAACCAGATATGTTAGCTTGCTCAAATTTATATTAGAAAAAAAAAAGTTGCTCTTTGCAGATCACTAATTAAACTGCTTTCATCCAGCTCCCAGCTCCAGCGCTGAAGGGTTTAATACCTCAAGCTCTGGCCTCAGTTTCTTCCTTTGATTGTCTGGTCTCTGCTTCTCTCTCCCTTACTTCCATAGTAAGGAAGAGAGAGGCAGAGAACAGTCACAAAGGCAATGCGTAAAACATATTGCCTATGTGAATGAAAAAGCCAGTACATGTGACCAATATAGGAGTGATCACATGCACTGGCAGGGCAGAGAAGGACTGAAACTGCGCATTCCAGTCCTGGAGTGCACAGTTTCCGCCTCTGCAGAATGATAGTGTGCACTGAGGCACGCTACTATCATTTAATTCTTGACATGCCAGGACTGTCATGGGTCCTTATGGGAAGTTTACCCATGACTGCCCTGTCACGTCATGGGTCCTTAATGGGTTACTAAAACCTGGTGTCCCTTTTGATTTCAGTGCGTCTATGGAGGGATTTTTTATTTTTCATTTAGACTTTTCAGTTATAGTGACACATATCACATATAAAGATCCTTCTGCCTTCACATAGCCATTTAATACAAATGTTACGTCCCCTTTAAGCAGCAGTCAGTCACCGCTCTCCCGTAAAATCTCTGATGACAAACAAAGAGACAAACTAACATCAGGTGGAATATGCACCAAGGTGTAATAAAGCAGAGATGACTTCTCCAGTGATACAACTTCTCCAGTTCCTATGTTATTCTATGGACCCAATGAATTAAAGGGATAGTAATACTTCGTTTTAACTTTATATTATTTTGTAGGCATTAAAAAAACATGAAGAATGATATAAGTCTTATCTCTCAAACCTTTATGGTTTAAGAGATATTCAAAAGCAAAGTTCCCCTTCCGCCCCTTTTACCTAGTGTAAGCTATCTCTTCTCAGATGTGGAATGCAGTCCATAGACCAGACAGATAACAGAAGGGGACACTCTTATTCCTATGAAAACGATGAAATCCCTGCGCCCCTTGACAAGCTTTTCAGGTTTTTCCCTTATCTTAATTGAAGATTGTCCCTCTCTGCAATCTACCTGGGCACCTCCCTTCTGCTCTGGCTGAGCAGTGTTACATCAGTAAAAGGGGCAGGAGGGGGACACTTTGTCATTGAATTACTCTTGAACTACAACTCTGACAGAATTGAAATAACACTCTCCAAAGTCCAAATACTATGGTGATTAATTAGAGCTGCTTTTAATATGAAACATTACTATCCCTTTAAGCTTTCTCCAACTTGGGAGATCTTGGTGTATAGGGTCTATAGAATAACATAGGAACTGGAGAAGTGATATCACTGGAGAAGTGATCTACTCTTTATCATCTCTTTAACATGCCTTAGTACATAACCCCTCTGATGTGCTAAACTGCTTCAGCGTATCAAATATCGAAACTTAGAATTTAAACAGTCACCCTTCAGTATTACTAATCCCTATAGTAAAGCCCTACTAAAAAAAAACGTATTGCCCCCGGTGTCATCTCTCAAACCTTTATGGTTTGAGAGATGAACGCTTCTAAAGTTTCCCTCTCCCTCCCCCGTAGTCAGCATTCTAGCTGACTGAAGGGAAGAGAGTCGTACGACTTTCAGGCGGCTCTCCAGCACAGCCTGATCGCGTTACTAAAAAAGAAAACTTTCACTGAAATGGTCTTCTACGTGTGCTTGGTTTGCAAGCACACGTAGAAGACCGTTTTAGTGAAAGTTTTTTTTAGTTAACACGATTGCGCCTCTGCTGCAGAGCTGCCTGATGATCTATGACCGGATTTCCCTTTAGTCAGCTACAAAGATAACTTCGGGGAAGGGGGAGGGAGAGGGCAACTTTAGAAGCGTTGATCTCTCAAACCATAAAGGTTTGAGAGATGACACCGGGGGCAATACGTTTTTTTTAGTAGGGCTTTACTATTGGGATTAGTAATACTTAAGTATTACTATCCCTTTAATTCCCTGTTGTGTCTCCTTCAGAGTCACAATAGTTATAGCACATGGGAACAAACATCACCAGTTCCTGTTAGTGCACACTAAGGTCTCTGCTTAACCTCTTAAGAATCAATCTGGTCAGGAAGCGAGTGATTAAAAAAAGTATATGTAATAAATACAAATAATGAGTAGAACATTTTAAAAATATGTTGAGAACACCTGTATGTGTTTCTTTGTCCAAATGGAACCATTTCTTCAGGAGGATGGTCTATACACAGAACACAACAAAGATTCAATATTCTCCTACTATGTTCCTCACAGTGAAATCAGACAAAAGCTAGCACTTACTGAACAACCCACAATATAATATATACAACAACTAGCATAGTGTACCACACAGTGGATTCATCAGTCAGTACTGAAATAAACCTCCTAACCCTCATGAACAAAATTAGAATTCAATTTGTGTATAATATATGTATAATTGTAATTGAATATAAACAGGGCTATAGCTATGATAATTAACCCTGTTTAACAATAACTACTGAAAATCTAATATTTCAGGAGAATTGTGAAATATATTTGTTGTTGTTTTATAAATAGTACTACTTTTTTCCCTATTTTTTATATTTGTGTACTTTCTTTTTTTATTATTATTTATATTTTTATTATTATGATTGCAAATTTTTTTGGATATTTTATTCATTTAATTGTGTGTTACTATGAAATAAATATAACAACTATGAATGATAAAAGTTAGTATGTAACTGTCTAGTGTTTGTGGATAGCCAGCAATGCATCTTGTAACTAAAAAACATCAACTGAATTTTTAGTCAGATATTCTCTTTCCACTGGGCACTGAGAAAAAATGCTTAAAGATCTATTCCAGTCCCAAAAATGTCAACCTTGCACCTACCAATGGCATGCATTACCCTGTTTCTTATCACATTGTGCAGCTGCTTGAGTAACGAAACAAGGACTCATGGCTGTACAACAAGAAGAGATGCATCGATTTATTAGGGCCACAGCCTACCAGATTAAATGTATATTTCCAACTTCCATTCTCTCTTAACTTCCCTTATTATCTTCTCCCCTATCACTTCCTCCCTTATACAACATTCCTCCTGAAATTCCCTCTCTCTCCATTGTTCCACTACTTTTCTCATCTCTCTGCTCTGCCAATCAATTCCCAACACTCTTAAGATCCCCCTAACACCAGAATCATCATAGAATACAACCCAATGGTCTTAGCAGCCCTCAAATGATCTTAGAATTCACCCAAGACTCAAGATATCTAGCCACTGCTATCACATTCCCCTTATATCTCCCTTTTTCTCTCTCTCTTTGTCTCTCTTAGGATACCCACGACTCAAGATATCCAGCCACTCATATCACATTGCCCTTATCTCTCCCTTTCTCTCACTCTCTCTCTCTATTTGTCTCTCTTAGGATCCCCAAGACTCAAGATATCCAGCCACTCATATCACATTGCCATTATCTATCCCTTCCTCCCTCTTTTTTGTCTGTCTTCCTTCCTTTGTGCTTCCCCACAAAGCCTTTCACCCTTCCTCTCTTATTCTCTACTCACTGCTATTCTATTTTTCACTTGCCTCTTTTATTCACCATGCCCTCTTAATCACCAATTTCTCCCATATTTATAAGTACATCAATTACTATCTTGCAGGATTTATTCTATAACCTTAAATTGTTTTGGCATATCTAAAACTTCATTCAAAACTGACCATTAGTGATGAGCGAGCACCCCAATGCTCGGGTGTTCGGGAGCTCTGACCGAGCGCCCCCGGAGGCTCGAGTGCTCGGCCGAGCACCCGAGCCCCATTGAAGTCAATGGGAGGACTCGAGCATTACACCAGGCACCCCCTGCTCTGATGAGGGGAGGGTGCCTGGTCCATAGGAAAAGGGCAGAAAATGATGGAAACACCACAGAAATGGTTCAGGGACAGCATAGGGAGGATGTCTGGATGCATCTTGGACTCCAACATCGCTGCTGGGAACGATCTTTCGCCCGTAGTACGCCATTTTTACAGACTGACCGTAAAACACACAAAAAGGAAGATAAAAACGACTTTAGGCGAAAAATTGTTACCAAACAGTATTTGCTGTATATTTACTTGTATATCATCTGCAAATTCTGCAAAAAATGTCATTGATTTTTCTGAACTGAGGCCATGATTAAGAGGGAAACGTGCGCAGAGGCAAATTCTCCCAAAAATGTCATCGATTTTTCTGAACTGAGGCCATGATTAAGAGGGAAACGTGCGCAGAGGCAAATTCTCCCAAAAATTTCCTTGATTTTTCTGAACTGAGGCCATGATTAAGAGGGAAACGTGCGCAGAGGCAAATTCTCCCAAAAATTTCCTTGATTTTTCTGAACTGAGGCCATGATTAAGAGGGAAACGTGCGCAAAGGCAAATTCTCCCAAAAATTTCCTCGATTTTTCTGAACTGGGGCCATGATTAAGAGGGAAACGTGCGCTGAGCCGACCATCTAAAACATTATGGGTGAGGGTCTGCTGCGGAGCTGACCATCCTAAACATTATATGCGAAGGCCCGCTAGTGAGCTGACGCTATAAAACATTATATGAGAGGGCCCGCTAGAGAGCTGACCCAATAAAACATTATATGAGAAGGCCCGCTGGTGAGCTGACCTATACAAAAATTGTCAAACTGCGCCCGCTGGTGAGCTGGCCCTATATAAAAATTATATCACTGGGCCCGCTGGTGAGCTGGCCCTATATAAAAATTATATCACTGGGCATATGGAAGAGAGTCAACCATATACCCGTTTTTTGGGTGGAAGGGGTGAATGGGAATACAGAGTATTCCCATCATTGTAAATAACATATATAAAGTGAGTTTATGTTCCCCCGGGGCTTTCCTCCAGTGGAGTGGAGAAGTCAGGGGAAATCCAGGCCTTGTTCATTTTTATAAGTGTCAACCTATCAGCATTTTCGGTGGAAAGGCGGATACGCTTATATGTTATGATGCCACCAGCAGCACTAAATACCCGCTCAGACAGAACGCTGGCGGCAGGGCAGGCCAGCACCTCCAAGGCGTAGAGTGCCAGTTCATACCACGTGTCCAGCTTGGACACCCAGTAGTTGTAAGGCACAGAGGGATCATTGAGGACGCTGACACGGTCTGCTACGTACTCCTTCACCATCTTCCAAAACTTTTCCCTCCTTGTGACACGAGGGTGCTGGCGGGGTGTCATGAAGGTGTCCCACGCCTTGGAGAGTGTTGCCCTGCCTTTGTCGGAACTGCTGTGTGCTCCCCTTTTCTCCCCTTCTCGGTTGGCCAAGGTAGCACGTACTCTGCCGCCAGCGTTGTCAGATGGAAAATTTTGGAGCAATTTTTCAACAAGAACCTTCTGGTATTGCACCATTTTGCTTGTCCTCTCCACCGGAGGAATGAGAGATGAGAAATTCTCTTTGTAGCGGGGGTCCAGAAGGGTGAACACCCAGTAATCCGTGTTGTCTAAAATGCGTATAACGCGTGGGTCACGGGAAAGGCAGCCTAACATAAAGTCAGCCATGTGTGCCAGAGTACCAACAGGCAAGATTTCGCTGTCCTCACCAGGAGGATGACTCTCAATCTCCTCATCCTCTTCCTCCTCTTCTGCCCACCCACGCTGAAGAGATGGAACTAAAGTTCCATGGCTACCCTCTGTAGCGGAGGCAACCGTGTCTTCCTCCTCCTCCTCCTCCTCCTCAGCCTCCTCCAATTGTCGCTGAGAAGATGAAGTGAGGGTGCTCTGGCTATCACCTTGTGTAAGCTCTTCCTCCCGCATTTCCACCTCTTCCACATGCAAAGCGTCAGTTTTAATTGTGAGCAGCGAGCGTTTCAGTAGACACAGAAGTGGGATGGTTACACTGATAATAGCGTTATCGCCGCTCACCATCTGTGTCGATTCCTCAAAATTGCGTAAAACCTCACAGAGGTCTGACATCCATTCCCACTCCTCACTTCTGATTACAGGAAGTTGAACGGAGAGGCGACGACAGTGTAACAGCTGGTACTCCACTACTGCCCTCTGCTGCTCACAAAGCCGGGCCAACATGTGGAAGGTGGAGTTCCAGCGCGTGCTCACGTCACACAGCAGCCGGTGAGCTGGCAATTGTAAGCGCTGCTGCAGCTTCAACAGGCCGGCTGAAGCTGTAGATGACTTACGGAAATGTGCACACACGCGGCGCACCTTTGTCAAGAGATCATGCAAATTGGGGTAGGTTTTTAGAAATCGCTGAACCACTAAATTAAATACATGCGCTAGGCATGGTACGTGTGTGAGCTTGCCGAGCTCCAAAGCCGCCACCAAGTTACGCCCATTATCACACACAACCATGCCTGGTTGCAGGTTGAGTGGCGAGAGCCATTGCTCGGTCTGGTGACTAATCCCCTGCAACAGCTCTGAGGCCGTGTGCTGTTTGTCCCCAAGGCAGATCAGCTTCAGCACGGCCTGTTGACGCTTCCCCACTGCAGTGCTACACTGCTTCCAGCTACCGGCTGATGGGTGAGTGGCGCTGCGCGCAGAGAATTCGGAGGTGGAAACGGAGGAGGAGGAGCCAATAACGTAGGTGCTGGCGGAAACCCTGATGGAGGTAGGGCCCGCAATCCTCGGCGTGGGTAGCACCTGTGCCATCCCAGGGTCCGAGTCGCTCCCAGCCTCCACGACATTCACCCAGTGTGCCGTCAGGAAAATGTAGCGTCCCTGGCCACAAGCACTTGTCCATGTGTCAGTCGTTAAGTGGACCTTCCCAGTAACTGCGTTGGTCAGGGCACGGGTGATGTTACGGGACACATGGTGGTGTAAGGCGGGGACGGCACACCGGGAAAAGTAGTGGCGGCTGGGGACTGCGTACCGAGGGACAGCTGCTGCCATCAGGCTGCGGAAGGACTCAGTCTCCACAAGCCTAAATGGCAGCATTTCGATGGCCAGTAATTTGGAAAGGTGTGAGGTTAGTGCTATGGCCTGTGGGTGGGTGGCTGGGTATTTTCGCTTGCGCTCAAATGCCTGGGGTAACGACATTTGGACGCTGTGCTGGGACAGGGAAGTGGATGTGGTCGCTGATGGTGCTTCAGATGGTACAGGTGCAGGGCGGGAGGTATGCGGGCCTGCGCCTTCGACAGGCGATTGGCCGGCACCGAAAACAGGGGAAGAGGAGGCAGTGGTGTGGCCTGCAGACACAGATTGGCGATCCGGGCGTTCCTCCCACTTATTACGGTGCTTGGATGCCATGTGTCGGATCATGCTGGTGGTGGTGAGGTTTCTAGTGTTCATGCCTCGGCTCATTCTGGTGTTGCACAGGTTGCAAACTACAATTCTTTTGTCGTCCGCACTTTCCTTAAAAAAACGCCATACCGCGGAAGACCTACCCCTTGGCAAGGGAGATTTACGCAAGGGGATGCTCCGTGGAACATTTGCGGGCCGGTTTGGTGCGGTCCGCCTTCTCTCTGTAGCCACACCACTGCCTCTTCCAGCCTGTTGCGGTGCTGCAGATGGCTCACCCTCAGGACTGCTGTCATCGCTCGGCTCTACACTTCCCAGGTGGGGTCAGTCACCTCATCGTCCACCAAGTCCTCCTCCACTTCCTCACTCTGATCATCCTCCTCATGTCTTGATCCCACCACATACTCAGTCATTGACAACTGTATATCTTCCTCCTCATCAAGGTCTTGAGACAGTAATAGTGGTTGATTTAATGGCAACTGTGTCTCATCATCATCATCATCCACTTCCTTTGACCTTAAATGCCGTTCACCTCTGTCATCTTCTTGTGATTGGGTACCCTCTAGAGGTTGTGAATCAGGGCACAAGATGTCATGTTCCTCTGCAAGCGTGCTTGGAGAGAGGTTCAAATTAAGGATTGGTGATGAGACGAGCTCCTCACTATATCCCAGTGTGGGATCACTTCTTTGACCAGATCCTCTATGGTGGGAGGAAGGATGATCAGAGTGAGGATTATGTTGACCAGACTCTTGGCTACTGAGAGTGGACTTGGTGGAAGACAGGGTGGTGCTTAACCGACTGGAAGCAGTATCAGCTGACATCCAACCGACCACCTGTTCGCAGTGGTCGGACCTCGAGAGTGATGTCCTGCGACGCCCTGTAAACTGAGACATGAAGCTAGGTATGGTGGATGTCTTTCTGTCTTGTGCTCTGGCACCAGGCGCAGTTTCTACGCGTCCTGACCCGCGCCCTGAACTATCAGGATCACGTCCACTTCCCCGTCCCTTTTTACCCGCCTTCTTCATATTACACGGAATATGTGCTGCAAATCTGCAACTTTGCACAGTAAACAGAATGTGCTTCTTAACTGCGGCTACGCACAGTGAATGGAATATGTGACTTTGATATTTTACAGTTTGAACACTTAACAGAATGTTCTCCTATTCTGAAACTTTGCACAGTAAACAGAATGTGCTTCTTAACTGCGGCTCGGCACAGTGAATGGAATATGTGACTTTGATATTTTACAGTTTGAACACTTAACAGAATGTTCTCCTATTCTGAAACTTTGCACAGTAAACAGAATTTGCTTCTTAACTGCGGCTACGCACAGTGAATGGAATATGTGACTTTGATATTTTACAGTTTGAACACTTAACAGAATGTTCTCCTATTCTGAAACTTTGCACAGTACACAGAATGTGCTTCTTAACTGCGGCTACGCACAGTGAATGGAATATGTGACTTTGATATTTTACAGTTTGAACACTTAACAGAATGTTCTCCTATTCTGAAACTTTGCACAGTAAACAGAATGTGCTTCTTAACTGCGGCTACGCACAGTGAATGGAATATGTGACTTTGATATTTTACAGTTTGAACACTTAACAGAATGTTCTCCTATTCTGAAACTTTGCACAGTAAACAGAATGTGCTTCTTCACTGCGGCTCGGCACAGTGAATGGAATATGTGACTTTGATATTTTACAGTTTGAACACTTAACAGAATGTTCTCCTATTCTGAAACTTTGCACAGTAAACAGAATTTGCTTCTTAACTGCGGCTACGCACAGTGAATGGAATATGTGACTTTGATATTTTACAGTTTGAACACTTAACAGAATGTTCTCCTATTCTGAAACTTTGCACAGTAAACAGAATTTGCTTCTTAACTGCGGCTACGCACAGTGAATGGAATATGTGACTTTGATATTTTACAGTTTGAACACTTAACAGAATGTTCTCCTATTCTGAAACTTTGCACAGTACACAGAATGTGCTTCTTAACTGCGGCTACGCACAGTGAATGGAATATGTGACTTTGATATTTTACAGTTTGAACACTTAACAGAATGTTCTCCTATTCTGAAACTTTGCACAGTAAACAGAATGTGCTTCTTAACTGCGGCTACGCACAGTGAATGGAATATGTGACTTTGATATTTTACAGTTTGAACACTTAACAGAATGTTCTCCTATTCTGAAACTTTGCACAGTAAACAGAATGTGCTTCTTCACTGCGGCTCGGCACAGTGAATGGAATATGTGACTTTGATATTTTACAGTTTGAACACTTAACAGAATGTTCTCCTATTCTGAAACTTTGCACAGTAAACAGAATTTGCTTCTTAACTGCGGCTACGCACAGTGAATGGAATATGTGACTTTGATATTTTACAGTTTGAACACTTAACAGAATGTTCTCCTATTCTGAAACTTTGCACAGTAAACAGAATTTGCTTCTTAACTGCGGCTACGCACAGTGAATGGAATATGTGACTTTGATATTTTACAGTTTGAACACTTAACAGAATGTTCTCCTATTCTGAAACTTTGCACAGTACACAGAATGTGCTTCTTAACTGCGGCTACGCACAGTGAATGGAATATGTGACTTTGATATTTTACAGTTTGAACACTTAACAGAATGTTCTCCTATTCTGAAACTTTGCACAGTAAACAGAATTTGCTTCTTAACTGCGGCTACGCACAGTGAATGGAATATGTGACTTTGATATTTTACAGTTTGAACACTTAACAGAATGTTCTCCTATTCTGAAACTTTGCACAGTAAACAGAATTTGCTTCTTAACTGCGGCTACGCACAGTGAATGGAATATGTGACTTTGATATTTTACAGTTTGAACACTTAACAGAATGTTCTCCTATTCTGAAACTTTGCACAGTAAACAGAATTTGCTTCTTAACTGCGGCTACGCACAGTGAATGGAATATGTGACTTTGATATTTTACAGTTTGAACACTTAACAGAATGTTCTCCTATTCTGAAACTTTGCACAGTAAACAGAATTTGCTTCTTAACTGCGGCTACGCACAGTGAATGGAATATGTGACTTTGATATTTTACAGTTTGAACACTTAACAGAATGTTCTCCTATTCTGAAACTTTGCACAGTAAACAGAATGTGCTGCTAATCTGCAACTTTGCACACTAAACAGAATGTGCTCTAATCTGCAACTTTGCACACTAAAAAGAATGTGCTGCTAATCTGCAACTTTGCACACTGAACAGAATGTGCTCTAATCTGCAACTTTGCACACTAAACAGAATGTGCTGCTAATCTGCGGCTAGGCACAGTGAACAGAATATATGAAGATTTTTTTTTTTATATCTCTGCCCCCCCAAACAAAATAAACTGCTGCCCCCACACACAGTAGTCCTAAAAAGGACTTTTGGGTCTTTTTTTTAACAAACTCGCTTTTCTTCTACCTACACTGACTTTCCCTTCCTATCCTCATCTCTCCCTGGCTAAGACTGAGCCGAACTCGCTGGTCAGGTGCTATACAGCACCCGATCACGGGTTCTGGCCAGCCAATCAGTGTAATGCCAGCAGCCAACATGGCTGCTGGCATTACACTGATGTCAGAGCCTCCCTGCACGTTTATTGGCTGCGCAGCAGCCGCGAAACGTGCGGGGAGGAGACCCGAACATGGCGGGCGAGCACATGCGGTACTCGTACGAGTACCGCCATGTGCCGAGCAGAGCGATGCTCGAGCCGAACCAAGCTTCGGCCGAGCATGCTCGCTCAACACTACTGACCATGTGTCATGTTAGCCAAATTTCCACCATTTGCATAGATAGCCGTTTCTTACACCTTTATTTGTGGAAAAAAGTGAACACAAAAGTTTCTCATTGCAGCACAGAGCTTAATTAACATTTGAACCTCAATGGAAAGCGTCATTACTTGTGTATGGATCAGTCGATTCAAAGCCAAAAGTATACTAACTGCAGTGAGATGTTTTAGAGTTAATCCCTCGTACACCAAAGAGTACCAATTGCAATGATGTCTATCATAGGACCAATGTCTACTAACAGTGACCTTTTTATAACATACTTTTTTATTTGATTTACAATGTTCTAACATATAAAAGAGATTTAACTCTTCTATGCTCTGTGCATAGATCCAGTGAGTTAATGGATGTTGAATAGATGCACAGTGCTAAATGAGTCAAGGGAAGCCAAAGTATTCAGTGGAAGGACATAGAAGCTTCTCTACAGTGTGGTCACCCCAAGGCATGAAATGTATAGAATTTCATTACAAATATTTTTTAATCTAATAGCATTCTAAAGTTCCTTATTTCCCCATCTGACCTAGGTCTGGGAGTGAGGCAAAGCAATAAAAGAGGTGGGCCCCTAACAATTATAAGTATCCTATGCCCTATGATGGGTGCTAAGCTGTGTCTGAGTTCACTGTGATTAATTATATTATTGAAATATTCATAATGAATGTGTTTCTGGTGGTAGAGTATAGATGATTGGCTATAGAGTAAATAAAAGAAGAAAGAACAGCAATAGTAAGGACAATCCTCCTGATGAAATGATCCCATTAGGAGTGAGACAAGTGTAGAGATTTTATTTTCACCCATTATTTTATTCATTAAATAAGATATTTTTTAATCTAATTGTTTCCTGGTCATATTGATTCTTATGAGATCGCACAGAGAATTTAGTGTAACTTCATGAGTGATAATTGTTTTATTAGCAGTTTGAGTCTGAAAGAGACCTACAACAGAAATAAAAGGGTGATTGTTTGTTAAAGCCCTAGGTTTTGATATCTGATAGGCTGAAGCAGTTTAATGCACCTATTTGTTTTAATTTACGAGTTATCTTGTTCTGATAAATAGTTTCAAATGATATGCATAGGCTTTTCTGTTTACGTAACCAAATATGACCCAGAAAGTCTTGATAAATCAAATTAAATCTGACTACATCCTTAATGTCAATATTTATCCATATCTTTCTTGCTGCTATAGGGGATGTTCTAATGGCATTCAGAAAATTAGCAGGGACCACTGAGCCAACAATGGGAGTCAGTATAATTATCCCACTAAATGCATATCAAGCTGCCTACCATGGATGCAAAATGCAGCCCCTTCTAGTTCAGCAGGTCTGCTCCTATTTGAACAAACCTGCCAGAGGGGATTACACTGCAAGCACACAAGGGGTTATGAGTGTAGCAATCACTCTACATCATTGGTATGAAAATAAATCATGTGAATGTTTGCATGAGTTTTTTTTCACATGATAACAAAGTCTACCTCCTTAAAGAACTTGCTTTTCAACTCCAAATATGCATTTATCTCACCTTTCCATGGAAAGAAAGTGACCTAATTTCTACCATGCCTCGATATCGAGATATTTCCCAGGTCTTCCTGTAACTTGCCTACCCACAAAGTTCTTTTTAAAGAAACCATTTGATAAACGTGATTTAGAAAAGAAAATGAATGACAGTTTGTATTAGCCGGAAACCTGTTTATATGTTTGCACTGAGGGGTTTAAATAATAGACCATTTTTGGTAATAGTGACTCCCAAGATCAAAACCATTCATATAAAATTGACATATTGCACAAGATGTCACTAAGGTATTTCTCCGGACCCAGCACGTAAAAAGAGCGCAAAATTTAATATACGTTAAAAGCTGCCTATAGCTTATGATAGCCAAACTACTATAAAAAACAAGTTTTACATTTATTGATACTCATAAAATCTTAGTTTTAATGTATCGATAATCAGGGCCTTATTCAGCAAGCTAATATGGAGCACTTTTGGAGCACTGGAGAATATCAACTGCACCATGAGTGAAAAATGGCAAATTCCCATTGAATGAAATGAGGCTCTTTGTCCCTTGAATGCCCAGTTTTTAAGAAATTAACCTGTATATTTTGTTTCCAGAGTTTGGTACGTCATGCTAATTCCCATCTCAGTATGCTAATTAGCTTTGTTACAGACGAAACATATAATTTCTTGTGCTATTAGAAATGAGCCCAGTGTGCTGGCTCTACTTAGCTTCATTCATAGCACAGTGTGTAGTAACACTGGCCCAGCCCACACACTAATCAACATAAAGTGCCACACTGTGCCACCAATAAATGTTAATGTCTCAAAAACATTTTATATTACAAACAAATGACATGCATAACATATAGGCAGTTTTTAATTCTCTTAGGATTGTTGTTCCACTTAGTTATTTTGGTGTGCATATATAAATCTCTCAGTGCATCACTGCTGGAGTTTGCCTTGTACACCAGTGGCTGCTCCTGCTCTGCAGGGTATGAACTACAGCAGAGGTAGGAAACATTTGGCTTTTCCAGCTGTTGGAGACTACAACTCCCATCTTCCCCAAATGACTGTTAGCTGTTTGGGGATAATAGGAGTTGTAATTTCCAACAGTTGGAAAGTCAAAGGTTGCCTACCTCTGCACTACAGTGTATGAACTCTGTAGTGCATACCATTTGAAAGTAACACCCCCTCATTGTAAACAGCATTAAAAGAAGACTTTTGGGTGTAAGTAGAAAAGTTAATTGGTGTTAGGCAGGCATTAGGATAAGAAATCGACCCCAGCACCTGTTTTCAGAATGAATCATATTTGTATATTGCTCCCTTATCTTTTAGATTTTAATACACCTTAGGAATACAGCTTTACCTCCAACACTGCATGTGTGTGACTCAACTGATGGAGATAGGATTTGTGAGCCAGACCACTGAGTAATTAAATAGCATGTTAAAGTATCATTACTCAATGATTGATAGATATGTAAATGGATATCAGCAGCGTATTTCCCTGTGTGTTTATACATTTGATCTTTGGTAATCAAACGCCTAAGTGTCTAGTAATTAGCAGTTTATAAAGTTTGTTATCTCACCAGCAAACGTGAGCGATCTCAGGATCTTCCCTGCAGACTCAGTTTTCGCAGTTAATTTCCAGGCCTCCAGGACAGGGGGTAATTCTCCAGGTAAGTGAGTTCCTTTATAAACTTACCAGCTACCCACCTATTCCACCCACTCCTGCCCCATTCTGCCTTTTTTTGGGACAAGCCCTCTCTCTTCTCCATCCAAACCTGTCCACTTCTGTTAAGACCCGCAGGCACATTATGATGCAAATCACTTTTCATTTTGAAACTTCCATCCCAGCTCCAGTTATTACTCCGGGGGCTGTGGATATTAAAGGGATAGTAATACTTAAAATGTAAAAAAAATATGTTGTAGGGTTTATCCTTCTGAATAAAACAAGGGTCCCACTGCTGAAATGTGTTTTATTCAAAAGTTATTACAGCTCAAAGTTGAATTTTTTAGGTACAGTATCACAGTGGCCTGAAATTGTACAGTGGCGCTGTTGCTACACCATCCAATGGAGATTTATGGTCTACAGACCAAAGCCACTGTACAACAGCGCCACTGTACAATTTCAGGCCACTGTGATATTGCACCTAAAAAATTAAACTTTATTTGTAATAGCTTTTGAATAAAACACCTTTCAACAATGGGCGTACCCTTTTTTAATCAGGGGCATAAACACTACAATATATATATTTTTACATATTAAGTATTACTATCCCTTTAAAGTTCCCAGGTATGATCATCTGTTAACATTTGTACTGCAAAATACCAGCAAATGCATATATTATACAGTAAAAATGAGTATAATAACAATGATTTTTTTTTTTTTTTTTTTTTTTCTTCTTCAACATGCCAGTAGTCAGGAGCACTGTTAGATTATGGCTGAAGGGGAGCAATGCCCTGTTCTCATATTTAAAAGCCCATGTCTGGCTGGTAGTCTGTGGTATGTATTGGTAGAATACTCTGCTGATCTCCCTAAGGCTAATAGTGCAATTAGATGACTTAGTATATAATAATTCATTAGGTGGATGAAAGCCTTTTAAAAATCTAGAAACACCCTTGTTAATAGTTCTTATAAAAAGCAAAAGTTCATATGTTCAAAGGAAAATTAAATTAATTGTGGGGAACACCAAAAGCACCACAGGGAAAAAAATCACCCAAATCCCCATTGATTTAAATGAAACAAACAATAATAGAAGAGGGTGCCTCATAGGGTAACAACATGTAGATGAAAACAGTATAATAGCAGCAGTCTTCATTCATCATACACATTTGTGAGGCTACACAGAAATTGAAGCAATTGCGCATGCGGAATATTTTGTCACACAGATCTCCCAGAATTCAGATCAGTACCCACTTCTCTGCATAGAAGAAAAACAGCGCAAATGGTCCCCTCTAAGTGTAGTATATCATATCAGAGGCTCTTGAGAAAGTAAGCTGGTCTTACGAAACGCGTAGAGCGGTAACTCTGTTAGAGCGGTATTATCTGTTTGTTTTAAGCAATATTAGCATTGCTATTCTATTGAATTATTTTATTTGTTTATAATAAATTTGTATGCTGATATCTAACCCATTCCTTAGTACTACTGACTTATAAAGTCAATAGGCATAAAGTACACCCACAAACCTAATGATATACAGGGGAGGAGGTCGTACCTCGGAGGAGGAGGAGATGACCTCACCATCAAGATACCGATTAGAGAAGGGGACACCAGTGGAGGAGCCCAGAGAAGCTGTGAGGTGTTAACCTACCTGGGGTTTAAACCAGGCGTGTTGATACTACTGAGAGGCAGTTACAACCTCTTGTACTGATTCTAGAGCACGTGGTGAAGGTGGAGGATCAAGAATTTGAATATACTACACTTAGAGGGGACCCTTTGCGCTCTTTTTTTGTTTTTCTTCTTTTAGTTATATTACTGGGAACCCTTGCCCATCAAACAGCTGCATAGGACCTCAGAGGACTTTCTGGAATCCCTCCAATTTGTTATAGAAGGACTATCTGTGAGAATATATAAAATTCTAAATTGTAAACTATTGTTTGTGGCGCTTCCTGGATTATTTGAGAGTTGATACTTGTAGTAGTGTCATACCCAAGAGATATATAGCACTTCTCTGCATATACTGGTTCCCCTTAAAGACAAGAGAGAACCATGACCAAAATAAATAACCTCAAAAGGCAAACTGGTGGTGCTACAATACGATATTATTATTATTGTTATTATTATTATTATTATTATTATTAATCTTTATTTATATAGCGCCAACTTATTCCGCAGCACTTTACAATAGGGCATAGACATATAGAAATATTAAATAGTACAAATCATATGTGGAGAACAGAAGGATCGGAGGGCCCTGCTTGTGAGAGATTACAGTCTAGAGGAAGGTCAGTTGGATACAGAAGGTGTAAGTGCTGTTGGGTGTAAGTTTCTCCTGCCACATAAGCTGCCTGTCAGTGGGTGGGAGAGAGAAGTGTTATTGAGTGCAGTGGTCCAGGGAATGGTTGGTTCTTAGTGATAGTATTTATGGAGGTAGTTGATATGCTTCCCTGAAGAGGTGCGTTTTCAGGGAGCGTATCTGATTGCAGGACATCAGTTGTATATACGCATGGTGTCGGCCAGTGAACAATCCTATATTCACCTGCTTACGTACATCAAGAGAAGAATGCTCCCCTCTACTCAAGCTCACAATGGTATATTCAGTAAACAATCCATTGCATACAAAATCACAAAATATGGAATATATATCAAGACCAATAAAAGCAGTCTGAACCGATGATGTGCATTAGCTGGTGAATATAGAATTCTTCACCAGCCCACATTTCTTGTGAGTATATAAGACTGATGACTTGCAATCAGACCTGCGTTATAGATTGACGCTCCCCCGTTTTACCTTTTGTGTTAATTGATTTAAAGTTCTTTTCATCCCTTGATGTTTGTGAACACATTAAATATCTATTTTGTTTCTCAACTATGGTGCTGTTGTTTTGCCCAGAAGTACTTCACTGAAGGCCAAAAGTCTTACCTGAAAGGCATTCAGTTCTTAGAATGCTCAACATTCCTGGTTCCCCACTGATGCGATGCTGACATCTAGCAGTCCCAGTGTATATGGAGCAGTGCAGGGTAATGAACTGGGCTGCAGTGAATGCCCTGATGCCCTGTGTCTAAACTAAATTATATGCTATAGATACACACACAAACACACAGAAAAAACACACACACACACACGCATATATATATGACCCTGAGAGTACTGAAATATTGATTAGGTCATTTTTTCATTAATAAATTAATTATTTTTCAACTCTCACAGGTGCTGCCCCCCTTGTTCTACCTTTGTACATCTCTCCACTGGGACTGTGTACTTGGGCATCAATTAAAAAAGAGTAAGTGCTTTCACCCCTTCATTCTATTGTATATAAGCCCCCTTACCTGTCCGAGATTTAAAACTCACTCTACCTTGCTGCAATTGTCTTAAAGGAGCAGTACATTTTTGTTATGAAAAAATATATTTTGTAAGGCTTTTCCTGTTGAGTAAAACAGGGTACTCCCACTGCTGAGAGATTAATATTTTCAAAGTTATTTCAATGTAAACTTGTGTTGATTTGAAATAACAGTGCCCTTTAGTGGTTGAAATCCAATTAATTATACTATTACATTCTACTTGAGAGGAAAGTCACTGACAAACAGTTCTCCAAAGAATGGAATAGAAACTTCTAAGTCATTCCTGTCAGTTACAACTTTCAGGAGATAAATGTGCTTTAAATTCACTTGTTTGAACGCTTATAACATTTGAATAAAACAACTGACAGCACTGGGAGTGCCCTTGTTTTACTCAGCAGGAAAAGCTCTATAACATATAGGTTTTCATAAAAAAAGTTTACTGCCCCTTTAAGTATCTTTGCCTATTTGGTGATGTCACTAGGGAAGAGGAGACGGCCATTCATACAGTCAGAGAACAGTATTCTGTTGGTGCATGTGACACTGCATGGGACTAATGTTATTTCATCTCCTAGAACTGATTGAATTTAAATGTCTACAATGATCAATAAATGTTCTAATTATATGCTCACAAGAAAGTTTGTTTTTCATGCCATTATAGTATTTAGCAGTATATGGCCCTAGATGTATTTTCTTTTCTCTTCCCAGTCTGACTCCTGAGGAAAATGCTCAGTCACCCCTGTGCTAGGGGAGCAGGGGATAACGATGATGAAAAATACTTATTGGCTAGGGAATGTAGTAATTAGTTCTGTGGCACCCTGGAACTTTACGGCTTCCTTGCCTTGTATTAACATATACTATAAACACAATTTTCCTGTCTGCCCTAGTTATTTTCATTTTTCTGATGTCAGTAATAAGGAAAACATTCTTTGCATAATATAATAGGCTTTTGTGTTTCTTTCATTTTCGCATTAATGCTAACATATTCTGTTATATGCATTAATAAAACAGGTGACATTTTTTGTAGTAGACTAGAGCAGAGTGTAAGTCTTGAATTACAGCTTGTATCGAACTGTTCTTCATACAACTTGATGAATAGAACCCATGTGCCAGGCTCCATATTTTGCATGAACAATGTCAGGTTCCACACAAATGACCAGGGTCTAATTTCAGCTAAGAGAGAGAGACTCTCTATGAAACAATAGTTCTCCATGTACTTATAAACCCCCAAAGAGATTACACTACACAACTTATAGTGACAAACAGGAGAGATTGATGGGAACTGGAAGAGAATTTCCGATTAATTAAAATATTTAAATGAGCTCATGCCCATTAATCTCTTTTTTTCTAATAACATGAGTTGCATGTTTGGTACAAGATGATTCAGAGGCCTGATGTGGTTCATTGCACAATGGCGTAGTAAGATTAAGTCTATGTCTAGCCTGGTGTACAATGGTGTAAATTATCCTGCAAGGAATGTTATTCAGTTTCATATATACAAAGTAGTTATTCAATGACAAACGAACTGCATCATAGGGAACAAATGTTAATTTTTGTTTATTTAAATGAGCCTTTTAACCCTTTGAATGCTATTGGATGGCTGGGAATTATGAATTGTAATCCACAAGCACTGGTGAGCCAAAAGTTTACCACCTCAGCTCTAATGTACAGTACTTATTCATAAAACTTAAAAAATGCAGTTCCATAGGTCAGAAATGAAAATTCTTCAAGCTCTAAGTGGGTAGGGTGACCACATGTGCTGGACTGCCCAGGATAGTCCCTGATAGTGATTTTAAATGTATGTCCCTTGCCCAGGCAGACCCTTCTGGAACTATGCAAAGTCCCGGAATGAAGACTTCCAAGCACAGAGTTCTAAACACTAGAAGGATAACTGTCCATTGTCTATTGTGACAGAAAGTAATGCCTCTGCTGGGCTACAACAAAACAGCCTCCAGACAGAGCTCTACACGCTAAAGAGAACTGAGCTTTGATCCTGATATCAAACAGGAATTTCAGTGCAATTATGTTTAGTGTAATGCTAGTCTAAGGCTATGGACGTGATGTACATTTTCTTGCAGCCCACCATAGGTATCACTTTCTGTAACGGCAGTCAGTGGGCAGTTCTCCCTCTACTGTTCAGCACTCTGTAATGTGCAAGAGAAAGAGCAGATTGTGCACTGATCATGTCCAGTGGTGTATAATGACCCCTCATAGAAACATAGAATTTGACAGCAGATAAGAACCATTTAGTGTGTCCATTTTCCGACTGTAAAAACATCAAACCTTATTTTGGCCTTGGTTTTGTCTTATGTTCAGGACAGCATTATGCCTATCCCATGCATGAATAAATTCTGTCACTGTGTTAAATTCTACGACTTCTGATCAGTGGCATAACAATAGGGGTCGCACTTGAGGCCGCCCCCTGTGAACCCATCGACACTCGCCTGCAGACCGTGCCCGCTGCAGCTCAGCTGATCTCCTGGCGCTCTAGTAATGCAAAGCACTGGGAGATGACATCATCTCCCAGCGCTCTGCATTACTGAGAACAGCGCGGGAGTGGATGATGGAGGTAGGAGATGGACATGGGGCAATGTGAAGATGGGGGGGGCGCCGGGCCCATGGAAATTTCCGCACCAGGGACCGGTGGCATCTAGTTACGCCACTGCTTCTGATGTTAGGCTATTCCACTTATCTTCTACCCTCTCAGTGAAGTAAAAACGTTACTTCTAAACCTCTGTCCCTCTAATTTTAGACTATGACCTCTTGTCCTAACATTTTTACTTCTTTGAAATGTACTTCCCTCCTGCACTTTTTGAATCCCTTCATGTATTTGAATGTTTCTATCATATCCCCTCTTTCTCGTCTCCTCCAAGCTATGCTTGAATGTTTCTATGATATCCCCTCTTTCTCGTCTCCTCCAAGCTATACATATTCACATCATTTAGTCTATCCTGATATTTCTTTTCCTGTGAAACAGTCACCATTTTAGTAGCCCTTCTTTGAATTGTCTCTAGAGTATCTATATCCTTTTGGAGATGGGGTCTCCAGTACTCTAGACAATACTCTAGGTGAGGTCTAACTAGAGATCTGTAGAGGGGCACAACCACTTCTCTTTTTCTGCTATAATGCCCCAAGCTATACACCCTCCTGCATAGATGCTGTAGAGCTGAGGATGTATTCTGCTGCACTCATCTCTGCACTGTCTCTGAATAACAGAATGGAAATGTGGTCATTCTACAAGTGGTTGGAAGATAAGTGTAATAGTCTACCAGCAGAAGTATGTATAAGAAGTGGACAGAGTTCCAAGGAAACTCAAGACATCCAGAGAACCAGCCTCTGTCCCTGGAGACCTGGTAATGAATTCTAACAAACTGGAGTCTCCTGGGCAGATCTGGAGAGTTCCCAGGTATAGATAACATACACTGACACATTCCATGTGTAGAAGTGCACTTTACAATATACTGAAATATATAATAATGAACACGTTATATACTGATCAATTTGCTGCCACTAATCACCGTATAGAGTGAATATTAGTGCACTTTAGAATCAGGTTAGCAGTGTTTGGTATTGTAAACTTGCACAGAATTTGATTTAGTGGTATTGTCACTAAAGTTAATATTTACACATGCTATTGTTTTTCATTCTTAATATGTGATTTAACCCATTGAGTGCCAGACAGGTGTGCAACGCATTGCAAAGCAATGTATTGCACAGCCCCTGGCACTTAAGGGGTTAAGCATTACAGTTCATGCTTTGATGAAGTTCCATTTCTAGCCATGATCTACATCAGTGTATGGGACCCCCACCCTAATTATATATGACCACCTATATGTTGTGATATTTCACCCCAGTGAAATTAGATTTGAGTGCTGCCTCATTCTATGTTTGTTGGGTGTCTGGAGGTGTATCCTGAGGAGGCAGGCATCAGTCATAGAGAGTCTGGAAAGAGAGGATTTGAGTTGTTTTGCTTAAAGTTGCTTAACAAATGAAAATTCCGCAGACTTTTAACAATTGAATAATAGAGAGGTTTCCAGTGCATTGTAAAGTAGTATGTGGGAGACCTATCTTCTTTAGCTTTCTGAATAATAAATGCCCTTAGGGCCTTATTCATCAGGTGTAATGTGTGTAATTCCAGGGCAAATCAACTGCACCATAAAAATGTCAAGTTGTCAACTAAATTGATTTATTGGCTTCTTCTTGGAACAATTTGCCTTGACATCTCAGGACCTGCAGTTATCACTTGGCACCATTGCTTTCCTTTTCAGTCATCACCTGATAGCAGCATGTAGACTGAGGCTGGCTTGTCTACAGTATCGCAGAAAGGGGTCGATTGCTCAGATGCAGTTATCAGCATACAAGTTTAACACCTCTCCATTACGGGGTTATACAATGTAAATTACCCTGGGTGAAGACCCATATGCTCCAGAGAAAGCGTTCCCTGCAGGAACTTTCACCCCTTGACTACCACAAACATTTACTGCCTGCAGCAGGGGATACTATATCTGCTACTATCATACCTAGTCCTCTTCCCTTCCACCATCATCACTCTGTCTTGTGTCTCATTCATACTTGCAAAAATCACTGTGTCTTCATGCCTTCGGAAATCATGACCCTTCCCTGTGTCCTCTTCCCTGCCCTCAACATCATCCTTCCCATCATTATCCTCTCCCAACAGTGCTTACAGATTTTGACATCTGTACATTTCTCCCCTCCCACTTAAGACGTGATAAATTGGAGATGACTTTGCCAGTGTGGTAAACACTCCAGTTCTCATGTTATTCTGTGGATCCTATGTACTAAGATGTCTCCAAGTTTTTGACATCTAGGGGCTGGATTCTATTACCAGTGCTAAAACCGGCGTTTCAAGAAAAACAAGCAATGTGTATTTTGCAAACATGTTTTACGTCGGTATTCTATTGCACAGTAAAACAAAACTGGCGTAGACAGCACTTTTCAGAGATCTAACAAAACTGGTGCTGTCTGCTTTTATTTGACTACCGCCTAGAAAAATGTGCAAAGTGTCAAAGTCCAAGGAAATAGACGTATATTTGACGACAGATAGATCAAGTTCAGTATTAGATGTGTTCCCCTCATTATCAAAATCCAACATATAGCTCCCCACTTCGACATATTAACCCCCCCTTTTAAAAGTCTATTTGCAGTGCTTTCTTTCACCACTTTAATTCGACAAATATTGTACATTCAACATTTTAACCCTTCCCCTTGAAAATTCGACTACAGTGCTCCCATGACTTTCTTTCACCATTTAAATTCGACAAATATTGTTCACATTCCACATTTTAACCCCTACCCCTTGAAAATTCGACTACAGTGCTCCCATGACTTTCTTTCACCGTTTAAATTCGACAAATATTGTTCACATTCAACATTTTAACCCTTCCCCTTTAAAATTTGACTTATAGTGTTCCTATGACCTTCTTTCTCCATTTTAATTCAAATAATATTGCTCCCATCGAACATTGTTTACTCTCCAATTTTACTGCAAAATACAGACGCACAGTGATTCCTGTACAAGAATGTATAACTTGCTGTGCTAAATGTGAAAGACCTCTCACTCCTACTATTTGATGGCTAAACCCATTTGATGTCTCAATGCGACAGTAAGAAGTGATACTAACCCCTCCTTTACTTTTGTAAGGAAGGTTACTGAATAAGTGTGACCAAATTTACATAATAATAAGTGAAACTATTCTAAAAAGTGGTCTCATTGTTATCATCTATTGCTCACACCTTAATGCATAACACCACAGCTGTGTTCCCCATTGCATTTTCTCTCTCTCCTGGGTGGTTATGCACCAAGGTCTGATAAAGGGGTGATAACGAAGTGATAAAGTGGTGCCTGGTGCTAAGGGGCTCATCATGAAAGTAAACTATTTCTTTCTTCTTTACCAGTAGTAGTAGTTTATTTTCACCATGGACACAGAGCAGCATTAGGAAAGAGAGAGAGAGGCCATGCAGGGGAAACAACTGGATTGGGATGTGGTAATCAACGAAGGAAAGGGACTGTGGCTAACAAATGACCAAAGCTGAAGTGCCAGGCAGTGTAGTGTGGTTCTGTGGCTACCCCTTGAACGAGGCTGGGTGTCAGGCACTGTAGTGTGCTACTGTGTCTAGCAATTAAACAAATCTGTGGTCACAGGCAGTGTAGTGTGGTATTGTGGCTACCACTGGAAGGCTGAGATGTCAGGCACTGTATTATGATATTGTCCATTCCCTCTGCATCTTCTTTAATGGGCAAATCCATGGTTCTTTTGCTAGTTTATACATAAAATCTAAAGAATAAAGTTCTTTTCTTATTTTTGCTACTTGATTATATACAGAACAATGGGACTGAAATGTATCAAAACAAAAGTTGTAGACTGGAGAATTGATATTTTATTTACTGGTGATTCATTTGAGAAAATAACCTTTTATGGGTTTTTTTTGCATAGTCTGGTACTTTATGCTAATTTCCCCAATACTTGTGTACTCATATCCATTACCATGGGACACTGCAGGGTATTAATGTATACTAATCTCTCCAATCCTCTAGTATCCATTAACTACTCATTTTGCAGAAGTGCCTCGAAATTCACCATCCTCCCACCACCTTATTACACAGAATTACCCCATAGCAATGTGTCGGACACCTCTCTGGCTCTCAAAGGACTAAGTAGAGAACTAATGAAAGAGCTCATAAAAAGGATATTTATTCACATTTCACATTTATGAATTTTAAAGTAGAATTAAAACCTTATAACAACAAGTTATAGAGGAATGTGGACAAGTGACCGTTCTAGTTACCTGGTTAACTTCCTGGCACTTACTTTAACATAGTGCAAAATGTATTCATTATCAGGACCTACAGTAACTGCTGCAACTGTCTCTTGTCTTATACCATACTTAGGAGTCAGCTTGGTGGATATCATCTGGTACTCACAAAACACTCACAAAACCTGCTGAAATGGCTGTCTGCATGGAAAGTATGGAATCATTGCTTTTCCTTTTCAAGCTGGCAGAATGTTCAGACTTTGTTAATGTCACCAAAACATAGTCACACATTGATAGCGAACAAACATGTACAGAGCACCTAGAGAGACATTCAGACCTGGGCCATGTCATATGTCACTACTAACTGTTCCCATTCTTCTCCATCTGCAATATGTGGAAAAACTTTCTGGTACAACTTTTAATGATACAGCATGCTACATTATATAAGCAGACACGACTGATCCAAAAGCAATGGGCATGCATGCCTATTTCAAAATTACAGTAATAAAAAAAGCAAAGCTAGATGCTAAAGTAGATCACATCTAGGGCAAAACAAAAGGAGCACAGGAAATAAAATAAAAATTACAAAAAGTCCCATTCATTTAAATGGGGCTCTTAACTCATCAAATATTTGACAGTTATCCAATGCATTGATTCATAATGCATATAGTAGTCGTGGGTTTAAATTTAATAAGAAGTTTTTATTTGCCTGCCCAAAAATTGCTCCACTTATGACTTATAGAGAGACAGAAAGCCTTATGTGTAAAGTACCAAAAATTGCCATGTATTGCCTGACTACCCTTATTCTCTGTTCCAGTAGCTCAGTGGTTACCACTTACTGATTTGCTCACACAATCCCAGGGTCAGCTAAAGTCCTCTTATTGTGGCTTGATTGGCTACATGGAATCTGAGAAGTGATAAACTTCCCTGCTTTTCAATTCCATTATTACTATTGCAGACACATAGAGCCTTCTTATACTCTATATTACTCAGTCGCCAATCAAGCCAAAATAATAGGAGTACTCACCCAACCCCACAGTATTCGAAGCACCAACAGACTAGAACAGTGGTATTTAGGGACATTTATTTTTTAGCATTAAAGGGATAGTAATGTTTGACAAAAGAAGCAGCACAACTCCAAAACATTTCTAAACCTTTCTATACCTTTAAAATCTTCATTTAACATCATCTACATTTTTATTGGACTCCTCCTCAATGAAGATCAGGTTCAAGGAAAGCCTGTCTGTTCTGTCTGACTGTGGCCTATCAATTGAATGGTACCCCCCAGAAAGTTTTCACTTGTATAACAGACCTGCTGAAAAAGTCAGGGCTGCATTGCAAACCCCAGTAGACCAATTGGAGAGCCCATCTGGGGTCAGAAAAGTGTTCAGCTATCAGACTGATCCTGTGAGAGACTTTGAAGGCTGCAATTTTGTCTCTTGAGTCTGCAGATGCAGATCCCTTAGACTACAAACGAGGGCTTTTCAAACCTGACCCTTGCAGACTATTGTACTAAAAAGAACTAGAGTAAACCAAGCACACCATAGGGCAAATATAGTATCCCAAATTCCTATTGATTTAGATGGGGTTGTTAACCTCTTGAATGCTACGGAGGTTTCCAAAGCATTTCTTCCTAATGTCTCTCTAGCATTCAGTTGTTTAACAGCCCCATTTAAATCAATGGGGATGTTTATTTTCCTCTGTGTTGTAGCTGATTTACTCTAGTTCATCTTAATACATCATCAACTGATTTAGTTGCTTAACCTGTAGAGTTATCCAAAACATTGTGTCAGAGTTAAGGTGGGACTGTCACTTTGTAACTAATAGGTGAAAGAGCTTTCAAAGTCACCTGTACATGTAACTTTTTTAATACTATGTAAATTGAATAGAACTGAGAAAACTACTAGACAATAAACCTGGTAAAGAAATGGTGGTGGGGGACTAACAGACACAGGTACCAGGTTCTTGGCACCAAGTACAGTTGAGAGTAGGTGGAAACCTATAGAAAAACCATAAATTGTTAATCCATTCAAGTGGTATTTCAAAAGTATCACTTTGCAGGAAAGCCAAGGGATCCGAATAGCTTATGGTTTACATAATTTATGAAGGTTCATAGCATAGATCTTCTCCATGGCTTGAAAGTACATTGTAAACCCAGTGTCTCAGAGTAAGGGGGCAATGGACTTCCCGTGCACTGGTATAAGGGATTTAGATGAACTTAGAATATGGAGCAACAGAGTTTTGATGCTGGTTGTCAGGGGGTATATTTGTTGTAAACAGAAAAATTAAGGAATCTAGTGGGACAGAGATATGAAAAACTGCATTCAAGGAAGTAGCAATTTCCTTACAGAAGGTGATAATGAGTAAAGAGGTCCGCCAGATGTGGAATATAGACCCTATAGAGCCAAACAATTTCCAACAAAGAGGTGACTAATTAAGATAAAATCTTGCCAAATTAAGTGGAATATAAATGCTTTTGAAAGCAACTGACAGTACCGTCCAAGGGATTGAAATGAGCCATTTTGGTACTGCACAGTAGGGGTGGGCAAAAGGTCCAGTCATGTTGCCGCAGACAAATCTGAGAAAACTATGTTGTTGTCCACTTTTTCGCAGGAAAATCCACTTTAAAAACAGTGGTTAATATCTTAGCATTTTTTTGCCAATTGCCAAAAATTCTTCACCATTTTTTTAATAGGTAGAAAGTTTCCGCCCATTGATTTAGGTGTTTTTCACCCTTTTCGCTATAAAAACGTGACATATTCCAGGAATTTGAACACAGTAGAAGCAGCTACAGAGCGAGGCAGACGTGAGTCAGGAGAGGCTCATAGTGACTACTATCACTATGAGCAAGTTTAAAACAAATCAAATGAGAAACTAGAAGGACCCTTATGTGTCCATTGAGTTTGAGGAGGAGGAGGAAACGACCACTACAGAACCAATGCTGGCCAGTCCCCCTAAATCACCCCTAGGGATTTTGGGGAAATTCATCTCAAGGGAGGAAGAAGAGGGTAGGAGTGAGAGCAGGAAAGGTCAGCTGCCTGTACCTGCTGCTAGACATGCTGCCCCTGCTGCCACCATTGCTGTGCCTGCTGTCAGACTTTCTGCCCCTGTTGCCAGCAGTGCTTTGCCTGCTGTCAGTACTGCCCCTGCTGCCACCAGTACTGTGCCTGCTGTCAGACATGCTGCCCCTGCTGCCACCAGTGCTGGACCTGTTGCCAGTGTGTCTTGTAATACTCAGGAGTGGTGGGACTAGAAGATGATGCCAAGTGTCAGGGCTCAAAATTTCAAGTCCTGAGCTACTAGCCAGGCCTGAAAAGTTACTTGCCACCAGTTTCCACACCTAGCCCTACCCATATCCCCACCTTTAACCCCAACCATTTCCCTGCCTTTAACCCCACCCATCTCAAGTTCTCTTTGATGAAATGATATTGTTGTTCTATGTTTTATTTAGAATAAAATTAACAAAAATATTCAATAACAATGTACACACATCATTTAAAAGGAAAATAAGTTCATAAGACATCAACAAGTGGAGGCATAAAATATTTGGTTTAACTGCTGAAACTCTTGATAAACATGGTACAGTTGATTTGCCTCACTTTGCCTTTATAAATAAAGGCCATAGTAAGCAACACAATGCTTAACCTTTTAAAGGCCATAGGATGGTCTGACATTAGCGCCACTGTAAAACATCAGGCTATCGAGGTGCTTCTAACAAAAATTCAACTTCTAGCTGCAATAACTTGCGAATAAAACATCTATCAACAGTTGTAGTTTCCATGATTTAGTCAGTAGAATAAACTCTGAGTTATATTTTTTCAATATTAAGCTTTCATTACTTTAAAGCACTGGGCAACTAATGATTTAACCTGATGAGTAGTGATGAGCGAGCATCGGTTCGGCTCGAGCATCGCTCTGCTCGGCACATGGCGGTACTCGTACGAGTACCGCATGTGCTCGCCCGCCATGTTCGGGTCTCCTCCCTGCACGTTTCGCGGCTGCTGCGCAGCCAATAAACGTGCGGGGAGGCTCTGACATCAGTGTAATGCCAGCAGCCATGTTGGCTGCTGGCATTACACTGATTGGCTGGCCAGAACCCGTGATCGGGTGCTGTATAGCACCTGACCAGCGAGTTCGGCTCAGTCTTAGCCAGGGAGAGATGAGGATAGGAAGGGAAAGTCAGTGTAGGGAGAAGAAAAGCGAGTTTGAAAAAAAAAAAGACCCAAAAGTCCTTTTTAGGACTACTGTGTGTGGGGGCAGCACATACATTTTGTTTTGGGGGGCAGAGTTTAAAAAAAAAACGTCACATATTCCGTTCACTGTGCCTAGCCGCAGATTAGCAGCACATTCTGTTTAGTGTGCAAAGTTTCAGATTAGGAGAACATTCTGTTTAGTGTGCAAAGTTGGAGATTAGCAGCACATTCTTTTTAGTGTGCAAAGTTGCAGATTAGCAGCACATTCTGTTTAGTGTGCAAAGTTGCAGATTAGCAGCACATTCTGTTTAGTGTGCAAAGTGTAAAATATAAAAGTCACATATTCCACTCACTGTGCCTAGCCGCAGATAAGCAGCATATTCTGTTTAGTGTGCAAAGTTTCAGATTAGGAGAACATTCTGTTTAGTGTGCAAAGTGTAAAATATCAAAGTCACATATTCCATTCACTGTGCCTAGCCGCAGATAAGCAGCATATTCTGTTTAGTGTGCAAAGTTTCAGATTAGGAGAACATTCTGTTTAGTGTGCAAAGTGTAAAATATCAAAGTCACATATTCCATTCACTGTGCCTAGCCGCAGATAAGCAGCACATTCTGTTTAGTGTGCAAAGTTGCAGATTAGGAGAACATTCTGTTTAGTGTGCAAAGTGTAAAATATCAAAGTCACATATTCCATTCACTGTGCCTAGCCGCAGATAAGCAGCACATTCTGTTTAGTGTGCAAAGTTGCAGATTAGGAGAACATTCTGTTTAGTGTGCAAAGTGTAAAATATCAAAGTCACATATTCCATTCACTGTGCCTAGCCGCAGATAAGCAGCATATTCTGTTTAGTGTGCAAAGTTTCAGATTAGCAGCACATTCTGTTTAGTGTGCAAAGTGTAAAATATCAAAGTCACTTATTCCGTTCACTGTGCCGAGCCGCAGATAAGCAGCACATTCTGTTTAGTGTGCAAAGTTGCAGAAGAGCAGAACATTCTGTTTAGTGTGCAAAGTGTAAAATATAAAAGTCACATATTCCATTCACTGTGTCTAGCCGCAGATAAGCAGCACATTCTGTTTAGTGTGCAAAGTTTCAGATTAGGAGAACATTCTGTTTAGTGTGCAAAGTGTAAAATATCAAAGTCACATATTCCATTCACTGTGCCGAGCCGCAGATAAGCAGCACATTCTGTTTAGTGTGCAAAGTTGCAGATTAGCAGAACATTCTGTTTAGTGTGCAAAGTGTAAAATATCAAAGTCACATATTCCATTCACTGTGCCTAGCCGCAGATAAGCAGCACATTCTGTTTAGTGTGCAAAGTTGCAGATTAGGAGAACATTCTGTTTAGTGTGCAAAGTGTAAAATATCAAAGTCACATATTCCATTCACTGTGCCTAGCCGCAGATAAGCAGCATATTCTGTTTAGTGTGCAAAGTTGCAGATTAGGAGAACATTCTGTTTAGTGTGCAAAGTGTAAAATATCAAAGTCACATATTCCATTCACTGTGCCTAGCCGCAGATAAGCAGCATATTCTGTTTAGTGTGCAAAGTTTCAGATTAGCAGCACATTCTGTTTAGTGTGCAAAGTGTAAAATATAAAAGTCACATATTCCATTCACTGTGTCTAGCCGCAGATAAGCAGCACATTCTGTTTAGTGTGCAAAGTTTCAGATTAGGAGAACATTCTGTTTAGTGTGCAAAGTGTAAAATATCAAAGTCACATATTCCATTCACTGTGCCGAGCCGCAGATAAGCAGCACATTCTGTTTAGTGTGCAAAGTTGCAGATTAGCAGAACATTCTGTTTAGTGTGCAAAGTGTAAAATATAAAAGTCACATATTCCATTCACTGTGTCTAGCCGCAGATAAGCAGCACATTCTGTTTAGTGTGCAAAGTTGCAGATTAGGAGAACATTCTGTTTAGTGTGCAAAGTGTAAAATATAAAAGTCACATATTCCATTCACTGTGTCTAGCCGCAGATAAGCAGCACATTCTGTTTAGTGTGCAAAGTTGCAGATTAGGAGAACATTCTGTTTAGTGTGCAAAGTGTAAAATATCAAAGTCACATATTCCATTCACTGTGCCGAGCCGCAGATAAGCAGCACATTCTGTTTAGTGTGCAAAGTTGCAGATTAGCAGAACATTCTGTTTAGTGTGCAAAGTGTAAAATATAAAAGTCACATATTCCATTCACTGTGCCTAGCCGCAGATAAGCAGCACATTCTGTTTAGTGTGCAAAGTTGCAGATTTGCAGCACATATTCCGTGTAATATGAAGAAGGCGGGTAAAAAGGGACGGGGAAGTGGAAGTGATCCTGATAGTTCAGGGCGCGGGTCAGGACGCGTAGAAACTGTGCCTGGTGCCAGAGCACAAGAAAGAAAGACATCCACCATACCTAGCTTCATGTCTCAGTTTACAGGGCGTCGCAGGACATCACTCTCGAGGTCAGACCACTGCGAACAGGTGGTCGGTTGGATTTCAGGTGATACTGCTTCCAGTCGGTTAAGCACCACCCTGTCTTCCACCAAGTCCACTCTCAGTAGCCAAGAGTCTGGTCAACATAATCCTCACCCTGATCATCCTTCCTCCCACCATAGAGGGTCTGGTCAAAGAAGTGATCCCACACTGGGATATAGTGAGGAGCTCGTCTCATCACCAATCCTTCATTTGAACCTCTCTCCAAGCACGCTTGCAGAGGAACATGAAATCTTGTGCCCTGATTCACAACCTCTAGAGGGTACCCAATCACAAGAAGATGACAGAGGTGAACGGCATTTAAGGTCAAAGGAAGTGGATGATGATGATGATGAGACACAGTTGCCATCAAATCAACCACTTTTACTGTCTCAAGACCTTGATGAGGAGGATGATATACAGTTGTCAATGACTGAGTATGTGGTGGGATCAAGAAATGAGGAGGATGATCAGAGTGAGGAAGTGGAGGAGGACTTGGTGGACGATGAGGTGACTGACCCCACCTGGGAAGGTGGAGAGCCGAGCGATGACAGCAGTCCTGAGGGTGAGCCATCTGCAGCACCGCAACAGGCTGGAAGAGGCAGTGGTGTGGCTACAGAAAGAAGGCGGACCGCACCAAACCGGCCCGCAAATGTTCCACGGAGCACCCCCTTGCGTAAATCTCCCTTGCCAAGGGGTAGGTGTTCCGCGGTATGGCGTTTTTTTAAGGAAAGTGCGGACGACAAAAGAATTGTAGTTTGCAACCTGTGCCACACCAGAATGAGCCGAGGCATGAACACTAGAAACCTCACCACCACCAGCATGATCCGACACATGGCATCCAAGCACCGTAATAAGTGGAACGCCCGGATCGCCAATCTGTGTCTGCAGGCCACACCACTGCCTCCTCTTCCCCTGTTTTCGGTGCCGGCCAATCGCCTGTCGAAGGCGCAGGCCCGCATACCTCCCGCCCTGCACCTGTACCATCTGAAGCACCATCAGCGACCACATCCACTTCCCTGTCCCAGCGCAGCGTCCAAATGTCGTTACCCCAGGCATTTGAGCGCAAGCGAAAATACCCAGCCACCCACCCACAGGCCATAGCACTAACCTCACACCTTTCCAAATTACTGGCCATCGAAATGCTGCCATTTAGGCTTGTGGAGACTGAGTACTTCCGCAGCCTGATGGCAGCAGCTGTCCCTCGGTACGCAGTCCCCAGCCTCCACTACTTTTCCCGGTGTGCCGTCCCCGCCTTACACCACCATGTGTCCCGTAACATCACCCGTGCCCTGACCAACGCAGTTACTGGGAAGGTCCACTTAACGACTGACACATGGACAAGTGCTTGTGGCCAGGGACGCTACATTTCCCTGACGGCACACTGGGTGAATGTCGTGGAGGCTGGGAGCGACTCGGACCCTGGGATGGCACAGGTGCTACCCACGCCGAGGATTGCGGGCCCTACCTCCATCAGGGTTTCCGCCAGCACCTACGTTATTGGCTCCTCCTCCTCCATTTCCACCTCCGAATTCTCTGCGCGCAGCGCCACTCACCCATCAGCTGGTAGCTGGAAGCAGTGTAGCGCTGCAGTGGGGAAGCGTCAACAGGCCGTGCTGAAGCTGATCTGCCTTGGGGACAAACAGCACACGGCCTCAGAGCTGTTGCAGGGGATTAGTCACCAGACCGAGCAGTGGCTCTTGCCACTCAACCTGCAACCAGGCATGGTTGTGTGTGATAATGGGCGTAACTTGGTGGCGGCTTTGGAGCTCGGCAAGCTCACACACGTACCATGCCTAGCGCATTTATTTAATTTAGTGGTTCAGCGATTTCTAAAAACCTACCCCAATTTGCATGATCTCTTGACGAAGGTGCGCCGCGTGTGTGCACATTTCCGTAAGTCATCTACAGCTTCAGCCGGCCTGTTGAAGCTTCAGCAGCGCTTACAATTGCCAGCTCACTGGCTGCTGTGTGACGTGAGCACGCGCTGGAACTCCACCTTCCACATGTTGGCCCGGCTTTGTGAGCAGCAGAGGGCAGTAGTGGAGTACCAGCTGTTACACGGTCGTCGCCTCTCCGTTCAACTTCCTGTAATCAGAAGTGAGGAGTGGGAATGGATGTCAGACCTCTGTGAGGTTTTACGCAATTTTGAGGAATCGACACAGATGGTGAGCGGCGATAACGCTATTATCAGTGTAACCATCCCACTTCTGTGTCTACTGAAACGCTCGCTGCTCACAATTAAAACCGACGCTTTGCATGTGGAAGAGGTGGAAATGCGGGAGGAAGAGCTTACACAAGGTGATAGCCAGAGCACCCTCACTTTGTCTTCTCAGCGAAAATTGGAGGAGGCGGAGGAGGAGGAGGAGGAGGAGGAAGACACGGTTGCCTCCGCTACAGAGAGTAGCCATGGAACTTTAGTTCCATCTCTTCAGCGTGGGTGGGCAGAAGAGGAGGAAGAGGATGAGGAGATTGAGAGTCATCCTCCTGTTGAGGACAGCGAAATCTTGCCTGTTGGTACTCTGGCACACATGGCTGACTTTATGTTAGGCTGCCTTTCCCGTGACCCACGCGTTACACGCATTTTAGACAACACGGATTACTGGGTGTTCACCCTTCTGGACCCCCGCTACAAAGAGAATTTCTCATCTCTCATTCCTCCGGTGGAGAGGACAAGCAAAATGGTGCAATACCAGAAGGTTCTTGTTGAAAAATTGCTCCAAAATTTTCCATCTGACAACGCTGGCGGCAGAGTACATGCTACCTTGGCCAACCGAGAAGGGGAGAAAAGGGGAGCACACAGCAGTTCCGACAAAGGCAGGGCAACACTCTCCAAGGCGTGGGACACCTTCATGACACCCCGCCAGCACCCTCACCCTGATGCGCAGCCTAGTGTCACAAGGAGGGAAAAGTTTTGGAAGATGGTGAAGGAGTACGTAGCAGACCGTGTCAGCGTCCTCAATGATCCCTCTGTGCCTTACAACTACTGGGTGTCCAAGCTGGACACGTGGTATGAACTGGCACTCTACGCCTTGGAGGTGCTGGCCTGCCCTGCCGCCAGCGTTCTGTCTGAGCGGGTATTTAGTGCTGTTGGTGGCATCATAACAGATAAGCGTATCCGCCTTTCCACCGAAAATGCTGATAGGTTGACACTTATAAAAATGAACAAGGCATGGATTTCCCCTGACTTCTCCACTCCACTGGAGGAAAGCCCCGGGGGAACATAAAGTCACTTTATATATGTTATTTACAATGATGGGAATACTCTGTATTCCCATTCACCCCTTCCACCCAAAAAACGGGTATATGGTTGACTCTCTTTCATATACCCTGTGATATAATTTTTATATAGGGCCAGCTCACCAGCGGGCCCAGTGATATAATTTTTATATAGGGCCAGCTCACCAGCGGGCCCTGTGATATAATTTTTATATAGGGCCAGCTCACCAGCGGGCCCTGTTTGACAATTTTTGTATAGGTCAGCTCACCAGCGGGCCTTCTCATATAATGTTTTATTGGGTCAGTTCTCTAGCGGGCCCTCTCATATAATGTTTTATAGCGTCAGCTCACTAGCGGGCCTTCGCATATAATGTTTAGGATGGTCAGCTCCGCAGCAGACCCTCACCCATAATGTTTTAGATGGTCGGCTCAGCGCACGTTTCCCTCTTAATCATGGCCCCAGTTCAGAAAAATCAAGGAAATTTTTGGGAGAATTTGCCTCTGCGCACGTTTCCCTCTTAATCATGGCCCCAGTTCAGAAAAATCGAGGAAATTTTTTGCAGAATTTGCCTCTGCGCACGTTTCCCTCTTAATCATGGCCCCAGTTCAGAAAAATCGATGAAATTTTTGCAGAATTTGCAGATGATATACAAGTAAATATACAGCAAATACTGTTTGGTAACAATTTTTCGCCTAAAGTCGTTTTTATCTTCCTTTTTGTGTGTTTTACGGTCAGTCTGTAAAAATGGTGTACTACGGGCGAAACATCGTTCCCAGCAGCGATGTTGGAGTCCAAGATGCATCCAGACATCCTCCCTATGCTGTCCCTGAACCATTTCTGTGGTGTTTCCATCATTTTCTGCCCTTTTCCTATGGACCAGGCACCCTCCCCTCATCAGAGCAGGGGGTGCCTGGTGTAATGCTCGAGTCCTCCCATTGACTTCAATGGGGCTCGGGTGCTTGGCCGAGCACTCGAGCCTCCGGGGGCGCTCGGTCAGAGCACCCGAACACCCGAGCATTGGGGTGCTCGATCATCACTACTGATGAGATCAGCCTAGTAGAGTCAAGTTAGAAATGAAGATTAAGTGAATCAAAAGGATGCTTTGTACAACAGAAGCAAGTCATGACCCGCTCTCACCTGCTCCGTAACACAAAACAGTGTGTGTCAGTGCAGACATCTTGCCTTAGAAGCATCTGTGTGCCTGCACTGTCTGTCCTGGTCTCCTCCAGGATTGGTGAGGAGGAGTTACACTGTACCTTAAGGTACAGGAAGTGACTGACAGTACAGGTCCACAGATGCATCTAAAGCAAGAAGCCTGCGCGTCAGTCTCAGATCAAGTAGGATTTCTTAATAACGATTGGCTTATTCTGGATGATACTGGTATTTCTATGCTTATCGCTAAATCAGTAATTATTTGGGGGGCACTTTATCTGGAGGGATAATTCCGCTTTAATTAAGTGTTCTGCTGGAGGGAAAAGAGAATTGAAAACAACTGGGTGGGCAACTTGTGACTCTCAGGTTACAACTCCCATCACCCTCAGTTGGTCACTGATACACACCACACAGTCTGATCTCCTAAACACAAGGACACCACTGTGAGGAAAGAGGGACAGAGGGATTTGGGCCTCAAAGAAGGACACTTGGGAGATAAATACACATTCTCAAAATTCATATTAATTTAAATGGAGCTTTAACCCCTTGAATGCTAGAAACCTCTAACACATTGATTTGCAATGAGATGAAGACCTCTCTAACATTCAAGAGGTTACAAGCCTAATTTAAATATGTGGAAATATCTATTTGTCCCCGCATGATGCAGCTGGTTTGCCCCTGAATTTCTTGCTCCAGTTTTCTTTTGAAAATGGAGTCCTTCTAGCACCCAAGGGGTTAAAATATAGGCATTATGATTGAGAAGGGAGGCATTGTTATGAGGTAAACTTTTTTTGGGGGGGAGGGATGTGGAAATATGTGTAATGATGGAAAGGAACATTATTTCATCTCCTCACTGAACCAGAAGATAAAAGTACAGCCTGTTGCTCACCACTGAGCCTTATAATTTATTCCACCTCTCCTTTATGACAATGGATACTGACTCCAGTAAGACACTGTTAGAAGCAGGATCCTGCTTTGCCTGCACCTTCAGCCCTTTGCTCAGTGCCATAGTACAATGTTGAAGGGGCATGTGTCGAGATTCAACAGGGCAGTATTGGCAAGCAAATTTTCCTAAAAGAGCTGCCAGTTGCTGAGGCCAAAGAGATTGGATTTAGAGCCCAGAATCACATAGATCTAGGCATAAGTTATTTTTTCATTATAGCTGAATAAAAAAAGTAACTCTGTCCTGGACTTGTTGCTTTGTACACTTCATAAACCTAATTCTCCTTCTAGAGGTTTCTTTAACCATTATCCTTTTGGTTTTAAAATGTTCTCTCTCAAATTCACCACCATAGGATACATCTCTTAACCCTCTGAGTGCCAGAGGGGAACACAACGCATTGCAGTGAGATGCGTTGCGTACCTCTCTGGCACTCAAAGTGTTAAACAGTCTTTCAATTCAGACAATCTTTCCTCTTATACAAAATCGTATAACACTTCCTTGATTTGCATGCAATTCTAACCCAGAGCTTTAGTCCAAGATATGCTTAAACCAAAACTGACAAAAAAAATTTGTATACAGCCCACAATGAGTTACCAAGTCACCAGTTGATCCGAATTCTCTCTTGTGTGGAGAGTCATGTGATCGAGACACCAAATTATAAAAGGTACATTCTTGGACAGAGTTGAAGTCAGGATGATCACACAGTGATGAAATTACCTGAACTTATCAACTGGGCTAAACCTAGCTATCCTCATCCTGATGGCTGCCGGTGTCATTGGAGGCCAGGCAAGGAAAGCAGCACTGACTTAGTGAGGCAGCATGAGCACAGTAGCAGTCAGTGTGCTCATTGTGTCCCACTCTGCAGCGATTCAAGCACTGCTGCCATGGACAGGCATCAAAACAGCCTCTCACCCAAATGTGTCGCCACTCACTCTGCAGCGATTCAAGCACCACCGCACATGCTCAGTCAGTGAATAGTGATGACACACTCTGCAGATCGCTCATCACGGAGCCGTGCGTGTTAACCACGAAAGAGCACGGTGATAGTCAGCCAATCCAAGTCGGTACATGGAGCAGGAACGTCAGCCAATCCAAGTCGGTACATGGAGCAGGAACGTCAGCCAGGCCGGGTCAGTACACGGAGCAGGAACATAAGCCAGTCCAAGTCGGTACATGGAGCAGGAACGTCAGCCAGGCCGGGTCGGTACACGGAGCAGGAACATAAGCCAATCCAAGTCGATTCACGGAGCAGGAACGTCAGCCAGGCCAAATCGGTAGACAGAGCAGGAACAGAATCAGAGAGAGTAGTCAGGCAGTCCAGGTCATACACAGGATTTCACATGATAACGACAGCAAGCTCTTAGCAATGGGAAAACCACGAAAGGGCCCTGTAGAAATGACAGGGCTCAGTACTTAAAGGCTACCACGGGGTGGAGCAATATCACGCTAGCCAATAAGAAGGACTCAGGCACAATGCTGTAAAATGTCACCAGCAATACACGGGCACCGTGATAATTAGCGACTGTGAAGAGGAAGACTCAGGGGCACAAATTGATGTGGTTGGTGTTGGTAGTACTAACAGTAATGGTGAAGCAGCTGGTGGGAGTAGCGTTAATGATGTGGTAGGGGAAGTAATCCAGAGCATCCAGACTAGTGGTCAAGGGAGCCCACACCATTCCCCTGACCCTGGGAGTCCTCTTCCCCCCACGGCATTGTCTAGGTGGAACATGATCCTGAAGAAGGCAGAATTGTTACCTAGCAGCAATAATGCCACCACCAGGAGCACAGATCAGCTGCCTGCTCCTGCTGCTAGTGCTGCCACTCTGCCATCTTCAGGTCACCAAGAAATGGCAAGTGTTACATTAGGGGACCCTCTGTCACATTTCACATCACCTCCTCCAAACAGTAGCAAGATGTCTGTAATAGAGCAGCAGCACGGAGGGACTAGTGGTGGTGGTGGTGATGATAATGGTGGAGAACCTGGGGTGGAAGAGACATTGATGGCCTTTTTTAGTGAGCTTTTGGAATTTGCGGAATTTGCAACTGCTCTATTTCATGCTGCTGCTGAGTTGAAAGAGCAGCAGGATGCTGAGGAACAGACTAGTGTGCCATAGTCCACCGTGGGCACAGTGGGAATAGGGTCAACAAGTGATGTTGGACTAGGACAGGTTCCAATTGCCAGCAGTAGCAATAGTCCTGTTCTTAGTTGTAGTGCTGATTCTGAGGCAGTAGCAGCAACATTAGCAACATCATCCTCTGCCCAGGACAGTGAAGGGGAATGTGGAGGAGAAGAAAAAAGAGGCCATTCTTTTCCACCTTTTCCCTCCCCTCTGAAGTCATGGGTGTGGGACTATTTTTCTCTTGGGGCAGGAACAGTGCAGTCATCACCAACGCACTGTGCACAATCTGTGACAAGTCAGTGAGAACACACATGATACATGTGTGATAACACACATGAAACCCACTATCACGGTGCCCGTGCTCTTTCAGCGACATTCTGTCAGTCTACACTCCTGCTCTACTCCTGTTGGCTACACTGTGTTTGTCCCGCCCAGTATGGCCTTTAAATACTGGGTTCTGGCACCTCTCCGGTGCCCTTTCGTGGTGTTCCAGTACCAGCGCTTGTTCCTGATTACAGTTTGCTCTCAGTGTATCGACCCGGCCTGCCTGACTACTCTGCATCTCATCTCCTGCTTGTGTACCAACCTGGACTGCCTGACCATTCTGCCTCTAATCTTCTGTGTACCGACCTAGCTTGGCTGCTCCCCAGTCTCCAGTTGAGGGCGGTGATCCTTTCTCGCTGTCTGTGACAGCTGTGCAGTTTTGGTCTCGGTTGCCTCTGTGTCACCCCAGCGACATTCCTATTGGCTTGTCCTACTATCCGCTCCCGGTTAGTTGCCTCCTCAGGGTGAGTTGCTCAGTTGCTCAATTCCGTTACTGTCATAGCAGTGCTCAGTTACTCAGTCTCCATTACTGCCACGGCAGTCTCCAGTCGCTTAGTCTCCATTACTGCTACGGCAGAGTGCAAGTGGCCTATTCTCCATTACTGCTATGTAACGGACTCTGAGCCACGACAGTATCTCTGTTGCTCAGTCTCCGTTTATGCCACATCAGTATCCAAGGGCTTGGTCTCCGTTACTGCTATGGCAGTGCTCTAGTTGCCTGGTCTCCGTTACTGCTACGGCAGTGTCCACATCACTCAGTCTCTGTTACTGCTACGGCAGTGTTCATGTGGCCTAGTTTCCGTTACTGCTCCGGCAGTGCTCAAATTGCTCTGCTTCCGTTACTGCTAAGGCAGTTCACCATTACCTGTTGTACTTATTCTTGGGCATTACTCATATTTAAGCTCTCTATACTAGGTGAGCTTCTTAACAGGCCTTACCACACATGGGACTGTTTACACTCGCTGACTGCTATTAACCCATGCAGTACCGATACACTGGGACTCTTTCAAGATACGCCTGACCTGTGTCAGTATAATGTGTTGTGGACTCTATTCTTATACTGGACCTGTGTGGGCTCATATATATGTAACCTGACTTGTGACTGTACTATATTGAGAATATATTACAGGACCTGTGAGGGTTATTGTATTCCTAATTGTTTAATAAAACTGTGTTTTATCCAAACCTACTGAGTCTGTGTGTCAAACAAACCATTACACCCAGACACCATGACACTTATGTCAAACATGTTAAAGACAAACACCCACCACAGAAATCAAGCACCAATGTTGCTACCCCCACCCCCCACTCTCCAGAAAGGCAACAAGAGGTGATGCAAGATCAAAGAGGAGGAAGAATAGAGCAACCCAGCAGAGGCTGGAAGTTTAGTGATGAGTTAAATAACTAGTTCGCCATCACCTTCTTGCTCTAGGGTGACTACATATTCTGCCAATCCACCTTGTTCATTGTTACCTCCCCTGCCAAATAATATCCACTCTGAAGATGTTAGGATGTGGCAGTTCGTGTCCACCCATTGCACACTGTGTGGTGCACTGACCACACATGGCAGTGTGGTGGAGGAAAATCACAATCAGGGCATCAAGCGGCATCTGAGGAGATTCCATCAAGCAGAATATGCTAAGCTGGTGGCAGGGAGGGTTTATCCTTACTATTAAACTGTCAGCAAGTTGTCATGTGTCCTTAGTGGGGTGTGGACAAGGGACATAGTAACAGCAGCAGTACTTGGTTTCTGGTGTCATGGTGTTTGCATAGAGTTGTACAAGGTGTTATTTACCACACACACACTGTGCACATTGCAGTTGCAAATGAGATGCACAGTTCCTGATCTCAAGGGAAAAATGTCTATTCTACTAACAAAACACACATGATTTTGGAGGAGGGGCAGGTGGAGAAGAAATATTGGCCAACTTCCTCTTTTTTCCACATATACCTGAAGTGATGGGGGCAAGTTATGGTGCTGCTACTGCCTCAGGTGCATCACTGCAGCTAGTCGTGGCAAGTAGAACCTTCATCATCCATCACCCATGTTACTGCTGTTGTTGATCCCATTCCCTTTGAGCTTCCTAATCATCCTGCTTAGACAACTCAGCAGTATCAGCAAGTAACAGCAGTCACAAATTCTGCATTTACATCAGGGCATTTGACAATGACCAGTGGCCACTGGCCAGTATGAAATTACCTGCTAGCACTAGGCCAGTAGGGCATTTTTTTTCTCAGAGCTTGTGCTTACAAATCATCCTCTACAAAATACTCTGCCACTTCAAGTATTAGTCTGCCCCAGGGGCAGCTTACATCAGGGGGTTCCTGTCACTATCACATTACATAGAACTCTCTTATTTTATTATATTTATTTTTTTATTAACTGTTCCCCCAATTCCAGTCAGCAAACCCCCCCGAAACAAATTCCCTGTTCAACTGATTGTTTCACCAGACTCCACCCACCAACACAGGCACCCTCTTCAGATCCCTTTTATACCATGTCTTATGGGGTTTTTTATTGTATTTAGGATTTATTTTTTTTATTACCTGCCCCCCAATACCATTAAACAAACTCCCCCCCCCAAAAAACATAAACTGTTTAACTGATTTTTTCCCCACACTCCACCAACACAGGTACCCTCATGCCCCTTTTATACTATGCCTTTATGCCTTTGGAAAATAAAATCACAATTGCTATGTGTTGTGTGTAAATTCAATGTTCCCATTTATTTCAATGTAATGAGCTAGGAGAAAAAAAATGGAAAAAAAGGCACTTTTTGTGGAAAATTTTTCGCTAAGTGGGAAGTGCAAATATTCAACGGTTTTGGTTTGAGGTGAAAATTTTCACCCATCCCTACTGCACAGCTTAAATTCAGTCTTTTGTCTGTCTGCTCCCAGAGAAGCAGACTTAGAAAAACATATTTCCCTTTAAAAATCGACAATTTTCTCCGTCTTCTTTATGTCCTTTCTTATTTGCTTTCTTTCTCTGAGTCTTTACTTTGTTGGCTTTTCCATGATCTCTAGGCTAGTTAAGTAACTCTGCTAACATCCTCTACAAATCATTTTAAATATCACTTGATGACAGGATGTAAAATAATGACCTAGATGTGTCTAGAGACCCTCTATCTAAATTGCTTAGCCTTAAAGCTCCATAAATAATATCTATTTTTTAAAATCTAATTCTAAGGTTTTTGTCCTTACACGAACATATGCCACTAAAAAGGAAAAGCAAATGATGGGCCTAATAGTGCATGTTTATGTGGGGAAGAAGGAGTTCTTGAAGAATTGGTATTAATTATAGTCAGCTCTTTCCAAGTAAATCATTTCTTGAATGCTTTTCAGCACTATGACAACATTGGTTCATATACTATACTTGTTTGTTCAATAGCTAAATTAAAACATGTTTTCATAAGACAAATATCCAGTGCATTGGTAAAAAAATTATACCAAAACAGGCCCATGATGGGATTATTATGTAAAATAGCCCTTGTGGGCTGTGGTTCTCTAAAATGTATGGCTCTCATTACAATAAACACAAAGGATATATATGTGTGAACACAAACTAGACAGACTTGTACCACATATTACACTGAAACAAATGTGTTTAACATTATGCACTCTAGGAATAAGCCTGTGCTGCCTAATTGGCAGTGGTGCCACAGTTACACTGACCACTCCCTCTTCTGTAACGGGAAGGCATGTTAAACACAGACATATTCTCCTTGCTCCTGAGCTACAGGAAGATACACCATGTCCTCTGGAAAGGAGTGAACAGTGACCAAATATTCTTGGTTGTCTCTGTTGTAGCGGGACCAATAGAAGATCTTGTCTGGGATTTAACTTCTTTAATTCCAAAGACATCTCCAACTTTGGAGACATCTATAGCATCCATTGGGTTAAAGGGAAACTATACCTACAGGAATAAGTTGACCTTTAAAAAGGACCTTTAACCTTTCCAAATCCTCCCCTCCATCCTGAAGGAATTCCATGATTAGTCCTCCCTGTTAATTTATTCCACCCCACTGGTGGAAACTTGTGGTTCTAGCAGGTGAGAAGGTGAGAGGGGATTTTCTGGACATGTGACAAGTTATAAACACTTTATTTACCATATAGGAGGACAGAGCTCTTCTGAGATTAGATAAATAAAAAAACTAATCTCTAAAACTACTAGAATGATTAAAAAAGAAAAGGGACAAGATACAGGCAGTTTTATTAGACACATTTAATTAGGCTTAAAGCTGTGTAGGTGATAGGTCCACTTTGATTTGACTTAATTAAGTAGAAGTCCTTCATACAACAGCCTGGTGAGTATGTCTTTCTGCCTGTATGTATGTATGTATGGCTTTGTATGTATATGCAACCAATGTACACAGACACCACGCAACGTCAATCTCATTGGGGGAAATGGATGAGTCCACAAGAACAGCTACACGAGTGTTAGCCTACAACACCAGCAGCTGCACTTTGGGAAAGGTACTAGAGCATGTGATCACTTTAGTTCATACTGCCGCTCATACTTCTCCCCAGTTAAGACTTTAATGCCAGCAAGCCTAGAATGCCACCACTATGGCATGCACAGGAAAATGGAGTCAAATTACACAGTTCTGCTGTGCCTTGTTTAATTGAAGAAAAAGGCACATCTGAAAAAGCCAATATACTGCCCCATTGCCCTTTTTTGATGTAAGTGGCATTAAAGAGAGAATTTTAGAAGTAGTAGTAGTAGTAATAGTAGTAGTTTAGTAGGTGGGTATAAGGCTGGAGTAGCACTAGCACCTGTGTAGAGCAAAATCATATCAGTACACCCCACTTGTGTGTCTCTCACTCTGTCAGGCTCTCTCTTTTTGTCATCTCTCTCATAATTGCTTCTCTGTTCAATGGCAAATTTAAAATGCTTTTTTAACAAAATTATGAAATTGCAAACATTTGGGAATCCAGGTTGCATTACTAGTCCACTATAACGTACAAATCTTATTCTTTAGTTTCAGAGAAAGAAAGTTAATTTAGTAACTGCTTATTTGGGCCACACCATTGAAGAAATGCTGTGTTTGGTTTGTTGCCCATGTGGAAAGGTTATATGCTGGGCTATGGTGCATTTCACAAAGACAACTATCGTTTCTCATGAATGTACCTGTATGGCAGCCTATGTGACTTTCTGTAGAAATTTCACTTGAGCACTGTTGGAGAATGCTCATTCCATCCTCCGATGTACAGCTGACCCATGTTTAGCACCAGCCAGTAATATTGGCTGGAATTCATGTGGGCAGCTTATAAGGCACACATCTCTTGTATCCCGAATGCAGGAGGTGAGTGAAAATGTTAACGCATCAGTTACAGTTGTGTCTTCTATGTAAATAGGGTCTTAAAGTGCATATCAGTTCCTATATTATTTAGGTCTAAAGTTACAATGCTGTGTTTGTGTAGCAGAATTTTACCCATACCTTCATAATTCACTAGTATGCACAGAACCATGTTTAGAATCTGGTGGGCCTGTCTACTAAGATCTGTCATGGTTTATAGATGTTAGTGTACAGGCTCCATAGAATAAAACAGTAAATGGGGATTTTCTTTGTCACTTCTTTATCACTGCATAACCCACCTACTATAACTATGGGCGAAAGTAACTGCACCTTATGGAGCAATTACACATTTTCATTCATCTAAGTGAGGCTTTAAACTACTTTAGCATTCAGTGGGTTAAAAGCTCACTTTTAGTCAATTGGATTTAGGGAAATTTTAATTTTTCCCCTAAGGTGCAGTTTGTTTGCCTCAGTATAACAAGTTCTACACAATACGTCATCTTCACTGTCCCACAGGGAGTATCTAGACCCATGTGTACTTTTCTTATGACTCTCAGAGAATGGAGAAAGGAAATAGCTCAATACAAACAAACCTTTATGAAATTAATACTCATTTACTCTGGATGTATTTTTCTTTTAGGAACCTTTTCTTTCTCCATTGTACAAGATTCCAGGTCCCAGTTAAGTTCTATTTTTTATTTTTTTGCTTTATTCTTGCATTTCCAGTTTTTAATATAAATATATATAAAATAATTTCTCTTCATTGGTACCCATCTGCAATATTTTCATCTGTTCTCAGGATCACAGTTATATCTATGACAACATATGAGTTTATATTAAAGTGGACCTGTCAGCCTAAGGCAATCTGTTTGGTTTACAAATAATTAAAATTTGCCTATGTGTTGTACTAGACATTTTTCCTGTAAAATAAATACTTTTTGAGAAATGTATATTGGGAAGACAATGAGTTCTGTTTGAGGGAAAACACAAACTAATTAATGTGCTATCAGAAATGACCCTATGAGTGAGCTCTGTCTAGATTAATTGAAAGAACAATGGGGGAGATGCATTAAGGAGTGATAAAAAGGTGATAAAGCGGAGCTAACTTCTTTAGTGATATCGCTTCTCCAGATCCTGTGTTATTCTGTGGAGCACATGGACTAAGATTTCTCAAGTGGGAGAGACCTTACTTCATAGGCTCCATAATTGGGCCATTTGCACTAGGATGTGATGAAGAGGTGATAAAGCAGAGATGACTTCTCCAGTGATATCTCTTCTCCAGTTCCTATGACATTCTGTAGGGCCCATGCAGTAACATCTCCAAAGTTGGAGAAACCTTAGTGCATTGGCTTCCTAGAATAAAATACAAATTGGATTAGTGATATCACTGGAGCAGTTATTTCCATTTTATCAAATCTTTATCACTCCTTAGTGCATCTACCCCATCATCTCTCTGCTTTATCACCTCTTTACCATACCTTAATGCATAACCCCCAAGTGTGGTAATATTGGCGTGGCACATAAACCATTTAGTACAATTGCCATGCTGTGTCACAAAACACATCTATTTCTATTACAGTCACATGGTCAGCACAGCATATATAATGTAATGGTCAAAGATGGGACTTCTATTTTAATCCACAACTGCCTTTTGTATAGAAGACTTACCCAGCAACAAACATTGATACCCAAATGAAAGTACAAACATGAGATGCCGTGCAATTACTGATGTTCGACAGTCATCTGGGCAGGATTTGTAAAATGTGCTTCAGGATTTGTCTTCTCTATATATGGAACTGGTGAGTTAAAAGAGATTGCAGCCTGGATAATATACCAGTCCTATACAACCTGTGACGGCCCCGCGCAGGCACCCGCCCTGTAGCTTTAGGGGGGTACCTAACAGGTCATTTACACCGGACTGGCCTCAGAGGATCACCAGACAGACCTGGGCTGTTTGCCACTGGATCTAGCTGCACCACCCAGAGGAGGAGCGGTCAGCTGGATTGGAAGACCTCCAGGTGCAGCCAGCCCAATGGAGAGCAGTGATCTGGGTAAGGACTCGCACTTCTACCCACTGGAATAGATTACTGCAGAGCAGGTATCTCCCCTCTGCTGCTAAGTCTCCTCTAGGCAGGCACTAACCCCTCTGCCTTGTTCTGGGGAACAGGTTCAGTCCACTCAGAGATGACGCTTCCTCCAGGCAGGAACTAACCCCTTTGCCCTGGTAAAACAACACCACATTTAACAAGGTGTTTATTGAAATTGAATACCAGGTCTTTCACAGCATACATTTAACTTGGGGTGACATGAATATAACAAAATATCACAATACACAGAAGACAAAACATACAACCAACATAAAAGAGTATCACAATTTTGGGGTGTAGGATGGGGGAATATATTTAAAACTGGAAACTGTAGGTACCAGAATGCAACAGTGACATATTTGCTTACTCGCATGGGACACAGCAATGCTGCAATGTATGTCACCAACCAATAGATGGCAGTGCACCGAAGAATGCTGCTATGCTCGTCACCAACCAGTAGATGGCAGTGCATAGCACAATGCTGCAATGCAAGGTTCAACCAATAGATGGCGAGGCTGAGTTCAAAGGACTTGAGATAGGAAAAGTCCATAGTAGATGTATTGCGGTAATGTCCATGTGATTCCCACAGTTCTCATATATCACAGGGACATGAAAGTTTAACCTCCTGTTTCTTCACAGAGCCTACTATACACTCTGGTAGGTACATTCCTAGTGGATCACTTTTAAAACATCACAATTATAAGATTGTGCGACTGCATGCCGCATTAAACATGGAGCTTGGATGAAAAGGGTGACATGAGAATCTCACCCTGCATAAAAATGCAAGATTCTCATGTCGCCTCTTTAAACACCACATACATATACATACACAGTGAAAGTATCAGGGCTGCTGCTGTATTACTTTGATAAGCTCTCTCACTCAGGGCTAGTCACAGGTTTACTGATCTCAAAATGCATTATAATGCGAATACTTCCAATGTGCTACTGGTGTGTTATATAACATAACATAATATAACATCAGTTCATAGAGAGAAGCAATATCTTGTCTTATGAACTACAAACATCTTGAAGTAAAGTATAATGAACAAGTGAAGGAAGTTTAAAAATCAAGTTTTTATTAAGCACAAAACATTAAAAATAAGAGCAAGTGTATAAGTCAAGTTTTTAAACTTTCTCCACTGGTTCATCGTAGATGTCATTAAAAAAAAGTATTTTTTATACATTCTCCACTGGTTCACCCTGGCTGCAGACAAGAGGCTGGCTGTAAGTCCTGGAAAGCCTGTCAGCAAGGGAGGAAGCTGGTTGCCATGGTATGCTCATCCCTTGGCTGCACTACAATGAGGCGAATAGGAGTGTCAACGTTGAGAGGGTCAGCAGCACAGGGAGTGCATGACAGTATGGTCTTGGATGGCAGGGTTCGGTCACATCATCCAACTCTGGGAACTGTGCTCACTGCATGTGCTGCGGCCTTTCATATGGTGACATGAGAATCTCACGCTTATATGCAGGGCAAGATTCTCATGTTGCCATTTTAATCACAGCTGCTTGGTTAATGCGGCATGTAGCGGCACAATCTTTTAAATGCAACGTTTTAAAAGGATAGTTGAGCATTACTGAACTTTGATTAGCATGACATATAACCCATTTTTAATTATTCTTACAATGAACTTACCTTAGGGTGACAGATCTACTTTTAGTCTTGTCTGTGGGATTGGGATACACAAGGTTAAATAATTTACATGAAATGTGGTTTTTGCTTTGGCATTATTTTGGTGTGCCAATTAGCTTTTCTTTTTAATACTGACATTTCAAAGTTCAGTTTAAATCCTGTGCAACAAATATTCCCATTGATCTGCTGTATCAGGCTTGAAAGTCTGACACAGCGGATCTATGGGGACTGAATAAAAAAGCCACAGACTTACAGGTTGCACTTCAACCATGAGGGTTGGTTTTTGTCCCCCTCAAGAGCTAACAGATGCTGTTTTGGGGCTGTACTGAGTCTTTTCTATTAGAGAAGACTTAGTAAACAAATCACCCTTTAATACTATGTCAGACTATGATGAAGAACCTGTGATAGCAGTGGGATTGTTGTGTCTAGCTGTATGTAGCCTGCATCTGAAGGCCTCTGAATAAGCAAACATGTATTTAATGCTTTAAAGACTAGAACTGTGTGCAACATATTGCAAACAAATACACTGCTCACCCTTTGGACCTCAGAAGGTTTGTTGGAGTTGATAAAGAGTTGCTGATTCATCCGTTGACTACAAAGGAATATTGCTATCCTTTCTTGTTCCATTGTCCGAGAGTGAACTTTGGTTGCACTAGGACCATGAGTGCTGTTTACTTTATGTAGCAGTGTTCTGGGATCAAGTGGATTCAGACCAGAGATCACCTTAAATGCCATCTGTCTATATTAATGGTGATTGAAAGAGGTGAAGTCTGCATCACAGATATACAGCCAGAAATAATATAATAAAATATATTACAGATAAAAACATGGAGACCAGGTAGGCATCATACAACATACAACATGTGTATCTAATGTGTTTTGTGTCCATACTCACTTTGACATAGATGAAGAACACACCCCTCTCCTCCACCTTTATATATATAGCTCTCAGATCAAACATCGACAACAAGGCATCTGACTTAACCCCTGACAGAGCTCCACAAATCAAGAGATATATCCTGCGTGTGTGTGAAAATACATGGGTTTATTAATGTTACACTATACTGTGATATACTCCTCTAAGTGAAGACATCTTGAGTTCACAGGCACCACCTTGACATAACGCCGCTCTAAGGGATGGTATTCAATTATTCTGAGGCAAAAACCCCCCTTTAGTGTTAAACATATTCACTGGATAACCTACAGTGTAGGTCTCCCCCGATCTCTGGTTGTCCTCCTTATGTCTCTTCCACAAAGTTTCTTCAGGAATTGATGTCCAGTGTTCACAGTCCTTGGACCTAAAGACTGTTACTTCTACACTAAAGACTAGGATATAACATTCAAGATCTAATATTTGGAGTAATTAAATAGAGGATGTTTGAAATGCTACAGTATTATAATGTGGTGGATGTATAGGAAAATAAAAATGAATGGATGTAGGAAAATAAAAATATGTAATATTTTATTCTTACAAACATATCAGTGATGCTAAAAATACACCAGATATATAATGTAATAGCTAACACGTTTTGTGGCTATCCTGCTACTGATACCTCTGATGAAGTATCTTCTTTATGTTCCCTAATTCTCTACTTCATACTTCTTATGGTCTTACCGACATACAGAAAAGTACAAGGACACTCTTTGACATATACCACATAGCTGCTTAGACATGTATATATTTTTTTAAATTTAAAACATTACTTGGTCTGTTCATTAAGAATAGTATCCCTTTGTGAGCAGTTCAGAAAGGTAAAGTACCTTTTTCCACCCTCACCAAATAATTATTTAAACTGGGTGCTCTTTTATAGGGAAAAAAAGTGTTTTTTTCCAGAAAAGGATGACCTTCCATAGAATCATTCTGTAGAATGTAGCAATTATTATGATTTTATTAATTGATTTTGTTCAATCACTATACACGTGTACAAATTGTGTATGGTTTTAATTTCTCTTAACATGTTTTTAACAGTTCTTCTCTATTAATTCCTTCCACCTTGTTTTTATTTTCACATAATACTTTATAATTATTATATCCTCTTTATTTAAATGTATTGGCAATCTCATTTAATCTAGTATTCAATATGCCTGGATTGCTCACAATGTGTTTGGTTCTAATCATTTGACTTTATGTAAGCCTACTTTCAACTGTTGTAGATGGAAACTGTTATCATGGAAATTATTATTGTAACCATTGTAGTCTGTAGGTTTACCAAAGACATCAGATAACAAAGTGTTTGAGCCTTTAGTTACCTGTGCATCTATGAAACTAATTGTAATGGAATCAATGTTGGCAGTGAATGGTAATAATGGTTCTGTGGCAGCCATTTAGGTATTCATTGTACACAGTGAATGCTTTTTCTGACCTTGCCCATAGCAAAAGCAATAGCAGAGGTATCTAAACAAGGATGAGATTTGAAAATAGGTTATACATATAAATAAAATCAAATTATGCCATGAAGAGGTGAAAACCGTTTAAAGTAGCAAGTTTACAAAATAATTAGTGGCTATAATGGCACTTAGCAGTAAGAAGATAATAATATAAATGGGAAATGCACCAATAGACTATTGGCCCCCCAAGTCCAAGCAAGATACCATCAAAAGATCATTGCTCTAAATCTATACTAAAATGAAGACAACTACAAAGGAGAGTGCTATAATCTAATAGTAAATACTGGGACAACTTACAGAGGCAAAAAGAAAATGACTGAAGGACTGTATGGGTAACAAAAGTCACATTACTACAATAAATGAATAAATTGTATCTAAACATATATACCATAAAAAGATTCAGTCTACTCAAACTATCACAATACAATATGTAAAAAAGTTATTAAATAGTCCGATAAGTTCTGAAGAACAAATAGCTATTGTGGCTGATGCTCACTGTGTAAGCAGCTTCATGCATGCACCTTATTGATAACACACATTGAGCTCGATTCTGTTAGCCCTGCTATTTTTAAAACAGGCGGTAATGGTTTTGACAGCACATTTTACTATTCTATAAACTCTGCTGTCAACACCAAAAACCACGCAAAAATGTATAATGGGTGAGCAAATTTCACTCATTGAACATTAACTAAAAACAGTCACCTTTGCTATCCTATTCCATGTAGTCGCTTCACCGCATGTTTAAGACACACTTGTCATGGGGCAGATTCTGCGACACAAGAATGCAGGCATAGAGCCCAGAACCACCGGTATGTGTTGGAAAACTGGTTTCCAACACATACTTGTGGTTGAAACAAACAAAAAGATTAACTCTATGAGCGTCAGTGGGGTATGAAATACATTATACAGTGTTGCGCCCACCACTGTTAATCCACAAACAGTTTCACACATGTCCCGACAATTAAAAACTTACCAGTAATCCTGATGTCCAGAGGGGTCGCGGGGTTTATCAGTAGCATCTTTGGGGGAATAATTTTTTTTTTTATTTAACAAAACACTAATGGATTTCTTCTTATTTACAGAGAAGAAAGAAGATCAGAGGAAGAAGAAAGATTGAAGAAAAGAAGACAGAAGTGACGAAAAAAGAAAATATTAATGAAGAAGCCGGACAGCAGATGACAGGTAATTGATACATTTTTGGACTAGTTTTAGCACGCTCTCATTGTTTGACACTGTCAAACAACGACAGTTTGTGTTTTTTTCCTTTGATGTTCCCACAAATCGCTATATTTAGTGAGAATTGTGGAGACAAAAAACCATAACGAGCATTTTGACAAAACGTGAGTTTTTGACAATAATATTCTTTTTGCCATGTACCTCTCCTGCAATAGAATAGCTGAGATACATGGTTTATATTTTTTTGGTGCAACTGTTTTTGCTATTACCACCGGTTTTATCTTTGGTAATAGTATTGAGCCCATACTGAGTACCTCTCCCAACTGTGAATATCTGAGTATCCTATTGAAATGTCGCCATCTATTGGGTTACATACAGTAATGCAAATTTAAAATATCTCCTCAATCCAAACAAGATCAGAATGTTACCTGAATGAAAAGAGCGACATTCTGATATTGCATGATAAAAGCTCGACATAGAGGGCGACATAGACTGCAAGGTGTTTCCACAGTACACTGATCCTGCCCATATCCCCTAAATTCCTTCCTCTGTCAGTAGTGTTTTGTGTCCATGCTCAGATATCTCTTAGAAATGTATGTGCTGTCTCCCTGCCTGTTACAGATGACTTCTAGTTCTGACTAAGATTCTGATGTGGCTTTCCGTCTCACAGCCTGCCGTGGTCGTCTGTCGTCTACATCCCACAGCTCCTGGAAGTGGACAGTTCAGCCTCCTTTGGGAATGGTTTTCACCCCTGGAAGAGCTAATTGTCTGCCTCCCGGGGCTGCATGATGCGGGTGACATTCTTGGCTTCCCCTACCCCACGCATCACTCTTACTTCAGGGAAGTCTTTGAGTGTTGTCAGGAAGTGTGACCTAGAAGCAGACATCAACAGCAATTCTGGCTAGAAGTATATAATACTTAAATGGACAAGAATCTATACTTTTAACAAAAAAAGTATCCTCCCATGTGTTTTGTAGTAACACTGTAGGATTCACACATAAATATTGCTACTTACATCTGGAAACTTCATGATAAAGTTATAAGCATTGGCTTCCTTGGTGGCTTTTACAATTTCTTCCATTGAGACATCTTCCTGGTTATAGCGGATATTTTCAGCAATTGTGGTGGCAAAGAGGACAGGATCTTGTCTCACCACACTAATGATCTCTCTTAGGTGCTTGGTGTTTAAGCTACGGACGTCTTGTCCATCAATTGTTATCTACATGGTAAGAAAACAACAACAAAAAATAATCAAATTGTAGAACAGAATGTCACCCGGATCACGCAGCTCCTGGAGGTGAAGGATTAGTGTTTCCAGGGGTGAAAAACATTCCAGAAGGAGGCCCAGCTGTCCACTTCCAGGAGCTGCTTGATGCAGGCGACATTCTCAGGGGTGTCCATAAAAATGTTTCCAGGGAGGGGCAAAGCCATAATATGATGCTCCGGCCAGCCCATCCAGCCCCTTTGTTTATATGGAGGGGGTAATTGTAAGGGGGGCAAGTGTCCCCCCTTGCCCCCCCCTCCGAACGCTCATGGGCATTCTCGACAGGCTGTAAGATGGAAGGCCGCATCAGAATCTTAGTCAGAACTAGTAGTGGCCTGTAACAGGCAAGGAGGCAACACATACATTTCTAAGAGAATCAGAGTCACAATAGCTGAGCACAGACACAAAACAATACTGACTTTAAGGGATATAAGGGATATGGGCAGGATTATTGTACAGAGGAAACACCATGCTGGCTATGCCACCCTCTATGTCGACCTTTAAGCATGCAATATCAGAAGCTTGCTCTTTTCATTCAGGCAACATTTTGATCTTGCTCTTTGGATTGAGGCAATATTTTAAACTCAACTTTTGTATATTTCCCGATAAATGGTGACATTTCTAAAGTAAACCGAATATCTGCTGCGTAGCCATCCTCTATCTTTTGTTAATCCCTAGTGGCTACTTGTAATTTGATGATGTAACATGGGGATGTAATCAGATGAATCGGATGGATTACCCCTTAGATGTATTTTCCACCTGTATCAAAGCCAAGCTAGTTATAGATATCGGGGAAGGACTGTGGGCAGAACTCCGTGCCACAGGGTTCTCCAAAATTATGAAAATTAAAAGCAGGCAGAGGTCTCCTTCAACACATCAGTGTAAAAGTTCACCGTCTGTGCACTGTAAACTTAGTTGTCAAAGCTTCACTGGACTAAGTAATAAAGACATATAGCTTTTCTTCTGTCTAAAGTAGGATAATAAGAAACTGTTGGTGGGAGTCTTGAAGCTCTCTTTCTTTTAATACTTCCTGAACACACACCATCCCATCCTTGTGTGGTATAGATGTGTACAAATTATACAAGTCTAAAACGTGCACAGAAAGTATGTACTCTTTGGTAATATCAAGATTAGAGTTCAATAAGTAAAGCAGATGTGTCCTTAAAATAAATAGAGCTGTAATATTTGAGCAAAGGTTGTGAAATGCTGTCTGTACCTGCTACAATAGGGCATCCTAGGGGATTTCTAACATCCTTATAAACTTTCAGGAGATCATAAAATACTGCTGCAATAGGGTTATCTTTAATTAGGAAATCCCTCAATCAGGAGTGCATTCAGGAAGTGTTACAAGATAGAACAAGTCAAGACTCCCACCATGATTTTCATATAACCTCACTTAATATAGTACTCACTAAAAACTGCTTCAGATATAACAAAGTGCACTATGCACAGATGCTGAGGACATAAATGTGAAAAAAAGTAGTACCCTCTTATGCTAACAATTTTATAGCAAAATTTTAAAATTATTTTGTTCATATGAATAACCAATTTTTAAATATCATCCACGCCTGGTTTAGATACACTGATGATTGCTTCTGCATATAAACAGAGATAGAAAAGGAGTTCTCTGAATTCATTGAGTACCAAAATGGCTACTACAGAATCATCCGTTTCACTAGTAACATTGTTTCCACTACTATAACTATTAGTTTCCAGGATGTATAAGTAACTAAGGTCAAACACATTATCTGATATCTGTGGTGCAATAATTACTACAGTTTCCATCCTAATCAGTTGAATGCAGTCGTACCACACAGCCAATTGAGTAGGACTAAACGGATTGCGAGTAATGCAGACATCTTGAGGATCATAATAAAGTATTATGCAAAAGTAAAAACAAGGTGGAAGGAATGGATAGAGAGGAATTGTAGAAAAAACAGTTCAAGAGAAATGAAAAACATATATCATTTGTACAAGAATATACTGACAAAGCAAAAGCAATTAAGAAAATCATAAATAATATTTGGTACACTCTACAAAATGACTGTGTGGTAGGTCATCTCTTTGGTGAAAAAAACTTTTTTTCCCCTATAAAAGGGCACACAGTTTAAAGAATCATTTGCTGATGGTGGAAAAACCTACCACATTAAAAGACATTCTCGTCCATCTCTAAGAAAGGTACTTTCTTTTGTCTGAACTGCTTGCAATGTAACTGCCTAAGCAGTTATGTGGTATGTGCCACAAAGTACCCTAGTGCTTTCCTGTATATCAGTAAGACCATCAGAAGTGAGAAGGAGAGATTTAGGGAACACAAAGGAGATATGAGAATCCAAAAAGATACACCAACATCCAGACACTTTAACCAAGCAGATCATGGGGTGTCTCAATTGAATTTCTAAGTTATTGATCATGTTGACCCTCTTACTAGGGCAGGCAACAGAGATAGGTTATGGTTATATAAAAAAACTAATAATGTGGATCTTCAAATTAAAAACCAAGAGGTCTATGTGAAAGAACTGAATATCATTAGTTTTTATAACGTACGTCATACTACTGTATTGCATGACTTTACTTTGTTCCACATGTTGTCTTATATGTACCTTATCTCTTTTATTTTTTTAGCACTGATGTCTGCAACTAAGTAACTCCTGTATATCACTTAAATATATGATGCATGTCACAATGCGTTCTATGAAAACCAGTTTCCTAAGTAACACTAATGTAATCATTTACACAATGAGAGTTATGATGCCTTCCATCATGAGAAACATGATGGGGAGGTTAATGGGTATTGGTGGAAAGGGGTTTAAGATGGTATCCATGGGGGGTTGGATTATGTGGGAAAGAGGGAGCACTGAGAAAGGTGATGGGGTCCTTGTGATGTCTCCCAAATCCTTCTTGTAATGCTTTGTTTTAAAAATAAATAAGTAAATAAATAAAAAAATAAATTACTGGGAGAAGTAAGCCTTGGTGCATCAGCAGTTGAAACCTTCTGTCTACTTATTTAATGACATACCCTTCCTCTACTCTTCAAGTGTGCACCCTTGTTTATTGCTCAGATCTTTGGGTAAAGAGCTCGCAGATAGCTCCTTGTATTGGTCTTGATATATTTTTAAATAGAAATCATATCATCCCTTAGACACCTCTAATATAGTATGTAATCTAGTATTGCTTTATACTAGGTACCTATCTAACATTCAAGGGGTTAAAGGGCTAATTTAAACCAATAGGAATGGTTTTATTTGTCTCTATGGTGCAGTTGGGTTGCCCCAGAATTGCACCTCTTCGGCATCTTAATGTCCCCTTATTACTTGACAGAGTAAAAACATTTAACCACAAAGAAATAGAAGTAGTGGTAAATGAACCTGGGGCAGTGACCGCAATGTGCTCATGGAATTCATAACTGTTCCGTTAATATCTGGCTCTGCTTCATCAAGAATTATATGTACAGTTTTCAGGATAATCTGAGGACAGAAGGTGCCTGTGGAGAACCTCATTATCAGTCATCCAGAACAAATGAAGCTGAGTCCAATAATCATTTTGTATTACATTTTCTCCAACATATTCACATTTAGTATCTGCAAAATGTTTCCTGCCAGATGGGTAGAATAATGAAACATGGAAAACAACTATTGGTTGCTAGAAAGATATTCGAGTACCTTGTGTTGAAGTACATTCAATATCTATCTAGCATCTAAGGGCTTTATGCGTATTGACATCTTAAAAGTTTTTATTCTCTTTTTTTCAGCCTTGAATCTGTCAATAAAATATAGATTATTTTATACATAGTTGCTATCTCTATTGTATTGATTCTCAAACTGCGTTCTGTGGATCCCCAGGTACAAGGGCTGAGCAATGCAAGCCACACTCATGGGAAGAAGCACTCGTTCATGGGAAGAAACAACACATTTATTACAAACACTCTTTTGCCATAACACTAAACAGACAAAACCTTATGTCTTATGGTCTTTTATTAAGCATGTTCAACCACACGAAATTATGTTCATATTACTGTGTACTGTGATCTCTGTTCATAATAAAAGTATTGTTTTAAGTTCTATGCCTCAGCAGTTCTTCTCTGGAGTGCAGCCTGTATTGTTGGCCTGTGTTATTTTCAGCAGAGACTGGAATATCCCATAAAAGGAGAGCCTAGGTCAGCCAGTGTGAGTGTATTAACAGACTATTTTTACCAATGTGACAATTTATAGTAGATTACCTGGGTTATATGGATAGATTGGTAGGAGCTCCTACACTACTACATTAGGTTCCATGGAGCAATTTCTTGAAATGTCTTTGTGGGGACAAGGGTGGAGTGGAATTGTATGTGTGGTTCCGTTACTCACCACCCATGGATTTATGTTCCAATATACATATTTTTATTATATATCAGATACAATTTTCTGGGAATGTTTACATTCAATTTTAGCATAATACAATTTTTTGTACGATTGGAACCCTTTCACTTGAACAGAAATATTTGTGAAACTCCAGCAATGAAAAGTCCCAGAAGTTATGACAGTATCATTATTACATTTTTTAGTTTTATGCTAGATGGTACTAATGGCACTGATAACTTATGAAATTTAAATATATACCTTAAACTGTGCCCAAAAAAATGACATATATATGTCGCCAAAATCACAAAGAAAAAAACCCTCAGAAAAAGACTCTTAAATGACAAACTATATAGTGTGAGGCGCCATAGTTGCATAAACCTATAAAATTCAATGACCACGATAGCTCAAACTTTGCGGAAGTAGACAAAAATATTTTATTAAAATATGAAAACAAAATTAAAACTCTAGCACTAATATAAAGAACTGTATCCTATTTGGAGATCGGATACAAGTTATTTCATTCTGGTTGCAAACACGTTGGGATTTAGGTATTAGATAATAGTAGATGTTAGTGATATTATGTTTTAGATGGGGTATATATTATTCTTGTGCCAGGTTCTGTGGGAATGGATGCAGGGAGATGGGACCGTCCAATAGAGGGTAACTAACCCTGTATCCGATCTCCAGACTACTTTATTCCAGAGGGGTGCGCTCTGAAGCTCAGGTGTGCAATACAGATCAGGTGGTATGACAACAAGGCCCTGTGGGCTCGTGCGGTGAGCTCCACCAGGTACAGTGGATGGCAAGGATCCATGTGTGTAATATATATGGCCATCATGAGCACAATGGGGCCATATCTTTTCTAAATTTTTGGTCTTTTTTTGTGCTCTGGGTGCACAGTGCATGTACAATGGGATTAGTGAACTATCAATAATGCTGGTGAATTTGTGGAAATATTGGGGGATATAGTTCTCTGTATTACTGCTAGAGTTTTAATTTTGTTTTCATATTTTAACAAAATATTTTTGCCTACTTCTACAAATTTTGAGCTATTGTGGTCATTGGATTTTATAGGTTTATGCAATTATGGAGCCTCACACTATATAGTTTGTCAGCTTATGAAATTTAACAGATAACAGTTAAGAAGTAATGATTGTTCTTAGGGGACATATCATAGCACATAGGATAAATCTAACATAAATCATTTTAGTTTGTGAAATGTTTAATTTTTCCACATGTCCATTGATAGTGAGAGAACCCCACATACACCCCAGTTGTATCAACCATTACTAAAATTTTCTCTAAATAACCCCTTGCACTTGGGGTTCCAACAAAGAACCATTCATTTTGTTGTATGTTTTTAGTACAAACAAGCATTTTGATACTTTTTAATTTGATCTGTTAATCTGTTAGATGCTATAGAGGTCTCCAGCACATGGAGGGAGATGCACTAAGGAGTGATAGGTGATAATGTGGAGATGATTTCTCCAGTGTCTATATTATTCTAGAAGCTTATACATTATGACTTCGTCCACCTGAAAAATGTTAGTGAATAGGCCACCATAGAATAAAATAGGAATTTAAAAAGTGATATCACTTGAGAAGTAATCTCCACTCTATCACCTCTTTACAATACCGTAGTGCATCTCCCCCATTGTGATACATGCAGAAGATGCACTAAGGTGTGAAAAAAGCAGTGATAAAGAGGTGATAAAGTAGAGTTGTTCTAAACCTTCCGAGTCCTATGTTAATGGAGCCAGTGCATTGGTTCCATACAACATAGGAAATGGAGAAGTAATATCACTGGATAAGTCATAGAATAAAATAGGAATTTAAAACGTGATCCCACTTGAGAAGTAATCTCCACATTATCACCTCTTTATCATACCTTAGTGGATAATCCCCAGTGTGTTGAAGACCACTCTTACATCCGTGGGTTAAATGGTTTGGTTGCTAGGGTTCCACACACTTAATGTGAAACTAAAGGGTTTCACCTCTGAAAAAAGTTTGAGAGTCACTACTATAAAGTCAGTGATGGATAAACTAGACTATGGTTCTGGGTTAAAACTGTCATTTTATTGCTTCTGTTCTCTTCAGTTCATTTTCAACTTTATTTAGTTGCAGATGACAGTCTCACTTAGGACAGTAATATGCTGGAAGTTGGAAGCTATATTAACACCAGTCTTTGAGTGGTGTTACTAAGTCCTGAAATAGCACACACAGCTGATATTGTGGCTCTATCTGCTAAAATGGAAGCTTAGAAAGTGCTTATATACTAAACTGTGAAATGATTGTGGGAGCTGGCTTCTCTGGGTCAATGTACTTGAAAAGTAAATTTTCTATTACATAGAGATGAAATGCTCCCATTAGCTGACATGAGATTATATGAAGTGCATGAGGACTGAGCGGCTGTGCATGAAAGTGTCTGACTGTCCACATGGTCAGATTTGAAAATAACATGTGCTAGAATTATCTCACTCCACCCCAATCTCATACATAAATTATTATTTTTTTACTTATATGGGTCCAAGTGTCAGAGCCATACACTTAATATAGATTTGCTATAGATTTTGATGGTAGACAAGAACCAAATGACCACATCCAGTCCATTTTCCTATATAATTAAAATATAAAATGTAACAGTTACATAGTAACATAGATGATGAGGCTGAAAAAAGACATGCATCCATCAAGTTCAGCTCCTGCCATATCATACTTGTTGACTCAATATGGTAGTCGGATATTTCCCTGGATCAAGACCCTATCTGCTTTGAATCTTACATACCTACATCCAGGCATATCTATCCCATATGCATAGGGCCTTACATATACACACAAAGTCTGTGGCAAACTGCACTATAGGGGAAAATATACATTCCAAAAAGGAATTTTAACCATGCAGTATGTGCAGTGTGGTCTACAATTAAAATCATATTTGGGTACAGGGGCATGGACCCTGAGACACCTATATGGGGGAGAGCAGAAATCCCTCACCTGAGAGAACTAAACTTTGGGTCCCTGTGGTCTACGCATGGATTAACTACAATAGGACAACTGTATAGAGGCAACAATCTTAAATCCTATGAACAACTTCACAAGGAATATTTGAGACTTTGACATGATCTGACATCATGGGGGGGCCGCCCCCTTGAGGATCTGTCTTCCCTCTGACCAGCTTGACCTTGAGAACCTACCCCAGAAGATCTATTTCAATCATTTATGGGTGGTTGGAAAAGCAGGTTTCCCCTCCCCTGGACTCACTGAGACAGAGATGGGAGACTGATGTGGGGACCATTGAGGTCTGGGAGTGGGATGAGGCTAAAAGGGGTCCCAGGGTGGTTTCTGCCACAGCTAAACATCAACTTATTCAGCTAAAGATTCTGCACTGTTTCTACTACACACCTGTCAGACTACATTTGATGGGGAGACTTGACAGTAATTTGTGCGGGAGATGTGGTGTGGAACTGGGCACATTCTTGCACCTAATCTGGAGCTCTCCACTGGTTCGGAGCTTCTGGGTCGGGGCGACTGAGGCTGTGTTGGGGGCGCTACTGCTTCCTCTCCCCCTAGATCCAAAATGATGTATTCTGTCCATCTTCCCAGGGAGATTGATGGGGGACATGCGTGACTGCTGTTGCAGGAGTTGCTGGTAATAGAGCAAAAGGTGGTGGCAGTGACCTGGATGGCTGATGGCCCTCAACATGTTACTACTTGGCATGGGCTGATCAGCCACAAAGTCCCCTTCCATAAACCATTGTAGTTGCATAGGGGGTCCCCTAATACATTTCATCAAATTTGGGATGACTGGATGTCATGTTTACCTCCCCTAAGGTGCCGTGAGACGTCTTGCCTATATATGTGCATTCACATGTCAACTGCCATCTGAGCATCCGATGTGTAGGTGTCTCCCATTCCGACTAATGCCATACTGACTACGGGTGCTGCTCTGTGGGATGGGGTGCCTGGGTTGATGCCACTGTGGGGAGTTTGGTATTTCCTTGTTCTTTTTGGGTTTTTAGGGCTGGTAGTTTAGGTCGGACGGGTTACTATTTTCTTAAAAAAAAAAAAAAAAGTAGAAAACCCCAGAGACTGTCCAATACTTGATCTGTTATTGATTCTTTGCTATTAATGTCATGCATTCTTTTGTACTACTTATACTCAAATGCTCATTATTGTGTATTGCACTTATTATCTCTGTCAATAAAAATATTTATAAAAGAAAAGGGATTTTAACCACTGGCTGCATCAATTGTTGAAGACCTCTCTAGCATTCAAGGGGTTAAAAGCCCCATTTAATGGGGAAGTATACCCTAGTAATAAGATCCTTTCATTTTTTAACAGAATCGTTTACCTAGGCAGGTGTCCTTTACTCCGCAGTCACATACATTGTAATATATTTATTTCTGAGCCTTTTATCAGTCTTGTACTGCACTGCTAGCTGTTTCTGTTTACACTCTGGTAAGGAAGGATAAAAATAAGTGTCCCTTATGATCCCTTGTGGTCTAGTGAAGACTGTTTTTTACTGTGAGAATGTATGACCTGAAGGAAGGCTTGAACAGAGATCCGTATAAACAGCAGACTGTAGCTATAATGCCAAATAAATTTAAACATACCTGACTGCTGTATGAAGGACACCTACCTGGTTAAGATAATCTGTTAAATAAAGGAAAATAAACTTATTCTAGGGTAGTGTTCCCCTTTAAATCAAGAGGACTTTGGGGATTTGTATTTGTTTCCTACAGTACAGATGGATTTCCTCATAATGGCTGTACATTGCTTTTATACATAAGACCCTTAGATGATGATGCAATGAGATCGGGTGGGGGGCAATCCTATATAATAACTTGCTAAATGTATGTTTGTCAGAAGCTGTCATGCTCAGTACAGTCTGCTGCACGCGATGCAGTCATGCGCAGTACAGACTGCCCTCGTCGTGGCTCTCCGAATTCAGACTGTAGTTGGTGCGCAGAGAGGACTACGGTCTGAATTCGGAGCGCCCCTCTCCGTATCAGCTGAGGAGTGGGCAGTCTCTACTGTGCATGACTGCACCGCGGTCATTGCTGGGTGGCACTGTGGCCTGTGTACACTGGCTCTTCAACTAGTTCTTTAATAATTTAACAGCACCACAGGGAGGAAATGATAATGTCCATTGATTTAAATGGGCCATTTAATCCCTTCAATGCGTTGGATGCCTCCCTCCATTTAAATTAATGGGGATTTAGGAAATTCTTATTTGTCCCCTGTGATAAAGTTAGTTTGCTCCACAACTTCTCCTCTTATTTTTGTGCACAGAGCCAATAGATCTTCATGAGTACAGCAATTAATGTAGGGTACAGTTTATGAGAGCAACCCATTGTAAAGCTGCAGCAAACTCAGATTGTCAAAATCATGATCAGTTGAGATTCTAGGTTCACAAATGACAAATAGACAGGACTAAATATGCAGTTATCTGGTGTAGATGAGAGTAGTTAACACTGGGCTGGAAATGTTGCCCTTTACCCTGATACCCTGAGATCTGGGGCAAAATGTTGAGTATCAAGGTCAGTCCCTGAGAGTTCTAAGCTATGAAGAGATTAGACTCACTACATGCCCCAACCAGGCAACAAGACTTTGAACTTTAAGCATGAGACCTTGGGGGTGATGTACTAAGGCATGATAAAGGGCGATAAAGTGAAGATTACTTCTCTAGTAACATTAATTCTCCAAGTCTTATTTTATTCTGTGAACCCAATGCACGTGGACTTTGGAGATCTTAGTGCATTGGCTCCATACAATAACAGGAACAGGAGAAGTGATATTACTGGAGAAGTAATTTTATCACCTCTTTATCACACCTTAGTGCATAACCCTCCTGAGGTTTTCACCTTACAAAAGGAATGTCCCCTATGACAAAATCCATGTGTTTCAGTGGAGTGGAAAGACATGCACCTGGCCCACATTGTAAACAAGCAAAATTAACATACCATTCTAAATTAAGACCAAACATTACAAATATTATTAACAGAAATCTTACTTGCGCACAGTCTTATATTAAGAGCAGATGCCTATTTGTAATACACACACACACTAATTATAATAACTAACCATTTGCGTGTCTACATTACACCTGGACTGTGCTACAATGTATCTATTTTTAACACAAATTCAAATTCATTTTGGATGTTGACAAATACAAAACAGTAATTGGCTTCCTTGCAGCTTTGTCATGTGATCCCACAAACGTTGCAAAGTCTTAGTTGGGGAGGGGAGTAATTTGTGGCTTTTTTAACTGTTGTTGAACTACAACTTCCTTCATTCTCAGAAGGCCACTGGGAAAAAACAGGTTGACCACTCCTGCTTTAATAGGGTGGTCAACCTGTGGTAGTCAGGGACATTGCTGAGATGAGAATGGTATAGTACCTCTATTCTGCTCTAAGAAAGCTCCACTGTGGAGTTATGTGAAATCACATGACTCTGTTCCACTTGCACTGATATCACCGAATATCGCATATTTCTAAGCACAGAAATGCCCTGTGACTGCTGTGACAGAAAGTGATGCCTCTACAGGACCACAAGATCCAATCCATAACCTCATACTACAAGAAAATGACACCATGTCTGCAGCTGCCATTTGGTGTCAGGAAGTAAAGAGTTTTTCCTGTGGTGTTTAGAACTCTTTGCTCCATAGTCTTAATTCTGGACTTGTGCGTTGACCTGAAAGGTGGCTGACTGTGATTAAAATACAGGAATGTCCAGGGTAATCTGGGAATCTGGGACATATGCTCATACTTTGCTCAAATCAACCAATAGCTTTTTATGTGAAACTGGTGTAAAAGCCCGTGTACATGGCCAAGGTCCGGGTAATGTTAACCCTTTGAGTGCCAGAGGGGTAAGCAACATATTGCTTTGCAATGCATTGCGTACCCCTCTAGCACTCAAAGGGGTAAGAGGCCACTACCTCACTGCTCCACGTGATGCAGTCTTACATTGCCTCACTCACGCGATCCAATCATGTGCAGTAGAGACTGACCGAACACGGGCAGTCTCTACTGCGCATGTCTGCATAGGGACAAACATCCGAATAATTATATAGGATGTACTACTTTGCTGTGTAATTCTTATAGCTGAATCATAAGAGAAAACTTTGTTCTGGTCAATGTTAAACTCTTGGAATAGAACTTGAACTCAGTACTTCCACTTTAACACTTTACATGCCTGAAGGGTGTTCAGTGCAATGTGGAGAGCATGCATTAACCCTTTATGTACCCAAGGGTTGTGCAATGCATTGCCTCATTGCACACTCTCTATTCCTTCAATGTTGAACCCTTTGATAACCAGATACATTCTGGCACTCAAAGGGTTAAAGGATCAACTCTAGCAAAACGAAAAGTAATTGTTCTGTTGTTTTAAAATATTTTTTTCTTGCTTTGTTTAAATTATCTGTTGATCATTTTATTTTTTTTTACCAGAAAAAATACATTTACTCATTTTAGACATCTTCCTTTTTCTGGCATGTTATCATGTCTTTTTTTTTAATTTTTCCCTCTAAAAAAGGCAACCTTGGTGTTCTAGGCTAGAAAGTAAATTTAAAGGGATAGTAATGTTTCAAAATAAAAGCAGCTCCAATTAATCTTCATAGTATTTGGGCCATGGAGAGTGTTATTGCAATACTGTCAGAGTTGTAGTTCAAAAGTAATTGAATGAGTATCCCCCTCCCGCCCCTTTTACTGATGTAACGCTGCTCACCTCAGAACAGAAAGGTGTTGTCCAGATGGCTTGCAGAGAGGGATAATCTTCAATTAGCATAAGGTAAAAACCTGTCAAGGGGGGGCAGGGCTTTCATTGTTCTCACAGTAAGAAGATTGTCCCTTGCTGTGAGCTGTCTGGTCTTAAGACCAGATTCCATATCTGAGGGGATGTGGCTTACACTAGGTAAAAGGGGCGGGAGGGGGATACTTTACCATTCAATTACTCTTGAACTACAACTCTGACTGTATTGAAATTACACTCTCTATGGCCCAAATACTATGATGATTACATGGAGCTGCTTTTATTTTGAAACATTACTATTCCTTTAACACTCATTTTAGCATCTGTGGAAAGGACATGGTATGTCAGTCCCTGTACTCAGTATTGTTACTTAGTTAAAGGAGAGGTAATATGTCTTAAAATGTCCTTGTAATGGCGCTTATGAATTTTGTACTTGCTCCTTGGTTCAAGAGGAAACATCTTCAATCATTCTTGTCAAGTCCATGTAGGTAGATATGACAGTTGCCAGCAGTTTTTCAAACTCAAACAGCCTAATTAAGGAAGAGAGCACTGTGCAACACATTGCCCACACACATCTGGCCCTTAAAATGTTAAGATTTCAATGTGCTGTGAGCAGAGTCTGAGCCAAGCATTAGAGCAGTAGGTGTTCTATATATCTGTAGGTTCTTCTGGAGGAGTGTAGTGGCAAGAGTTATTCTGAGTTCCTCCAAGGAAATAACTAGAGGTGTTGCAGGTACACCCTATGATGTGTCCTTCCTTAGTATATCTGTAGTTGCTCCTGGACTCAGCCACTTACAAGTTTTGCCAGTGTACAAACATCAGGTACATTGTATTCAGTATCACATGCAGGGCCAGATTCCCCATAGGGCAGGGTAGGCAACAGCATAGAGAGCTACATTTTGAGAAGAACTTCAATTGTGCTGGCGCCTGCCCAGTGTGAGGGTGTGACCAGTGTCCAGCAGGCACCAATTCCTGATTTATGGTGGTCATTCTATTTACTGAATATATTGAACCCTCTCTGAATGCTAGAGACTTATAAAACACAGCATTGGGGACCTCTCTAGAAGGCAAGGGGTTAAGACCTTTTTCTGTGCTTGTCTGTTATACATAAAGGGAATATGTCTGTGGTTGGGGCTTGGGATGGACTCATATAAGGAATGTGGGTGTGGCCATGAGTGAGATGAAAGCCACCTAGGATTCCTTGCCCAAAGGGCCTGAGATGTAAATCCCCCTGATCATGCAGCCTTCGTCCTGAGATTCCCAGTGGCCCATTTGTATATGGTATGCTGCCATGTGTTCTCTTTGTATACATTTCCTTATTATTTTATAAAGTTGTTACTTTGTTATTAGTAGTAGCAGCAGTAGCATTAGTAGTTGCAGTAATATGTGTCTGCTACTTTATTGTTATAAGGGTATAATTGGTAATAGGTGATACAGCATTCTAATAGAGACCTCTCTATCATTTCAGGGGTTAAATCAATTAGACTTTTTGATGTTCCTATATGGTAATGTTACTTTGTTACAGAATTTCTCCAATTTACTTTGTGCATATAGCTACAGTGTCACAATTCCGTAACGTTAGTCAGCATAGTACTTTAAAACAATACATCAAAATGTGTTTATATCATTCTTATATAAGAAATAATTGTTGATGATTCCACAAAAGATAATAATTGATTCCTGTTTTCTTCTTTGATCTTGTAGATTATGATTTCTAATGTTATTGAGTCACAGAGAGTTCCAGACAGACATTCCACCAAAACCAAATCAGCCTGTGTCCATGTTGTTCTTCTCCGTTTATGACTACATTTTTGGTCTATTCCCATCTCTTGTTCCACGGGATTGCTCATCAGCATTTGATACTATTAATACTTTTTTTTTCCTCATTGGTTGTCCTACTCTGCATGGGTGATCGTTATTGCTCTTGTTATCGTTTGGAACATTCCTTTGAGATGATTTGATTTGGCATAGTTGATGCCTTTAACCTTCTGTTTCTCTTTTCACTAAGTGTTCCATAAGCACTGGTCCTTGATCTTCAGATTTTTTATTTACTCCTCCCTTGTTTCATGTGCCTTTGTACCATGTTTTGTTTATGTGCAGAGGAAGATAGAATCTGGTGATCTGTCAAGAGAATTATACAGAGCAACTGTATGCACGGTCTCAGTATTGAGCAAATATACATGGGTTTTTACCAGAATGTGCTCTTTTAACTTTCATGATGGCAACATATAGACACAATCAGTCTAATCGGATTTTCCTGATTTTATATAGTAAAGTAAGCCCTGTAGCTGATGTAGTACAGCTAAACAGCAAACGAGCTGCACTATAGGGGACATAAAAATGTCCAATAATGTAAAAAGCACACTAATAAATCCTAATAATACCTCTGCTCTTACAATAATCTGGGCAGGTAATCCTGGTTCTCCAAAAATTATGTTTAATTAGTAGAGGATAACATGTTTATGAAGATAGACATGATTTTTCTTTATGATTCAAGGTCCCCAAACTCCTGCCACTGAACGTTTATTAGGAAGGAAAGAAGTTTTCAGTGGGAGGTATTTGGGTCCCTTTAGTTGTAGAAAAGTAATCATGTCTGCCTCCATGGGCATAATATACATATGTATGTATATTTCAAGGTATTAATGTTTGTATAACCGTTTCATTTCTAGAGAAGTTTCATATATATTGAGAAGTATGCATAATTCAAGTCATTATCACTCACACTTCTTTTTTGTTTATGTAGTTTTGTTTAATTGAAATTACATTTATGAAAATTCACCATTATACAGTACTGGAGTTATTGCTTTCTACAGGATCACAAGATATCCAAAGACAATAAAAACAAGTCAAGCCGATAAGTGGTTCCCAAACACATTTTACACCATATGCCAAGACATAGGCCAATATTGACTCAGGACCAAATTTACATCCCATGCTCCCCTAGGCAAAGCACTCTAGGCACCCCTTAGCTCTAACCATGACCACACCACCACTTCTCACATGACCTCTCACGCAGACTCAACCTCTGTTTCCTGGCACAGAATATACCCTTGACCCACAACAGGCAATGACAAAAAAAAAAAAAAAAAAAAGTTTTAACTCTTTGTTGCTAGAGAGACCTCCAATGTATTGTTACTAGTGATGAGCGAGCACCCCAATGCTCGGATGTTCGGGTGCTCTGACCGAGCACCCCCTGAGGCTCGAGTGCTCGGCCGAGCATCCGAGCCCCATTGAAGTCAATGGGAGGACTCGAGCATTACACCAGGCACCCCCTGCTCTGATGAGGGGAGGGTGCCTGGTCCATAGGAAAAGGGCAGAAAAAGATGGAAACACTACAGAAATGGTTCAGGGACAGCATAGGGAGGATGTCTGGATGCACCTTGGACTCCAACATCGCTGCTGGGAACGATCTTTCGCCCGTAGTACGCCATTTTTACAGACTGACCATAAAACACACAAAAAGGAAAATAAAAACGACTTTAGGCGAAAAATTGTTACCAAACAATATTTGCTGTATATTTACTTGTATATCATCTGCAAATTCTCCCAAAAATTTCCTTGATTTTCAGAACTGAGGCCATGATTAAGAGGGAAACGTGCGCAGAGGCAAATTCTCCCAAAAATTTCCTTGATTTTCAGAACTGAGGCCATGATTAAGAGGGAAACGTGCGCTGAGCTGACCATCTAAAACATTATGGGTGAGGGTCTGCTGCAGAGCTGACCATCCTAAACATTATATGCGAAGGCCCGCTAGTGAGCTGACGCTATAAAACATTATATGAGAGGGCCCGCTAGAGAGCTGACCCAATAAAACATTATATGAGAAGGCCCGCTGGTGAGCTGACCTATATAAAAATTGGCAAACAGGGCCCGCTGGTGAGCTGGCCCTATATAAAAATTATATCACAGGGCCCGCTGGTGAGCTGGCCCTATATAAAAATTATATCCCAGGGCACGCTGGTGAGCTGGCCCTATATAAAAATTATATCCCAGGGCATATGGAAGAGGAGGAGGAGGATGAGAAGATTAAGAGTCAACCATATACCCGTTTTTTGGGTGGAAGGGGTGAATGGGAATACAGAGTATTCCCATCATTGTAAATAACATATATAAAGTGAGTTTATGTTCCCCCGGGGCTTTCCTCCAGTGGAGTGGAGAAGTCAGGGGAAATCCAGGCCTTGTTCATTTTTATAAGTGTCAACCTATCAGCATTGTCGGTGGAAAGGCGGATACGCTTATCTGTTATGATTCCACCAGCAGCACTAAATACCCGCTCAGACAGAACGCTGGCGGCAGGGCAGGCCAGCACCTCCAAGGCGTAGAGTGCCAGTTCATACCACGTGTCCAGCTTGGACACCCAGTAGTTGTAAGGCACAGAGGGATCATTGAGGACGCTGACACGGTCTGCTACGTACTCCTTCACCATCTTCCAAAACTTTTCCCTCCTTGTGACACTAGGCTGCGCATCAGGGTGAGGGTGCTGGCGGGGTGTCATGAAGGTGTCCCACGCCTTGGAGAGTGTTGCCCTGCCTTTCTCGGAACTGCTGTGTGCTCCCCTTTTCTCCCCTTCTCGGTTGGCCAAGGTAGCACGTACTCTGCCGCCAGCGTTGTCAGATGGAAAATTTTGGAGCAATTTTTCAACAAGAACCTTCTGGTATTGCACCATTTTGCTTGTCCTCTCCACCGGAGGAATGAGAGATGAGAAATTCTCTTTGTAGCGGGGGTCCAGAAGGGTGAACACCCAGTAATCCGTGTTGTCTAAAATGCGTACAACGCGTGGATCACGGGAAAGGCAGCCTAACATAAAGTCAGCCATGTGTGCCAGAGTACCAACAGTCAAGATTTCGCTGTCCTCACCAGGAGGCTGACTCTCAATATCCTCATCCTCTTCCTCCTCTTCTGCCCACCCACGCTGAAGAGATGGAACTAAAGTTCCATGGCTACCCTCTGTAGCGGAGGCAACCGTGTCTTCCTCCTCCTCCTCCTCCTCCTCCTCCTCCTCCGCCTCCTCCAATTGTCGCTGAGAAGACGAAGTGAGGGTGCTCTGGCTATCACCTTGTGTAAGCTCTTCCTCCCCCATTTCCACCTCTTCCACATGCAAAGCGTCGGTTTTAATTGTGAGCAGCGAGCGTTTCAGTAGACACAGAAGTGGGATGGTTACACTGATAATAGCGTTATCGCCGCTCACCATCTGTGTCGATTCCTCAAAATTGCGTAAAACCTCGCAGAGGTCTGACATCCATTCCCACTCCTCACTTCTGATTACAGGAAGTTGAACGGAGAGGCGACGACCGTGTAACAGCTGGTACTCCACTACTGCCCTCTGCTGCTCACAAAGCCGGGCCAACATGTGGAAGGTGGAGTTCCAGCGCGTGCTCACGTCACACAGCAGCCGGTGAGCTGGCAATTGTAAGCGCTGCTGCAGCTTCAACAGGCCGGCCGAAGCTGTAGATGACTTACGGAAATGTGCACACACGCGGCGCACCTTGGTCAAGAGATCATGCACATTGGGGTAGGTTTTTAGAAATCGCTGCACCACTAAATTAAATACATGCGCTAGGCATGGTACGTGTGTGAGCTTGCCGAGCTCCAAAGCCGCCACCAAGTTACGCCCATTATCACACACAACCATGCCTGCTTGCAGGTTGAGTGGCGAGAGCCACTGCTCGGTCTGGTGACTAATCCCCTGCAACAGCTCTGAGGCCGTGTGCTGTTTGTCCCCAAGGCAGATCAGCTTCAGCACGGCCTGTTGACGCTTCCCCACTGCAGTGCTACACTGCTTCCAGCTACTGGCTGATGGGGGAGTGGCGGTGTGTGTAGAGAATTCGGAGGTGGAAACGGAGGAGGAGGAGCCAATAACGTAGGTGCTGGTGGAAACCCTGATGGAGGTAGGGCCCGCAATCCTCGGCGTGGGTAGCACCCGTGCCATCCCAGGGTCCGAGTCGCTCCCAGCCTCCACGACATTCACCCAGTGTGCCGTCAGGGAAATGTAGCGTCCCTGGCCACAAGCACTTGTCCATGTGTCAGTCGTTAAGTGGACCTTCCCAGTAACTGCGTTGGTCAGGGCACGGGTGATGTTACGGGACACATGGTGGTGTAATGCGGGGATGGCACACCGGGAAAAGTAGTGGCGGCTGGGGACCGCGTACCGAGGGACAGCTGCTGCCATCAGGCTGCGGAAGGACTCAGTGTCCACAAGCCTAAATGGCAGCATTTCGATGGCCAGTAATTTTGAAAGGTGTGAGGTTAGTGCTATGGCCTGTGGGTGGGTGGCTGGGTATTTTCTCTTGCGCTCAAATGCCTGGGGTAACGACATTTGGACGCTGTGCTGGGACAGGGAAGTGGATGTGGTCGCTGATGGTGCTTCAGATGCTACAGGTGCAGGGCGGGAGGTATGCGGGCCTGCGCCTTCGACAGGCGATTGGCCGGCACCGAAAACAGGGGAAGAGGAGGCAGTGGTGTGGCCTGCAGACACAGATGGGCGATCCAGGCGTTCCTCCCACTTACTACGGTGCTTGGATGCCATGTGTCGGATCATGCTGGTGGTGGTGAGGTTTCTAGTGTTCATGCCTCGGCTCATTCTGGTGTGGCACAGGTTGCAAACTACAAATCTTTTGTCGTCCGCACTTTCCTTAAAAAAACGCCATACCGCGGAACACCTACCCCTTGGCAAGGTAGATTTACGCAAGGGGGTGCTCCGTGGAACATTTGCGGGCCGGTTTGGTGCGGTCCGCCTTCTTTCTGTAGCCACACCACTGCCTCTTCCAGCCTGTTGCGGTGCTGCAGATGGCTCACCCTCAGGACTGCTGTCATCGCTCGGCTCTACACCTTCCCAGGTGGGGTCAGTCACCTCATCGTCCACCAAGTCCTCCTCCACTTCCTCACTCTGATCATCCTCCTCAAGTCTTGATCCCACCACATACTCGGTCATTGACAACTGTATAACATTCTCCTCAACAAGGTCTTGAGAAGGAAATAGTGGTTGATTTAATGGCAACTGTGTCTCATCATCATCATCATCATCCACTACTTCCTTTGACCTTAAATGCCGTTCACATCTGTCATCTTCTTGTGATTGGGTAGCCTGTAGAGGTTGTGAATCAGGGCACAAGATGTCATGTTCCTCTGCAAGCGTGCTTGGAGAGAAGGTCAAATGAAGGATTGGTGATGAGACGAGCTCATCACTATATCCCAGTGTGGGATCACTTCTTTGACCAGACCGTGTATGGTGGGAGGAAGGATGATCAGAGTGAGGATTATGTTGACCAGACTCTTGGCTACTGAGAGTGGACTTGGTGGAAGACAGGGTGGTGCTTAACCGACTGGAAGCAGTATCAGCTGTCATCCAACCGACCACCTGTTCGCACTGGTCGGACCTCGAGAGTGATGTCCTGCGACGCCCTGTGAAATCAGACATGAAGCTAGGTATGGTGGATGTCTTTCTTTCTTGTGCTCTGGCACCAGGCACAGTTTCTCCGCGTCCTGACCCGCGCCCTGAACTTTCAGGATCACGTCCACTTCCCCGTCCCTTTTTACCCGCCTTCTTCATCTTACACGATATATATGACTTTAATATATATGAGTTTGAAAACTTAACAGTATTTCTTACTATTCTGCAACTCTGCAGAGTACACAGAATAGGCTGCTAAACTGCGGTGACACACACTGAATGGAATAAGTGACTTTAATATTTGAGTTTGAAAAATTAACAGTATTTCTTACTATTCTGCAACTCTGCAGAGTACACAGAATAGGCTGCTAAACTGCGGTGACACACACTGAATGGAATAAGTGACTTTAATATTTGAGTTTGAAAAATTAACAGTATTTCTTACTATTCTGCAACTCTGCAGAGTACACAGAATAGGCTGCTAAACTGCGGTGACACACACTGAATGGAATAAGTGACTTTAATATTTGAGTTTGAAAAATTAACAGTATTTCTTACTATTCTGCAACTCTGCAGAGTACACAGAATAGGCTGCTAAACTGCGGTGACACACACTGAATGGAATAAGTGACTTTAATATTTGAGTTTGAAAACTTAACAGTATTTCTTACTATTCTGCAACTGTTCAGAGTACACAGAATAGGCTGCTAAACTGCGGTGAAACACACTGAATGGAATATGTGACTTTAATATTTGAGTTTGAAAACTTAACAGTATTTCTTACTATTCTGCAACTCTGCAGAGTACACAGAATAGGCTGTTAAACGGCGTTGAAACACACTGAATGGAATATGTGACTTTAATATTTGAGTTTGAAAACTTAACAGTATTTCTTATAATTCTGGAACTGTACAGAGTACACAGAATAGGCTGTTAAACGGCGGTGAAAGACACTGAATGGAATATGTGACTTTAATATTTGAGTTTGAAAACTTAACAGTATTTCTTACTATTCTGCAACTCTGCAGAGTACACAGAATAGGCTGTTAAACGGCGTTGAAACACACTGAATGGAATATGTGACTTTAATATTTGAGTTTGAAAACTTAACAGTATTTCTTATAATTCTGGAACTGTACAGAGTACACAGAATAGGCTGTTAAACGGCGGTGAAAGACACTGAATGGAATATGTGACTTTAATATTTGAGTTTGAAAACTTAACAGTATTTCTTATAATTCTGGAACTGTACAGAGTACACAGAATAGGCTGTTAAACGGCGGTGAAAGACACTGAATGGAATAAGTGACTTTAATATTTGAGTTTGAAAAATTAACAGTATTTCTTACTATTCTGCAACTCTGCAGAGTACACAGAATAGGCTGTTAAACGGCGTTGAAACACACTGAATGGAATATGTGACTTTAATATTTGAGTTTGAAAACTTAACAGTATTTCTTATAATTCTGGAACTGTACAGAGTACACAGAATAGGCTGTTAAACGGCGGTGAAAGACACTGAATGGAATATGTGACTTTAATATTTGAGTTTGAAAACTTAACAGTATTTCTTATAATTCTGGAACTGTACAGAGTACACAGAATAGGCTGTTAAACGGCGGTGAAAGACACTGAATGGAATAAGTGACTTTAATATTTGAGTTTGAAAAATTAACAGTATTTCTTACTATTCTGCAACTCTGCAGAGTACACAGAATAGGCTGTTAAACGGCGTTGAAACACACTGAATGGAATATGTGACTTTAATATTTGAGTTTGAAAACTTAACAGTATTTCTTATAATTCTGGAACTGTACAGAGTACACAGAATAGGCTGTTAAACGGCGGTGAAAGACACTGAATGGAATATGTGACTTTAATATTTGAGTTTGAAAACTTAACAGTATTTCTTATAATTCTGGAACTGTACAGAGTACACAGAATAGGCTGTTAAACGGCGGTGAAAGACACTGAATGGAATAAGTGACTTTAATATTTGAGTTTGAAAAATTAACAGTATTTCTTACTATTCTGCAACTCTGCAGAGTACACAGAATAGGCTGTTAAACGGCGTTGAAACACACTGAATGGAATATGTGACTTTAATATTTGAGTTTGAAAACTTAACAGTATTTCTTATAATTCTGGAACTGTACAGAGTACACAGAATAGGCTGTTAAACGGCGGTGAAAGACACTGAATGGAATATGTGACTTTAATATTTGAGTTTGAAAACTTAACAGTATTTCTTATAATTCTGGAACTGTACAGAGTACACAGAATAGGCTGTTAAACGGCGGTGAAAGACACTGAATGGAATAAGTGACTTTAATATTTGAGTTTGAAAAATTAACAGTATTTCTTACTATTCTGCAACTCTGCAGAGTACACAGAATAGGCTGTTAAACGGCGTTGAAACACACTGAATGGAATATGTGACTTTAATATTTGAGTTTGAAAACTTAACAGTATTTCTTATAATTCTGGAACTGTACAGAGTACACAGAATAGGCTGTTAAACGGCGGTGAAAGACACTGAATGGAATATGTGACTTTAATATTTGAGTTTGAAAACTTAACAGTATTTCTTATAATTCTGGAACTGTACAGAGTACACAGAATAGGCTGTTAAACGGCGGTGAAAGACACTGAATGGAATATGTGACTTTAATATTTGAGTTTGAAAAATTAACAGTATTTCTTACTATTCTGCAACTCTGCAGAGTACACAGAATAGGCTGTTAAACGGCGTTGAAACACACTGAATGGAATATGTGACTTTAATATTTGAGTTTGAAAACTTAACAGTATTTCTTATAATTCTGGAACTGTACAGAGTACACAGAATAGGCTGTTAAACGGCGGTGAAAGACACTGAATGGAATATGTGACTTTAATATTTGAGTTTGAAAACTTAACAGTATTTCTTATAATTCTGCAACTGTACAGAGTACACAGAATAGGCTGTTAAACGGCGGTGAAAGACACTGAATGGAATATGTGACTTTGATATTTGAGTTTGAAAAATTAACAGTATTTCTTACTATTCTGCAACTCTGTAGAGTACACAGAATAGGCTGTTAAACGGCGTTGAAACACACTGAATGGAATATGTGACTTTAATATTTGAGTTTGAAAACTTAACAGTATTTCTTCCTATTCTGCAACTCTGCACAGTACACAGAATGTGCTGCTAAACTGCGGCGAAGCACACTGAATGGAATATGTGACTTTGATATTTGAGTTTGAAGACTTAACAGTATTTCTTCCTATTCTGCAACTCTGCACAGTACACAGAATGTGCTGCTACACTGCGGCGAAGCACACTGAATGGAATATGTGACTTTGATATTTTAGTTTGAAGACTTAACAGTATTTCTTCCTATTCTGCAACTCTGCACAGTACACAGAATGTGCTGCTAAACTGCGGCGAAGCACACTGAATGGAATATGTGACTTTGATATTTGAGTTTGAAGACTTAACAGTATTTCTTCCTATTCTGCAACTCTGCACAGTACACAGAATGTGCTGCTACACTGCGGCGAAGCACACTGAATGGAATATGTGACTTTGATATTTTAGTTTGAAGACTTAACAGTATTTCTTCCTATTCTGCAACTCTGCACAGTACACAGAATGTGCTGCTAAACTGCGGCGAAGCACACTGAATGGAATATGTGACTTTGATATTTGAGTTTGAAGACTTAACAGTATTTCTTCCTATTCTGCAACTCTGCACAGTACACAGAATGTGCTGCTAAACTGCGGCGAAGCACACTGAATGGAATATGTGACTTTGATATTTTAGTTTGAAGACTTAACAGTATTTCTTCCTATTCTGCAACTCTGCACAGTACTCAGAATGTGCTGCTAAACTGCGGCGACGCACACTGAATGGAATACGTGACTTTGATATTTTAGTTTGAAGACTTAACAGAATGTGCTCTAATCTGCAACTTTGCACACTAAACAGAATGTGCTCTAATCTGCAACTTTGCACACTAAACAGAATGTGCTCTAATCTGCAACTTTGCACACTAAACAGAATGTGCTCTAATCTGCAACTGTGCACACTAAACAGAATGTGCTCTAATCTGCAACTTTGCACACTAAACAGAATATATATATTTTTTTTTTTTTTTTTTGTTTTTTTCCCCCCACACCAAATAACCTGCTGCCCCCACACACAGTAGTCCTAAAAAGGACTTTTGGTTCTTTTTTTTTCACAATTTTTGTTTTTTTCCTCCCTACACTGCCTTTCCCTTCCTATCCTCAGCTCTCCCTGGCTCAGACTGAGCCGAACTCGCTGGTCAGGTGCTATACAGCACCTGACCACGGGTTCTGGCCAGCCAATCAGTGTAATGCCAGCAGCCAACATGGCTGCTGGCATTACACCGATGTCAGAGCCTCCCTGCACGTTTATTGGCTGCGCAGCAGCCGCAAAACGTGCGGGGAGGAGACCCGAACATGGCGGGCGAGCACATGCGGTACTCGTACGAGTACCGCCATGTGCCGAGCAGAGCGATGCTCGAGCCGATCCGAGCATCGGCCGAGCATGCTCGCTCAACACTAATTGTTACACTGTGTGTTGGAGAGCTCTCAGGCATCCAAGGGGTTAAATAAGAGCCTGTAAAGGAGTATTAAACTGGGGCAGGGACTGAAATCTGTAAGTGCACAGAAATCTCCTTTTCTTTTTTTGTCTATTAAGAACACAGGAACCACTGAGATATACCAAAGTTATCCAACCAAAATTCCAGGGAGGAAGAGGAAAAAATCCCTCAAAACACAAACCAGTTCTAACAGAGACAAACTGGAAGAAATTGGAACCTCAGGTTTTCAATGTACATCTATATACCAAAACAAATACCTGGAAAAACAGGTTACTGGAAGTAATACAAGAAGGATGATTACACAAACACAATGGTTTGTAGGAACTTTCACCCAAAACTGGCTTCAGCCAAAGCCAGAACATTGACAGCGCTCACATACAGCAATATCTGTCTAACCAGGAAGGTAGGAGGGATAGGACTAACATAGATCCACATCTTTTTACAATGCCTACAATATTACATCAAGGTGAATTAACCATTGCCATCCCGTGCAAGGTACACAGAAAGGAATATGGTCTGATATGTATGTGGATATGTACCTTTCATATGGGTACAAACGTAACCTTACTAGATATGAACCCAGAGATCTGTTCAGTACATTGTGATTGTCTTACTGCCTATATATGAGCACCCATCACAGACTAACTTTTATTGATATCACGAATACAAACATACCTTGTTTATTCCATCTAAGTAAGGTGGAATATACTAGGTATGTGTATTCTTATGATATTAATAAGTGTTAATTTGTGATGGGTGCACATATATGGGAAGTAAGGCAATCACATATACTGAACGGATCTCTGGGTTCACATCTTGTTGGAACATATTTGTACCCATTTGAAAGGTACCTATGCACATATATATATGACCGTTTTTCTTTGTGCACATAACTTTTTTGAACAGATCTGCAGTGGGATTCAAGAGGTATTCATCCCTATGTTATCAGTTAATCCCGTACAATGCAAGATTTTGTATTATTTTACATGTCACTCTCTGGTTGTCATGATGGTATCCTATGCATTGCATTGTGATGCATGGGATACCACCCTGGTAATCAGAGATTGAAGTACTTGACAGGATCCTGTCCAAGATGTATGTTCCAGTTGAATCCTGAAGGCCAACAATCAAGCCAGTATTGAAGGATATCTTTGATTGAGGCCTGTTTTTTTTCTGGATGAGCCCATCCATCCTTCTGAGTGAGGCAGCCGTACTCAGTCATAGATATCCATAATTCATGGTCTGTTGTTGACCAAACTGCAATGGTTCATATTTTGTTCACATATGTATCCTGCAAATAGTGGCTGGTGTACCGTCCATCCATAGCATCAGCACTCCTGAGGATCCATGTGTGAATCAAATGTGAGATATATAATTTCAAGTTAGAGTAAAATATTGAATGCACAGCACCAAGGCCTACTTTTTCACCTTTAATGATGTGGAGTTGTTTTAGGCCTGTGTGTTGCACACACAACCAGTTATTCTCAGTGGCACTGTGATTTGTCACCTGCTCCATCCTTTTTCTGATTCAGTAAGCGGTGAAGTAGACCTGGTGAACTGAACATGATGCTGACTTCTCCAGTGATCTAATTTCCCCATTTGCAATGTTTTCTATGGAGTCTATCCAATGCAACTTGATTCATGTTATTGAATATTCTCCATAGACTAACAATGGGATTGGTGAAGTGAGGGTATGTAAGTGTTCATTTCTCTCCATCATCTCTTTTTCACCGCTTAGTGAATGTCCCCTGTGTAGCATGCAATCTTTAGCCTATCGACTTGTGTTTCTTTTCTGGTTAACCCTTTAAGTACTGGAGGGGTAGCCAATGCTTTGTTGAGCGATGCATTGATAATCCCTCTAGCATTCAAAGGTTTATGTTCTGGTTTCCCTGTGGGTACATGGGTGACACTGTGTTGGAGTAGTTCTGATGTTTAACATACAGCACTTTCATGAGCATGGTTTGTGTGTATTGTGTGTGATCAGCACAGCAACATGAGGATTAACCAGGGAGTTGGACAGGTTTGGGCCTTGTTGAACCTTGACATTTGTCCTTGTCTTGCGTCCTGTTTTAACCCTCAGGGTGCTGTGTTGGTGCAGTTGTGTGGATGAATGATGGGCATATATTGGGATGTGACTGTGTTTGTGTGTGATGGTTTTGTGGATTGATGTGGTGTGTGGTTATGTGATGATGCACTTACCGGTAGTGTGGAGGCTCCTCTCATCCCCAGTGTCAGATCCTCCAGGGACCCCCTCAATCAGCATAGATGACAAGGTCTGCCACAGCCTCTTCTCCCATCCACTGAAGGTGATAGGGACAGGGGGACCACCTCCGGAGCCATGGGCATGCAGGGAGGCATCTCCCATCTTCTTCTTGAACTGCCTTTTGTAGTCACCCCATCTCTTTTTCAGTAAGTCCATGTCGGGCCTGCAGGTGGCCACCGCATTAACCCAGCTGCAGATTTGGCTTCAGACAGCCTTCCTCCTCGCAGCCAGGCTAGGGACCCTCTCCATCTGAAACAGGATAGCCTCCACAAGGGCCCTGTTCTCCTCCTCAGTATAACGGGGATCCCTGATCCTCTTCTCTTCACCTCCGGCCTTTGAGGAGTCTGAACCAGACTGCCCTGCCTGGCTGCCCCTGCCTGTGTATGCTGGTCCCCACCATGTACCTCTTGTCTCACTGCAGGTTCTGTCCTTTGTGTCCTGTCCTTTGTGTGCCTGCTCTTCTGGGCTGGCTCCCCCTCTGCCCTGCGAATCTCCCTTTCCCACCCCTACTCTCAACAGTGATGTCCTGCTCTCCTTCCTCCTCCTCCACTACTCTTCCCATCCCTCTCTCCTGTCCTCCTCTCCTAGCCATCATTCACCCACTCACACCCAGGCACTCGCACAGGCCCTCACAGACACACTCAATCTCATTCACTTTCTGTCACACTCTTTCACTCACAGATTCACACTGTAAAATAAAGTTTAAAAAATGTGTAAAGTGTAACGAAAAAAAAGACTATGTGTGTGTATGTGTATGTGTTTGTATGGGTGTATGTGCAAAAGTGTGATGTGTGTTTATTTAAGTGCAGATCTCTCCTCTCCAAACTCCAAAATCAAAACTCCTTCTACCTCCAAAGTCAGCTCCTCTCTCCCTCGCTGTAAATGCTATCCTCCACTCCTGGGTCCTGTGATCTAGCTCACTAAAACTCAAAACACAGACAAGGTATGACGATTATTTTGGGGTATATATAGGTGTATTTGAATGTTTTTGCTACTTTGGGGCCTTGGGATTGGCTGTAGCTTTGAATTTTGTTTGTGCATCTATCAGGGTTGCTAGCCAACACCAGTAGTAATGTTACATTTTGACTTAGTTTGTGTTTTAACTGGTGTTTGGAACGCACGATGATGCGAAAACAGGTGCAACGCAGGTTTTTGTGTTGCGTGTTTTTGTTGTGCCTACGCTCGATAGCTATTCTTGTACTCTTACCTTTAAATCCACCATAATTTATGTGTTATTTGCATCCGATGTGCCTTTTTTACTTAGTGGCTGGCTTAACGCGAACATTTAAATCTAGCCCCTAATGTGAGATGTGCTTTCGGTTGTTAGGACAACTGAAGTTTTTTATGTCGGTCGGTAGACAATTTAGACCTATCAGCTGTTTTACCATACAAAATTGTATCAAGGTCTTGGACATCTGTTTAAGATCCACCACGGGAGTTTTTATTTGTCCTTTAGTGTGCAGTAGGTTTGCTTCAGAAGTGGTGCACCTTTCTCTTTGCATGTGGCCCATAGTACTAAAATAAGTTAAAATAACAACAGACAACACCTTTAATTCCCATTATATTCAGAATTTGCTTAGCTTTTAAAAAATGACCTGTCACCTTTCCAAGTCGATAGGAGCCTCCTTGTTGGGAGGAGTTGCATGATTATTCCTCCTTATCAATTTATTCCACCCCTCTGGTACAAACTGATAGATTCTAGCAGTCTAAGGTGAAGAGATGTAATGTTGTGGACACGTGAGTAATCAACCATGTATGCTTTATCTATGTCAGAGAACAAAGTATTCTCTAAAATTATTGTGTATGAAATAAAACACAAGACATAGTGGGGGAGATGCATTAAGGTATTATAAAAAGTGATAAAGCTGAAATAACTTCTCCAGTGCTATCACTTCTCTAAGCCTTATGTTATTCTCTGGAGCCAATGTACTAAGATTTCTCCAACTTTGGACATCTTGGTGCATAGGTTCTATAGAATAATATAGGAACTGGAGAAATTATATCACTAGAGAAATTATCTCTGCTTTATCTCCTCTTTATCAACATACCTGGGAAATCCCGGGGGGGATCATGTGGTGCCGCTGGGTAATATAATTGATGAGATTCGCATCAGAAAGGTGTGTGACTTAATTTCAGGTGAAGAAGTGGGTGGGAAATGGGAAGAACAGGCTGGGAAGGTAGAGAAGTGGGCAAAGTTTCATAAGAAACTCCCCACCACAGGAGAACCAGCCGCTGCCCCCAGAGACAGGGTAATTCACTGCAAAAAACAGTCTCCGGGGCAGATCCGGTGAGTTCCCAGGTATGTTTATTACTCATTAGGGCATAACACCCAGGGAGTTCAAGTAGACACATTAAATCATTTCAGTGCCAGAGGGCTGTGTAATGCATTGCAAAACAATGTGTTGCTCACCCTCCTGGTACTGAAAGAGTTAATGAGACCAGAAATATGTAGGTAACAGGCCAACTTTGAGCTTTAGATTGTGGGGCCAAAATGTGATTTCAGGAAAGGAAATTCTCTATAGTGTTTGTAGTGTTTGGTTTAAAAACACAATCTTGTGGTTTGAATGTCTTGGCCACATTGTGACCTTGTCTAAATTGTTCTACCTTCCTGTGCTTTCCTAGAATACATCTGAAAACCACGGCTTTTCGTTTATTATTTTTTAAACCTTTGTAACTGAAACAGTGACTGCTGTCCTAGTGATAATCTTGAGAGCTGAGGTCATGGGGGTGACATCAGAATGAGACCCATTAAGTCCCCCCCTCCATTTCTCCACTGGGAGATGCAGACTGCTTGGTTATTCTGGGCTGGTGCTTATCAGGCACACATTACTCAGGAGCTCAGTCCTGGGCCTGACAGAACGTGAGAAAATGTGGCAATAAAGAGTCTGATGTACAAATTAAAACTGGAGTAAATCTGGGGCAAGCCAACGGCACCATAGAGAATAGATAAAAATCCCTATTGATTTAAATATGGCTTTCAGCTTCTTGAATAGTAAAGAGGTCTCTTACCAGTTGCTTTGTAATGTGTTGGATACTTTTCTACCATTCAGTCAATTAAATTCCCCATTTAACCCTCTGAGTGCCAGAGTGGTGTCTTTGCATTACTTTGCAATGCCTTGCACACCCCTCTGGCACTCAAAGCATTAAATCAATTGGATTTCTGAGAATTTATATTCGGCCCCTATGTTGCAGTTAGTTTGCCCCAGAATTAGGCCAATTTTTAGGTTCGTATGATAGAAGAAGTAGTGAAATAGCTTTTGTCGTTTGTAACAACATTTCAAAGTACTGTGTTTTTGCAGGTGCTGAGTGATCTGCTGTTGCTGCTACCACTACACCACTTGGAATGCCAGCTTCACCCATCCAGCAGCTACAGGTGCCAGCCCAGGGAAGGAACCAAGTTGCATAGCTCATGAGAGGGACATGAACCAGGGTATATAGGATGCTTTAGCATGGGATAGGATGAGATGAGAGACCAGTAGAAGTTAACATCTGCAAGTCTTCTACAGCTCTACCAGGTCCTACAGGAGGACACTGAACCTCTAGCTTACAGTAACCGTGCCATCATTGGGCTGCCGAATTTTTTATGTGCCATACATTTCATGGCATCAGGCTCTTTCCAATACACTGAGGGCATAGTATCTGGGATATCTTAGCCAATGTGCTTCAGAGCCATACGTGAAATCCTTACAGCTATGACAAGGAAAACATGTCCTTTCCCTTTACCTAGCAGGAATGGTTAAGGCTCAAGTTAGCCATCTACAGGTGGTGGTGGGGTTTCTCCAATGTAATGGAGGCTTTTGATTGCACCCATGTGAGGACTTTTGCTCCCCATTTAGAGGAGCACATATATGTGAACCATAAAAGCTACCATTCAATAAATACCCAGATGGTCTGAGATATAAACATGAGGATAAACCATGTGTTTGCTGCTTTCTATAGGAACACACATGACTCCCACATACTGTTTCAACATTCCATTTAAAGGGACTTTGAAAACTAAGTTCTTCATGGCTGCTAGTTAAGGAATGACACCTCTACATAACAATAGTGGTTAACATATTACATAAAACATTCATCCCCACACACCAACAACAGTAATCTTTTCTGCCACACAAGAAATACAGGCGATGCTTGCAGACCCTGTCAGATTATCACAGCACGTGCATCATTCTTATGGATGCACTCCTATTGGGGGACACTGAACCTGAAGCCTATGAAAGGGTAACCGTGAGAGTTGACCAGGAGGTGCAATGGAATGTGACAGAATAATGCAAAACCTCTTCGCTACTAGGTTTTCAGCAGTTAATAACATGACATAGTTATATGCATGGGAACCTTACTCTGTATTATGTAACATTAACTCTCCCTATTTCCATAGGATGAAGATGGTGTGGTGTGAATATGGACCTCTAACTACTGAATGATCCTCCGTAATGATTAAGTTATATGTCTAACGGAATGTAAACCCCTTAGGGTAGTGTTGAAAAATAAAAGAAGAGGAATTCTCGTACAAAACAATTACACTTTAGGGGAGAACTAAATATTCCTATTGATTTAAATGGGGATATTAACCCCTTTAATGAAACCTCTCGAGCATTCAAGGAGTTAAAATTCCCATTTAAATCAATGGAAATGTTTGAAATGTTTAGCTCTCCCCTGAAGTGGAATTGTTTTGTCCCAGAATTATTCGTTTGTTCTAAACATACAGTCGTTAGGGAAGTTTGAACTCATCCACCGTTAGGGAACTCCAAATCATATAATTCTGGCCAACCTTGTACAAACAGCAGTGTTGGTCAGAATTATATTATGTAGAATTATCTAACAGTAGAGGTGTGTAATGACCCAGAACCAGTAGCAAGCAACATTATTTCCACAATCATAAACCTGCATTAGTGATGGAGATAACACATGGGATGGAGAAAAGAAACATATTCGTTTTATTGAAGGAATTGAGTAACAGGGCTTTTCTAATTCCTTTGTGGTCCTGTAGAATGTCCTTTTTACTCTGCCTGGTCACCATCCTAGGTCCTGGGGTCTGAGCAGGTGTTATATTTAAGGAGGAGATGGAAGGCTCTCTGTGCTTGTCCATCTGGATCTATATGATGATACATTTCTTAGCCAATTCAGTGACATGTATGGCCATGAGGGCATAGAATCTTGAAGACAAGATTGGTAGGGTGGTGTTATATACCCTCATGAGAGCAGTGATGTCATGACCTGATAGATCTGCACTCTGTGTATGTCCCTGAGATATTCTAGCACCCTCCCTTTGTGTCTCTGTGCCTTTCTCTGTATGATGACATATTCCACATTCAGGGCCTGTGATGGTGTTTGTGGGAGAGTGAGCGGAAACAGGAATATGGAGAAGGGTGTGGATGTTGTACAAGGGTTTCTGCAGAAAGCAGTTGCTGTAGAGGTGGTGACTGTGGGGGTGGTTGGTGTAACTTTGTTAGTCGATATGGCTGTGGGACTAGAAATTCTGTAGCTGCTGAGGTTTGTGTGGTTTCTGTGTGTTGGAGGCTTATTGCTGCAGGCATATTGACATTGTCGTGGACAAGGGTGGCTTAAAATGTGTGGGTGAATGATATCTGTATGGTCCATCAATGTCCAGTTCCTCTTCCCTGTATGGGGATGTATGCCTGGACCTATAAGTGCAAGATGGCGTAACGCTCTCCAAGAGGAGAGGACTCTGAGGTAATCCCATCAGACCAAGGTGTGGCTGCTCCATATGCCAGTCTTGGAAGGTGTGTTCAGGTGGTCCACACCAGCTTGATGATATCAGGGTTGCATAGGTCATCACTAGTGATGAGCGAGCACCCCAATGCTCGGGTGTTCGGGTGCTCTGACCGAGCGCCCCCGGAGGCTCCGAGTGCTCGGCCGAGCACCCGAGCCCCATTGAAGTCAATGGGAGGACTCGAGCATTACACCAGGCACCCCCTGCTCTGATGAGGGGAGGGTGCCTGGTCCATAGGAAAAGGGCAGAAAATGATGGAAACACCACAGAAATGGTTCAGGGACAGCATAGGGAGGATGTCTGGATGCATCTTGGACTCCAACATCGCTGCTGGGAACGATCTTTCGCCCGTAGTACGCCATTTTTACAGACTGACCGTAAAACACACAAAAAGGAAGATAAAAACGACTTTAGGCGAAAAATTGTTACCAAACAGTATTTGCTGTATATTTACTTGTATATCATCTGCAAATTCTGCAAAAAATTTCATCGATTTTTCTGAACTGAGGCCATGATTAAGAGGGAAACGTGCGCAGAGGCAAATTCTCCCAAAAATTTCCTTGATTTTTCTGAACTGAGGCCATGATTAAGAGGGAAACGTGCGCAGAGGCAAATTCTCCTAAAAATTTCCTTGATTTTTCTGAACTGAGGCCATGATTAAGAGGGAAACGTGCGCAAAGGCAAATTCTCCCAAAAATTTCCTCGATTTTTCTGAACTGGGGCCATGATTAAGAGGGAAACGTGCGCTGAGCCGACCATCTAAAACATTATGGGTGAGGGTCTGCTGCGGAGCTGACCATCCTAAACATTATATGCGAAGGCCCACTAGTGAGCTGACGCTATAAAACATTATATGAGAGGGCCCGCTAGAGAGCTGACCCAATAAAACATTATATGAGAAGGCCCGCTGGTGAGCTGACCTATACAAAAATTGTCAAACTGCGCCCGCTGGTGAGCTGGCCCTATATAAAAATTATATCACTGGGCCCGCTGGTGAGCTGGCCCTATATAAAAATTATATCACTGGGCATATGGAAGAGAGTCAACCATATACCCGTTTTTTGGGTGGAAGGGGTGAATGGGAATACAGAGTATTCCCATCATTGTAAATAACATATATAAAGTGAGTTTATGTTCCCCCGGGGCTTTCCTCCAGTGGAGTGGAGAAGTCAGGGGAAATCCAGGCCTTGTTCATTTTTATAAGTGTCAACCTATCAGCATTTTTGGTGGAAAGGCGGATACGCTTATCTGTTATGATGCCACCAGCAGCACTAAATACCCGCTCAGACAGAACGCTGGCGGCAGGGCAGGCCAGCACCTCCAAGGCGTAGAGTGCCAGTTCATACCACGTGTCCAGCTTGGACACCCAGTAGTTGTAAGGCACAGAGGGATCATTGAGGACGCTGACACGGTCTGCTACGTACTCCTTCACCATCTTCCAAAACTTTTCCCTCCTTGTGACACTAGGCTGCGCATCAGGGTGAGGGTGCTGGCGGGGTGTCATGAAGGTGTCCCACGCCTTGGAGAGTGTTACCCTGCCTTTGTCGGAACTGCTGTGTGCTCCCCTTTTCTCCCCTTCTCGGTTGGCCAAGGTAGCACGTACTCTGCCGCCAGTGTTGTCAGATGGAAAATTTTGGAGCAATTTTTCGACAAGAACCTTCTGGTATTGCACCATTTTGCTTGTCCTCTCCACCGGAGGAATGAGAGATGAGAAATTCTCTTTGTAGCGGGGGTCCAGAAGGGTGAACACCCAGTAATCCGTGTTGTCTAAAATGCGTATAACGCGTGGGTCACGGGAAAGGCAGCCTAACATAAAGTCAGCCATGTGTGCCAGAGTACCAACAGGCAAGATTTCGCTGTCCTCACCAGGAGGATGACTCTCAATCTCCTCATCCTCTTCCTCCTCTTCTGCCCACCCACGCTGAAGAGATGGAACTAAAGTTCCATGGCTACCCTCTGTAGCGGAGGCAACCGTGTCTTCCTCCTCCTCCTCCTCCTGCTTCGCCTCCTCCAATTGTCGCTGAGAAGACGAAGTGAGGGTGCTCTGGCTATCACCTTGTGTAAGCTCTTCCTCCCGCATTTCCACCTCTTCCACATGCAAAGCGTCGGTTTTAATTGTGAGCAGCGAGCGTTTCAGTAGACACAGAAGTGGGATGGTTACACTGATAATAGCGTTATCGCCGCTCACCATCTGTGTCGATTCCTCAAAATTGCGTAAAACCTCACAGAGGTCTGACATCCATTCCCACTCCTCACTTCTGATTACAGGAAGTTGAACGGAGAGGCGACGACCGTGTAACAGCTGGTACTCCACTACTGCCCTCTGCTGCTCACAAAGCCGGGCCAACATGTGGAAGGTGGAGTTCCAGCGCGTGCTCACGTCACACAGCAGCCGGTGAGCTGGCAATTGTAAGCGCTGCTGCAGCTTCAACAGGCCGGCTGAAGCTGTAGATGACTTACGGAAATGTGCACACACGCGGCGCACCTTCGTCAAGAGATCATGCAAATTGGGGTAGGTTTTTAGAAATCGCTGAACCACTAAATTAAATACATGCGCTAGGCATGGTACGTGTGTGAGCTTGCCGAGCTCCAAAGCCGCCACCAAGTTACGCCCATTATCACACACAACCATGCCTGGTTGCAGGTTGAGTGGCGAGAGCCACTGCTCGGTCTGGTGACTAATCCCCTGCAACAGCTCTGAGGCCGTGTGCTGTTTGTCCCCAAGGCAGATCAGCTTCAGCACGGCCTGTTGACGCTTCCCCACTGCAGTGCTACACTGCTTCCAGCTACCGGCTGATGGGTGAGTGGCGCTGCGCGCAGAGAATTCGGAGGTGGAAACGGAGGAGGAGGAGCCAATAACGTAGGTGCTGGCGGAAACCCTGATGGAGGTAGGGCCCGCAATCCTCGGCGTGGGTAGCACCTGTGCCATCCCAGGGTCCGAGTCGCTCCCAGCCTCCACGACATTCACCCAGTGTGCCGTCAGGGAAATGTAGCATCCCTGGCCACAAGCACTTGTCCATGTGTCAGTCGTTAAGTGGACCTTCCCAGTAACTGCGTTGGTCAGGGCACGGGTGATGTTACGGGACACATGGTGGTGTAAGGCGGGGACGGCACACCGGGAAAAGTAGTGGCGGCTGGGGACTGCGTACCGAGGGACAGCTGCTGCCATCAGGCTGCGGAAGGACTCAGTCTCCACAAGCCTAAATGGCAGCATTTCGATGGCCAGTAATTTGGAAAGGTGTGAGGTTAGTGCTATGGCCTGTGGGTGGGTGGCTGGGTATTTTCGCTTGCGCTCAAATGCCTGGGGTAACGACATTTGGACGCTGTGCTGGGACAGGGAAGTGGATGTGGTCGCTGATGGTGCTTCAGATGGTACAGGTGCAGGGCGGGAGGTATGCGGGCCTGCGCCTTCGACAGGCGATTGGCCGGCACCGAAAACAGGGGAAGAGGAGGCAGTGGTGTGGCCTGCAGACACAGATTGGCGATCCGGGCGTTCCTCCCACTTATTACGGTGCTTGGATGCCATGTGTCGGATCATGCTGGTGGTGGTGAGGTTTCTAGTGTTCATGCCTCGGCTCATTCTGGTGTTGCACAGGTTGCAAACTACAATTCTTTTGTCGTCCGCACTTTCCTTAAAAAAACGCCATACCGCGGAACACCTACCCCTTGGCAAGGGAGATTTACGCAAGGGGGTGCTCCGTGGAACATTTGCGGGCCGGTTTGGTGCGTCCGCCTTCTTTCTGTAGCCACACCACTGCCTCTTCCAGCCTGTTGCGGTGCTGCAGATGGCTCACCCTCAGGACTGCTGTCATCGCTCGGCTCTACACCTTCCCAGGTGGGGTCAGTCACCTCATCGTCCACCAAGTCCTCCTCCACTTCCTCACTCTGATCATCCTCCTCATGTCTTGATCCCACCACATACTCAGTCATTGACAACTGTATATCATCCTCCTCATCAAGGTCTTGAGACAGTAATAGTGGTTGATTTAATGGCAACTGTGTCTCATCATCATCATCATCCACTTCCTTTGACCTTAAATGCCGTTCACCTCTGTCATCTTCTTGTGATTGGGTACCCTCTAGAGGTTGTGAATCAGGGCACAAGATGTCATGTTCCTCTGCAAGCGTGCTTGGAGAGAGGTTCAAATTAAGGATTGGTGATGAGACGAGCTCCTCACTATATCCCAGTGTGGGATCACTTCTTTGACCAGATCCTCTATGGTGGGAGGAAGGATGATCAGGGTGAGGATTATGTTGACCAGACTCTTGGCTACTGAGAGTGGACTTGGTGGAAGACAGGGTGGTGCTTAACCGACTGGAAGCAGTATCAGCTGACATCCAACCGACCACCTGTTCGCAGTGGTCTGACCTCGAGAGTGATGTCCTGCGACGCCCTGTAAACTGAGACATGAAGCTAGGTATGGTGGATGTCTTTCTTTCTTGTGCTCTGGCACCAGGCACAGTTTCTACGCGTCCTGACCCGCGCCCTGAACTATCAGGATCACGTCCACTTCCCCGTCCCTTTTTACCCGCCTTCTTCATATTACACGGAATATGTGCTGCAAATCTGCAACTTTGCACAGTAAACAGAATGTTCTTCTTAACTGCGGCTACGCACAGTGAATGGAATATGTGACTTTGATATTTTACAGTTTGCACAGTTAACAGAATGTTCTCCTAATATGCAACTTTGCACAGTAAACAGAATGTTCTTCTTAACTGCGGCTACGCACAGTGAATGGAATATGTGACTTTGATATTTTACAGTTTGAACACTTAACAGAATGTTCTCCTAATATGCAACTTTGCACAGTAAACAGAATGTTCTTCTTAACTGCGGCTACGCACAGTGAATGGAATATGTGACTTTGATATTTTACAGTTTGAACACTTAACAGAATGTTCTCCTAATATGCAACTTTGCACAGTAAACAGAATGTTCTTCTTAACTGCGGCTACGCACAGTGAATGGAATATGTGACTTTGATATTTTACAGTTTGAACACTTAACAGAATGTTCTCCTAATCTGAAACTTTGCACACTAAAAAGAATGTGCTGCTAATCTGCAACTTTGCACACTGAACAGAATGTGCTCTAATCTGCAACTTTGCACACTAAAAAGAATGTGCTGCTAATCTGCAACTTTGCACACTGAACAGAATGTGCTCTAATCTGCAACTTTGCACACTAAACAGAATGTGCTGCTAATCTGCGGCTAGGCACAGTGAACAGAATATGTGAAGTTTTTTTTTTTATATCTCTGCCCCCCCACACAAAATAAACTGCTGCCCCCACACACAGTAGTCCTAAAAAGGACTTTTGGGTCTTTTTTTTTAACAAACTCGCTTTTCTTCTCCCTACACTGACTTTCCCTTCCTATCCTCATCTCTCCCTGGCTAAGACTGAGCCGAACTCGCTGGTCAGGTGCTATACAGCACCCGACCACGGGTTCTGGCCAGCCAATCAGTGTAATGCCAGCAGCCAACATGGCTGCTGGCATTACACTGATGTCAGAGCCTCCCTGCACGTTTATTGGCTGCGCAGCAGCCGCGAAACGTGCGGGGAGGAGACCCGAACATGGCGGGCGAGCACATGCGGTACTCGTACGAGTACCGCCATGTGCCGAGCAGAGCGATGCTCGAGCCGAACCGAGCTTCGGCCGAGCATGCTCGCTCATCACTAGTCATCACCTAGGTAGTCTTGGGCCTCCAACCTTAAATGGGTAGGGATGTCCTTCTAACAGGTGACTATGGCAATGGTGGGGTTTGTGGTGTCTGCAAACCTGTATTAGGTTTCATTATCATCCTGCTGCTGCTACCCTGTGGTGACTGTGGTGCTTATGCTGGACCGGAGTCTGGAGCTTTATCTTCTGTGAATGGCACACACCCCGTTCAAGTAGTGAATGTTCTCCTGTGACACAGATGCCACGATGACAGATTACATGTAACTGAGGTTTGATTTGGGAGATGTATAAGTGGCCCTGTAGGACATTCCTATGTCATCTCTTGAACTACTGATCTCCTTCCAATCTGCATAAAACATGACATTAGACTGTGTGGTGATTTTCTTGGGATTAGGAATCTAATATATCAACCTGACATTGGCAGATCTATTGCAAACCTATATACACCTACAGACAGGAATACTGATATCAAATGGAACATCTTCACTTAACAAGATCCTTGGTCATTTGGAAAGAACTTTGAAAAAGCTGTGTGTTGTGTTTGACATTTTTGATCACTAAAAATATTTTGGTATTCATTAGATGGATGGCTCATGACATTTAGGACATGCCATGCAGGCACCTTCTGTTTCAGCCCTATATTATCTCCCCCACTCACTGATACTCATCCCATTCAGTGTAAGTGGAGCCAGGCAATGGGTTGCTGCTGAACAGTGTCACAAACTGGGGGAACTGATGTATGGCTAAAACAGGACATGGACATTTGATTCTGGCAGTGACATCGCAATACACATTTAAAAGCAGACTAACAAGTCAGATTCCTTAATAGGTCCTGGAAGAGTGGGGGCATCCCCTGAGTCCATCCCTCCTGGAATGCTGATAATGGTGGTGGCACTTAATAAAGGACCATATGTTCAAAAGATAAGTGGAGGAATTCTGGGACAAACCAATTATGCTACAGAGAAGAGCTCCAAATATTTAAATAGAGATTTAACCCCTTGAACACTAGAGAGGTCTCCAACACATTTCTTTGGAATGCATTGGAGACCTCTCCAGCACTTGAGTAGTTAAAATCTCCATTTAAATCAATGGAAATTTTTAGTTCTCCCCTATAGTAGGTTTGCCCCAGAATTCCTCGACTTTTCTTTTGAACATATGGCCCAATGTCTCTGCCATTGCCTCCATGCTCAGTCTGAAGACTCCAGTTGGGGTATGCTTACACATTAAAAGCAATGTCCCATATTTATAAAAGTTATTCTAGAGTAAACCATCTGCACTATAGGGGACAAATTACAATTCTTAAATTCCCATGCACTTGTATAGAGCTTCTTAACCCCTAGAATGCAAGAGTGGCCTCAAATGCATTGCTTCACAATGCATTAGAGACCTCTCTAGTATTCAAGGGGTTAAAACACCAAATGAAACCTTTTACATTGGATGAATTAAAATGTTTAAATTCAATGGAATTTTTATTTGTCCCCTGTGATGCAGCTGGTGTATGCCAGGATAATGTCAGTTTGCTTTTATACATTTGGTCCGATGTCCCATGTAGCTGAAAGTACTGGGGAAAAAGAATCACCTTATTAAAGGAACAGTAACCTTTATTTAATTAAAAACTGTTAGATATATATTTTCCTGCTGAGTAAAACAAGGGCAACTTCCACTGATGATAGGTCACATTTGTTTTATTAAAAGGCTATAAACATTCAAATTCAATAGAATAACTTGTTCAACACCAAATGAACTTCTGGACCCTAGAGTTCAACGTTTAACAAAACAGCAGTTTAATGGTAATAACATCATAACAATGCATGTCTCCCAGCAGTGGGCGTACCCTTGTTTTACTCAACAGGAAAATTCTATAATGCATGTTTGTTTTTTATTAAAAATGACTTGTCCTATAACTCTTTGGTCATTGAACAACCCATTGACCTCCCCACCACCACCCCGATACATCATACTGATGGTGGGGTAGCAATAAACAGAAATGAGGAGGAATAATGAGATGTGCAAAAACTTCCTGGGTGTCTCATTTTCTTAAATATTTTCAGTATTAAGTGTCACTGCTTGTGTAACCTTTTAAAGTTATACAGCTCCCATTTACTTTTCTATGGCCCGAAAATCCTAATGGTCTTTTTTGCCAATGTGATTTTGTTCAAGAGAGAAACTCTTCAGTCAGTTCTGGATCTCATGCACATAGAGGTGGATATGATAGTTACATAGTAGTTTAGGCTGAAAAAAGACTTGCATCCATCAATTTCAACCCTTTTCCTATTCTTGTTTAACGCTGTTGATCCAAAAGAAGGCAAAAAAACCCTTATTTCAGCAATTTCAAATTCTACTTTGAATGGGGGAAACAATTACTTGTTGACTCCAAATGGCAATCAGATTTCTCCTTGGATCAATAAGCACTAAATATTAATTCCAATACTAACATAGCCCTCTATGTTCTGCTCTTTCAAAAAAAAGTATCCAGGCCCTTTTTAAAGGCATCTAATGTATTCGATAGCACCACGTCTTCAGGCTGCGAATTCCATACTTGTATTGTCCTTACCGTAAATAATCCCTTCCGCTGTTGTAGACGAAATCTCCTTTCCTCAAGTCTTAGCAGGTGACCCCTTGTCCTTTGTACTGTTCTGTTAATGAACAGGTCTTTGGAGAGACCTTTGTATGGGCCCTGAACATATTTATCTAATGTTATCATATCCCCTTTAAGAAGCTGTTTCTCTAGTGTGTACAAATTTAACTTTTCTAGCCTTTCCTCATATTTTCCTTTAAAACTTTCCATTCTCCTAATTAGTTTTGTAGTCCTCCTCTGCACTTTCTCCAGTTCCAAAATGTCATTTTTCAGAAAAGGCACCCAGAAGTGAACTGAGCAGTACCACAGGACCTCATGCTCTGCTCACTGCACATAGAAATATTAATTGTTTAATGAACAGTGGGGTAAGCAATATACTGCAAAACAATCTGTTGCACAGCCCTTTTGTTCTTTAAAGGTTAAATAGGTCCATGGACATGGAATCCAGGACAGACTAAACATGTTCTTTCTTGAACAAAGGGACAAAGGGCAAAATTCATAAAGGCTTTTGGGATTTTTCTGGCCACAGTAAGTTAATTATGTGGAAGGTGGAATTATTATAAGGATATGTTAGTTCTCCTTTAAAGACCAGAGGCATGTGCAAAGCATTGAAGTGTGTTGTTCACCCCTCTGGTCTTTAAAGACATAAATATCGTCTGGAGCCACTGACTTAAAACAAGCATTCTTGCTGCTTGAAGGAATGTATTTTAATTAATCACATGACTCAGCAGAAGCAGTCTGGTGATGCTTTACGGCAGAGTTTTCCCCATAAAGCTAAACTGATCATCAGTGTAAGTGGATCTTTGTAGGGAAGAAAAGATTGTTGTCTAATCTCTCAGACAAATGAAGTTAAGCAGATGACTTAAATATAATGCTTTCAATAGCAGTGTATCAAAGCACCAATAAACACAAGAGGCTACAACATAAGGTAACCAGACCTCACCTTTAACCAGGGACACACAGAAAATATGCATATTTTGGGTCCATGCTGGAATTAAAGCAGGCCTGAAGTATGCATCTTTCATGTGTCCCCTGTTAAAAGTCTGGTCAACCTACAACAGCAGCAGTTTGCTGTACTTTGTCTATGGACCACATTTTGTTGTCTGGGACAGGAATGTTTAAACCTACCCAGAGTACTTTATATAGGCTAGAATTTACAATTACCATTTCTTTTATACAGGATGGTTAATCAAAGTAAATAAGCCACTGATTAATTAATGTGTGCTTATTCTGAGATATTTTTTATGGACTTTTAGGGCAAGTCTGGACACCCCTGATCTATGATTAAGGTAACGTTCACACAGTCATTTTTGGACAGCTCTGCATTGCATTTTTACTCAAGAGGGCCAGTTTCACTTACCTATGCTGTTCCTGTTTACAAGACACGATGGAGGATTAATTGATGGCCATTCCACATGGGCCAGGCATTGCCTGGATCATTGCTATAACTGGGAACCCCCTGGATTTTCCCCCAGAATTTCCTGTTTTCAGACTGTGTTACTGGGTCTCTCAGGCTGGGTGAGTTTGGTGGTAACACTTCCCATTTACCTGCCAGTCCCACCTACTGCCACACTGTTCCACTTGCTTTCCACCCCATTTCAGGTTAAGCCCCACCTCACAACCCATTGACCCCACCTATGCAATGTCACTAATCATGTGATATGGACACTCCTACTCCTAAACCAATGCATTTCTCTGGGGACCAAGGATGAGAAGGGTCCCAGGTATGATCATTGCCGTGATCCAATCGCATACTTTCCAACATTTCACTAAGTGATCCCTATAAAGATTCCCTGACAGACAATGGAACCCCCTCACACCACCCCCACTACAGAAGCCTCCTTGATTAAAGTTTTTAAATAGACTTGGATCATCTGCTTACATTAGTTGCATATTTATATATTCTACTCTGACATTTGGTCATGTAGAAAAAACAAAATAAGAGAAAAACCTGGGGAACGCTACTTGACTTACAAGTGTTCAGATAGTTACATATTTGTCTATAACTGGAAGAACCACAGATTATATTTGACTACATGTATACGATGTAAATAAAAGGAGAAGTCTGTGCACCAGGTTCAAACTTTTAACAATAAATAACCCGTGACTTCAGATGCCAAAAGCATGTCCTTGTCTGCTCAGTCTAAAGTGTCTTGATGTGGCGGGCAAGCCACTTTCTTTTAGCCACAGACATGTTTCTAAACGTCACTGTTTATTATCTTTAGTAGTGTAAGTCAAAGGTTGTTTTTCCATGTAGTGCTGGAAATTAAGCTTCATAAATGATTGCACATAGTGGGCATTAGGAGGCTGAGGAAACTGCATGAAAGAGAAGAGGAACCCTTACCTCTATGCTTGCAGTAGCCCCCCACCCAATATTACATTCCTGTTGCCTCTCTCCCCTCGGGGTTCTTAAGCATGACAGAAGATTTTTCCATTGAAACATTGTTTTTTTTCTACCATGCTAATGTCTGAGATCATGGTAACATGCACAGACTAGCAGTTTTTCTTTATGCAAAGCAATACAGCTCTGGTAATGAACCACTAGATTCAAAGCTGCCTGTCTTCTCTGATCCGAGGCAGATATAGCAAACACATCCATTGCTGATGTTTCTAATAGGTGGGTTTTCCATTCCTCCTCCTACCAAAAGTCACAGCATTGATACATCCAGAGGTGAGCTCCCTTTACTCTAGTCTGGGGACAGATCTGTAAAATGTCTGCAATTAGTTCCTCCAAATTGCTTTATCCACTTTTGTTGGCTCAAAGCTGCTGAAAAAAAATGTAACATATGTGCACAGACTTACTGTTCAATACAATTGCTCTTCAGGACTGGTAAAAAAAGTAACGTTGTGTGCACAATCATCCATGTGGGTGATCTGCACAGAGTCCCCATAGGCTACCATGTAGATCAACTCTGCTGCAATATTCCTGTGTTCTGCTTTGCATACAGGACCATTTATATATGCTTCACAGCACATGGCAAAACCAACCTTGTGAATTACCTAATATGCTGCAATTTCAGATATTTAACACAACATGAGAAACAATTAAGATACATTTACCTTAAGGGTTAGTAATTCTCAGCATCATTCCTCTGGGCAAAGAACAGGTCTTGAAGCTATCCCCATAATTAAGCACAGGTAGCTCAAATCATAATGACTGTTGGTGTGCCCTAAGGAGGACTAATGTTGACATACAAGGGGTCCACCTGCTGTTGTAGCCTGCTGTTTATAGATGTTTTGATCTGGTGCTATTAACATTTTGAGTGGCAGAGAGGTATCCAAACCTTTGGGGGTTATGCACTAAGGAGTGATAAAGAGGTGGTAATGCAGAGATGACTTCTCCACTGATATCACATCTCCAGTTCCTATGTTATTCTCACACCTGGGAACTTTTTCTTCGAGGCCTGTGGTGCCGTTCAGGGAGACAAATGATGCGATTTGCTTCAAGAGGGTGGGGCTTAATCGTGACTGGGGGTGGGCTTCAGAAAGTTCTAAAACTTTAGGCAATAGGCTGGGGAAGGAGGAGAAATGGGTGGGTAGTGGGTGGAACTGATATAGAAGGAGCACAAATGGGCAGAGTATCTTAAGAAATTGCCCATACCCTGGAGACCCGGTTATGCAGAGTCAAAACCGGAGTCTCCGGGGCAGACCTGGAGAGTTAGAGTTCCCAGCTATGGTTATTCTATAGAGTCTATGTACTAAGATCTCTAGAGTTGCGGAAGTGATATGCTCCATAGAATAACATAGGAACTGGAGAAGTGATATCACTGGAGAAGTCATCTCTGCATTATAACTTCTTCAAATGATTAAAAGCCCAATTTAATTTAACATGAATTTTTATGTGTCTCCTATGGTACAGTTGGTTTACGCCAGAATAAATCCAGTTTGTTTTTATACATAAGGGCCCTTGTGGTGCAAATGGTTTGCCTGAGAATTGGACCACTTTATCTTTATAGCTATTGCCTGGCTCATCAAGCCAGAAATGCAGTTCATCAGGAAATTAACTGCACCACAGGGTAGAAGAGAAAATTCCACAAATCTCCATTTATTTAAATGGTAAATTAACCCCTTTAATGTTACAGAGTTCTCCAATACATCGTGGAGCATTCAAGGGGATAAAAGTCCCCTTTACAGATACAGTAGTGTCCCATAAAAATCTTCTACTTTTATAGAGCTTAAAAAAATAAACTATGTCCCACAAATCCTATCTCTCAAACCGCTATAGTTTGAGAGATATTTGCACTGAAAGTTCCCCTCCCTCCCCTTCTCCTGTTGTCACCTGTAAAGCTGACAGCAGGAGATTCGGGTCGTGCGACTCGAGGAGGCTCTGCAGCAGAGACGAAATCACATTATTTAAAAAGAATTACTTCATTGGAAAGGTCTAGAAAGTCTGCTTGCAAACCAGGCACACTTTCTACACCTTTCCACTGAAGTAATTCTTTTTAAATAAAGCGATTTCGGCTCTGCTGCAGGGCCGCCGGCTGGTCCCCAGACCGGGATCTCCTGCTGTCAGCTAGATGCTGACATCAGGAGAAAGGGAGGGAAAGGGGAACTTTCAGTGAGAATATCTCTCAGACCATAGCGGTTTAAGAGATAGGATTTTTTAAGCTCTATAAAAGTAGAAGATTTTTTTATGGGACATTAGTGTCCCTTTAAATTAATGGGAATTATAATTTCTTCCTACAATGCAGTTGGTTTGCTGCAAAATTGAATCTCTTTAACCCTTTGAGTGCTAGAGGGGTATGCAACGCATTGCTCTGCAATGCGTTGCATACCCCTCTGGCACTCAAAGGATTAACTTTATGAAGAAGGCCCTTATTTAGCACTGTGGGAGACAAAGAGTAAAAGTCCATTAAGTTATATGTAAAAGAAATGAATGGGAAGAAAACAGAAACATAAAACTACACAATACTATTTAACCCAGTGCAAGCCAGAGTGGTGTGCAACGTATTGCTTCACCATGCTTTCAACACCCATCTGGCAAGCAAAAGTTTAAGGTTAGGTATAATCAATGGGATGGGATGTTTTTGAACATCCAAGGGGGCTGATTGTAACTAGTGTTATAAAATGTAATATTAAATTAGACATTTTTCTTTAAAAGAAATGTTGCTGTGTGAGATTTGGACTGGGAAGGAATGTTATTAAGGTGATGCATTGTCTGTCTGCCTTTTTGGGAGCGGGTTAACAGTAGTGGTCCGGACTGAGTGAGAGTGAAGGAGCCGAATGGCTCTCACATTCCCTGCGTGGGAGAGCACGGCTGGGCTCTGAAGTCGATTGCTGCTCTCTAGCCTTTTATGGACTTCTTGCAATTACATGTTTGGCATTTTTAGGGCTTCAGACTGATGCAGGAAACTGAGCCAGAAATCCAGCGTCCTGTCTGAAAATTTGTGGCCAAATCCAGCACAGACTTAGTACTGCATGATGCATGTGTGTAATGTACTGATAATGTACAGAGGCTGCATGCACAGTGAGGCTGATGTAAAGAAAAATGGTTCCATTCTAGAGAAAACTAACTGCAATTTAGGGAACAAATTAAACCCCCATTCATTGAAATGGGGCTTTTATCCACTTAAATGCCAGACAGGTCTCCAACGCATTTCAAAGCAATGTGCTGTTTTACTCTAGCATTTAATTGGTTAACTCTTTGAGTGCCAGATTGGTAAGCAACGCATTGCCTCGCAATGCATTGCGTGCCACTCTGGCACTCAAAGGGTTAAAAGCCACATTTAAATGAATGGGAAGTTTGGGAATATTTATTTGTCCCCTACAGTGCTGCTGGTTTGTTCCAGTATCACGCCACTTTTACGTTAGTACATCAGTCTTAGTATGTATATATAGGGAGAATAGGGGTACTGTTGCACAAAATCTCTTTCTCTCATATATTATGCATGAAATATCAATAACTGATGTATCCCTTCAAATGTAAACTGACCTTTTATGTTTATTTACTGTTTGGATTGTATAGAGATCTGCAAAAGTGTAGGTGTTAAAGCGGAACTACCACCCCTGTTCAAATTTTGCCCAAATAAATACCCATCTGGCGACTAGCTGTTCAGTAGTGCTAGTCGACAGAATTATTACCCGGTTATTGAGAATTAAACACTGCTCCCAGACTGACAGGCAGGAAACAGCGCAGACATCTTTCTATAGTGACGTCTGCACGCCTGCGTTGTCAGTCCCTTTTGGAGCTGAATGGCTCCTAGCAACGCCTCCTAGAGCAGGCAGGGACTGACAGCGCAGGCATGCAGACAGCACTATAGAAAGATGTATGTGCTGTTTCCTGCGGGTCAGTCTGGGAACAGTGTTTAATTCTCAATAACCAGGTAATAACTCTGGCTGCTGGTGTTATTGAGCAGCTAGTCGCCAGATAAGTATTTATTTGGCCCAAATTTGAACAGGGGTGGTAGTTGCGTTTTAAAGAGACATTTTGGGGGGAATGTAGGAACACAATTCTGCATTAAACCCGTTCTCGGAGTTTGTGACAAACCTTATGATAAAAAGGGTTAGGCGTTGACCCTTTATTCCAAAGTGGCAGCCTTAAAATACAAAATACAAGTATCTGCTTGCAAAGTACAGAACTGCACAAAAGGACAAAAGAAGAAGAAAAAACTAATACATACTATGGTGGAGATTTGTCTTTAAATCAGGGTAACCTGCGATAACACCAGTTCTTATTTATAACTGACTAAATAAACCATTATAAATATGGCAGTAACAATCTGATGTTAACTCCTGGTGAAAATTATGTTGGTAATTTGTCATAGTTAGCCAAATTTCTTAATAAAATCGCAGCACGGGAATTTTTTCCAGCTTTAACGTTATTTTTTCTGAAATACAACTATGTGGCATTAAGGTCACCTAAACTGGCATAGGAAAAATATGACCCTCTTTCCTGACTCATTTCTGTTTTCCATAACTGCTATTCATTAAAAATGAGTATGCCTGGTTGGGGTCTTTTAAGCAAGTGCCCTGCTCACCTGAACAGAAGATACTTTACCCTATGCTTCTTGTGTTCCATATGGACTAAAAAAAAAGATTTATCCATAAGTACACAACAATCCCCTTTTTAGTTTAACAGTGTGGTAGACTGGTGGTGAAACACAAGACAAGCAGCTAGAGAGAGAGTGAAACAGAGAAAGAGAGGGAGCTAGGCTGTTTTGCATTGCTTTATTTAGCAAATTAAAGGGAGAAGAGGCTCATAGGTTGTGCTATCACTATGAGCACCTGGATTAAGAAGAAAAGGAGGAGCTGGAAGAACCGTGATGCGTCCAGTGAGTCTTAGAAGGAGGAGGAAGTGACCACTACTAGCATAGTTTTATCAGCAATACATTCTCCAGACCTAATGATGCCCAGTCCTCCTACATCATCCCTAGGGATCTGGGGTAACACTAGTAGCAAACCAGCAAATGTACATGAAGAACTGAGTCATAGTGTGAGCACAAAAGGTCAGATACCTGTGCCTGCTGCTACTTCTGTCAGTGTGCCTACTGATGCTCAGGAGGAGGAGATTTTTATAGCAGGGGACCATATGTCACAGTTGCCATCCACAAGTAGTTCCACTACAACCACCACACAGAAGCTAGAGACTCAGGGCTCGATCCAAATGTTTGAGATATAAAAGCCTGTAGGGCAAAATGGATACCTACCGGCAAAAAGAAAACGTCTTGGTCGGTATCCAAATGTCCTACCGGCTTAAAGCACAACGGATGTTAGGCCAGTATTGGGAACTTAACAGTAAAAAAGCTAATGATTGGTGCCTGACATACTGCCGAGCACCGATCATTAACTCATGTGTCTTACACTTACCTGTCATGCACTGTCCTTCTCCTTCAGTCTTCTCTTCTTTCTTCTGTCTTCTCCTTTCTTCATGCTGTAAAATAAAAAATAAGTATTAGTACAAAGAATAAACTATGACATAGTTTAACCCTTTGAGTAGCAGAGGGGTACGCAACGCATTGCAAAGCAATGTGGTGCGTACCAGTCTGGCACTCAAAAGGGATAACACATATTATTGTGCCTGGAATATGCCGCCATGAATACACCTCCATTTAATGCCCAAGTAGTTAAAAATACCATGCCATAAATAAATGTCATAAATGTATGCCATAAATAAATACATAGCTTTTTTTCTTCATGTCTCAACCACTGTGTTCGGTCGCGGAGGCGGAGACACTGATGAGCCACACAGTTCCCTCTCCTCTCCTGCACGGGCCGATGCCCACTGCACACTAAGGGAATTGGTACTGAGACTGCATTTATATATGGGCAGTCTCACTTCCAGTTCCCTCATAGCCAATGGCTGGGATGTTCTTACGCACAAGCAATCAGATTCGAGTGGCTGTTCTTTAACCTGAATGGTCGGGATGTGAGTAAGAACATCCCAGCCAATGGCTGTAAGGGAACTGGAAGTGAGGCTGTCCATATATAAAGGCAGTCTCAGTACCAATTCCCTCAGTGTGCAACAGGCATCAACCTGTGCAGGAGAGGAGAGGGAACTGTGCAGCTCATCAGTGTCTCTGCCTCTGCCGCCTCCGTGTCTGCACACAGTGGCGGAGACATGAAAAAAAAAAGCTATGTATTTATTTATGTCATATATTTATGACATTTATTCATGGCATTTTTAACTACTTGGGCATTAAATGGAGGTGTATTCATGGCGGCACATTCATGGCACAATAATATGTGTTAACCCTTTTGAGTGCCAGAGAGGTGTGCAAAGCATTGCATTGCAATGCGTTGCGTACCCCTCTGCCACTCAAAGGGTTAAACAATGTTATAGTTTATGCTTTGTACTAACACTTATTTTTTATTTCACAGCAAGAAGAAAAGAGAAGGCAGAAGAAAGAAGAGAAGGAGAGAAGAGAAGACTAAAGAGAAAGATAGAAGAGCAGTACAGAAGACGACCAGCAAGCTGAGGACTACGCTGGATTAATGGTAAGTGTTACTTGTAATGGGATGTTGTTTTTTAACTTAGTTGGGTTAACCCTATAAAGGCCGACGGGGTAATTATACCCCACTGGCACTCATAGAGTTAATTCTACTAACTTTGGACACATTTTTCATACTTTGGATGTATTGATATGGGGATTAGGGCTCCATATCAATTCAACCACTGAGGATTTAGGGTTTTTTTACTTTTGTTTCATTCAAGTTTCTGCGCTGGCTGTTTGAAGAGCCGATAAGGGACTCAAGTAAAAAAAATCTGGGTATTAACTTTCCTGTGATAACTTGAGTCCCTTATCGGATTTTCATGGCTAATGCAGACATTTGAATTTATAATTACAACATTTTCATCATTTTCTATGGGTGAAAACACCTCTTAACCATATCACATGATGGCTCTTTTTTTTGCAGAGCAGGCATTTGACTAGCTTACTGTGCTTGAAAAAATGACATTGGCAGAAAAAACAGCCATCTCCAACATTTGGATCACACCCTCAGTGTGTTGGAGGTGATGTAAAGTTGAACTTGTTAGTGAAGCAGCTTTTGGGACTAGCATGGCCGCAATAGATTCTCCTGCTGAGGTGGAAGGTGAAGTGAAGGTGAGCAGCCAGACTAGTGGTCAAGGGTTCCCACAACATCCCCCTGACCCTATGATTCCCCTCCCCCTATCATAGTGCCTCTGAGACTTGATGATGAGCAAAGACGACCTGGATAGCAGCAGTACCATCATTACCATCAGCACAGATCAGTTTTCTGTGCCTGCTGCTAGTGCTGCCAGTCTGCATACTGCACCTCAAGAGATGGTAAGTGTGACAGTTTTGCACCCACATTGAATTAAATATATAACGTTCTTACTGTTACAGTTTATGAAGCCTTTAACCGTATATTCTATGCCTGTATGGAAGTTCATAAAACATTTTGGTTGTGCATAACTATAATTCCCTTGTACTACTTTTCCTTTGGTCGTGACACTTGTCCCTTCATTGCTTTTATAGGTACCTATCCCAGTTTGCTGTTTTTCATCCTGCAATCCTGTTGTTTTCAGTCTACTTTTGGCTGCATGAGCTTGAATATTTTTTGCCTTTTGTGTTTCTTCAATCTGCCCTTTTAATAAAAGATCGTGAGTTAATAATTTCCAGTCTCTCGCAAACACTTTCCTGATTTTAATGGCATGGGAACTATATACTGTGACAAAGGAAGTGTGTCGATGAGTTTTTGATGAGGTATTCTGAGCCCTGTCCTACAACAAATCAGTGTTTCCTTAGGGTTTGTACCTCTAACAACAAATCTATCCCATCAAGTATCATTCTGCCCCAGTCACAGCTTACATCAGGGGGTCTCTTTCTCTGTCACGTTACATACCAATTTTTTATTTAATTTTAATTTAATTGAATTAATTAATTTATGTTTTATTAATTGTCTCCCCCAATCCTAGTCAACAATGCCCCCCCCAATAAATCCCTGTTCAACTGATTCTTTTTCCAGAATCCACCAACAAAGGCGCCCTCAGACCCCTTTTATACCATGCCTGTGGGAAATTAAATAAAAGTTGCTATGTGTTATGTGTAAAATCAGTTTTCCGATTGATTTCAATGCAATGAGCTAGGTGAAAAAAGCGGAAAAACTCCACTTTTCACTAGAAATTTTCCATCAGACAGGAAGTGCCATATTTCGCTGATTTTGGTTTGAGGCGAAAATTTTCCCCATAACTAAAGATGGTCTCTTATGTCTTACAAACCAATCCCCTTATACAGCGCTGCAGAACCCAGGTTAAGGTTTACTGTATGGAATCCATAATTCAACTTATGTATATGCCTATTGTCTCATGTGCTTGCATAGAAGGGACACCGTTAATGGTGGGTCAAGATTCATAAAACTGCAGAAAAAGCAGATATGCTACTCTTCACTGTGATCATTAACATATACCTTCAGGTAAAATTAATGTTAAAATTTAATGCAATTTGTAGTGGTTTAAATAAAGACAGAGAGTTTTTGTCACATTACCACTTAGTTAGTTGACCTCTCCAACAGACCCAAGAGCATTGTAAATACCTGTAAAGCCTCAGAGGAAGAGTGCAATTTACCATTGACTGATCAAAGTACCTGGATCTGGATTGAGTTATCTTATCTGATTTCCATGCTAAACAATGCAATGTGTACTTGTATTTAAGAGAGATGTTTTCATATTTATCTATATAACATGCCTGAGGAAGAGACCTAAGGTCTTGAAAGTTTGCATTCTGAATCTGCTAAGTTAGCCAATAAACGGTATCAAAAACTATATTTGCCATCTGTATTGTCCTACTGAGGCCCAGTTATCACTAGCCTGTTTATCTAGGAACTGTTACCTACCACAGCATGAAGCTAGCCCTACTTCTAGATCAGTTGTTCTCAAACTTTTTAAGTCATGCAACATCTGTTTATAAGTGGTTACACATGTAGCTGTAAAAGTAAAATTTCTGTGATACATGTACCAGAAAAACAATGTAATTCACTGAATATATTTGGAAAGGTGTGACATGAAAAGCTTGGTGCAGAGGCACGGAGATGTGTGGTGAAACACCAAGAGTGGACCACCTCTCTAGAATGCAGCAACTCTAACTACCCCACCTTCCTACTCTCTCTCTATATATATAGCCTAGATCAGGGAAACTCCTTATATTACAACTCTACAAACCAATAGACTGGCTAAATAAAAGACTACATGAGGCTGATCTACTGTGATGGACTGGAGCAATTCTAGAGCAAAGCAACAGCCCATACTTCCCAACATTTCAAATGGCCAAAGAGGGACACTTCTGTTTTAGGGGATGTTGCTGGGGGCATGGTTTGTGGGCGGGGCATTACAGAGAATGATTAATTATTTCATGACCTTTTATGTAAGTGAATAAATGACTTAGAGCAAGACCAGCTTTTATTCCCACAGACTAATGTATGAACACATATACATAAGTTTCGTCAAACACTAATGGAGTTTTATTGCTGTAGAGCAATGTGATACATTTATATACACACATCACACAGTCTGATCTCCTAAAAAGAGGGCACCAGGGTGGGAAAGAGGGACAAAGGGATTTGTGTCTCAAAGAGGGACACTTGGAAGGTATGACAGAACCATAGGGGAAAATAATAAAATCACACTGATTTAAATGAAGATTAACCTTTTGAGTGCTAGCAAGGTCTCCAACAAGTTGCATTTTCAGCAGGCAGAAAGTGAGAGAAGTTCAAGTCTGGCAGCAGCTGGAGGGCCTCACATTGCCTACCCCTGCAATAGAACCACATATACTGAACCCCCAGCCATGTCCCACTCACTGGTAGCCATAGAACCACAGCCTTGTCCCCAGCCTTCCCCTATGTAACTGGTAGCCATAAAAATACATATACATATATACTGAATCCCCAGCCATGTCCCACTCACTGGTAGCCATAGAACCACAGCCTTGTCCCCAGCCTTCCCCTACGTAACTGGTAGCCATAAAAATACACATGTGTACTTAGTTTGCCAATCCCACAATTGTGACAGGAATTCTTGGACATATGTGGAAAACTAGAAAGTTCTCACAGAAAATGTATTGGGTTTAGTGGAAATTATGTAGGGGTTTTACTATGTGCGGGTTAAATTGCGGGTTTTTTGCAAAAATTCTCATGAAAAAAATATGACTTTTGATCCATCCCTAGTGCCTGACATATGCCTGATAAACAGATGCAGCATAATTGGTTCGGAAGTAGAATAATAGTATGCTGACACAGTTTCAAGCCAACATAAAGAAATTTAATAAATAACACTTTATTTTTCAAGGAAAACTAAGTCCTAATAACGATCTAGGGTTACACACACTTAAATACCCCGTACTCCATGACTGCATCTGTATAAATTCTCTATTTGTATTCTGAGGCTTAACATCTAGCCTTACATTTGGTCTGTGTAGGACCCATTAATATTTTTCCAGGGATCCCACTACCACAGCAACAGGGTATCTAAGATGAGATTGGTCTGTATACGCATTAAATGGACTGTGATGAAAAGAAGAATAGGGGGAGCTAATCTCAATACATTAACCTGCCTGCACTTGGACCATGGAGAATTTTTCTTTTTTTATCTGATCCAATTCAGGGCTCCCCAAAAGGCGTGAAGCTGTGTGGGGTACCCTGAAATCCATGACGTACCAGGACCTTCACTGGTCCTTCAGCGAAGTTTTCCCATGACGATCTTGGCACGTCATGGGTCTTTAAGAGGTTAACAATATCTCCACAAACAAACAAATTGCGGGTATATAGGATAGTCTACACATGCATTAGAAAAGCAAGTTTAAGATTAGATTTCAGGGATCTAACTTAAAATAACAATATTTTACACATTCTAGCGGGAAATAAATGATATTTAAAATTATAAAACCCAATTTCATTTTTTGGCGTCCCTTTAAATCTACCTGGTATTCAAGGATAGCACATTTCCATGAGCTTGATTCTATTAACGGTGGCCAAAATAGAACAGTGACGACAGCAGACTTCTAGTCAGTAATGAGTTAATTTCTCATGACGTACGCTACAATTCCATCCTTAGAAATCAATGGAATTCATTTTCTATTCGAATGTATGCAGTGACTGTTAATATGTGTTAAGGGTATACATTTTCTACCAGTGTTTCTGTGCCTGAAACAAAGTCTAAGGTACCTATCGTATATTAAAATCCCTTGTTGCGCACAAGAGGGAAGCCCAAAATCCAGTCACACATGTGCATTGAGGCACATCAAAAGGGCCAACTTATAAATTAACCCCTGAAACGTATGTAAATGAGAAACTGTTCTCCACAAACATAACATGTTTCTGACACTATTGCATATTCACAACATCATGTGAAATATGAATTACATGTGTTACCTTGTCTTTCCCATATATCCCAGGGGATGCTGGATATGGCTGCAAACCATGGCTCCTAACACCTGTGGCTAAGTCCCATACACACGAACATCATATGTACAAAGAGGCTTACCAAGAGGTTAGTAGTCACTTATTGCTATTTGTTTAGAGAACAATGGCTGCTGCATGCAGAGTACTAGTTATATTACAGTAATACTTGTATAAGCAAAGGGTACAATGTTCCTGGATTTTGGGGCCCTTATGCATCTTTTTAGTTTATAGCATAAAATGAAGAGGTACAATGGTTGGAGTTGCTGTTATGGGGGAATGTATAGGCAGGCATGTTTTGGTCATAAATATTAAGGTTGAAGGACAACAACTGAATACAGTGTCAGAGGCTGAATGTGTGTCAGAAGTTTTGCTAGAAGTAGAAGCTGCAATAAAATCAGTGGAAAAAAGCAAAGCAGCTGGAACTGATAAAGTCACTATTGAAATGTTGACAGCCAGAGGTCAACTCTTATTCAAAGTCCTAGCTAAACTATTCTCAAAATGCCTACTACTACTTGGCAAAGTGGCTGAAACATGGAAAAAAGTCATTATACTGCACAAAAAAGTTGATAAGGAGGATCTAAAAAACTATGACCAATAAGCCTATTGTGAATGATCTCCAAGGTTTTCACAAAGGTATTATCAAGAAGAATGGACACAATACTTAACATGGCACAACCTAAGGAGCAAGCAGGCTTCAGGAGCGGTTTCAGTACAATCGACCACATCCAGATAGTGCAACAAGTTATAGAATCACATAATGAATACAGCCTTCCAATATGCATAGCCTTTATTGACTATGAAAGGTCTTTGACTCTATGAAAAAGCAAGCAATAATTGATGCCCTGATCAACCAAGGAATATTTAGAGCTTACATCAGTATCCTGCAATCAATATATGAAAATGCATCAATAGAGGTAAACAATGATAAAGTCCAGATCAACACAGAAAAGGGGTCAGGCAAGGAGACACAATTTCCCCAAAACTAGATTCAGCTTCTTCAGAAGTAATTTTCCGCAACTTTAATTGGGACAAAAAAGAGCTTACGATATGGATGATACCTACATCACTTACGTTTTGCAGATGATATACTCTTTGCCAGTAGTCCTGAAGAACTACAAGAACACATTGAAGAACTACAACAGGAAAGCAAAACTTTTGGTCTGAAGAAGAATATCAACAAAACACAAGTCATGTTTAACAAATTTACCATATCAAGGAAAATCACAGTAGATTGAGTAGAACTAGAAGAAGTGGACAAGTATGTTTACCTTGGACAGAAAATGTCAACAGATGATTGTAGAAATTGAGAGACAAATAAAATTGGGATGGCAAGCATTTGGAAAACTTAGTAGTATTGTCTGTAAGACAAATTTATCACTCTGCCTGAAGCGAAAGGATTTTACCATTGTGTCCTCCCTGCCCTTATGTATGGATATAAAACATGGACCTAAAATGCCAAAGCCGTAGAAAAACATAAGGTTACACAGGGAAGTATGGAGCGGCAATTTCTAAGCATAACAAAAAGAGACTGAAAAACGAATGAGTGGATTCATCAGCAAACAAAGGTCTATGATGTAATTGAAAGAGTAAAGTGCCTGAAATGGAAATGGGCAAACTATATTGCAAGAAGATCTGGGCCTAGATTCACTAAAGGTTGATGCTGTGGCGATATGATCTTGTCAATGTGTTTGAAACACTTTGACATTTCGATCTACACACACATTGACATATTCACTAAAATTGTCGTATGCAAGGGTTGGAGAAGATCCCTATTAGCATATAAGGTTGTCGAAGTGCTGTCAATGTGGAAGGGATGTCCTTCCTGCAGACATCTCCAACACTACGACAATTCTGAAGTTGAACAGCATTCTCTCTCTGCTGGGATACTTGGCCAGTAGCAGAGTGGAGAGAACTGTTTCAGCACCATGGACAGCATTGAGTGCCATAGGGATGTGCACTGCTCACCCCTGTGGCACTCAAAGGGTTAAAAAAAAAGTACACCAAGCACTACACAATTGTCCCCTAACCTATATATCATTTATTATACATTTTGTGCACTCACAGCGGGGACAAGACTGGGGATCACGCAACATCTATGGGGATTTGTGTCTACTACTTCCCCCCCCAGCCTTGTTCTCTTACCCAGTGGTAGCCATAGACCCCATATACACTGCTTGGCCCCAACACTTGTTCCCTTGACCACTGGTAACCACATATCCCCATGTACACTGTCTGACCCTCCCCAGCCTTTTCCCTTTGCCCACTCCTAGTCAAAATCCCCATGGCCACTATTACAGTGGAAAAACAAGATTTTTACAGCACTGTTATAAGTATCATTACTGTTGAGAACTCCCGTGCAAAAACAGACCACAAGAGAAGGTGCCCTGTAGTTTAAGTGTGTTAATGAACCAAAGACAAAAAAGACAAGAAAAACTACCTATTAGGTACACTTAGTTTCATCCACTTACATCAAAGTTATGCTTTGGTTAGGAAAATGTGTGTTTGGTGCGTACATAAAAAGTAACCTTTATTCAAAAAAGTAGGTTAAAATTATTCTGGACATAACAAGAAAAGAAAAACTTGTTAAAAATTATTTTTGCAGCTAAGATGCCAAAGAGGGGGATATTCCATTAAATTGATCGATGGGTACAGCCAAACTCAGCTAACAATTTGAGGTTGCTGAAGACAGTTTAATGTCAAAAGTCATACACCATGGCAAGACTGAGTATAGCAATAAGAAACAATGTAGTTATACTGCATCAGTAAGGTCTCTCCCAGGCAGAAATTCCAAGACAGACAGAGGTGCCCAGATGTGCTGTCCAAGCTCTTCTGAAGAAGCACAAAGAAACAGGCAATGGTGAGGATGGTAGATGCAGTGGTCGGCCAAGGAAACTTAGTGCAGCAGATGAAACACATCTTGCTTACTTCCCTTAGCAATCAGAATATGTCCAGCAGTGCCATCAGCTCAGAATTGGCAGAAAACAGTGGGATCCAGGTACACCCATCTACTGTCCATAGGTGTCTGGTCAGAAGTGGTCTTCATGGAAGACGTGCAGGCCAAAAAGCTATACCACCAATGTGGAAACAAGGCCAAGCAACTCAACTATGCACAAAAACACAGGAACTGAGGTGCAGAAAAATGGTAGCAAGTGCTCTGGACTGATGAGTCAAAATTTGACATTTTTGTCTGTAGCAGAAGGCAGCTTGTTCCCAGAAAGGCTGGAGAGTGGTACAAGAATGAAGGTCTGCAGGCAACATTTCTGCAAATGGAATTGGCAATTTGGTTACAATTAATGGCCTCTGGAATGCTGGGAAGTACAGGCAGATACTTATCCATCATGCAATACCATAAGGGAGTTATCTGATTGTCCCAAAATATATTCTGTAGCATGACAACGACCCCAAAACATACAGCCAAAGTTGTTAAGAACTATCTTCAGTGTAAAGAAGAACAAGGAGTCCTGGAAGTAATGATATGGCCCCCACAGATCTCAACATGATCGAGTCTGTCTGGAATTACATGAGAGAAGCAACTAAGGCTGCCTAAATGTAAATACATTTAACAAGGGGGGATTTTTTCTGAGTGGAATAATAATAGGGGAGAGGGGCAATTTAGGATTTTACAAGTCAAAGTTTCGTTAGTAATGGCTGAAATTTATGTCAATTTGATAGATCAACCGATTGAGAGATACCAGTTGTCCATCTATCTGAATAACACATACTGTGACAGTTTAGCTCAGCTGTGGAAATGAATGTAATATATCTATATCTATATATCTATCAACATATCTATCTATATATATATATATATATATATATATATATATATATATATATATACTTTAAAGTGTATTTTTATCTACGTGAATGGTTCCAACATCTATTTGAGAATGCAATTGAATCCATTGTGTTTCTACATTGATTTGCTCTGATCGAGGGAGGACTGAGGCAGTATTGCACCCGGACTTTGTCGGCGAGTTTGAACACCCCAGCGAGCCATTTACACATGATGCAATTTAGGGATCGGCTAAGCTGGCGTGTTAGCACCTATCTCCTGTATTTCTGTAATATAGGTATCCCCCACCTCACAAAAATTAAGCAAAGTTTGCATGTCTGTAAGTATTATGTCTAGAAAGTACTGGGCTACAATTCCCAGCATTCTCAGACAGCAACTGCCTCCTGTAAAAACTGACTGTATAGTCCAGTAGCTTGTGAGACACAGGTTGAAGTTGTAGCCATAATAAGTTTGTCCTTACCTTATAAGAACAAGGAGCTCTCCAGGGGTGTCACTAGAGGGGCCTAATGGGGCTAGAGCCCTGAGTGTATCTGCGGGCAGCCCTGAATGTTGTTCCCAGTCAGCTACTCTTCCTGATTAGTCACTCCATTGACTCGACACAAAATCGGAAGGTATGGATGACCTCCCCAATCTCAACATGTTGTCCCGGCAGCCAATGAGAGAGGAGAGTTTTGCCAAGAAACTCTTCTCTCATTGGCTAGCTAGTGTGTGTGATGGCACGGATGGTGGCGTAGAGCTGTTGCTCATGTGTTAGAGCAGAGCGGAGAAGAGTGGGCAAGGAACCAAGGCAGTAAACTGTCTGATCAAAGACAAGGGAAGGAAAAGATGATTAGAAAAGAGATTTCAGGTGAGCAAGAAAGCAGACATTTCAATGAAGAACTTCTTCAAGTGGCGGCACCAACTTATAGTCCATTGGGTTTACATGTGTTGACATCACAATTTAAGAGAATCAACCCTCTGAGTGCCAGGGGGTGTCTGTGCAATGTAAATCCAAAGCAATTTGTTGCACAGACACCCTTCTGGCTTACAAAGGTCTAAGCCTTGAAAAACCAGAGGGGTGTGCAGCCCATTGCTTCATAATGCATTGCACTGTCCTCTGGTCTTTGAAGAGTTAATGGATATTGATCTATTTTGCATTGTTGATTTAAAGGGATAGTAATACTTCCTTTATGGAGGTAGGGTATTAAATAAATAAACCAAATCAAATATGTCTTTTTGTAATAACTTCCCTAGTTTAACAGTTATCTCAATGTACGGTTTACCCCTCCTGCCCCTTTTAGGTATGTCATTGCAGTACGTCATCGATCTATCTGTCAGACTTGGGTTCTGGTCTGCGGACAGGACAGCTTGTCTGGAGAGCTGAAATAGCAGTGCATACAAAGGAAATATTGCTCCAAACCATGCCCACTTTGTAGACCGTTGTCATGAAGATTTCTTTTGTATGCACTGCTATTTCGGCTCTCCAGATGAGCCGTTCAATCCAAGTCTAACAACTAGAGCGGTGATGTACCTAAAAGGGACAGGAGGGGTAAACTTTATATCAAGATTACAGTTAAAATTGGAAAGTTATTGCAAAAACACATATATCCTTTGGGTTTTTATTTAATACTAGTGATGAGCGAGCATGCTCGGCCGAAGCTCGGTTCGGCTCGAGCATCGCTCTGCTCGGCACATGGCGGTACTCGTATGAGTACCGCATGTGCTCGCCCGCCATGTTCGGGTCTCCTCCCCGCACGTTTCGCGGCTGCGCAGCCAATAAACGTGCGGGTAGGCTCTGACATCAGTGTAATGCCAGCAGCCATGTTGGCTGCTGGCATTACACTGATTGGCTGGCCAGAACCCGTGATCGGGTGCTGTATAGCACCTGACCAGCGAGTTCGGCTCAGTCTTAGCCAGGGAGAGATGAGGATAGGAAGGGAAAGTCAGTGTAGGGAGAAGAAAAGTGTTGGAACACCATATAAAGACCCAAAAGTCCTTTTTAGGACTGTTGTGTGTGGGGGCAGCAGTTATATTTTGTTTGGGGGGGCACAAATTTAAAAAAAAAACGTCACATATTCCGTTCACTGTGCCTAGCCGCAGATTAGCAGCACATTCTGTTTAGTGTGCAAAGTTGCAGATTAGCAGCACATTCTGTTTAGTGTGCAAAGTTGCAGATTAGCAGCACATTCTGTTTAGTGTGCAAAGTTGCAGATTAGCAGCACATTCTGTTTAGTGTGCAAAGGTTAAAAAATAAACGTCACATATTCCGTTCACTGTGCCTAGCCGCAGATTAGCAGCACATTCTGTTTAGTGTGCAAAGTTTAAAAAATAAACGTCACATATTCCGTTCACTGTGCCTAGCCGCAGATTAGCAGCACATTCTGTTTAGTGTGCAAAGTTGCAGATTAGCAGCACATTCTGTTTAGTGTGCAAAGTTGCAGATTAGCAGCACATTCTGTTTAGTGTGCAAAGTTGCAGATTAGCAGCACATTCTGTTTAGTGTGCAAAGTTTAAAAAATAAACGTCACATATTCCGTTCACTGTGCCTAGCCGCAGATTAGCAGCACATTCTGTTTAGTGTGCAAAGTTGCAGATTAGCAGCACATTCTGTTTAGTGTGCAAAGTTGCAGATTAGCAGCACATTCTGTTTAGTGTGGAAAGTTTAAAAAATAAACGTCACATATTCCATTCACTGTGCCTAGCCGCAGATTAGCAGCACATTCTGTTTAGTGTGCAAAGTTGCAGATTAGCAGCACATTCTGTTTAGTGTGGAAAGTTTAAAAAATAAACGTCACATATTCCGTTCACTGTGCCTAGCCGCAGATTAGCAGCACATTCTGTTTAGTGTGCCTAGACGCAGATTAGCAGCACATTCTGTTTAGTGTGCAAAGTTGCAGATTAGCAGCACATTCTGTTTAGTGTGCAAAGTTGCAGATTAGCAGCACATTCTGTTTAGTGTGGAAAGTTTAAAAAATAAACGTCACATATTCCGTTCACTGTGCCTAGCCGCAGATTAGCAGCACATTCTGTTTAGTGTGCAAAGTTGCAGATTAGCAGCACATTCTGTTTAGTGTGGAAAGTTTAAAAAATAAACGTCACATATTCCGTTCACTGTGCCTAGCCGCAGATTAGCAGCACATTCTGTTTAGTGTGCAAAGTTGCAGATTAGCAGCACATTCTGTTTAGTGTGGAAAGTTTAAAAAATAAACGTCACATATTCCGTTCACTGTGCCTAGCCGCAGATTAGCAGCACATTCTGTTTAGTGTGCAAAGTTTAAAAAATAAACGTCACATATTCCGTTCACTGTGCCTAGCCGCAGATTAGCAGCACATTCTGTTTAGTGTGCAAAGTTGCAGATTAGCAGCACATTCTGTTTAGTGTGCAAAGTTGCAGATTAGCAGCACATTCTGTTTAGTGTGGAAAGTTTAAAAAATAAACGTCACATATTCCGTTCACTGTGCCTAGCCGCAGATTAGCAGCACATTCTGTTTAGTGTGCAAAGTTGCAGATTAGCAGCACATTCTGTTTAGTGTGGAAAGTTTAAAAAATAAACGTCACATATTCCGTTCACTGTGCCTAGCCGCAGATTAGCAGCACATTCTGTTTAGTGTGCAAAGTTGCAGATTAGCAGCACATTCTGTTTAGTGTGGAAAGTTTAAAAAATAAACGTCACATATTCTGTTCACTGTGCCTAGCCGCAGATTAGCAGCACATTCTGTTTAGTGTGCAAAGTTGCAGATTAGCAGCACATTCTGTTTAGTGTGCAAAGTTTAAAAAATAAACGTCACATATTCCGTTCACTGTGCCTAGCCGCAGATTAGCAGCACATTCTGTTTAGTGTGCAAAGTTGCAGATTAGCAGCACATTCTGTTTAGTGTGGAAAGTTTAAAAAATAAACGTCACATATTCCGTTCACTGTGCCTAGTCGCAGATTAGCAGCACATTCTGTTTAGTGTGCAAAGTTTAAAAAATAAACGTCACATATTCCGTTCACTGTGCCTAGCCGCAGATTAGCAGCACATATTCCGTGTAATATGAAGAAGGCGGGTAAAAAGGGACGGGGAAGTGGACGTGATCCTGATAGTTCAGGGCGCGGGTCAGGATGCGTAGAAACTGTGCCTGGTGCCAGAGCACAAGAAAGAAAGACATCCACCATACCTAGCTTCATGTCTCAGTTTACAGGGCGTCGCAGGACATCACTCTCGAGGTCAGACCACTGCGAACAGGTGGTCGGTTGGATTTCAGCTGATACTGCTTCCAGTCGGTTAAGCACCACCCTGTCTTCCACCAAGTCCACTCTCAGTAGCCAAGAGTCTGGTCAACACAATCCTCACCCTGATCATCCTTCCTCCCACCATAGAGGGTCTGGCCAAAGAAGTGATCCCACACTGGGATATAGTGAGGAGCTCGTCTCATCACCAATCCTTCATTTGAACCTCTCTCCAAGCACGCTTGCAGAGGAACATGAGATCTTGTGCCCTGATTCACAACCTCTAGAGGGTACCCAATCACAAGAAGATGACAGAGGGGAACGGCATTTAAGGTCAAAGGAAGTGGATGATGATGATGATGAGACACAGTTGCCATCAAATCAACCACTATTACTGTCTCAAGACCTTGATGAGGATGATGATACACAGTTGTCAATGACTGAGTATGTGGTGGGATCAAGAAATGAGGAGGATGATCAGAGTGAGGAAGTGGAGGAGGACTTGGTGGATGATGAGGTCACTGACCCCACCTGGGAAGGTGGAGAGCCGAGCGATGACAGCAGTCCTGAGGGTGAGCCATCTGCAGCACCGCAACAGGCTGGAAGAGGCAGTGGTGTGGCTAAAGAAAGAAGGCGGACCGCACCAAACCAGCCCGCAAATGTTCCACGGAGCACCCCCTTGCGTAAATCTCCCTTGCCAAGGGCTAGGTGTTCCGCGGTATGGCGTTTTTTTAAGGAAAGTGCGGATGACAAAAGAATTGTAGTTTGCAACCTGTGCCACACCAGAATGAGCCGAGGCATGAACACTAGCAACCTCACCACCACCAGCATGATCCGACACATGGCATCCAAGCACCGTAATAAGTGGGAGGAACGCCCGGATCGCCAATCTGTGTCTGCAGGCCACACCACTGCCTCCTCTTCCCCTGTTTTCGGTGCCGGCCAATCGCCTGTCGAAGGCGCAGGCCCGCATACCTCCCGCCCTGCACCTGTACCATCTGAAGCACCATCAGCGACCACATCCACTTCCCTGTCCCAGCGCAGCGTCCAAATGTCGTTACCCCAGGCATTTGAGCGCAAGCGAAAATACCCAGCCACCCACCCACAGGCCATAGCACTAACCTCACACCTTTCCAAATTACTGGCCATCGAAATGCTGCCATTTAGGCTTGTGGAGACTGAGTCCTTCCGCAGCCTGATGGCAGCAGCTGTCCCTCGGTACGCAGTCCCCAGCCTCCACTACTTTTCCCGGTGTGCCGTCCCCGCCTTACACTACCATGTGTCCCATAACATCACCCGTGCCCTGACCAACGCAGTTACTGGGAAGGTCCACTTAACGACTGACACATGGACAAGTGCTTGTGGCCAGGGATGCTACATTTCCCTGACGGCACACTGGGTGAATGTCGTGGAGGCTGGGAGCGACTCGGACCCTGGGATGGCACAGGTGCTACCCACGCCGAGGATTGCGGGCCCTACCTCCATCAGGGTTTCCGCCAGCACCTACGTTATTGGCTCCTCCTCCTCCTCCTCCGTTTCCACCTCCGAATTCTCTGCGCGCAGCGCCACTCACCCATCAGCCGGTAGCTGGAAGCAGTTTAGCACTGCAGTGGGGAAGCGTCAACAGGCCGTGCTGAAGCTGATCTGCCTTGGGGACAAACAGCACACGGCCTCAGAGCTGTTGCAGGGGATTAGTCACCAGACCGAGCAGTGGCTCTCGCCACTCAACCTGCAACCAGGCATGGTTGTGTGTGATAATGGGCGTAACTTGGTGGCGGCTTTGGAGCTCGGCAAGCTCACACACGTACCATGCCTAGCGCATGTATTTAATTTAGTGGTTCAGCGATTTCTAAAAACCTACCCCAATTTGCATGATCTCTTGACCAAGGTGCGCCGCGTGTGTGCACATTTCCATAAGTCATCAACAGCTTCAGCCGGCCTGTTGAAGCTGCAGCAGCGCTTACAATTGCCAGCTCGCCGGCTGCTGTGTGACGTGAGCACGCGCTGGAACTCCACCTTCCACATGTTGGCCCAGCTTTGTGAGCAGCAGAGGGCAGTAGTGGAGTACCAGCTGTTACACGGTCGTCGCCTCTCCGTTCAACTTCCTGTAATCAGAAGTGAGGAGTGGGAATGGATGTCAGACCTCTGTGAGGTTTTATGCAATTTTGAGGAATCGACACAGATGGTGAGCGCCGATAACGCTATTATCAGTGTAACCATCCCACTTCTGTGTCTACTGAAACGCTCGCTGCTCACAATTAAAACCGACGCTTTGCATGTGGAAGAGGTGGAAATGGGGGAGGAAGAGCTTACACAAGGTGATAGCCAGAGCACCCTCACTTCGTCTTCTCAGCGACAATTGGAGGAGGCGGAGGAGGAGGAGGAGGAGGAGGAGGAAGATACGGTTGCCTCCGCTACAGAGGGTAGCCATGGAACTTTAGTTCCATCTCTTCAGCGTGGGTGGGCAGAAGAGGAGGAAGAGGATGAGGAGATTGAGAGTCATCCTCCTGGTGAGGACAGCGAAATCTTGCCTGTTGGTACTCTGGCACACATGGCTGACTTTATGTTAGGCTGCCTTTCCCGTGACCCACGCGTTATACGCATTTTAGACAACACGGATTACTGGGTGTTCACCCTTCTGGACCCCCGCTACAAAGAGAATTTCTCATCTCTCATTCCTCCGGTGGAGAGGACAAGCAAAATGGTGCAATACCAGAAGGTTCTTGTCAAAAAATTGCTCCAAAATTTTCCATCTGACAACGCTGGAGGCAGAGTACGTGCTACCTTGGCCAACCGAGAAGGGGAGAAAAGGGGAGCACACAGCAGTTCCGACAAAGGCAGGGCAACACTCTCCAAGGCGTGGGACACCTTCATGACACCCCGCCAGCACCCTCACCCTGATGCGCAGCCTAGTGTCACAAGGAGGGAAAAGTTTTGGAAGATGGTGAAGGAGTACGTAGCAGACCGTGTCAGCGTCCTCAATGATCCCTCTGTGCCTTACAACTACTGGGTGTCCAAGCTGGACACGTGGTATGAACTGGCACTCTACGCCTTGGAGGTGCTGGCCTGCCCTGCCGCCAGCGTTCTGTCTGAGCGGGTATTTAGTGCTGCTGGTGGCATCATAACAGATAAGCGTATCCGCCTTTCCACCGAAAATGCTGATAGGTTGACACTTATAAAAATGAACAAGGCCTGGATTTCCCCTGACTTCTCCACTCCACTGGAGGAAAGCCCCGGGTGAACATAAAGTCACTTTAGATATGTTATTTACAATGATGGGAATACTCTGTATTCCCATTCACCCCTTCCACCCAAAAAACGGGTATATGGTTGACTCTCTTCCATATACCCGGTGATATAATTTTTATATAGGGCCAGCTCACCAGCGGGCCCAGTGATATAATTTTTATATAGGGCCAGCTCACCAGCGGGCCCTGTTTGACAATTTTTATATAGGTCAGCTCACCAGCGGGCCTTCTTATATAATGTTTTATTGGGTCAGCTCTCTAGCGGGCCCTCTCATATAATGTTTAGGATGGTCAGCTCCGCAGCAGACCCTCACCCATAATGTTTTAGATGGTCGGCTCAGCTGCAGACCCTCATTCCTAATGTTTTAGATGGTCAGCTTAGCGGCATGCCCTCGCCCCTAATGTTTTAGAGGGTCACCAGCAGGCTATTAATCCTAATTTTTCAAGGGTGTGTATGATGCCCTCCTTTATGTGTAATAAAGGGTGTATTGGAGTGACATTTCAGTCTAATTTTTGGCAGCCCTTTCACTTAGTGCATAGGCTTTATGAGTGTTGGACCACTACCTGAACTATTGTACCACAATGTGAATGAGGCCCTCCATTTTGTGATATACAGGTTGTATCGGAGTGCCTCAGGTCCTCCCATTGAATTAAATAGGGCTGGGGTGTTCGACAGAGCAGAAGGTAGTTCTTGGCTTCATCCACTAAGTCACTTCGTCACTTTTATTCAATGGATCAGACCCCACTGTTCCGACTATAAATTTTGGAGTTAACAAGGGCAAACAGACATGTTGTAAAACCTGTGGTAGCTGCGGCCTCCGTTCCTGAATGCTGTACCTTACCCGGGCCATAACCACGTTGAACACCTGCTTTACGCTGCGCACGTTTCCCTCTTAATCATGGCCCCAGTTCCGAAAAATCGATGACATTTTTTGCAGAATTTGCAGATGATATACAAGTAAATATACAGCAAATACTGTTTGGTAACAATTTTTCGCCTAAAGTCGTTTTTATCTTCCTTTTTGTGTGTTTTACGGTCATTCTGTAAAAATGGCGTACTACGGGCGAAACATCGTTCCCAGCAGCGACGCTGGAGTCCAAGATGCATCCAGACATCCTCCCTATGCTGTCCCTGAACCATTTCTGTGGTGTTTCCATCATTTTCTGACCTTTTCCTATGAACCAGGCACCCTCCCCTCATCAGAGCAGGGGGTGCCTGGTATAATGCTCGAGTCCTCCCATTGACTTCAATGGGGCTCGGGTGCTCGGCCGAGCACTCGAGCCTCCGGGGGCGCTCGGCCAGAGCACCCGAACACCCGAGCATTGGGGTGCTCGATCATCACTATTTAATACCTACAATATTCTAGCCTCCATAAAGGAAGTATTACTGTCGCTTTAAGGGGATATAAAATGTAACAGTACTATTTTAGAAAGGTGCGGTTCAGTGTGATGATAGGAAGTCACAAATGTGTGCAATTTTTTTCTAAAATTCCTGTGTGATTGCAGTTATGGAAGTCAAGGTCCCTGCCACTGTATGGATGGATAAATACATAGACATTTGGTAACTACATTAAAAGAACCTGCCTTGGATTCCTTTTCTATAGGGAGCTATTTGTGACTCAGCATTAAGGGCTGGAGGATGCCAATCTCTACCGTCTGCATTTTAACTCCTTTTAGTACGTTTGGGATTTACATAAAAACCAGCATTGCTCCATGTAAAGGTCAAGAATTTTAGAGACCATATAAATAAATAAAAAAAAAAAAAAAAATATATATATATATATATATATATATACACACCAAACAGTTATTTAGCTGGTTCAATCATGGGTATGGAATATATGAATGAATTAATGTCCCTCTGGCACAAAAAGGGTTACACTTTGGCAAGTTAATGACTTCCATAGGACAGGATCAAATCACCTCATTTATGTGACACTGTTGTTGAGATACACAGTCACTGATAAGAAATGATGATCCCTCATGCAAACTGTTATGCATTGTTGATGGTAGGATTACCAAGTGATGCCTGAAACAGGTTTGACTCTGAAGTACAACAACAGCACCACAAGTGAGACATGTACAAAATACATTTTGTTATTCCCTAGACACTCATTATGTTGAATGCTAAAATATTAAAACCTCTCTGCACATTTTGTCCTCACTTTGCTAATATGTTCAAGACAAGAGTTATGTCACAGATGGTGCTTACAGGGTAAATGTTGTTTAACATCAGATAACCCTGCAGATGCAACTCCTGGAAACCTAACTAGAGAAAGGTAAAGAATATGAGAAAGTGGATTAAAACATAAAATCAATTAGCCAAGGACATTTTTTTACATGTTGCTGGGGCATATAACCAGCTTGTCATTATGTAAACTACTATAGCTGAATGCATATAGAGACACAAAATCAATTATTGTACAGTTGTGGGTTAGGAAAACCAAAGGAGCACAAATTACCCATCCTCCAAGGGACTCATATAATGAGCTCTTACTAACCCTAAAAACTTTCAATTATGGGTAAAAATGGATCATGGCTCCAATTGTTTATGAACTCTCATCAGCACATAGAAATATAAGGCAATAAAGGAATAATTTTTTTTAACATTCTATGATGTGCATTTTGCCCAGAGCTTCGTCACAAACAAAAGAGTTGACTGAATTTGCAAGCTTTTTATATTATGTACCTTCAACCTCCAAGGCATGTTCAGCAATTGACTGACCCAGTCCTTTCAATCCCACCCAATGGGAAGGGTAAAAGGACTAACTTCTTTCCATTAGTCCATTTTTTTCAACCAATGAAGAATCGCTACAAGAGAGGTGTATTTGTTGTGATCTGTCATACCAGACAAATCTAAGAGTACTTACACAATTGGATGGTATTCAAAAGAAGTCACAAGTCACACAAAAAGAGGCCAATTCAAATACTCAATATTAAAAAATTGCAATAAAAAACAATTATTTTCTAATTGATGACAGCCCCTATATCTTTCTAATCTTCTATAGGAAAAAAAGATAATATAGCTCAAATATAATGTTGGATTCTTGAAGGGTCTCAAACATATTGCTTTGCAATGTGTTTGAGAACATACTAGCATTCTATGGATTAAAAGCCACATCTAAAACAAAGATACACTGTTCAATATTCCCCTCTGGGTACATTGTTTTAGATCTAGGATGTCACTTCTGTGGAGAATTGACTATGTGTCCATCTAAACTACGCATTGTCATGACTGCCTATGTGCGTGACCATACATAATAAAAGCCCCAAATCCCCCAGTAACAGACACGGACAACTCTCTGGAAAGGAAAAGGCCACAGCTTTATTAAAAACATAACAATATATATATAACGTTATGCATGCATCTCAGCAACCCCGGAGTGGCACGATAAACACAACAACAAAGAAGAGTCTCTGCCCCCACTCGCGCCGTTAGCCTGTGAGCGGGGGGACTAACTCCCCAAAACCCACTAGGGTACTTGACAGCTCAAATAATTACCAGGCGAGGACCCACCCCCGACAAATCGCTGTGACAAGTAATAAGGAAAGGGGAGGGAACGAACAAAGAAATCTCCCGTGCAGCTGTCTCGCCCGATCAATTAAAGTGCGTAGGCAGCCGTACGGACAATATTTATAAATAATCAAACCCCCTCCCGGCCCACCACCCTGCCAGCCACTCAGGACCTCCATAAGGCAAAATATTGCCAAATGCTGTCTGTGCCCCGCAGTCATACACTCCCTCAACTAACCATCGAGGAAGAGGCCTCTTTCTGCATAACTGAACATACTGAATGACTAACATCTCAATTAACTGAGTTTCAATCCACTTATATCCCCTGCAGTTCATGTTAGTATCACTTAACATTATAGCTATGTTTACCAAGGCCTACGATTAACTTTTACATATGAGGCAGAAGACATTCCTGCCTCCTCCAGAGCTACCATTGATTGCCATGTATGTCATATAAATGGACTGAGATGAGAAAACACCCTGACTGCAAGAGCAGTGGCCAATAAGCACAGTCAGTAATCTGAAGGATGTAACATATGTAGGTAAAAATGTGAACATATGGTAGCAGGATTCAAGCCTAGTTCATGTCTTAGTGTTAGTATTCCTTTGAGATTGTTTGGTTCATATCCTTGCCTTGTTACCCACATTATGAATCATACCTTGGCTAAACAATCATTAGCTCATCTGCTGTCCAAGTCACATCATCACCAATTATTCTTAATTTTGTGCTAGGACTTATGTTGGACTAATGTGACAGCAGAAGAGCTAGCTGTTGCATACATCTGCTTTGTACCCTGCTGAACAAACAGATAATAACTCCTTGCGTGCCAGACTGGTGACTAACACATTGATGTGCAATGCACTGGACACACCACTCTCAATCCATGCTTTGAACATTGTCATGAATGTCATACACAGTATGTTACTGGAGTGCATTTCATATATTTTCCTTAACCAAATGTGATTGACATGCCATTATTTTTTCTTCTTGAAGGGGGGAGACTGGAAAAGATCAGCTTGTTAGCCCTCTTTGTATTAGGGTTTGTGATGGGGTGAGTGTGGGAGAGGAGGGTGTTTCTGATGTCTCAGTGTTCTGTTCAGTCCTCCCAGCATGGAGCTTCTGCAATTGATTATGCTCCCTGAAATCTGCAAGCATTTGCCCCATCATGTTGTTGATGATGATACAGCATCTGAATCTGTGTATGCTGCTGGAGCAGTGTCTGCTGTTAGACAGTGTCTGCATCTGTAGCTGGAGCCCCTGCTGCTGGAGATGTGTTCCCTGCTGCTGAAGCTGTGGCTGCTGCTGTTGGAGCTGTGGCTTGTGCCTCTGAGCTTTGTCTTGTGCTGCTGTGGTGGTGGAGGCAGCATCCACCTGTCCCTCCAAAATCAATAGTGTCCTCATAATTATACCCAGCTTGCGCTAGCACTCTCTGTCTTTCCAGAGCTGTAGTCAATTAATGGAAGTCTGGAAATGCTGATCCCTGCCTCTGACCTACTGCCAGGCTTGGTTTCTCCTTGCACTGATGTGCTTTGCCTTCTCAGTGGGGAACAAGATGTATTTGTGTTGGAGAAAGCTACCTACTATGGCCATGTTCTTATCATAGGTGTACATGGAGTCCTTAAGTCTATCCCTGTTCACTCCAGCCTAGGATGGTTGAACACTCATTGTGGCCATTTGGGCCTCAGGCCCTGACTGCTCTGATCATTCCTCCTCCCTTGCACCTCTCCTCCTCCCACTGGCCACCTCCCCACACACACTCATTCACATACATTAAGTTGTTCACAGAGGCACTTCATGACATGCACACTGTCCAACCCTTACACTTTTTCAATCACACTGTTTGAAATAAAATATAAGTCATATATTGTGTGGAAAAAAGGTTTGTGTGTTTGTGATTGTGTATGAATGTTATGTGTGCAGTATGTGCAAAAGTGTACTATGTGTTGGTGTACTGCAAGTTCCTCCACTCTACTCCTCTACCCAATACCAATCTATCTCTATCCAGTGTATTATGTCCTCCTCTCTCTCTCTCTATCTCTCTCTCTCTCTCTCTCTCTCACTTTCTGTCTCCACTGATACTGGGGCACTGTGCTGTAGCTCAATGATTGTTTAAGCACATGCAAGGTATATCAGTTATTTTGCAGTTTATATGCAATGATTTGAACTGAAATTGCAATTTTGCAAGCCTTTGATTGGCTGGACTTTGAATCTGATTGGAAAATGTTGAATGTTGTGGTGTAACATCATGCAACCTGACCTAAAAAAAAAAAAAACTAAAGGAGCAGTAAAAATGTATTACAAATAAAATCATTTTTTTAGGGATTTATCTGCTTATGTAAAAATGTGTACACTCACTGCTGGAAGATCTGCAGTTCCCATGTTATTACAATTTAAATTGTGTGATTTTTAAAATGAATAGTGCCTTCAGTTCACCTGGTGTAAAGACAGGTATTCTGCTGCATTCTATGGAGAAGTGAGTTGCTGACTATTACTCTCCACATTTCTGTATAGAATGTGAGAGTAACTGTTCTATCAGTTTGAATGGTTATAACTTTTGAAGTATTCAGCAATAAGCAGTGGAAGTACCTTTATTTTACTAAGCAGGAAAAGCTCGACAATGTATAATTTGTTCATAAAAAACTTACTTATCCTTTAAGGTCAAACAATCAGAAAAAGTCCTGTTTTCATTTCAATTACATTTGAATGAAAAATTACAGCAAACTGTGAAAACATGGGGTAAGCAATGTGATTTTCTCTAGTGTGTACAGTTACACACAACACAATGTTAACAATTTTATGTTTTATTCATGTGTTCAAATCACTGAAAATCAGTCCCCCACGTGAACAAAGCCCACATTAACCTTTTTGTGTTATTTTTCCTTTAAACCAAGAAGTGCCATAAATAGTCTTAATGATTTACTTCATTAGTTCATTTTCCATATTTTTTCTGTACACTGTTCTTCATGTCCTCAGATTATCAGAAACCAGATAAATTATGGATTAATCTTCCCTTACAATTATGTGTCAGTAATGCCTGAAGACAGGTTGAGAATGGTCATGTTTGTTTCTCAGTGTACTTGGTGTAAGCAATGTTTAATTCTAGAGAAACAAAATCATTTTAGCAAGTCTCAAAATCCTGATCTTGTGATTCTACATGTAGAGATGGGGGAAAAGTCCCATTTTTTGCATGGGAATTTCCATGAAAACATCACTATTTTAGGCTTTTTTTCTTAAAGATTCGCACTCATAGTAAATACAAAGAATTTTTGCTGTTTCACTAACACCAATTATTTTCCACCTTTGCTTTCTATAAACATGAGAATTCCTGCTGCCATGATATAAAAACCCAGGAGGCAAATATGGTTGTTGATAACTTTATTGACTAACTAAGCAGATTAAGAATGCAAGCTTTCAATACCTCTTAGGTCTCTTCCTCAGGCATGTTATACAGATACATATGAAAACATCTCCTTTATATACATGTACACATTGCATTGTTTAGAATGGAAATCAGATAAGAAAACTCAGTCCATACCCATATACTTTGATCAGTCAATGGTACATTGCAGACTTCCGCTGAGGAGTTAGAGGTATTTACAATCCCAGTGGTATTGTTGGAAAGGTTAATTTACAATGTGATATTGTTACAGGAATTTTCTGTCTTTATTCAAACCATAATGTATAGAATTAAACTTCAACATTAATTAAACCTCCCATATTTTCATGTCCCTCTGAGTGCAGAACAGTCCCATCAGTCCAGTTATTTTAATGTCCCTGACACTGTGTCCATTTTGGCAAAACTGTTACCCACTGTTGTCTCTGTCTTTTTGTTGTTAACATTGGATCTGTGGGAATTAAACCCTTTATGTAATGGCTGTCCAGTTTCACCCACATAAAGAGCTGTTGGGCATTTTGCACACATGATGAAGTATATTACATTGGATGATTTGCAGATGAAAGTACCATTGATATTATGGTGTAAAAGGGTGTTTGGAATGGGTATCTTGTCCGTGGTGTAAATGTATGCACAGGTTTCACACCTCTTTTGTAGGCAGGGAGATACGCCATTTTTTGTATTTTTATTCAGGGCACTCCTTAAACTGGAAAGCTGTCTGAAGGAGAGTAAGGGAGGCTGTGGGAATATGTTCTTAAGTCTTTTATCCGTATAAAATGTTGTTTGAAGTTCTGTCTCTCACTGTTAATAATCCTTGCACTGCAACTCTGTTTTATAAAGTCTCATCTGAGTTTTCATATTTATCTGTAAAACATGCCTGAGGAAGAGACATAAGAGGTCTTGAAAACTTGCATCCTAAATCTGCTTAGTTAGCCAATAAAGATATCAACCACTCTGTTTGCCTCCTGTATTTCTATGGCTAACACGGTACCAACTCTCACCTGATAAAACCCCAGAACTCAGAGACAAGCCATGTGGATGTGGATTAGAAGTAGTACCAGGTAAAGGAAGAGGTAACTGAGAGAAAGAGAGAGAGAGAGATCAAAAATAAAGTTTGAGTACTGTTGCCTGCAGGAGAATGATAAAGAGGTGTTGGAAGAATCCTGCTGATGTGCAGAAAATCTAAAAGCAGCAGTTGGAGCCCACTCAGCCCAGAAAATATAGCTGCCACACCCACAACATGCTTAGAGACCTAGCTGTACTAGCTGCTGCCAACCCAGAAACCTTAACATTAATACAGCTGCACTGTCTACTACCTTCTCAAACAGCTCAGAATTGTTAAAATCTCAGCACTGTTAATATGAATGCATTGTTTGCAGCTTGTACAAAAGACACATCAAGAGTGCTGGTCTGCCACGAACTAAAGACCTCAGCATTAAGTCCAATTCACTGTCTGCCATCAGCCCAAAGACCACAACATTAAGACCACCATACTCTGCCACCAGCTCAAAGACCTGTCTGTTGCCAGCCCAATTAGTTGTTGCCACCACCCCAGCACTGTCTGCTGCCAGCCCAAATTCCTCAGTGTTGTTAAGACCACTACACTCTCTGCAGCCAGCCCAGAGACCTCAGAACTGTTAAGACCGCATAAGTGCTTGAGGCTAAAACAACAAATGAGTTTAAAAACTCTTAATATGAACATATGGCATTCTAAAAAATACAATATGTGTGAGATAGGGAAATGGGCATTCTAGATGAGCCAGTTGGTTCCTAACTGTCACGAACGCCCCTACTCCAAGCATGCGCATGACTTGGTGGGTGGTGAAAGGGTTAAAAAATTCACTATCTGTCTGCCCTAGACCAGAAATAATGATAAAAAATACCTTTTAACACCACTCACACTTAATTATAATGATATAACTAATATCATAACGCTGCCACCACCAATCTATAAATGCATAAAAAAGCCAGGGGGTGTCTGGGTCCCCCAAGCAATTTAGACTAAAAACCCCACAAAATATGTTCTAACACAATATTTATGTGATTTCAAATTACCAATAAATTAGTCTATTCAGGGAATGTCATTCTTTACCAGACAAAGGCCAAACTTAATAAAGGAATATTTATTATGAATAAACAATAATCACCGTGCATAAAGAAACAGATGACAAACAAATTATTTACACCAAACAGATAAAGATAAAAAGGAGAAAATAACAGAAATCCTAACTTATTCACAATATAATAATAGTATTTTCTGTCCGAAGGGGCTCTGGCAAGGAAAGATGGCCACTTACTCAAAATTAGATCTTGTTCCCTAGTGAGCACACCAGACATTTTTTTATCCAGAGATTTATACAATTTCAGTTCATCTCAGGTTTCCAAGCCAGCCCAGAGGTAATTATGGGCGGAGAGAGAGGCGAGTACAATAAGTCACCTCCCTTGTGTATTGGGAAAACCAAAATACAAATATCGAATTTGGACGGTAATTTTTCTCCTGTACTTGACACCAAGATAAATCTTGTATCTATTAATTTGTTGCAATTTATGGAGTCCGTACATAGGTCACACTTGCTACTTATCACTCAGCCTTATAGACTTCATAATTCCCTGCCCACCACTGTAGTGGCGCTAGTCATGTTGGTACTCTTATTGCAGGATGCCAAATATGTACACCAGGAGGCTGGATTATCAATCTTTGAGATATTATTAAGGTATATTTTAGATATGACCCAGGAAGACAGTGTCTCTTGATGGCTATATTCAATTAGCACATCCAAAAAATTAGCTATCTGTGTAGGGATGCTGCCAAATGGTACCTTAGACAGTTAGTTTATATTGAAGCCAGACTGAGAGGCACTTCAGACGTAACATTTCACACCTTTCAGAGGGGTCCCAGCTTCAAAAGGAATGTAAAACCTTCCAATATCACCTTCCTACATAATCAAATTAACCCCTCTCATGCTGACGTTGGCTATACCACCTTTACCCAGAAGCAGATGAATGTATGAACTATACATTGTTGTGACACTAACTACCTTCAAATTCCCTGTTCCTGTGTTATATGCCAATACTTAGTATTCCAGTTTAAACCTATACTGCTTGCAAGCCAGTATGAACTACTCAGGCTTAAGTCTCTATAACCAAGTTATTTTTTGTCAGTATCCAGTTCATCATGCCTACTGCTTCATACCCACACAGCTCACTATAACAAGACAGAAGACAGTTTCTATTATCCAGGTCCAATTGCTGCCAACTTCTACTCACCACTTACCAACCACCTCCCACCCCATTCTGCCCAAATTCTCTCCCAAATTATTCTACTCTTTCCTTTGTCCCCATGCAGCTTAACCCAGGCCACATTTGTGCCCAAACTTAATAATTTGGACACTCCCAACACTTTTTCATTCTCCATGAGCACTGTCAGGGCCCCAAATAAGAGTCTGGAATAGGAGAAATGCATGAGTGAGAGAGCTAAAGAAAAGGTTCAGCAGGGCGATAACCGTTGCTAATAGATTACAGAAATATAATGGTCATTGTTGTTATGTTATTGAGAATATTTTACATTTTTTTTTAACTGTGAAGATATGATGGATGAGATTTATCCAGGATTAGAAATGTCTTCCAAAACTTTTAAATTAAAAATAAGAGCTTAATAAACTAGACAGAGCATTCATACATTTATTATTGATAGCTTGACTTAATTTGTTATGAGAATGTCTTTGACCCGAATGGTAACTTGCTCTCAGTAGGTTACTTAATTACACCGTGATTGATGGTTAGAATTTGGAAAGGCAATTTCAGACAAATATGTACATAAAAGCAATGAAAACTCTCTTGGATTTGACTTCAGATGGATATTCCCTGCATTACACATGCAAACTGCCTATCTTAACCCTTTGTGTAGAAGACAGATGAGTATTGTGTTGAGTATCCCTAAAACACTCAAAGGATTCCCATTTTAGATCAGAGGTTCTCAACCCATGCCCTCAGTGGCCATTAACAGGTCAGGACATAGGAATTTCCCTGCTAGAACACAAGTGTGTTGATCAGAGGCTTAGTCATATTGATTAACTCACCTGTGTTCTTAAAAGGAAATTCTCAAATCCTGGCCTGTTAATCGCCACTGACGGCACGGGTTGAGAACCACTGTTTTAGATGATAAAGAGTTCTCCAACATCCAAAGGTCAAAAGCAAAGTCCCAGTCATTGTGGATGAAGTATGCCATAATAAGGATTTGTGGAAGATTCATTCATTCATATTTTCCTATTTATTCCTACACGCTTAGCACATTCATAAGCTATAAATACAGTTATCTGACTTATATGAAAAGACTGTTGTTTTTTAATCCATTTTCTTCTATGCTTCTTCTCTATTAAAGGAATAGTAGTACTTATGAAAAAATATTTTCTGTAGAGCATTTATTATGGTTCAAAATTGCCTTTTTGTTGTAGAAGAATGAGTGAAGTATTTTTGTAGCCTTTACACATTTCAAACTGTTTGCATTATAATCTATATAAAGCTACATAGTCACTGATGAAAGCAAACATTACAGCACTGCCATAAAACATAACAGACAGTAAAGAGACTATGATCTATTTAGAAAAATGCTATTTTGTTCTATACTAGCTTTTGAATTAAGCTTACTTCAATGCAATGGGAGTGCTCATATTTTACTCCGCAAAAATGATAATATACAAATTTAACACATGTATGGAAGGTTAGAAGGTACAAGAAACCAAAATAACCAAACCAAAAAAGGACCTAAATAAAACGAGGCACACTACAGTAAAAAATATATGAAAACTTTATTAATACAAAAGTGGAAAAAAATGTGGCATAAAAAAAATATTGTCTGGAAAGTCCAGACAAAAAGCCCATAAACCCCTAAGGGATAAGTACAATCGCCAAAGAAAAAATAAATAAAATAATTCATATACAGTGTTGCCAAAATAATACAAATGTCCTAAATACAATGCAACAAGCAAGATAATAAAGAGAATACTTATCTATAGCGATAAGCCAGATGGACACCTAAGGGCACAATACAAGCCACCGGTTGTGGCTTCGTCAGGGGTAGTTTATATGCAGCCTGTGCAATTCCGCTAGTGTATTTAATATACAGATTTGTCATAATTAGCATTATCATCTCTGTAAAGTAAACTGAACAGTAAAGTGTGTTGAACAAATTATTTTGGTGCAACATAGGGGTAATGTATCATTTGGTTACATATACGAAGTCAGTGCTGTGCACATTAAGGCTAAAGGATATGTTTCAAAGCTCCATGTGACTCTTCCCTGCTTTCTAATGTTACCCTTTATGTATCAAAATTCCTACTTGGCACCATGTTCTCCACTGTGAGAAAACTGGGAGTGTGAGAGTATGCCATTCCTCAGAGCCCAGGCATGAATGAACTATGCTCAAATGAACTAGGCCAGTGTTTCTCAACCCCTGTCCTCAGGACCCACTAACAGGCCAGGATGTGATGATTTCCTTGTTAGAGCACAGGTGAGTTAATCAATGTGAATGAGTCTCTGATCACCACACCTGTGCTCTAGCAGAGAAATCCCTAAGTCCTGGCCTGTTAGTGGGTCCTGAGGACAGGATCTGAGAACTACTGAACTAGGCATATAACTCACTGTGTATTTACATCTCCAGGGATGATTTAAATTAAAGGCACCCATATGGTGTGAACCACAGGCTTTGAATGCCTATACGATGCCTGTACTCCAGTGCATGTGTATATGTGCATATCTGGAGGCGCTCATTTTGTATTAATTAATAAAGCTTGAAGTACAAAACCAGGAAGAGGAAAAAGTTTATACTTTTAGAATAATAGAAACATTTACAAAACAGAATTATACTCTTAGAAGAAGTTTACACTTTTAACCATAGCCACGTTCCAGGCATGGAGACAAGGTAAAGAGAAAACTTTCAAAATGTCCCAATTCAATGGAGCACCAGTATTCATTCCTGCACATAGAATTAATCATATCTAGAACATTCAACCAGGGGATATCTGAACTCTTCCAATGAGAAGCAATGAACATTCTGGTGGCTAGACAGAGTCTCACAATTAGTCTGTCATGATCCTTTTCATTATCAAGCAGAAATACTAATTTTCATCAGGTTCCCAAATTGGTAATAAAATACCATTTTAATCAAGAAGAACCATTTTCTGCCTATAAGACATCAACTCAACTTCATTTGTTTAGAGATCCTAAAATCAGATATCACATTTTTTTTAAGAATCGAGCTTCAATTAATTTCCTCCATAACCTCATATATCATAACAATTTCAAATCCTGATATCACTCCCCCACACACACATGCACGCACACACTTCCAGGACATCCTCTGGATAGTCTCTTTGCATGCTTAGAATATATGATGAGATTCCTTTACCAGTCAGAGAGAATGCATTCTTGCCTTTAGTTTACAAGAATTTTCTTCTGGACCATAAACTCTCCATTAAGCAAGACACTATAATTTGTTATCATGCCATTTGGAATCAAGTTCATCTCATTGCAAAGAAATGCGTTGCATATCCTCTCTGGCACTCAAAGGGTTAACCCTTTGAGTGCCAGAGGGGTACACAACGCATTGCAAAGCAATGCGTTGCGTACCTCTCTGGCACTCAAAGGGTTAAGGGAGAATATATATATATATATATATATATATAAAAGAGAAAGCCTCATTATATAATTTATGTCTCAATAGACACACACACACACATAGAAGAGAATGCCTTATTACATAATTTATGTCTCCTCAGGAGTCACACACACCCAAAGGTGGCAGTAAGAAGGAGAAATTTCCTCCCTACTGTCAGTGCTGAAGATACAGGGGTCATGATTTTGACAGGAATGGGCATTGACCTCAGCTTCATCCTCAACCAGAAAAAAAAGATGGCCGACACACACACATAATGTGACACACACACATATACACTGTGACACACATACATACATACATACACAAGCATACACTTATACAATCTCACACTGTCACTCACTCTGACTCCCAGTGGCCTCAGTCGGACCTGTAATACAGTCACTGAAGGGAAGCTGGAGCCCCATGGGAACATAATGTCACTCAAAGAGTTAAGGTTGGTATTATGGTGCCCGTGCTCTTTCAGCAACATTCTGTCAGTCTACACTCCTGCTCTACTCCTATTGGCTTTACTGTGATTGTCCCGCCCAGTACTGCCTTTAAATACTGGGTTCTGGCACTTCTCCGGTGCCTTTTCGTGGTGTTCCAGTACTAGCGCTTGTTCCTGATTACAGTTTGGTCTCAGTGTATCGACCCGGCCTGCCTGACTACTCTGCATCTTGTCTCCTCCTTGTGTATTGACCCGGCCTGCCTGACTACTCTGCATCTTGTCTCCTGCTTGTGTACCGACCCAGATTGCCTGACCATTCTGCTCCTCATCTCCTGTGTACCGACCCGGCTTGGCTGACGTTCCTGCTCCGTGTACCAAGCCGGCTTGGCTGACGTTCCTGCTCCGTGTGAACCCGCACGGTTGGTCTGCTGCCTCCCTGCATGCCCTTACCGGTCTCTGGTTGAGGGTGGTGATCCTCTCTCGCTGTCTGTGACAGCTGTGCAGTTTTGGTCCCGGTTGCCTCTTTGTCGCTTCGGCAACATTCCCATTGGCTTGTCTTACTATCCGCTCCTGGTTGGTTGCCTCCCAGGGCGAGCTGCTCAGTTCCGTTACTATTATGGCAGTGCTCGTTGCTCAGTCTCTATTACTGCCACGGCAGTCTCCAGTCGCCTAGTCTCCGTTACTGCTACGGCAGAGTGCAAGTGACCTAGTCTCCATTACTGCTACGGCAGTGTCCCTGTGGCTCAGAGTCCATTATTGCCATGACAGAACCTCAGTTGCTCTGTCTCTGTTTATGCCACATCAGTATCAAAGGGCTTAGTCTCCGTTAATGCTACGGCAGTCTCTTGTTGCCTAGTATCCACTACTGCTACGGCAGCGCTCTCATGGCTTGGTCTCCGTTACTGCTACGGCAGTGCTCTAGTTGCCTGGTCTCCGTTACTGCTACGGCAGTGTCCATGTCACTCAGTCTCCGTTACTGCTACAGCAGTGTTTACGTGGCCTAGTCTCCGTTACTGCTCCGGCAGTTCTCAAGTTGCTCAGCCACTGTTACTGCTAAGGCAGTTCACCATAACCTGTTATACTTATTCTTGGGCATTACTCGTATTTAAGCTCTCTACCCTAGGTGAGTTTCTTAACAGATCTTACCACACATGGGACTGTTTACACTCGCTGACTGCAATTAACCCATGCAGTACCGATACACTGGGACTCTTTCAAGATCCGCCTGACCTGTGTCAGTATAATGTGTTATGGACTCTATGCTTATACTGGACCTGTGTGGGCTTACCTATATATAACCTGTCTTGTGGCTGTACTATATTAAGTGTATAATACAGGACTTGAGAGGTTATTGTAATCTTAATTGTTTAATAAAACTGTGTTTTATCCAAACCTACTGTGTCTGTGTGACAAACAAACCGTTACAGTTGGCCCTCATTGCTCAATTACTCCATGGGTTTTAACATTTACCATGCAAGACAGAGGACAGCAGACATCAGGTACACACTTAACCCACTTACTGCCACAGGGTTGTCTATCAACTTTTACCCCTCAGGACAGACCAGAGCACAGGGGGAAGTGTCCTCAAAAGAATGTAAACTTCCATTTCCCTAGCACTTCTCCTCCTTCACAGCCTATTCCTAACACTTTTTCCACATGTATGTTAAGCCCCGCCCCATACTCACGATTAAGTCCTGACACCTTTTAACCCAAATTGTCTCATTGATCTCTACTCAGTAGCACCACAGGAGTCCCTGCCAGGGACTCCATAAGACAAAGTTCCCAGGCATGAACACGCTTCCTACTGCTATTTAACTGTGAGATGACACACCCGTATATACTACATGCCACTTTATACCTTAACCCTTTTTATGTCATTGGGACAACTTCTTTATACAATACCATCAATCTATTTTACCATTTGAGTGCCACAGAGATAACTAATGCATTGCACCACAACACATTGGGTGCCTTCAAAGCACTCAAAGGGTTAACTCTGACATGACACACCACTGTATACTGAATGACACTCTACATGCTGGTATAAGTCTTTCTCTCACATCATCTTTTATTTTCTGCTTTGCACTTCTACATGCCAAACAAACAGAAGCATAATACTGCAATTCTTCCCCAAAGTAAAGCAAATAACAAATACCATTGATATAACGCTTTCAAGACCACGGGGGGGTGGCAATATGTTGTGAAGAGATGTTCTCTGTTCCTTAGAGGTCTACATTTGGCTTCTAACTCTCTTAATAATGCAGATCTTCACTTCAATACAAGATTGTTACCTATACAGGACTGTAAAGCTCCTGCACTAATTGTAGGGTGTCCACAGACCACATTTCTACACTCAGAACCTACAGATTCGGGGGACCAGCAAAAGCCAGAACCTCCATACATGAGGGGCGGCTATCACTGTGTTAGTATACCCTCTGTGTGTGTGTGTGTGTGTGTGTCTGAATATGTTTATTGCGTGTGTGTGTGCATATGTCTGTTGCCTGTAAGTGAGCATGTCTGTTGCGCGCATGTGTGTCTGCGCATGTCTGTTGCGTGTGTGTTCATCTCTGTTACATGTGTGTATCCATGTATGCATCTCCGCTGTGTGTGTGTGCACATGTCTTTTGCATGTTTCTGCCGCTCACTGTGTGTATTTGTCTGCATGTGTGCTGCATGTATCTGTGTTTATCAGTGTGTCTACATTTCAGACACGTATGCACAAAGGTCATAACATGGCAACAACGCCGTCCCACATTGTTAGTAATCTATATATGAGAAAAAAATCTCATTAGCAAATTTTCTCTGATAGCAACATATTTATTTACTTGGCTTTACTGCTTTACAGATGTGACCTGACACCATTTATGAATTTTAGCTACAATTGTTAAACATATCACTAAGAATGATTGTATACATTGTTCTCTATTTCAGTGTCTTCTGTGCCACTTGAGAGGTCAGTATGTTGATATCTTGAAAAATGCAGGACTTCAATGCACCTCTCCAGCTACTCAGATCAACATATTAAAGATGTTTCTCCTGACTGAGCTGGAACAGGTAGAGGGAGGGTTGATGAGCCTTAGAGAAAGGGATAGCAGGTGTAACAGTACTCTGGGAACAAACCAGGGACAAGGATGATAATAAAATCAGTACTGTCAGAAAAAAGTATTAACTATGGTAGATACAATTAAAAGAGAGTACTTGCACTTATTCATATCTCTCAAACCATTATGGCTGCGTATGTGGCTGCCATATTGCATTGAACACAGAACACTTATGTGGGACCCCCTCAATATCTAGGGGAGTCTTTCAGAAACTTGTTCTTCCCGGGCTTGTTGGCAGGGGAAAAGGTGGTCCTAGTTTGACGCTCTTCCTGTCTGGATTCTGCTTACTACACAGAGGCTGATCTCTCCCTCCTGATTGCCACATCAACCCCTGGAAGACAGATAAGTATTTTTAAAGATACATATGCACTTTGATTCTACATTTATCTTACTTTAACTGCATTTTCTTTATTTCTTAAGGGATCTCCTGATTATGTTAGAGCCTAAGGGAAACATTTCTGCAGAAACAAAGGCACAAAAACAGAAGAAATCTAAAAGTGGTGTTTATTCAGCACTCCCCCCTTAAACATAAGGAAATGCACTTACAAAATCTAAAATATATAAAAGCATATAGTAATAATAGCAGCAATAGCGGAGGATTTTCTTTCCAATATGTCAGTACAATATAAGCTCCGTGCAGCTAACCCATTCAACTCTGGTTTCTATTCACTCCTCCCTTAAACATAAGGAAATGCATTTACAAAATCTAAAATATATAAAAGCATATAGTAATAATTGCAGCAATAGCGGAGGATTTTCTTTCCATATGTCAGCACAATATAATCCCTGTGCAGCTAACCCATTCATCTCTGGTTTGACACGATTTTCCCCAATAATGCAAGGTGTGCTGTAGGGGGACTGGCCATCACTGGATCTGGGGAATCACAGCAACCAGACCCTTCAATGCTGGTAGTGGCCACTAGATGCATAACAGTCCTTCCAGTTCCTCCATTTCATTGTATCCCAGGTGCTCATACTGATAGCACACACTATGACCCTTTCCTGCCTCAGTTTTGCCAAAAAAAATCACAGCAGAACAGCCTAGCATCCTCTCTCTAGCTGCCTGGAAACCTCATGTTATTTGTGTGAAAAACATGAAGTTAATGTAAGTAAAGTGGCTAAAAGCTTTTAGCCATTGAAAAAATAGCAAAATATTTTTGGCAATGAGCAAAAATGCTCCGAGGGTCTTTACAAAGGTCATGTCAGCCCTGGATGACCTTGCTAAAGGCTCCTTCAGAGGAGACCATATTGCATCCAGATTCAGTATTTTGTGTCCATTTTGGAGCAACATGGTCGGGTTGTCAATTTCATGAAATCATCTCTGGCTCCATCCCAGGTCCACCACTTTCTTGATATGAGATATGAAACTCTTCTACAGAAAGGTTTTCTGCCAGATGACAAGATTCTGTCATTGTCTCATCAGGTGTCTCAGGCAATATCTCAGCCATCTGTGCTGGTGTGGGAGTAGATGAAGGTACTGGGCTACCCATTTGCTCAGTTTCACAAGCAGGAGCTGCAGTTGAAAATTCTCCATAATTGATCAAGTCAACAGTTTCACCTCTGAAGTGTCATGTCCCTGTCTTACCAGACAAAGGCGGACCATCGTTGATGGCTTCAGAGGCCCCATCTGTCATTGGGATGACTACTGGTTATACCAAACTGGGTTATAATCATGAAGCATATCAGCCTGAGAGGATGTGATGCTATGCTGGGTCCTCAGACTGCTCAGGGTCTTTGGATCAGGTAGAGAGCCTTCTGACATCATATTCTAGAGCATCAGATGATTTGTCTTGCAGCATTGGTCTCAGTCCCTTCAGGGATCCTGAGTGCAGATCTAATATAACAACGCGAAAGTGTTGTCTTACATAACCCACCAGGGAGGGACCAGAAGTGTGGCCGCATGGGCTGTGGTCCTGTTGATTCTCATGGTAAACATGATGGTCATTCCATGGCATTTCCCTCTGATATATAGGTTTCCTCTGGTTCTCCTAATTCTCAGGGTGCTGAGGAAAATCAAGATAAAGGGGGCTCATGCTATTCTGATTGTCCTATTCTGCCCCCATCAGGCCTGGTCTTCTGATCTTTTTAATCTATCCATGGCAGAACTGTTTCGGCACCCTCTATTTCCAGACCTCTTAACTCAAGATCCTCTGTGTCATCCACGGTTGGAGAAGTTGGCTTTGAAGGCTTGGCTCTTGAGGCCAGAATCTTGAGGAAGAAGGGTTTTTCTGAATCCTACAGGCTCGAAAGCTGGTTTCTTCCAAGATATATGAAATGGCATGATCCCTGTTCTATATGTGATGTGAAGATTGGGGGCTGCTACCATGGCCTTTTTGGATTCCCGTTTCTTCACTTTTCTTCAGGATGGTCTTCAAAAAGGGCTTAGTGCTATTAAGGTTCAGATCACATCTTTTTCTGTCATTTTCCAGAGATTTATTACCTTACTACCTGGTTTGTAGACTTTTGTCCAAGGAATGGCTCATGCCTACCCTATTTTTCGTGATCCCCTCCTCTATTAGATTTGAACAAGGTACTGGGGATGCTTCAGAAAGCTCCTTATGAGCCCTTCTCTTTGGTTTACCTGTGCTTCTTGTCACTCAAGACAACCTTTCTCCTGGCTGTCGTGTCTGTTAGCAGGTGTCAGAGAACTTCAGGCTTTATCTTCTAAGCTTTCTTTTCTGGCCTTCTACCCTGATAGGGTGGTTCTGTGAACTTCCATACTGTTTCTCCCCATTGTTGTTTCTGAGTTTCATATTAACTAGGAAACTGGTCTTCCTTTTGTCTCTCCAGATCCACCTAATAGACAGGAGAAGGAGCTCCATCTATTGGATGTGCTTACATGCTTGAAGTACTATGTTCATTGCATGCAGCCTTTTTGGAAAGCTGATTATGTTTTTGTCATCCATGAGAAATCAGGTAAAAGTGGCTTTTTAGACTGTTGATTATACACCAGGGATATGTTCTCAGGAAGATGACTGTGACCTTTCAGGATACAGCACATTCTACCAGGCTGTTTGGCACATCTTTGGCCTATAAGAATCAGGTCTCTGCTGATCAGCTGTGTCAGGAAGTGAAGTATGTCATCACTTTAGACACTTTTCAAACACTATCATGTTAAAGTGCTGACTTCAGCCAAAGCCAATTTTGGCCAGAAGGTTCTACAGGCTGTTGTGCCTGTGTAGATGTCTTTCTTGGTATCATTTTAAACAGTAATCTGTTAGTACTGTTCTTTGGTTTGCAGTGTTCATTGACCCCTGAAGTTCATGCTTACCAGCTTATTTGTATGGTTTGTATTTGAAGGTTTTTTCCTCTGTCCCTCCCTGGAATCTTGTTAGATGCTTTGGTATATCAACATGGTTCCTGTGTTCCACATAGGGAATAAGAAACAAGTGGATTTTTGTGTACTTACAAATAAATCTTTTTCTCTTAGTCCAGGTGGGATGCCTGGCTTCTCTTCTGAAGGAAAACCAATGGCTCACATCCTGGGCAGTGCTGTCATTTTGGGTTCTCTGGTTCAGGGGATCCTCTGTCTTTTTCAATTCTGTTTTCTTTCATCCTTGTAATACCTTAAAACTGAGCATGCCCAGACAGGGTGAAGTAGAAATAGGAGGGAGTCTCCTCCTCAGAGACCTTTTTTGATCAACTGCCCTGTCCTCCTGGAGGAGGAGACTTTTCCACATGGACTAAGAGAAAAATATGTATTGCTAAGTACACAAAAGTCCCCTTTTGACATAACACCCACTAAATTTGGATTTCATATATAAAACAGGGTTAGAAAATATTTGACTCTTTAGCTGCTGTGGACGTCAATTCCCAACATCTCCAACCAGTGATCTGCTGATTGGGCATTATGAGACTTTAGGCCCTAACAGCTGGAGATCCATGAGTTGAATACCCTTGCTCTAAAATATGACCAACCTTAGATCTTACTTCACTAATCCTACCTTGCACTAACCAGCTCCCTGCTTAATTATAAATCAGATAATATCACAGGAGATCTGGCTTTAAAGGGATAGTAATGTTTCACAAAATCAGCAGTTCCAATTAATCTTCATAGTATTTGGGCCATGGAGATTATTATTTCAATATTGTCAGAGTTGTAGTTCAAGAGTAATTGAATGATAAAATATCCCCCTCTCGCCCCTTTTACCTAGTGTACGATGCATCCCCTCGGATGTGGAATCTGGTCTTGAGACCAGACAGCTCACAGCAAGGGACAATCTACTTACTGTGAGCATAAGGAACACCCTGCCCACTTGACAGGTTTTTCTTTATGCTAACTGAAGATTGTCCCTCTCTGCGATCCATCTGGACAGTCTTGCTGGTCTGAGGTGAGCAGTGTTACATCAGTAAAAGGGGTGGGAGAGGATAATTTATCATTCAATTACTCTTGAACTACATCTCTGACACTACTGAAATAACATTCTCCGTGGCCCAATTACTATGAATATTAATTGGAGCTGCTTTTATTGTGAAACATTACTATCCCTTTAAATTCTTTGCCTTAGACCAGATTAAATATACACCACAATTCTTTACAACTTAGATAAATACACTGGATGCAGGAAGTTAATGCTATGAGACCATATGGTTTAAATTGTAAATGCAAATAGTCTGTCTTCCTGTAATTACATCATAAAGTGTGTTGTAGTTTAGATCTGTGGTTTAAGTTATAATATATGTGCATATTATGTTATCAAACAACTGGCTTTACTTTGTTCATTGAATTGTATTTAAATGTTTGGAAACAACAGGTCACATGTGTGACCCTGGGAGGAAAGCTGCAATGTTTAACCCTTTGATTGCCAGAGGAGCGTCCGATGCATAGCTTTGTGCAATGCAATGGACACTCTTTTTTCACTCAAAGGGTTAAACCAGTTGGGTCATGTCACTATGCTCCAATTGATTTTATGTAGCTAAAATAAAGATTGTTTTTTAATCTTCTATTAGTTCTCACTTCAGTGGTCTAACCCAGTGGTTCGCTTGCTGAATAATGTCCCGCAAAAAGTGCAGTTTTTCCAATTTTTTCACCTTGCTCATTCCATTGAAATCAATGGGAACATTGAATTTACACACAACACATAACAAATTTTATAGTCTGGCATGTACATGGCAAATTAAGAATCCACAAAAACTCTATTGCGTGAGAAAAGGTAACAAATTAAGAATCCACAAAGACACTGTTATACATAAAAAAACTTTATGTTCTTATTTGACTAGAGTAATATTCTACAATAAATCTCTACAACACACATTTGACTTTATAATATATATAAATATTGCAAGTTTGCTTTTCTGTGGGAAAATTCTCAACAATAATACCCTATTGAATAATACAGTATGTGAAAAAACACATAATACAAGTTAGAAAAAGTATATTATAGTCCCATCACATGGAGAACATATATATCAAGTGTCATACACAACAACATAAGATCCCCTACTCCATTAAATAGGAAGACTAAGAGAAAAACATTGTTGCAGATTGTTTGTACTTTGAATGAATAATCGGTGTTTTAGGATTTCATCGATTGGAGATCATAAATAAAATCATTATACATTCAAGATCTAGATAAGTATCTGGACAATGATATCTATCAATAATATTGGAGTTACACAAATTTAAACAAGAGGGTATAAAAATAAAGAATTGTTCTTAGATTGCATTACAACAAAAATATTTTGTCTGCTTTATATTTGACAAGTCATTTTTTTATCTCTTTTATCATTTTTTATTTTTTAACGATCACTCTTTTTCTAGTTTAGGGTTAGAGGGTCAATAGATAGAGTAGGGCATCTTATGTTGTTGTGTATGACACGTGTTACCTGATATATATGTTCTTGATGTGAGAGGACCTTACATATATACTTTTTGAATCTTGTATTATGTGTTTTTCACCTGTGACATGCACGGGATTGGTTCTGTGTATTAACAGGTTTATTAGTGCAAATTTTGGGAATCTATTTGTAGGTCCTCATCTGGCCAGTAGATTAGGCATTCCAAAAACAACATATAACCCAATTACACATTTATATATTTTCTTGGGAACGGTCCCTTTAAATACAGTATTATTGTTGGGAATTTTCCCAGAGAAAAGGAAACTTGTAATATCTATATATATTATAAAGTCAAATATGTTCTGTAGAGATTTATTGTAGAACATTACTCTAGTCAAATAAGAACATAAAGTTTTTTATGTATAACAGTGTCTTTGTGGATTCTTAATTTGTTACCTTTTCTCATGCAATAGTGTTTTTGTGGATTCTTAATTTGCCACTTAGGCGCCAGACTATAGAATATAGTTTTGAATTTTTGGGATTTTTAGAGTGGAGATCCGAGTCAGGCTGCATAGTGGTGAATAGATTTCTGATCTCTCCATTGGTGCGCCACTTTAAGTACTACATAGCAAATTTTATTGTATTTCCCAAAGGCATAGTATAAAATGAGTATGACGGTGCCTGTTGGTGTAGTGTGGGGAAAGAATCAGTTGAACAGGGAATGTTTTTTTTTGGGGGGGGGGGTTGTTTACTGTGTTGGGGAGGCAGTTAGTAAAAAAATAAATACAACTAAAAAAAAACATAAGACATGGTATAAAAGGGGTCTGACGAGGTTGCCTGTGTTGGTGGGTGGAGTGTGGGGAAAGAATCAGTTGAACAGGGAATTTATTTTGAGGGGTTTGTTTACTGGTATTGAGGGGACAGTTAATAATAAAAAAAAATTTAAAATAAAATAAGAAATTGGTATGTAACGTGACAGAGACAGGGACCACCTGACGTAAGCTGCTACTGATACTTGAAGGGATAGAGTATTTTGTAGAGGATTATTTGAAGGACTTGTTGTTAGAGGCCCAAGCCCCGAGGAAACATTGATTTGTAGGACTTAGACTTATTAGAAGCACAAGCCCTGAGGAAACATTGGTTTGTAGGACTTACACTTATTAGAGGCACAAGCCATGAGGAAACATTGGTTAGTTGTAGGAAATTAGACTTGTGTTAGACCCAAGCCCTGAGGAAACATTGATTTGTAGGAATTAGACTTGCTTGGCACAAGCCCTAAGAAAACATTGATTTATATGATTTAGGCTTATTAGAAACCAGCCCCCCAATTATTATTTTTTTTTGTTTGTTTAAGGCCTTTTTTTTCTTTTAAAGAACATGCTCTGTGAAAAAGCCCTACTGGCCTAGTGCCAGCAGTTCATGTTGTGATGGCCAGTGGCCAATGGCCATTGTCAAATGCCTGGTGTAATTGCTGAATTTGCAACTACTGTTCTTGCTGCTGCTGCTGAGTTATTTAAACAGCAGGATGATTAGGCAGCTCAAAAGGAATGGGATCAACAGTATCTTGGGTGATGGATGATGAAGGTTCCACTTGCCAATACTAGCTACAATGGTGCGCCTGAGACAGTAGCAGCACCATCACTAACCCCTACCACTTCAGGTATATGTAGATAAAAGAAGAAGTTGGCCAATAATGCTTCTCCACCTGTCCCTCCTCCAAAATCATTGGTGCTTTCTTAGAATATAAATGTTTCCTTTGAGAGCAAGAACTGTGCCTCTCATCAGCAACTGCAATGTGCACAGGGAAGCACTGGGAACAATGGGCACATCTGGACTCACATCAAATAACTGGCATAACTGTAACCAAACACCATGAATCTTAGGGTCCCCAATGAGAAATCATCCCACCAAAAACCAAGTACTGCTGCTGTCAATATGCACTTTGTCCACTCCCCGCTAAGTGAACATGTGACAACTTGCAGAGAGTTTAATGTATCCTCCCTGCCACCATCTTAGCATATTCTGTGGGATGGAATCTCCTCAGATGTTGCTTCATGGTTCTTCCCATGGATAGAAAATCAATAAAAATATCTGCCATTTCATAACAGTCAATGAAATGCCTATGAGAACTTGACAATTTCTGTCTATGCATTCTATGACCTTGAGATTCCTCACTGCAATACTGTTAGGACCCAACCGTCTCACTGTGCTGCAGGGTTTCATTTGTTAGTCACAGAGAGTCCTGAAAATAGTTTGGATGTACCAATGCCCTAGCTTTCCTACTCCTACCAACGTGAATACATTGGAAGTAATAACACATAACTAACATGACAAACCTTGCTCCCCCTCAACCGTGGTTGAGTTAACCTTGTTAAATAGATACATGCTTCTGGGTGGCAAAATAAGGAGACACAGTTACCTATTAACCTATTTGATCCTCTTTCCCAGAAATGTTGTTTGGCATGAGCTGGCATTCATAGCACAACCCCTCAACTTCCCCAGTGTTTCTCACTTTGTGCCCCTGGATGCTGCTTACTGGCAATGCCCACCCAGCAGAACAGACCTGTCCACAGAGACAAAGCCTACCCTTCATTTTAATAGAGACAACTGGCATGTTCTACCCTCCCAGTGTCCAGGGACCCCATAGTACCATGGCTGTAGAGTAGATAGTTACCAGACATAGTCTTTTCACCTTAGCAATCTATTACATTTTCTACCGGAAGTTTACTGTTTTAACGAGCATCCAGGGCATGAGGGAGGGTGGGAGGGAAAAATAGAAGATAAATATTAATTATACAAATATATGGGTCCTATTTTTAAAATTCTCTCCCTCCCACCTCATGTTCCTGCCACTTCCAGAGAAAAAGACCCCTTGGTTTATTTTCTGGTGTCAAGCAAAAAACAATGGTGCTAGGGGAGGGGCCATATGAGGAGTGAGCGTGTGGGCTGGCTAAGGTTACCTAGGTTGCTTTGTCTACAGATGCCAGAGATGAAAGTCTGTCCTTGTGGAATATCTGACATGAAATGGTACAAAATGATTTACAACGTAACCCTTTGAGTGCCAGAGGGGTACACAACACATTGCTTTGCAATGGCGCTCAAAGGGTAAGGTGGAGCATGCCTGGGGCAAAGCAATTTCTTTATGTAACAAAAATTCTCATTGATCTGAATTTATTTTTAACCCATAGAATGTTGTAAATATTGTGCAGTTGTTTTTGTCCTACTATTGCCAGATGTGGGCACACATCCAGGGAATTAATCAATGATTGAAGTACATTGGACAGCACTAATTTAAATAGAATAACACGCCTGTGAAAGATGTGTACAAAAAATAAGGAAAAGAGAATTAAAAACTGCCTGCCTATGCTGTATTAGCAATTTGTTTGTAATAAAATTGTTTTATACAAATGACATACAAAAATGTGAGAGGCTCTGAGGACGAACATATGGCACAATGGCTTGTTCTATGGCTAGTTACCGCTCTCTAGTGCCATTACAGAGGAGACATTTCCACGCTCATAGTAGACTAATCGTGCGCAAAAGGGCAGTCCAGTTCTAAAATGTTGGGTAAGTCCCCTCTGTACAGGAAAACCAGCTAACCCCAGACATATGTTTTGGACTTGTTGGTGTTCATCAGTGAGGTGCAGCTGGATTCCCTAGGCAATGAGACCAAGGAGTCCACATCTGGATTACCCTTCACTCATATGGAGACCCCTTAAGAGTATTCAAAATACAAATGTGAGAGGCTCTGAGGACGAATATAAATCACAATGGCTTGTTCTACAGCTAGTCACTGTTCCTGTGCAGTGGGTAGTTGCCTGTCATTTTGGAACTGGACTGCCCTTTTGGACAGGATTAGTCTAATATGTACATGAAAATTTCTCCTCTGTAATGGAACACGAGAGCTAAAACGTGATGCTTCTGAGCAGTGACTAGCTGTAGAACAGATCATTGTGATGTTTGTTTGTCCTCAGAGCCTCTCAGATTTTGGATTTGTATTTATACAAATTAAACTGTATTTCTTGGTGGCACTTTATGCTAGTTAATTTCTGTGCTGGGCCAATGTTATAGTACTATACAGTAATGGGGAAGGACTAATAAGATTCTGATCTAAATAAGTGCTAAATATGTTTGTGTTCTGTGCCTGCCTATATCCTAGATACTGAGCTATATATTCTAAAAATGATATGCTGCTTGTTTAAGTTGGAGGACAGTGGGAAGGTATATGTATATTTTAGGGTTTTCTGTTCCTCTGTACCTTGTACTAAGAAGGTGAAGAGGAAACTGAAGTAAAATGAATCACTTTCCCTGTTCATGCTATAGAAGTGGTTTCCAGGATTTGCTTGTATTAAAGGATAGAAATGGTAGGAAAAACCCCTTTCCCAGGTGTCATCCAATCACCTTCCACTTCACTCTTTATCTCCAACTGTAGTAGTATTAATGCTTACTATGCATTGACTAAAGCTCAGTCAGTGCGCAGGAGGCATCAAAACTTCTTACACAGAGACAAAGGTCTATGTGTGAGTGAAATGCCAGGTAGGGTAGGGCAAGGTCCTCCCACTTTCTTATGACTAGGCTGATTTAGGGGAAAGGAGTGGGAGAGAGATCTTAATAGCAAATAGTTAAATAACTATTGAGTTTTAGAGTGTAACATAGTAGACTGTACTACTGTCTTCCCATTGGTACTAGCAACATATAGGGAAAAATGTTTCGGATTAAGTAGATTAGCAAAATGGTGTTAGGTAGATATTGGGCTACAAAATCAATTTCATTGCTTGATATAGTGTAGATTCTTATTTGTTCATTCACCCCATTTGAATAGTCTCTTTTAGCTTTAGATGGGTCTCTGCGAAAGGATGTAACCTATTAAGTGCATGAGAAGAATCCAATGCATTGCATTGGAATGAGCTTGATACAACTCTGGCACTCAAAGGATTAGGAAAAGGAGGGTGTGTTTAAGTTAAATATTCCAGATCAAGACCTAAATGGAGAGATCCTGCACTCACAATGACCCAACCTGCTATGCAGATGCTAAGACTGAAAACTCTGATTGATACTCCTTGATAGGAGGACTTTTTCAGTACTGAGTTTCTCCTCTGATTACCTCTCCAGTCATAGCAACTCCAGGAATAACCTCTGCTCAAGTTATAACAGCAGGCGTCACTCCATGTAGACTTCCACACGGCATTAGTTATTACTTGTGACCACAGTTTCCATATGTGTTATAGCTGTGATTGATTATACCCCATGCAAACAAAATGTTTAATAAGTTCATAGCATGTTTTTTATCATTTAAATTCAACATTATTATTGTTTCTCCTCATCATATGATAATAACAAGTGTATGAAATATAATCAATAAGGATAAAATCATACAGGCTGGTATCTGGTAAGATACAGCAAAAGTAGATACTCTATTGTATAAGTGAAAGGGGTTGGGAGTCTTCAGAGAACAAGGACCATATATGTGTATTTCAATAGTGTGCAAGGGATATTGGGAAGTATATGAGGATATAAGGAGAAGGAAAGGTGGTCCTTTACTGGAGAGTAATAAAGAGTGAGTGCCCAGTCTAATGATGACTAATGCTGACTAAGGCAATTTCAGTGTTAGGATACGCAATAAATTAGGGAGAGAGGAAGAGACTGGCTGGCATTCCAGAAGAAGTATCACAGTTGGAGCCAAAATGAGTTGAAACATTGCCTGACACATGCAAACATAGAAACATAGAATTTGACAGCAGATAAGAACAATTCAGCCCATCTAGTCTGCACATTTTCCTAATGTGAAAACCTCAAACCTTATTTGGTCCTTGGTCTTGTCTTAAGTTCAGGACAGCCTTATGCCTATCCTATGCATGCTTAAATTCCGTCACTGTATTAACTTCTACCGCATCTGATGGTAGGCTATTCCACGCATCTATTACAACTTAGTGAAGACCCTCTAGGGACGCGATAGGGACAGCCAGTATTTGCCACCCCATACTGTTTCCACCTTTATTTATTCTAAAAACATATGTCTTATTGTCTCTACTGTAGATACAAGATACACTGTATCAGTGGGATACCAGACAGTTGGGGGTTAACAATCAAATGTGAATGTTAACAATTCAGATTACATATCTGGCTAAGTATTTGCATGTTCACAAAATACCATTGTAAATAAAAGGGGATTTCAGGAACAATAAAAGTCTCATATACTTTGCGCTGATACTATACAGGTTTTTCACTGTATATACCTCATGCAAATATTATTAGACTTGTGCGATTAGAGTCAGCGACATTTGGAATTCAACGAAAATGGGGTCATTCAGCGACATTCGGTCATTCCAACAGGCAAGGGTCGTTTGCCCAAAAAAAATATGAATCCGACTAGCTCCGAATGTCAACACAAATTTTGGAAATTTGGAGACTACTACCCACACTTGATTACTTTCCCTCCATGTCTCTAGTACAATTAGCTTCTCTGTTTCATGCACTACTTTCCCACTTTGTCTCTATTCCAATTGGCTTATTCGTTTCATGATGGGGGTTGGACTAATGACACAGACACCCAGGCAGACAGCCTGCATTTCCTCACTGTGTTGTTGGAGCTCAGAGAGAGAAGAAGGAGATAGAGAGTGTCCAGTTGTTGTGTAGGCAGGCAGTTAGCATTAGGCATAGGCAGGCAGCCAGCATTAGTACCTTATTGCCACTGCAAGGGAGAGTCATCTTTGTTCCTGTGCAAAAAATTTTAAATATTAGGGATTTGTCTGAATAATTTTTAGACTGACACATCAGCCAGTCTCACAGTTCTGCAGGCAGGCCTAGTACCTTATTGCGTCTGCAAGGGATAGTCACCTTTGTTCCTGTGTAAAATATTAAAATTAATAATAGGGATTTGTTTGATTAATTTTCAGAGTGACACATCAGCTAGTCTCATAGTTATATAGGCAGGCCTAGTACCTTATTACCACCGTAAGGGAAAGTCACCTTTGATTCTGTGTTTAAAATTAAAATAATAGTAGGAATTTGTTTGAATAATTTTCAGAGTGACACTTCAGCCAGTCTCACAGTTCAATAGGTAGGTCTGGTACCTTATGTCCACAAGGGAAAGTCACCTTTGTTTCTGTGTTTAACATTAAAATTAATATGAGGAATTTGTTTGAATAATTTTTAGAGTGACACATCAGCCAGTTTCACAGTTGTGTATGTGTATTGTATAGGCAGGCAGGGAGCCTTATTGCTACATCCATACTTCATCTACTTCATTCATAGCACCATAAGGCCAAATGCCTACCTTACTCTGTTCCACCATCCTCATTTAGACCCTGGAAATGGTTCCATTCATTTAGTTTTCATTTTTTTTATTGTATTTTTAAAGGTATTTTAAAGTTGCTGAATAATTCGGACTGTCGCCAACTTTCATCCGAGTCAAACAGGTAGGATCCGAATTGCGGAGTAGATGAATAAAAAAAAAAAAAATTGTCCGACATCGAATTTTACCAAAACTGTTTCTCGTGCACAAGTCTAAATATAATATAGGAATTACCTTTGCTCATCTATCATAGATGTGAGATCACTTCTATTATGCTGGGTTTTGTCTCCTTTTACTTCCAAAGGGTATTTTCTGTGCCAGGAAATAATGAATGGGACTGGAGGAGGGGCCATGTGAGAAATAGGGTGTGGTCATGGGTGGAGCTAGAGTGGTTTATATTGATTTGAAATATGTTGTAATATAATGAAATGTCTGAAGTCTTAAGGCACTCCTCTGGACACTTAAAAGCAATTAATGGTTTCAGCTGGATAATTCTGATATAATAAACAGTGTGCTATGATGGTTGAAACCAGTTCCTACCTCTTCCCCTGACCCTGCAAAAGAGGGAGAGAGCAGAAGAGGAGAGTATGAGCTCCTTGTCATGTGCTCTTTCTCCCTCTCTCTTCTGTTCTCTTCTCCATTGTACTCCCGCCCTTTCCTACTTTTTTATCCTTTTCTTATGCTCTCTTCCTTTCACACTCTCCCTTTTGCTCTGTGTCTCCTGTACTCTAGCTTTCTAACTTGCTATCTTTTTATTTCTCTCTTCTGGAGAGCCACATGATATCTACCTCTGCTTTGGTCTGTGTACATTCTAGTTACAGGTGTTCTTATAAGTTTGAGACTGGTAACTTTATTGGTAACTAAGGGCTCCGGGATGTAAGCTTTCAAAACAATGTAGATCTGTGAAGAGTCACTTAGTTAGCCAATAAAGGTAACATTTTTACTCTACCAATCTCCTGCTTTTGGTACATCTAACACAGTAACACCTTCTGCCTATACAACAGTTTATGGCATCTGAATACCACAAAACGTCAATATATTGAGCCCCTGGAGAGGGCTCATGTGCCGCCGACCAGAGGGGATGTCAATGACACAGTTCAAGTCATAAAGGGGGTAGGTTTTAATCGGGTGGGTAGGCCTTAAGCATCTTTGTCTTATGAAGTGAGCGGGAAGTGGGTGGGAAGGAGAAGAAAATTATCACCTCCAAAGAGTCAGCCTCCGTCCCTGAAAACCCAGCAATTCAGTCTGAAATCCCAAGCCTTTGGGGCAGATGTGGAGAGTTCCCAGGTATGGACATCTGTGAAGCTGAGACAAATGTTTATATTCTGACACAGAACCAAGTTTTAGGTTAGTCTGCGTTATTTCTACTTGTCCTCAGTGGAGCTACAGGAAGTAGTGCAGAGCATAGGGAAGCAGAACTACAATGCCCAATATCAGGGGAATAACTAGTCATTGGACTAGTGTTTCAGGATCCCCTAACACAAAAATATTTTCACAGATGCATAACTAGAAACTACTGGACACTGGGGATGATTGCACCCTCAGCACCCCCATTAATTATGCTCCTGTACTGAATGAATTAACTCCAGCTACTGTTTATAAATGTGTTCACAGTAGCACATAGGGTGAGATTTCAGAAAGAGGTGGTAACTGAAATTGTCTGTAATCAGAATAAAAAAGTTTTTACACCATGATCCATCAATTCTCAGACATGTTTCCATCATTTTTTGTAAGGTATTTTCAGAAAAAAATATTTGTTTGAACGTCATTTTTTTTCTGATTAATGTGATTTTTTCCCGACATAATTAAAAAGGTCTAAACTTGAGTAAGAAAAATTAAAGTACTGAGAAGCAATTTTTCATTTCAAAGACAAAAAAATGTCTTTGTTTCTTTGAAAATTTTTGTTTCAAAACAAAATCAAAGACAATTTTTAAGATCAGAATTTTTAACGGCAATGTTCAATAAGATCTTCTTACCGTCATTTTTAATTCTTTAGATTAATTTTCAAACGTGATGGATTTACTTCTGAAAATATGGTCCTTCTTTTACCACCAACCCATGATCCGACAAGTTTTTCATTATGATGACTTTTTGAAGATCTCGCCCATAATGTATATAATATCGTTTTTTTCAGTTGTATTTATTTGTATTTTGTTTAATTGATTTAAGTATATGGTACATGATATATAACGTCTTTGTTAAGTGATGGATCCAAAGTAGGATACCAAAATGTCTGCCTAGGCACCTGTATAGGACAGTGCAGATCACCCCGGGGTGCTCTAGCTGTTGTTAGACTGAACTTGTGATCCTAAGATAAAAGAGAGAACACACATGTAAAATGGCTTGAGAACACAAGAGACACTGCAAGAAATGGAAAGTGCATGGGGGGGGAGACATAGAGTACAAGAAAGAAAATGCAGGAGAAGGAAAGAGAATAAGAGAGAGAGAGGGAGAGACACAGATGGGAGAAAGAGTACATAAAAAGTGAGAGAGTAAGAGTGCAAACAAGAGAGCATATGCAATCCAGTGAGCAAGTAAGAGAATGTTGAAAAGAGGCAGAAAGAATGTATACAAGAATAAGAAAAACAGATTGCAAGAGAATGCAAAAAATAGAGCAAAAGTGAGTGCTGGAGTGAACAAATTGACAGAGAATTGTGGGAGGGCACACGAATGGGAGAGACAGTGAGAGTACACAGAAGAATGAACGTGTGAATAAGAAATGAGAAAGCAAGGGAGAGAAACAGCAAGAGAAATGACCACAGGTGCAAACTAAGATTGCAGGGAGCCACTGTCTTCTTTCCCCTCTTTGCTGGTGGAGACCTGGAAAAAGATCAGTGTACTGGTCAGTATCAATCATTTTGACCACGTCTTTGGATGTGAGCGGAGGTGACTTCACCAAGCAGCACCACTGGCATCTTCTCACATCCACTCACCTTCCGAGACACACTGCTAAGCACAGCTGGCCTTAGGCAGTATGTGTAGCAATGTCAGAGGATATGATTTCAAGAACCAGCTCCACTTGCAGTACATAAAGAGTATGTTGCATATTAGTTTTACTGCTGCTTATTGCAAAGAGTTGAAAGACAGTTTGTTAGGATGGGTAACTCGACTTGTAATCATTATGTGCACTTCAATTTATATAAGTTGATGTCACTGTTATGTTAACCCATTCTATCAAAACTTTAACTTGGAGTTTAATACATGTGGTGATATTAACATACAAACATATCCACATGAATAAGGCAGTGCTTCATTAAACTTCATTTCAATATGCAAATTAGTCATTGCTTGAAGTAGTCGGTCCAAAATAGTAAACTTGTCGAAGGCATGTGGATTCATGGCGATGTTGGTATACTTATGGTGTATTCATAGGGATATGATGGAGAAGTCATCTTATTGCATATTGTCAATATGCTGCAAACACAATAAGAATCACCAAACTGACCACTTATCAAACTTTAGTTCATCTCCCCCAAGAATAACATTTTGTATTTTCTCAGCTTTCTGGCTTCTCCCTTACATTCAGACAAGTTTTAATTTATGGGGTACCATTTCCTGGGCAAATATAATGTAGATAAGTGTTTACCTGTAGGCTGTGACCACTGTGCTGTCCTATTTAAATCATATTGAGCCAGCCTTCAGCCTTTTTGCCTCCAGTGCAAAGTCTTTCTTGAAAAGTGCTCACCTAGGGACTGCGTGATATCTTGTTTTTTCTTTTTTTTTTTTTTTTTTAAATGTGCACTTGTTTCTTTAGCAGGCAGCACCACATGGTCAATGTGGTTGTGGAGCTGGTACTCAGCAATGTAAAAGCAATATGTCAGACCACTCGAACTAATTTACTCTTTCTCTTTTTGCCTCTCCCAGTAGAGAGTAGACACCTGAGTTCCAAAGCCTTCGACTTGGAATGCTCACTGTGCACTGGGCAGCAGTGAATGCAGTTGGCCAGGCAAGGCAAATATAGCAAGATAGTGTAAAGAAGAGGGTGAGTGTACAATAATGCACATAAGAGACATATAGAAAAACTAAGATGCTAACAATAGAAAGACTCAGATAGAGGTAGGGAGAATGTGAGAGTCAGTGAAACTATATATTATAACACAGGATCCCAAAAACCTACAATACTGTTCCTTACCTGAATATGTAAGCGGACAATAGCTGCCAATTGGAAATATTTGATTTCAAAGTTGTTAGAAAATAATAAAATCAAAATAATGGTTCCTTTTTCATTTCACAGAGTTTGTATCATTTCCTATTTGTTAACATACTGGTCAAATGGTTATACCTAGCTGTCAGAGCAAATGTATCCAATATTTTAGCATTCACATAAGACACAAAAGACATTTTACAAATTCTGGCTAGGAAGGAAGCATATTAGGTGATATTAAAGTGGGTATGGGTATGAAACTACATTTTAGTTCAAATTGTCCCTTTAAAGGGATAGTAATACTTTAAATGTAAAAAAAAAATATGTTGTAGGGTTTATCCCCCTGAGTAAAACAATGGCACTCCCACTACTGAAAGGTGTTTCATTCAAAAGTTATTAATTTTCAAAGTTGAATTTTTTAGGTGCAATATCACAGTGGCCTGAAATTGTACAGTGGCGCTGTTGCTACACGATCCTATGGACAGCTCTGGTCCCGGGACCATAAATCTCCATAGGATGGTGTAGCAACAGCGCCACTGTACAATTTCAGGCCACTGTGATATTGCACCTAAAAAATTCAACTTTGAAAATTAATAACTTTTGAGTGAAACACCTTTCAGCAGTGAGAGTACTCTTGTTTTACTCAGGGGGATAAACCCTACAACATATTTTTTTTACATTTTAAGTATTACTATCCCTTTAATCAAACTGTATGTATTAATGTGTATGATATGCCTTATAGGGTTTATTTCAATATTTTTACAATTAGTCATCAATGTTGATGTAATAGCCACAGAATTCAGTTGAATTAGCTGATCTCATATTGTATACTATAGAGAATAGTAAAATCACTATGTGTAAAAATATACATACATAGGAAAATACATTGGGGGATATATGTATAATATAGGATAATATAGTAAGCATCTAAATCACTGTGCAAGAAATTTTCTATTATTATTTATGTATAAAATGCTAACATGTTTTGCTAGGCTGCATATATGTATTAATCTTTCTTTTTGCATTCAGATCAGGTTAATGATATTTAAACCTGACAAATGAATATGAATCAAATAAACAAGAAAAACTGCAACAGTTTTAGGAGTAACTCTTGATTTTGTGCCAGATTGTAACCTCTGAACTCCAGAGACTTCACCAGTAAATTCTCCTGTGAGGTTCCTTGTAAACGTGAATGTGGACTGGAGTCTGCTATTTGACCTTCATGTTTGCCTGTGTAGTACTTGTCCCAATCCTATGCCTGTAACCAGAGGCATAAAAACATGGGCTATAGAAGGTGTAGTTGCACCAGGACTCAGCATACAAGGGAGTTCCATATGCCCTGAGTCAAATAGATTCTAGTTATGCCTCTGCAAAACAAATTCTGTGATAGCAGATCCAAAAAATGTTTGAACTGACTGTAAAGATGACTTCGAACTTTATCTTATGACCTTTTTACCCTTGGCTTGAGAACCTTACCATGCACTCCAGTAAATGTCTTACACACCTGCTCTCCTGTCAGTAACTATGAACCTGAACTTTTTTTTCCCAGCCTTTAGCAAGTACTCTAAAATCCTACATCAGCCCTTTGTGTGTGTTTCATTCTACAGAAATGTAATATTTCATCATAGAGCTTAAATCTCTTTACCTGCTGATGCCTCTCTGCCATGGATTTGCAGCTGTTTTTTAGTTTATGCAAGTAGGCAGTTTTGAAGAACAGAGAAAGTGGTAATCAATACCTTCTCACTACAATAAGAATATCTTTGTCCCTGTTATATTTTCTCTCTATTTTCGAGCTGTCATGTTCTTCCATCTTGCTGATTATACCCTAAAACTTCATATCCACTGGAGTTCTTGACGTATTGATATCCACTGTGGGGTGACTGGGATCTGTGTATTAAAAAAGGCTATATTTGCCTTTCCACTATGAGTAATAGTTTGTTTGGTGCTATGGTGGCAGTGTGTCTGTTGGTTGGAAAGACATTTATCCTTATACTGTGTGTCCTTGTCTGTCTGTTTTGAACTATACATAATGAAGAACACATGGGCCAACCTGATGAAGATGAGCTGCACCATCTTCAGGGAATTGTTTGATCCAATACATCTCATGACCTGTGCTAATCGAATTATAGCAATTTTTTCTCTTATATCTATCAAGAGTTTTAGTACAAATATTTCTTAGTGTTGATAGTTGAGAGCCTTTGATTTAACATGTGATTATTGTATAAATCAACAATTACCCAAAGCTGTAATGCCAGCTATATTATATCTGTAATACCTGTCAATTTTATACTACATTACCTTTACCTTCCCCCTTATTCACCCGTCACCCAAGGAAAGGGAAGCTCACCTCCATTGTTAACTCAGTGGTCCCCCCTTCCGGCAGGTAGAGAGGAAGAAGAAGTGTATGATGACCTCTAGTACAAGTTTGAACCATCAGCAATTTTTATAGCTGAAAGAGATTAACCAGGGACTAGACTGTGCAGGCCCTCCCTGTAAAATATCAGACATTATTGGCTCAGAAAACTGCCTGAGACTTAAGAATAATCATGTAATTCCCAAAGCTGTATCCTTAGGCTTCATTTCTGACTGAGCAGGCACATATGCCCAGAATGGACAGACTATGACTCCACAAATTTGAGTCAGTAGCAAGCTACAGATTACAGGATCAAACCAACTGTTCCATATAGGTGAAACATTCCCCAAATTCCCATTTTAAATGTAGACTTTTCAATGCTTGAATGTTTGTCATGTTCTTATGGTTTGTTCAGCTTTATCACTCATAGCACTGGATACAATGAGATATTTTATTGGATGATATGGTTAATATTCAGACATGCCTCACACGGATTGTCCACTTTGCAATCCTATTTGGCTTTTGGTGCAGTCGGGGGGAGGCGATATAGCTGTAAAAAGACGCAGTGTATGCTGGCTTCTTGCTCTTAGTGAGCTGGTATTTTAATTTGTTACATGCCCTAACAAATACTCATTGAAAATCTGTTGCATTTATGTGTATTTTCTTTTGAAAGAAATACTTTTTAATGGGACACTGGTATTTTTATATATTTTGTATTATTTGCTACTTTTAATTTCACATTTTCATTCATACAGTTCTAAAACCAGGCACAGGAGCTCCATGTTGCTTCTAGCTCATTAATACTGGCTCATACTAATTAGCCTACTATGCACGTAAGTAATATGCACGTTTCTTTGAATTATCTGGACTAGATTATGAGCACCCTCATTCTTTGTTTTTACACATTCATTTCTAGTTGATATCTCTTCTTCTAGTGAAGAAATAGACCATTGAGATGAGCAGTTGATTGGAATATGTGTGGAGGCAGAACGAATATCCTACACACGTCCAGATATCAGTTGTCCTGTAAGTGGTCTAGTGGCCATCACATATAGTACAGTATGTAATTGGACAGTTATACAAATTTTGTTGCCTTGGCTCTGTTCTCCAGCACATTGGATTATAAATTAAACAACGACTAAGAGGATAAAGTTCAGACAGTCAGCTTTAATTTCAGGGTATGTACATCCACTGTGAACCATTTAGGAATTACACCACTTTTTATACATAGTCCCTCCATTTTTGGGGACCAAATTGGCTATGCAGCTGTTTCTAGGACAGATGTGTGTTATTGTATTGTTAGTGCTAAAAGAGCTAGCAAAAGTTCTAATGATTCTATGTGTGGCATTTGCATTTGGAGTCTGTTGTTGTTGTCTCTCAACATGAGGAACCAAGACACATCAATAGACTGTAAGCTCCTTGGGGCAGGGACCTCTCTCCCATTGTTTCTATGAATGTCGCACTTATTTCATCCCCTCTTATTTATTGTAACACGTCTATTGTAAGGTGCTGCGTACACTGTGTGGCGCCATATAAATAAAGATATACATACATACATACATACATACAATGCCAGTAAAGCAGGCCATCAGGAGGCTGAAAAATCATATCAAATCAGAGACAAAACATTAGGTTTGTCAAAATCAACTGTGTGGTACATTGTGAAAAACAAGAATACACAGGTGAGCTCAGCAATGGCAAACAAGCCTGGTAGATCACAGAAAACCCCTGTAGTGGATGACCAAAGAATGCTTGCAATGGTGCAGAATAATCCCTTTTCAACTGTTGAGTAGGAATGGGTGAAACTTTTCCCCTCAAACTGAAATCGGAGAAAAATGGCACTTTCCGCTTGGCGAAAAATTCCCAGAGAAAAGTGCAGTTTTCCCACTATTTCTGCCTAGCTCATTGCATTGAAATCAATGGGAAGAAAAATGTTTCTCCACCACACAAAGGTTTTCTCTAGGTTTCTACAGCCATATACAGGTTGTCAGACCCTCACAGAATGCTATTCTATGTTTGTGAGAGGAAAGAGCAGCATGTTTTTGAGCTAGAGAAGACAGGCAATAGCTTTTGATGGTAGCCTGTTCTGTAGGTTTGTTGCAGTCATTATTGCTTCTCGCCAGTAGGTAAAGTAAGAAAGACAAAAGAGCAAGTGAACAAACAGAACTTCCTTCTAGTGAATATACCAACAAGTTCACATGCATATAACAAACAGTACTCTGAACTGCACAGTGCCATCTACAGCTCAAGTACTATATACACATTATACAGTACATGCTGTTGTATTTCCAAACAGCATGTAAATATTTTAAAGGAAGAGAGCTGTATGACTGTCACTCTATAAATCACTGGAAAGGCCTACTGTGCACAGTCCTGGAGACCACACCTCCACTATGATATAACTAGATTGGAAGCAGTTCAAAGAAGATTCACTCACTGGGTTTTCATAACAAAGGAAGGCAGGCTCAAATATCTTAATATGTATAGCTTGAAAGAAAGGAGATAGAGGGGTGATACAATAGATACTCGTGAATATATTATGGGATGTATTATAGTTCAGGAAGGAAGCATTTTCTTCAGGAAAAAGATGAATACTAGAACAAGAGGATATGATCTAAAGTTAGGAAAAGGAAAATTCAGAATTAATGTACATAAGTACTTCTTTACAGAAAGGGTGATACACCCATTGAACAGCCTCCCAACATAGCTGTTAGGGACAAATACTGTAAGGGAATGCTTGGGACTAATATGTCTATTCTACGGACAATGTAAGACTGTATTTTATCTACATAAGAAAAGAGGCAGAGTGGGTGGGCTAGTTGGTTCTTATTTCTGTGTCACAGTCAAAAATCAAAAATTATCATGGGGTGCCTCAGTGTGCAAAACCATACATATCCCTGTGTCTCACTATGTGTCTACCAACTTTCTGGCAGAATAGATTACCATTCATCCATTTTGTTTTTTGTTTTTTATCCTAACTTGTAAAAAAAACTGTAATAAATGTTCATGCATAGCAGGGCTTTTTGAATCCAAGAATTTTGAAAGTATCCATGCATCCTTAGAAGGCAAATAGTACACTTGAAACACATTAAAGATTGTTAAAACTCTCAGAACAATTTGCTAGAGCTTTTACCTTAAATCATCTCTATCAGTCAGCTACACTTGGTAAAAATGCTTGCAGTTGTTTTTGATTTACCATTTCTTCTCCCCCCAAAAAACACAGAAAGCTGTGGGAAAACTGAATTTTTGTAAGATATGGAATGTCAGAAACTAAGAAACAAACCTGACGAAACAAACTAAGGTGCCAAGAAATTTTTATGAACCTGACATTTTATCCAACAGTGAGGCTGGTGCATTAAGAGAAATTGATGTAATTCTCAGGGCAACTAACTGCAAATCTAATTGATTTTAATGGGCTTTTAATGCCAGAGAGGTATGCATTGGATTCATCTCTAGAACTAAAAGGGTTCAGTGCTAGAGAGGTCTCCAATCATTACATCACATCTCTAGCATTTAGGGGGTTAAAAGCCCAGTTTACATTAATGAGAATTTTAGGAAATTTTACTTGCCCCCTGTGGTGCAGTTGTCTTGCTCACACATTGTTCATCTTTAGCTTTGTGAATTAGGTATGAATTAATTCAAATGAGTCACGTTAATAAAAGTAATAGGTCAATAATGAAATTCCCATATTTTTTTGCTTGGTAAGAAGTGGTTATAGTTAGATAAGAGATTATGGGAAGAAGTGGGCGAATGAGGTTAAAAGGATGGTAATAGTTCATAATAAAAGCAGCTCCAATTAAACATCATAGTATTTGGACTTTGGAGAGTGTTATTTCAATTCTGTCAGAGTTGTAGTTAAAGAGTAATTCAATGACAAAGTATCCCCCTCACGCCCCTTTTACTGATGTAACACTGCTCAGCCAGAGCAGAAGGGAGGTGCCCAGGTACATTGCAGAGAGGGACAATCTTCAATTAAGATATGGGAAAAACCTGAAAAGCTTGTCAAGGGGGGCAGGGTTTTCATTGTTCTCATAGGAAGAATATTGTCCCCTTCTGTTATCTGTCTGGTCTACGGACTGCATTCCACATCTGAGAAGAGATGGCTTACACTAGGTAAAAGGGGCGGGAGGGGAAACTTTGCTTGTGAATATCTCTCAAACCATAAAGGTTTTGAGAGATCAGACTTATATCGTTCTTCATGTGTTTTTAATGCCTACAAAATAAAATAAAGATAAAACGAAGTATTACTATCCCTTTAAAGTGATAAGATGGCGATAATAAGATGAAATGGACGTGAGAAGAGATGGCAAATTTATTAAGTTAATTCATTTAGAAATAAAATGTATTTTGTTTGTTGTGTGTTCAATGTTTAAATGTTTTGTAAGGTAAAGTATGCACACATACACACACACATACGTAATATTGATTGTTAGATATCAGCATTCCTAGGAACTCTCCGGATTTGCCCTGAAGACTCTGGTTTTTCTAGTGAATTACGGGGTCTCCAGTGACAGAGGCTGATTTTCCAGTGGTGGGGTTTTTTTTATGCAACTCTGCCCACTTCTGCTCCTTCCCAGCCTGTTTCTTCCACTTTCCACCCACATCCCCTCCTTCCCCACCCTGTCCTGCTCACTTCCCATCCACTTTATTACACAGCCCATTAAGCCCCACACCTTTGTATCGCGAATCATGTCATTTATATCCTCCCGCCAGCACCACACGTGTCCCCTATGGGGATTCTAGAAAAACAGGCGATGGCATTTTTTCAAGCATGGTAGGCTGTGAAAAAAAACGTTGGGTGATAAAGTTAGCTGCATTTTCACCCACTGAAAATAAAAAAATGCCACAAGATGCATTTCAATTACAAGCCCAAAGATCCGTTAAGGGACCCGCTGTACTGTGTGAATATCTACACTCAGATTTTTTGGTGCATAGTCCCTTAACAGATCTAAAAAGTGCCAGACAAAAAGATAATAAATTGCATTTATTAGAGAGGTCACGGCACATAAACATAGGACAACAATTACAGGCAAACAAACAGGGGTAAAACATAAAAACTAAAGCAGTTCTCTTCTTGGTTACACAGATTGCCACTGTCTATATTAGCTTAATGCTGGAGCTTACACATAGTACCACTAGAGGCAAGAGTGGGCATCCTGCCCACTACACATGCTGCTGGATTACATGAAGGTTCCTTGTATCTTTTAGTTCTGACAGAGGATTTGGGAACGGCATCCTAAAAGATTATCCCCAGCCACTTTCTTTAGTCTTGGACCATAACCACCGAAGTTTAGCTTCCTGGCCACAATCCTTGTGGTGGGAACATCAGGATACTTTCTGTGGCTGTAGCCACCTTGACTTACAGACCACAACTGAAAAGGGCACCTGGCCACTACAGTGCCCACTCACTCTAACTCCTCCGGTGAGGGCACTCACCAGTCCCAGTTTCTCCAGTACTCCTTTAGGAAGCACATGGACCCTAGGACTCCCACCATTATGGAGAGGCCTTCTCTCCTCTTCCTACATTTTCAACTCTCTCTCCATCTCTCTTCCAAGCCTTTTTTCTACCCACCCCCTACAGGATCTGATATCACAGGTAACATTTTCAAGTTCTCTTTTTGCTTAGTCTGATTTAAGGGGGGAAGGTACACACATTCCACACACAGATTTGCCCTACCCCCCTCTATCTGGACAACACTGGTTATCGCATAACACAATCTCTGTGGTCAGCTAGACTGCATGGCACCATTTCTCTGTACATCATACACACTAACCAACCCATTCAATGCTGGTAAATGGCCAACACTCTCTAATGCATGGCACGCAGGGACATTAATGTTTTCAAGAATGGGAACACATATGAAACAATGGAGATCACTGAAAACAGACAGGGTTCATTCTCAGGGTGACAACCATTCCATCACACCAAGTATACTGGCTCTCAGGCAACAATGGGAGGATAGTTGGACAGAGCTCCAGGTCAGCACCAGGTTGGATAGTCAGACAAGCCAGGGTCATACACTGAGCAGGTAGTCAGCCAGAGCCACAGATCTGCACCAGATTGGATGTCTAAAGACAAAAGGAGCACACAAAAGAATGGTCAGACAGAGCCACAGGTCAGCACCAGAATGGATGGTCAGACAACCCGGGTCATACACTGGATACAGGAACAACTGGAACTGGAACTGCAAAGAACAACAACATAAGGGTAATGATACACAGGCCCAGAGAGGTTTATAAAGGAGTAGGAGAAGGCGGGACCAATTAGGTCCAACAGGCTGGGCCTATAACAGGAGTCCAGGCAAGTGCCTGATTCCTGATGCCAATAACAAGGAACCAGATGCAACCAGGCCGCAGGCAGAGAGGGATGCGGCCAGTGACTCCGGAGCATTAGTCCAGACCCCTGCGTCCGGCCGAACGGCGCAGGCCGAGGTAAGGCACTATGACACATCTTTGTTTTATTTTATTATTAAATACCACAAAAATTTATAAATTACCTGAATGGAGACAGGGTTGTTATCTCTGTAAGCCTGAGAGCCAGTATTCTTGGTATCAAGTTTCTGGCAACTTGATCTGTGTCCTGTCTCTTTGTCACTGGGTGGTATCAAGGGTCTCCTTTTGACCCCCATTCTAGGAAGCAGCTCTGGGAGAATCACCGGCAAGGCTACCTGCTTGTAGCCCACCTCAGGAGAAATAAACCCGGAACGACGGCCTGAGTCCAACCCAAGGACTTATGGAGCCGTTACAACAACCGCACCCTCTCTCCCACCTGGAAGGTAGGTGCCGGCAAACATCTACGGTCAGCCTGCCTTTTCTGCCGCTGCATGGAATCACGTAGGGTATGCTGTACCCGAACCCAAGAGGAATGGAGTGCCCTCAAATGCTCATAAAGAGACGGAATCTCCTGTGCCTGAAAGACCTCGGGAAGAACAGAGGGTTGAAACCCATAATTAATCAGGAACAGGGAACTCTGGGAGGAAGAGTTCATAGCACAATTCTGGGTAAACTCCGCCCAAGGTAATAGGGTAGCCCAGTTGTCGTGGTGGTCAGAGATATAGCAATGGAGAAATTGTTCTAGGACCTGGTTAGACCGTTCAGCCACACTGTTGGATTGCGGGTGATACGCGGAGGAGAAAGCTAGCTGGATCCCCATTTGAGCACAAAAGCATCTCCAGAACCGAGACACGAACTGGCTACCGCTGTCCGAGAAAATCACCCTGGGTATGCCATGAAGTTCAAAGGTAGGCCTTTAAGTGGTACAAAATGAGCCATCTTAGAAAATTTGTCTACGATCATCAGAAAGACCAGAGGATGCTGCCAGATCAACCATAAAATCAATGGACAGATAGGACCAAGGACGTTCTCTGTTGGCCACAGGTTGAAGGAGACAGACAGGCAATTGTCAAGGTGATTTATTTTGAGCACACGTGGTGCATGCTGCAGTAAAAGCAGCACAATCGGAGAGAAGGCTTGGCCACCAGAAGAGTCTGGACAAAGACCAAATCAATTGGTGTCGCCCAATGTGGCAAGCAATCTTGAAGGAATGGTAAGTTTCAAGCAATTTAATGCGCAATTGAGCGGGTACAAGGTATTTCCCGCTAGGTCTCTCTGCCGGAGCGATGTCTGAGCAGCCAATATCTGTTCTCCCAGGGGAGACGTAATACATGTACATATGGTGGCTAGGATTTCATCAGCCGGAATAATCTGTGTGGGAGGAACTTCCTCCTTGGATAACTTGCAAAACTGGCATGATAGGGCATCCGCCTTCACATTCTTAGAGCCCGGAAGATACAAAACCACATAATTGAACCTTAAAAGGAACAACGCCCATCTGGCTTGGCAGGAGAACAAACGTTTAGCCTCGGATAAATAAGATTCTTATGATCGGTAAGAATCAAGATTGGGGAACTGGCACCTTCCAAGAGGTGTCGCCATTTTTTCAATGCCAATATAATAGCCAATAATTATCTGTCCCCAATATGATATACCATCTCCGCCTTAGACAGTTTTTTTAGAGAAGTAGCCACATGGGCGAAAAAACTCCCCCGAGCGTTGAAAAAGGAGAGCGCCTACTCCAATCTCAGACGCATCGACTTCCAGGGTAATCGGCAGGGTGAGATTTAGATGCACCAAAATCGGAGCTGCTGTGAATGCTGCCTTGAGGTCTTCAAAGGCTAGCAACGGACTGGAAGACCATTCTGTGACCTTAGCACCTTTACGGGTTATATCGGTGATTTGACAATAGTCCGAAAATTTTTAATAAACTTCCAATAATAATTAGCGAATCCTAGGAATCTTTGGATAGACTTAAGTCCCTCAGGACGAGGCCATTGTAATACTGTGGACAATTTCTGGTGGTCCATGGCCAACCCAGATGAGGAAATAATGTACCCCAGAAAGGTCACCTGAGGTTTGTGGAATTACCATTTCTCCAACTTGCAAAACAAGCTGTTTTCTCTCAATAAAATTAAGACTTTGGATACATCCAAACGATGAGTCTCCAATATAGGAGAATAAATGAGGCTGTCATCCAGATAGACCACAACGCAACTTTGTAATAGGTCTCTCAGCACATTATTGATAAATTCCTGGAAGACAGCAGGAGCATTACAAAGACCAAAGGGTATTACAAGGTATTCATAATGCCCGCTCCGGGTGTTAAAGGCTGTCTTCCATTAGTGGCCCTCCTTCATTCTGACCAAATTGTAAACCGCCCTCAACTCAAGTTTCGTAAATATTTTGGAACCTTTGAGATGGTCAAATAGTTCCGTAATCAGTGGTATCAGATAAGCTTTCTTAACCATCAATTTATTAAAGTCACGGAAATCAATACATGGACGCAACTCTCCGTCTTTCTTTTTGACCAAAAAAAAATCCAGCACCAGCGGGGGATGTGGATTTGCGTATGATGCCCCTCTCCAGAGCATTGGCAACATAGTCCTCCATAGCCTTGTTTTCCTTCACAGACAGAGGGTATATACGGCCCCTAGGAGGGTTAGAACCAGGTAGTAAGTCTATTGAACAATCGTAAGGTCTATGAGGAGGTAATGCTCCAGTCTGGACTTTATTAAACACATCAATGAACTGAGAATAGGCTTCCAGTAGGCCAGAAGACTCGGCACACGCCAGTCTAATGGGGAGTGATAGACAGGAATCATCACAGTGTGGACCCCAAGACAATATTTCACAAGTACTCCAATCAATCCTAGGGTTATGTGCCTGCAACCAAGGAATCCCTAGGACAATAGTAGAGTGAGGAGAGTTGATAACCTGAAACTTAAGGGTTTCTTTATAGAGGGCTCCCACTTTCAGGGTTAACAGAGACGTCTCATGAGTAATGTGTGATGACAGCAAGGGTCTGCCATCAATGGTGGCCTCAACTGCCAAGGTAGAGATGCGTGAGTGTAAATGGATACCATTTAGGTCAGCAAAAGCAGCATCCATAAAATAGCCAGCCGCACCAGAGTCTATTAGTGCAGAAACTGAGACAGACTCATTGGTCCATGTAAGAACCACATCAAGCAAGGGTTTATCCTGCGTGGCTTCAGGGGACCGAGAAATGCCACCTAAGATCTGTCCCCAAGAGGATCTTAGGGGTGAGGGCTTCCTGGACATACCGAGCATGACTTCAATAAGTATCCAGGTCTCCCACAGTAGAGACACAGTCCCTCCCTCCTTCAAAAGGCCCTCTCCTCCACAGAGAGCCGGGTGGCCCCAACCTGCATCGGTTCACCACCCACTGAGTCGGAACCAGGAGGCATGTGAGGTGAGGGAGGAATGGGTGGGCAAGTTAAGTGAGAGGACATTCTGGCAGGATGCCTCCGCAGGCCAAGGAAGGAGCTGGGGTGGCCACCGTTTGTGGGTTAGAGCATTCTAAGTGAGCAGTACGGTTAAGCAAGGTCTGCAAAGCTAATGACAAATGATCAATCCGTTGATCTTGGATCTGCATCCTGTCCAATATTTTCTGAAAAAGGGGATCACTATCACCGTCTGTAGTCATGACCCTTTCACACTGTTATGGTTAGTAAGCAAGACAAGGAGTCAGACGGGATAGTTAAAATCACTTTTATTTAGAATGAAAATAGTAATGAATATCACACCTGCAGTCAGTAGGGAAGAGCTAGTCTCCAATACGGATAGCAACAATGGAAACTACTGACTCACGCCTGCAGTCAGCTAGGCCGGAGTCTGCCAGAGCCCCAGGTCTGCACCAAGATGGATGTCTGTGGGAAACGGGCAACTCTAACGGTTTGTTTGACACACAGACACAGAAGTTTAGGATAAAACACAGTTTTATTGAAATTACAATAATAAAGTAACCCTCACAGGTCCTGTAGTATATACACAGAATTATACAGACACACGACAGGTTACATATGCATATGCCTACGCAGGTCCAGCATAAACATAACGTCCACAACAGTCTATACTGACACAGGTCAGGCAGAATAATATGGATTCCCAGGAGCAAGGTACTGCATGGGTTAATGGTCTTCTTTGAATGTAAACAGTCCCATGTGCAGAGAGGTCTGTGATGGGGCTCTCTGCATATAGATAGCTGAAGGATACGTAACACCCAACACAGATTAGCAGAACAAACGTGGACTGCCAAGTTAGCAACGGGAATAGAGTCACAAAAGGGCACTGCCGGAGCAGTAACGGAGGCAGGCACTTGCACTCTGCAGATGCAGTAACAGAGACAATCGGTGGCTTACTGCCATAGCAGTAACGGAGGCAACACTTGCACTCTGCAGAAGCAGACACGGTGGCTTGGCCCAAGGCACACTGCCTGAGCAGTAACGGAGGCAGACACTTGCACTCTGCAGAGGCAGTAACGGAGACAATCGGTGGCTTACTACCGTAGCAGTAACGGAGGCAACATTTGCAGTCTGCAGAAGCAGTAATGGAGACTGGCCACTTGTACACTTCAGGAGGAAAAGGTGACATGATTGCCTGACAATCAGAATGTCGCCAAGGCGACACAGCACAGGAATGCCAATCAAGCCAGGTCGGATCACAGAGCAGGGATGTCAACCAAGCCAGGTCAGTACACAGGAACAGGAACGTCAGCCAAACCAGGTCGGTACACAGGAGCAGGCGCAGAAGAATAGTCTTAATTCAACATGTCAAATAATCAACAAAGACCATTCCTCCTTCCCAGTAATCAAGATGTTCCTTCAGAAGCTGACCTGGCTATCAGTGCACCACAAGTTTTTCATTTTTTCTAGTTTCTTTCTGGTCACAATAATTTAGCTGTTTCAATTCCAGGCTTTCTTCAACATGAATCCATTTGCAAAAAAATTATGAAAAGACATGCATAGCAATGCACACCTTTAAAGACATTATAAGAATGCTTACAGAACACTGAAAACCTTTAAAAAATATGAGCATGCTTTTATGGCAAGCCAAGTCTTTAAAGAATTAACAGAAGCCAAGGCAAAGCAGACCAGTAATATGCAACCAGTGCCAGCCAGGAACATATGGCACAATTCTGTGACATTATAGTGTTTTCTTCTAATTTAATTCCTGCTGCTGAGGCGTATCATGTGTCACAGCGGTTCTGTATCCACCTTGACCATGACAAGTGGTAGTAATGGTCATGGGAGAATTCATCAGAGGTTACATGAGACAAGTGGTGGTCATTGTTCTTCATAGTTCTAGCCATGATGCTGGGGAGACAGCAGCATCAGCATAACAAGCTTCTTCTGCAATTAACATACTCATCCTCCTGGGCTGGAAAACTCATTGCTGCTGCTTGTGCAAGAATCTTCATTCACAACAGCATCAGAACACATTCAACTTCTCCTACTGCCATTGTAACTCTCACTTTAAATGTCTCTCTCTTTCAGTTTGCTTATAGGAAACTCTTAATCAAATATGGAAGTTATATCTTATTTTTCTATGATGGAGGGAAATCCTGCCTCACAGAGAAACAGAGGAAGAAAATATCAGACTTCATGCAAGAACATTTCCAGAGTTAGTGGAAATCAGGAAAAAATTTGCTTTTCTATGGGTGAAATTTACCCACCATAAAAGAGAAAAAAATTGGGGGGATTTTCCAGGGGGAACAAAATTACATTTGTTGCACATCCCTAACCTGACACATTTAGATAAACAAAATTCTACATTATGAGATTTAGACACCCTAAGTTCCTATATAACATAAGAATACTAGCTGATATTTTTCATAAAGCTAGACAGTCCTACAAAAAGATAAGCATTAGGATCAGTCCAAGATCCAGGAAAGTTCCAGGCTGAATGGACCTGTAACAAGCTAAGCAAAAGGAACCTGTCCAGGATCCACAAGATTCTTGAATAGGTGACAGTGCCCTGTCAAAGAGGAGGAATAATTGAAAAAACAAAACAAAAAGGGATTATGATGGATATGTCTCAATGCGTAGCCAGATAAGGAAGAAGGCAAGCCTAGGCCTGAAAAGCCATTCCAGGGATTTACACTCAGATCTATAGATATAAAAGAAATGGTGAGCCACTAGGGACAACTATAATGGCTATGGACATGAGCCCTGGTGGCATTATCACTCTTCCTTCCAGTTGCTCCATCCAACCAATCACTCATACCTTCCACTTCCACCACAAGTAGCTTTGCTATGTACAGCATAGAATAAGAGACTCTTTCCTCCCTCAGGTTCTTTTTCACTTCAGAAAACTCATGTTGTACCTTTTGTATATCCAGAAAGAAGTCAGGAAACACATATATTTTGTCGTTCTCCAACAACAATTTGTACTTAGTTCTAGTGCAATGGATAATCCAGTCTCTGCCCCCATAATTTAGAAGCTTAGCAGTGCTAACCCTTTGTGGGGCCCCTGGAGGAGAGTGTTTCATGGGAACACTGTGCTCCCACTGTGAAAAATAAGACAATCTACCTTCCTTCCTCAGCTGTTCTCTCAGTCAGGAATTGCTCCATATCTTTACTCCCTTTACTTTCTGGGACACTCACAAATCTAACATTTTATCTCTGTAGGTGGTTTTCCAGATCATCCGCTATTATTGTAGATGGGGAGTTGCTACTAGTGGCAAACATTATTCATAGCCAGTGGATGGAACTGATCACCCAGATTGCAAACCCATCTCTATTTTTCCAATGTGCAGTCCTTTATGCTTTGGAGATCTGTCTTCATGACACTGACATCCATCTGAAAGCCATCAGTCTTGGTGGTAAGAACAGATTGGCATGTAGGGATATCTCCCATCTCAACATAGACCTCATGGTTGGTAGCATTGACCATTCTGGAGAGACTGTGGCTAGAGGCGGCTGCTTGTGGGCAAATTGGCTGCTGCCTTTTCTTCAGGCCCATTCCTCACAAAGCTCTGCTGCTTGTCTGTCACCTTTTTATTATCTTTGCTGAAAATCAGGATATATGGCAAGCTATTGAGAATAGGATTAGGGGAGCAACAGAAACACATCTGTTCACATCGCCTATCATCACATTACCCCCTGAAGGAATATCCTTAATCCATTTCTTGTAATTACTACTCTCAACATTAAGGTATCCATTCCTGTAACCTGTTTGCATGACATCTCATACTAATTAACTTCTTTCTAAGCGTTGTTTATACATTTGAGATTCATGGTATTATCAATGACAAAAGCTATAATCCTTAAACTCGTCCTCATCCCCTTCCATATCAATATCAGATCATCTTTGTATATCGTATATAATTTGATGTTGTCCCTGAAAGTGTAATATCACCCAATCATAAGCTCCTCCCATATACAATATGGCTGCAAAAAGAGCAAAAGCAGAACCCATGACAATTCATTTTTTGATACAGATAATAATTACATTCAAATAAAAACAATTGTGACTAAACACAAATGCTATAGACAGAGAAATGATCCTCTACTGTTTGCTAGGTAAAAGCCCAAAATTATGCAAAAAGTACTTCAACCCCTTGATACCCTTCATATGTTGAATACATGTATAGAACACCTGCAGGTCACACTTAACCCTAGCACAGTTAGCATCTCACTCCATATCCTTCACTGGCTGCAGAAGCTATATGGTATGTTTAAGATTTGAAGGAAGGGACATAAACATTGGCAGGAGTAATTCATCCACATACTCCAACAATCCAGAAGTAATTATACCCAGAGAATTCACTGGGTTCTTATGGATGTTTAAGATAGAAAATCAGAGTAAGCTGATGCACCTTATGCAAAAAAAGCCTTCACACTGCATCCCCCACCTATCAATTAAACAGCTAATTTCTGAAGCCATTGGTAGGATTGGAGTTAAGTGGCACATAGGTATGTATCCCTGACCCCCAAAAGTCTATGGGCATCCTGCACAAAATTAAATATTCTCCCCCTCCATTATCCGCACTTATAATGAAAACAATCTTACCTGTTTCCAGGTCTGCAAGGTGGTACATTGAGATGCAGTAAACTTCATGCTAAACATTATATTACATTGTTACATTGTTCCCCAATATCTCTCAGAAACAGCTGGCTGAAAACCTTGATATGGTCCCCTGGACATGACTGCTATAAAATGAGGATCTCTGTCTCTTACTACAACTACTTATTGAATCCCAGCAATCAAAATCTTCCTCCTCCCCACTATGATCTCCAAACATCTCAATTCATATATTTCCTGGTCACTTTGCACTGAGCGTGTTGTAGATCTATCCAAATTTCTGTTCAAGAATATTTTTTTATGTTATTGGTCTCATACATTTGTGTCTATGTACAACTTATTTGGCCCCTGGGATATAGTAAAAGAGAGACACCACTTCACTTATTCGCCTTTTGTTAACTGTCAATCACTAATATTTAAAATATTCATCCCTTTGGGACTAATCTTTTCAGTAATTAATTGTTCTTTCTTATTTTCCTGGCACTTTCTACTTCTTTCCCTAAATCCTCTTCTGATCTTAGTAACAATTTGATCCCCTTGTTGACTCTTCTCACCCTCCCTGCATGACGCTCTTTCAATGTTTGGGAGGACTGATTGTCTCTCCCTAAATTACAGTATTTTCTTATGGCTATTATATACATTGAGTCTCGTTCCTTCAGAATGGTGTCCCTCTCCATCTGCAGAGGTTCCACCACACACCCATAACCATGCCTATGTATCCTGTATCCTGCAGCAGCGATCACATGTACCGGCATTCTGAATGAATAAAGCAGTATGAAATGGTTACTGCCTCTGTGTCTCCTCTCTGCCTCTCTGTCCCTTATGATCAAAGTAAGGGACAGAGAAGCAGAGAGGAAACATCTAGTGGAAAAAAAATGCAGCAGCTGGGGGTATTAACCCCTTTACTACTGGTGCTGGAGGCTGGCTGGATGCAGGTCAATTTCTGACCTGCATAATTCACATTTTTTTTTTTTTAAACATAACACAATTTATTTTTACAAAAATAAAATTGTATTTAAAAAAACAAACATGTCAAGAAACAAAATTGTTAGTGTGATTGTTGTGGAGCAATACAAACTGCCAGATGTCATCAATAAAAAATGGGAAAATAGGGTGGGAAAAAGGGACATAAGGATTTTTACCCAGGGGGGACAGTACCCGCTTAAAACTGCCTATTTTTTAGGTATGACTGACCGGTCATACCTTTCATTCAGTCTCCATAAAAATGTAACCCATTGCGCCCAATTGATCACAAGAGAAAAAAAAGTGTTTTTTTTACATTTTTTTTTACCATTTTCCTTAATTTTGCTAAAATAAATGGTGGGCTATACCCCTGTTTGTGCGTAAAAAAACAGTATATAATTTATGTGCCTGGAATAAAAGTCTTAGAGGGAAAACACTGTTGAACAAAGACATAGTCAATAGTGATGAGCGAGCACCCCAATGCTCGGGTGTTCGGGTGCTCTGACCGAGCACCCCCTGAGGCTCGAGTGCTCGGCCGAGCACCCGAGCCCCATTGAAGTCAATGGGAGGACTCGAGCATTTCACCAGGCACCCCCTGCTCTGATGAGGGGAGGGTGCCTGGTCCATAGGAAAAGGGCAGAAAAGGATGGAAACACCACAGAAATGGTTCAGGGACAGCATAGGGAGGATGTCTGGATGCATCTTGGACTCCAACATTGCTGCTGGGAACGATCTTTCGCCCGTAGTACGCCATTTTTACAGACTGACCATAAAACACACAAAAAGGAAAATAAAAACGACTTTAGGCGAAAAATTGTTACCAAACAATATTTGCTGTATATTTACTTGTATATCATCTGCAAATTCTCCCAAAAATGTCCTTGATTTTCTGAAGTGAGGCCATGATTAAGAGGGAAACGTGCGAAGAGGCAAATTATCCCAAAAATTTCCTTGATTTTCTGAAGTGAGGCCATGATTAAGAGGGAAACGTGCGCAGAGGCAAATTATCCCAAAAATTTCCTTGATTTTCTGAAGTGAGGCCATGATTAAGAGGGAAACGTGCGCAGAGGCAAATTATCCCAAAAATTTCCTTGATTTTATTGAACTGAGGCCATGATTAAGAGGGAAACGTGCGCTGAGCTGACCATCTAAAACATTATGGGTGAGGGTCTGCTGCAGAGCTGACCATCCTAAACATTATATGCGAAGGCCCGCTAGTGAGCTGACGCTATAAAACATTATATGCGAAGGCCCGCTAGTGAGCTGACGCTATAAAACATTATATGAGAGGGCCCGCTAGAGAGCTGACCCAATAAAACATTATATGAGAAGGCCCGCTGGTGAGCTGACCTATATAAAAATTGGCAAACAGGGCCCGCTGGTGAGCTGGCCCTATATAAAAATTATATCACAGGGCCCGCTGGTGAGCTGGCCCTATATAAAAATTATAGCACAGGGCATATGGAAGAGGAGGAGGAGGATGAGAAGATTAAGAGTCAACCATATACCTGTTTTTTGGGTGGAAGGGGTGAATGGGAATACAGAGTATTCCCATCATTGTAAATAATATATGTAAAGTGAGTTTATGTTCCCCCGGGGCTTTCCTCCAGTGGAGTGGAGAAGTCAGGGGAAATCCAGGCCTTGTTCATTTTTATAAGTGTCAACCTATCAGCATTGTCGGTGGAAAGGCGGATACGCTTATCTGTTATGATGCCACCAGCAGCACTAAATACCCGCTCAGACAGAACGCTGGCGGCAGGGCAGGCCAGCACCTCCAAGGCGTAGAGTGACAGTTCATACCACGTGTCCAGCTTGGACACCCAGTAGTTGTAAGGCACAGAGGGATCATTGAGGACGCTGACACGGTCTGCTACGTACTCCTTCACCATCTTCCAAAACTTTTCCCTCCTTGTGACACTAGGCTGCGCATCAGGGTGAGGGTGCTGGCGGGGTGTCATGAAGGTGTCCCACGCCTTGGAGAGTGTTGCCCTGCCTTTCTCGGAACTGCTGTGTGCTCCCCTTTTCTCCCCTTCTCGGTTGGCCAAGGTAGCACGTACTCTGCCGCCAGCGTTGTCAGATGGAAAATTTTGGAGCAATTTTTCGACAAGAACCTTCTGGTATTGCACCATTTTGCTTGTCCTCTCCACCGGAGGAATGAGAGATGAGAAATTCTCTTTGTAGCGGGGGTCCAGAAGGGTGAACACCCAGTAATCCGTGTTGTCTAAAATGCGTACAACGCGTGAGTCACGGTAAAGGCAGCCTAACATAAAGTCAGCCATGTGTGCCAGAGTACCAACAGACAAGATTTCGCTGTCCTCACCAGGAGGATGACTCTCAATATCCTCATCCTCTTCCTCCTCTTCTGCCCACCCACGCTGAAGAGATGGAACTAAAGTTCCATGGCTACCCTCTGTAGCGGAGGCAACCGTGTCTTCCTCCTCCTCCTCCTCCTCCGCCTCCTCCAATTGTCGCTGAGAAGACGAAGTGAGGGTGCTCTGGCTATCACCTTGTGTAAGCTCTTCCTCCCCCATTTCCACCTCTTCCACATGCAAAGCGTCGGTTTTAATTGTGAGCAGCGAGCGTTTCAGTAGACACAGAAGTGGGATGGTTACACTGATAATAGCGTTATCGCCGCTCACCATCTGTGTCGATTCCTCAAAATTGCGTAAAACCTCACAGAGGTCTGACATCCATTCCCACTCCTCACTTCTGATTACAGGAAGTTGAACGGAGAGGCGACGACCGTGTAACAGCTGGTACTCCACTACTGCCCTCTGCTGCTCACAAAGCCGGGCCAACATGTGGAAGGTGGAGTTCCAGCGCGTGCTCACGTCACACAGCAGCCGGTGAGCTGGCAATTGTAAGCGCTGCTGCAGCTTCAACAGGCCGGCCGAAGCTGTAGATGACTTACGGAAATGTGCACACACGCGGCGCACCTTGGTCAAGAGATCATGCACATTGGGGTAGGTTTTTAGAAATCGCTGAACCACTAAATTAAATACATGCGCTAGGCATGGTACGTGTGTGAGCTTGCCAAGCTCCAAAGCCGCCACCAAGTTACGCCCATTATCACACACAACCATGCCTGGTTGCAGGTTGAGTGGCGAGAGCCATTGCTCAGTCTGGTGACTAATCCCCTGCAACAGCTCTGAGGCCGTGTGCTGTTTGTCCCCAAGGCAGATCAGCTTCAGCACGGCCTGTTGACGCTTCCCCACTGCAGTGCTACACTGCTTCCAGCTACCGGCTGATGGGTGAGTGGCGCTGCGCGCAGAGAATTCGGAGGTGGAAACGGAGGAGGAGGAGCCAATAACGTAGGTGCTGGCGGAAACCCTGATGGAGGTAGGGCCCGCAATCCTCGGCGTGGGTAGCACCCGTGCCATCCCAGGGTCCGAGTCGCTCCCAGCCTCCACGACATTCACCCAGTGTGCCGTCAGGGAAATGTAGCGTCCCTGGCCACAAGCACTTGTCCATGTGTCAGTCGTTAAGTGGACCTTCCCAGTAACTGCGTTGGTCAGGGCACGGGTGATGTTACGGGACACATGGTGGTGTAATGCGGGGATGGCACACCGGGAAAAGTAGTGGCGGCTGGGGACCGCGTACCGAGGGACAGCTGCTGCCATCAGGCTGCGGAAGGACTCAGTGTCCACAAGCCTAAATGGCAGCATTTCGATGGCCAGTAATTTGGAAAGGTGTGAGGTTAGTGCTATGGCCTGTGGGTGGGTGGCTGGGTATTTTCGCTTGCGCTCAAATGCCTGGGGTAACGACATTTGGACGCTGTGCTGGGACAGGGAAGTGGATGTGGTCGCTGATGGTGCTTCAGATGCTACAGGTGCAGGGCGGGAGGTATGCGGGCCTGCGCCTTCGACAGGCGATTGGCCGGCACCGAAAACAGGGGAAGAGGAGGCAGTGGTGTGGCCTGCAGACACAGATGGGCGATCCAGGCGTTCCTCCCACTTACTACGGTGCTTGGATGCCATGTGTCGGATCATGCTGGTGGTGGTGAGGTTTCTAGTGTTCATGCCTCGGCTCATTCTGGTGTGGCACAAGTTGCAAACTACAATTCTTTTGTCGTCCGCACTTTCCTTAAAAAAACGCCATACCGCGGAACACCTACCCTTTGGCAAGGTAGATTTACGCAAGGGGGTGCTCCGTGGAACATTTGCGGGCCGGTTTGGTGCGGTCCGCCTTCTTTCTGTAGCCACACCACTGCCTCTTCCAGCCTGTTGCGGTGCTGCAGATGGCTCACCCTCAGGACTGCTGTCATCGCTCGGCTCTACACCTTCCCAGGTGGGGTCAGTCACCTCATCGTCCACCAAGTCCTCCTCCACTTCCTCACTCTGATCATCCTCCTCATGTCTTGATCCCACCACATACTCAGTCACTGACAACTGTATAACATTCTCCTCAACAAGGTCTTGAGACGGAAATAGTGGTTGATTTAATGGCAACTGTGTCTCATCATCATCATCATCATCATCCACTACTTCCTTTGACCTTAAATGCCGTTCACATCTGTCATCTTCTTGTGATTGGGTACCCTCTAGAGGTTGTGAATCAGGGCACAAGATGTCATGTTCCTCTGCAAGCGTGCTTGGAGAGAGGGTCAAATGAAGGATTGGTGATGAGACGAGCTCCTCACTATATCCCAGTGTGGGATCACTTCTTTGACCAGACCGTGTATGGTGGGAGGAAGGATGATCAGAGTGAGGATTATGTTGACCAGACTCTTGGCTACTGAGAGTGGACTTGGTGGAAGACAGGGTGGTGCTTAACCGACTGGAAGCAGTATCAGCTGACATCCAACCGACCACCTGTTCGCAGTGGTCGGACCTCGAGAGTGATGTCCTGCGATGCCCTGTGAAATGAGACATGAAGCTAGGTATGGTGGATGTCTTTCTTTCTTGTGCTCTGGCACCAGGCACAGTTTCTCCGCGTCCTGACCCGCGCCCTGAACTATCAGGATCACGTCCACTTCCCCGTCCCTTTTTACCCGCCTTCTTCATCTTACACGGAATATGTGACTTTAATATTTGAGTTTGAAAACTTAACAGTATTTCTTCCTATTCTGCAACTGTGCAGAGTACACAGAATAGGCTGCTAAACGGCGGTGACACACACTGAATGGAATATGTGACTTTAATATTTGAGTTTGAAGACTTAACAGTATTTCTTCCTATTCTGCAACTGTGCAGAGTACACAGAATAGGCTGCTAAACGGCGGTGACACACACTGAATGGAATATGTGACTTTAATATTTGAGTTTGAAAACTTAACAGTATTTCTTACTATTCTGCAACTGTGCAGAGTACACAGAATAGGCTGCTAAACTGCGGTGACACACACTGAATGGAATATGTGACTTTAATATTTGAGTTTGAAAACTTAACAGTATTTCTTCCTATTCTGCAACTGTGCAGAGTACACAGAATAGGCTGCTAAACGGCGGTGACACACACTGAATGGAATATGTGACTTTAATATTTGAGTTTGAAAACTTAACAGTATTTCTTCCTATTCTGCAACTGTGCAGAGTACACAGAATAGGCTGCTAAACGGCGGTGACACACACTGAATGGAATATGTGACTTTAATATTTGAGTTTGAAAACTTAACAGTATTTCTTCCTATTCTGCAACTGTGCAGAGTACACAGAATAGGCTGCTAAACGGCGGTGACACACACTGAATGGAATATGTGACTTTAATATTTGAGTTTGAAAACTTAACAGTATTTCTTCCTATTCTGCAACTCTGCAGAGTACACAGAATGTGCTGCTAAACTGCGGCGAAGCACACTGAATGGAATATGTGACTTTGATATTTTAGTTTGAAGACTTAACAGTATTTCTTCCTATTCTGCAACTCTGCACAGTACACAGAATGTGCTGCTAAACTGCGGCGAAGCAAACTGAATGGAATATGTGACTTTGATATTTTAGTTTGAAGACTTAACAGTATTTCTTCCTATTCTGCAACTCTGCACAGTACACAGAATGTGCTGCTAAACTGCGGCGAAGCAAACTGAATGGAATATGTGACTTTGATATTTTAGTTTGAAGACTTAACAGTATTTCTTCCTATTCTGCAACTGTGCAGAGTACACAGAATAGGCTGCTAAACTGCGGTGACACACACTGAATGGAATATGTGACTTTAATATTTGAGTTTGAAAACTTAACAGTATTTCTTCCTATTCTGCAACTGTGCAGAGTACACAGAATAGGCTGCTAAACTGCGGTGACACACACTGAATGGAATATGTGACTTTAATATTTGAGTTTGAAGACTTAACAGTATTTCTTCCTATTCTGCAACTGTGCAGAGTACACAGAATAGGCTGCTAAACGGCGGTGACACACACTGAATGGAATATGTGACTTTAATATTTGAGTTTGAAAACTTAACAGTATTTCTTCCTATTCTGCAACTGTGCAGAGTACACAGAATAGGCTGCTAAACGGCGGTGACACACACTGAATGGAATATGTGACTTTAATATTTGAGTTTGAAAACTTAACAGTATTTCTTCCTATTCTGCAACTGTGCAGAGTACACAGAATAGGCTGCTAAACGGCGGTGACACACACTGAATGGAATATGTGACTTTAATATTTGAGTTTGAAAACTTAACAGTATTTCTTCCTATTCTGCAACTGTGCAGAGTACACAGAATAGGCTGCTAAACGGCGGTGACACACACTGAATGGAATATGTGACTTTAATATTTGAGTTTGAAAACTTAACAGTATTTCTTCCTATTCTGCAACTGTGCAGAGTACACAGAATAGGCTGCTAAACGGCGGTGACACACACTGAATGGAATATGTGACTTTAATATTTGAGTTTGAAAACTTAACAGTATTTCTTCCTATTCTGCAACTCTGCACAGTACACAGAATGTGCTGCTAAACTGCGGCGAAGCAAACTGAATGGAATATGTGACTTTGATATTTTAGTTTGAAGACTTAACAGTATTTCTTCCTATTCTGCAACTGTGCAGAGTACACAGAATAGGCTGCTAAACTGCGGTGACACACACTGAATGGAATATGTGACTTTAATATTTGAGTTTGAAAACTTAACAGTATTTCTTCCTATTCTGCAACTGTGCAGAGTACACAGAATAGGCTGCTAAACGGCGGTGACACACACTGAATGGAATATGTGACTTTGATATTTTAGTTTGAAGACTTAACAGAATGTGCTCTAATCTGCAACTTTGCACACTAAACAGAATGTGCTCTAATCTGCAACTTTGCACACTAAACAGAATGTGCTCTAATCTGCAACTTTGCACACTAAACAGAATGTGCTCTAATCTGCAACTGTGCACACTAAACTGCAACTGTGCACACTAAACAGAATGTGCTCTAATCTGCAACTTTGCACACTAAACAGAATATATTTTTTTTTTTTTTTTTTCCCCCCACACAAAATAACCTGCTGCCCCCACACACAGTAGTCCTAAAAAGGACTTTTGGTTCTTTTTTTTCACAATTTTGCTTTTTTTCCTCCCTACACTGACTTTCCCTTCCTATCCTCAGCTCTCCCTGGCTAAGACTGAGCCGAACTCGCTGGTCAGGTGCTATACAGCACCCGACCACGGGTTCTGGCCAGCCAATCAGTGTAATGCCAGCAGCCAACATGGCTGCTGGCATTACACCGATGTCAGAGCCTCCCTGCACGTTTATTGGCTGCGCAGCAGCCTCAAAACGTGAGGGGAGGAGACCCGAACATGGCAGGCGAGCACATGCGGTACTCGTACGAGTACCGCCATGTGCCGAGCAGAGCGATGCTCGAGCCGATCCGAGCATCGGCGGAGCATGCTCGCTCAACACTAATAGTCAAAAAGGTCAGAATTGCTCCGGTCTGGAAATCCAGCTCAGACTTTCCCGGTCTTTAAGATAAATAATAGATGGCAGAGAGTTGTTGTAAAAGGAACCTTTTAAGTTGGTCTAAAGTTGTAAGTTGGATGCCACATGGTTCAGTCCTGGGTTAATAATGACTGCTTTAATAAGTGGGTTGTTGAATTATCAGTGCTTAGCCCTTTGACCTCCAATAAGGTGTGCAATGCATTGCAAAACCCTGTGTTACACAACTCTGCATCAGTGTGTATGTATGTGTGCGTGTGCACGTGTCTGTGAGCGTGCATGGCCGTGACTGCATGAGCGCATACATGAGTGACAACGAGTGAGCTTGTGTGTATTGCGTATGGTGTTTTGCATATAGCATGTTTCCTAATATCATTGTGAGTACTGAGTTTTGCATATTCCATTTTACCTACTGCATTTAGCATGCATCATATTGTATTTTTCCTACTGAGTATAGCGTTCTTCCTGTTGCATATCGCATTTGGCTATCACATCTTGTGTATAATGTTTGGTGTGTAGCATTTTGTTAGAGTGTTTGGCACATAGAGTATAGCATTTGATGTATAGCGTATCGTGTATAGCATTTGGCATATTGCTTATAGCATTTGGTGAGTTGCTTACAGCGTTTGGCGAAATGCATCTAGCATTTGGTGTATAGGGTTTGGCATATTTGCGTTTGGAGTATAGCTCTTGGCATGTACTGTTTGATGAATTGCGTATAACATATTGCATATAGCGTTTGGCACACTGCGTATAGCTTTTGGTGTATAGTAATTGGCAGATTGCATATAGCATTTGGCGAATTGCTTATAGCATTTGGCGTATTGCGTATAGCTTTTGACATATTGCGTATAGTGGTAGTTTAGCGTATAGCATTTGGCATATATTGCGTGGCGAATTTCGTTTAATGAACTGCGTATTGGGTATTGCATTTGACGTATAACATTTGGCATATACCGTTTGCTGAATTGCGTATAGCATTTGGAGTATAGCCTTTCGCATATAACATTTGCATATAGATTTGTGTGTATAACATTGGGAGTATTGCATTTAGCCTTTTGCGTGTAGCATTTTGCATATACAGCTTTGTGTGTATAGCGCCGTGAGAATTGCATTGTGCACATAGCATTTTGCATGTAGTGTGTGTGTATTGTGTGTGTATATATTGTGTGTGTGTGTATTTATTGTGTGTGTGTATGTGTGTTTAAATATTATGTGTGCTGCTTATGTGAATATATTGTACGTGTGTGTATACTGTGTGTGTGTGTTGCATGTGTATATATTGTGTGTGTGTATTGTGTGTTGCATGTGTGTGTATATACTGTGTGTTGCATGTGTGTTCATTGTAGCCCCTGCATCTCCATGTCAAAATCACGCCCCCATGGTTGGATCGGTAGGACAGGCAGTGTAGAGGAGATTTGAATAACTCCTCCTTACTGCCACCCATGGCTGTGTTTTCCAGGGACACATCGAGAAAGCTAAATAAATGTCAAAATATCACAATTTTATTTGAACATTACAAGTGTCTATCCTTTCAATACATTTTCATAGTCTAATTGTTCATTCTTAGTGACCTGTGTCTTATCTGGATTTTACCTTGTATGCAGCACTTTGATGGGAGCACCAAATCTAGTTGGAGACCACAGAAACTGCAATTAGTGTGTGCTTGTGTGCGCATGATGAAGAGTGCAACACTGATGGCGTGCATATGGAAAGTTAACTTCCATTGAAATCTATAGACTTAACCTTCCATCCATAGTTTTTTACTGATATTTTTTCCATTGGGTGCTTTCACATAAAGAAGAAATTGCTCTCATGTTCCAATTAATTCCAAAAAAAAAAAAAGAGAAAACAAACTATTCTCCCATCCCTCTATTATCTATATTATCCAAAAGAAAAGATGCATTATTGGAGTTGAAACAGTTTATTCTTAAAACAAGTGAGTGGGGAATAAAAACAGTGTCATAAATAGGTTTGAAATGTTCATGAGTACCTTCACCTCATTCTGCTTTGATGAAGAAAGGCTACCCATAAAATCCTATATAAGGTATTTTTTTCACCTCTAATATCTGTCTCCTTAGTGCGGCATAGATGCATATACATTTTGGATGGCATGATTTCATAGCCTGTACTGAGTCTCAGCACTTCTAGATGGAAAACTACATGGGAAAGGTGAGTGGAATAATGAGGGTTGGGGTTACTAGCAAGTCATGGGAGCCTTGCCATCCTGCATTGTAGTCCATCAACTTTATGGGTATTCTGTCTCTGTTGCCTGCTATTTAGCTGAAGAATATAAGTGGGAGCTACAGTTTCTATATCTCCTTTACAGAGATTATTCCACCACTGTCACTGTCACTATTGATTTACTATTTAATTTAAAAGTCCAGTGAGCTCTTCAGAAGTTTGCATACTACAAAACTATATTGGATTAACAAAGTTATCAAACAATTTTTCCCTCCGTCCCACAACATGTGAAATGCACACTCACTTGTGTTAAGATTCAGAGCATAACCAAACTTGGTCTGTAAAACCTGGCATATTTGTGTGTCTACATAAGTATGTGCGCATGTGTCTGAAACAAACTTGGAGTCTTGAGATTGCTCTGAGAGCTTGTTCAGTGCTGCCAGTCTCTGTAGAATGCTGGCAATCAGCCTGATAGCTGATCTCCCTCCAGTAAGGAGGAACAGATCTGGCCACAGAAGAAACAGTGGAAGGTTTGGTCTGGCACTCTCCGCCACAACTAAGGAACATGTTCCGTTTTTCAATGTCCAACACACACAGATTCACAGCATGAAGAACCCCTGCAGATATCTCAGATGTTTTTTGGCTGCAGTCCCATGGAAATCTGTAATTGAGGCAAGTCCTAAAAATGTAGGAATGCAAGGGGGGGCAGAAAGTGTCCACAGCGGAACTGTACTTTGCTACATGCAGTTTCCTAGTGGTGGATAGTCCCCTCATCAAGTATGGACAATATGTTAACAATTACCTGGCTATGAGCAGTATCAGGGGACCACTTCATGTTCAAATAAATGTGCTTTAATCTTTTATCTGCAACAGGATATGTGAATCACTAACAAAACAGAATCAGTAATATAAACTCCATAATCAAAATGGAATTTAACACAATAAAAAAGATTTTCAGGGGTATTTTATTGAAGTGATAACCTATTCTTATTCTTATTTTTTTTTTTTTGCGAAACAGTTCTGACCTGTAAAATAAAATTCCCCCTATGGACTGTATTCAAAACACTAAATAAGTGCAATTCTGGGACAAATCAACTGCACTAGAGGGGACAAATGCAAATTGCATAAACCCCTATAAGTTAAAATTGAAATTTTAACCACTTGAGTACTAGAGGGGTCTCCAGGGTTTTGCATAGCAATGCCTAGCAGACATAAGTAGCACTCAGGGGGTTAAAAGACTCATTTAAATCAATTGGAACTTTCATTTGCCCCTATGGTGCAGTTGGTTTGCTCCAGAATTGTTCCCCTTTAGCAGACTGAATGTAAGCCAGGGGTGGGAAATATGTGGCTCTCCATCTGTTGTTGGACTACCTCTACCATAAGGATGATGGACTATGCAGGCCAACAACAGTTGCTCTGCTCTGCAATTAATTCTAATCAATTCGAACCAGTTCTAAACTACAGTTCAATTCACCTAAAACCCTGTTCACATTGTTGACTTTGCTGCAATATAGTGCAGTCTGGTTCGTCCCTTAGCTGTAATCTTCTGTGATGGGATCAGATGTGGGCAACAGCTATATATTACTAGCTGTTGCTCAAGTGGATCAACCAATAATAAGAAGTTACAAGCAGCATTGCAACCTACATTGTTACTTGTAAAAACATATTTTTGTAGTCAGTGACAGATAGGGACAGTTAATTTATATATATATATATATATATATATATATATATATATATATATATATATTAAAACAATTAACAAACTGACTTATAGGTGACAAAGACAGGGTTCCTGATGTGAGCTGTAATGGAGGCTGACAATGACAGTTACTAGAGACAGATATTTATATGGTACAGTAATTTTGTGAGCAAAACATCACATGAAAATAATTCTATTATGTATTTTACTGTTAAACTCCACACTGCTTTGATAATGTCCAAAGACATACTGTGGCATGTTTGAGGGAAAGGAGTAGGAGTAGTGCAGGGAGTGGAACTTATTAGTAAAGTTGTAGACCAAATACTGACTTCAGACATTGTTGCTGTAGCGTGTGCAATAAATGGTAATGATCCTTCTGTTCCTAAGGAGGCTGTTTATGAAAGCAACATACAATGTTCCTTCATCACCAGCAGTATTAATAAAGCAAGAACACTGAAGTCAACAAGTCCCATTCTAGCATTGTTGGCATTGTGTCTATGTCTGACAGTGAGATTAAAAAGTACTGCAGCTGTCCTGAAAGTAGTAGCCAAGTTTCTGCAAATCCCTCCAAGGAGACCTACAGAATATGAAAGAAGTAAGTAAGAAGTGGTGGCCAATGTTGACAATGACCTAATTAAGGATGATGATGTTGATTTACAATATATCCCTCCAGTATACTGTTCTTTTTCTGATACGGATGATGTTGAGAGTGAGAGAGATGATGACCTGACCAGAAAATTAACTGAAAAGAAAAGGCTCAATCCTCCACCACAGAAAAGGAGCACTATGCCTGTTTATAAACTGTATGAGAGATCAACTGAAAAGTCTAACTGGACAAGTAAAGACTACTAAAAATACACATTCATTCTATCAGTCATCACCAGCATCACTACCACATCCAAGTACAACCCCCATGCAGCCACATACACTACTGGCAGGTAATCAGTAACATCCAAAACCTTAGCTATGATGAGTGCTTCTGCTGCTGCTTCTGGAAATGCAGCACCTATGACATCTACTAGTAGTTCAGTTGCAGCATCTAGCCCCATCAGTATTAGTAGCCCCTCAGGAACGCCTTAGTCTATAAAGATACTTCAATCCTATCCAAAAGCTAATCATGTTGCTATATTTTCTTTATGGAAGAAGCACAGGAGCAAGGGGAAAACAGGATCACACCTAGGCAAATCCTTCCTCCCTGAGATCCCAGCTGAAGCACAACCACAAATCAGATTGGGAGACACACCATCAACATGTCATAACAGCACTCCTAAAAGTTCCCAGGGCTCTGGGGCACACACAGCAGTGCTGTAGATGTGTCAGAGAGTGTTACAAGATTTCATTCTTTGGCAATAACTCCTTTGGCTCCTGCCTCTGTCCTTAAAATGAAAACAATGTACATACACAAATCACACCATGCCAGTCCCCCACCACCACCACTACCATACACATCTGCCACATTGTAGCTTGTACTTTATTTTTTTATTATTTGATATCATCATGAATATGAGCCAATGTCACTTAAGCAGGAAGTTAGTGTTGTGGGCAAAGGACAAATGCATTCTGCATGCTAACATATTTTTCAAGCCATATGTTGCTATAGGACTCACAACTTTGACTTTCTAAACTTCAGTCCTCAGAAGTAATATTACAGTGGGAAATGCAGTACCTATAGGAAATATAGGTGAAAATGTGTTAAAATACGTGTAAAATTTGTCAAAATAGGTGATAAGGAGGAAATTTTGTATAGGTGGAAAGGCTAAATGTTTTGTGGGAAAAGTGAAAAACCGTCCTGTTTTTGCAAAAAGTCATGCGGGAAATATTTCACACTTTTCACCCACCCTTAATAACAACCTTCCCCATCACCAGCTTAAAATGGAGATCCCAACCAGGCATTTGTAGGAGCATAATAAGGCCATCAGTGAGTATACAATGCAAAACTGGAAGGCTTTGGAGGAATCATCTATGTCTCCTGGTCAATGTTAAGTAAAGTGTGATGTATGTGAGCTGCTGAAACCTTTTGAGGAGGCCAACTTTCAGATTAGTCGTGTTAGGGAATAAATTAGTGAGATACTTCCACTTATATATTTAATGCAGTAAAAACAGAGAAGGATTGTTAATTAATATTATAATATTGACAATACACATGAACCTGCTAGTGAATGCCATGTTAGAATACTTTGAGCAGGAATATATTCTTGTTACTTTGCTGGAACCATTTTTAAACATAAGATTACTGAAGATTTCTGAATTTGTGCCAAAACATGATCAATTTGTGCCAAGGCTAATGACTAGCATTTGTCTGAGGAATCAGTAACATCAACAAGAAAATCCCAACACATGATATCAACATCATAGAAAGCAATTCATGTGTCTCAGGGGTGACAATCTAACGTTTGTGGTGGTGGCACATCATTGGATTTGCTTCAAGAGTATGGGTTGTGTGTGCTGCTGACACTGCTGTCAAATGATCTACTTTTTATTACTCTTCTTCAAATCCCTAGAGAAGATGTTAAAGGCTAGGAATCACTTGGGTAGAGTCATGTGAGCTCCCTTCATTGATTCCTCCACCTCTCATTTCATCAGCAGCAGAAGTGGCCCTCCAGATTCTCCTGCTGCTCATCTGTGCTAGCCTCACTCCAAACAAACGTATTTTTATTTTTTATTTTCTCTCTCTCTCTCTCTCTCTCTCTCTCTCCTTCCTGCCTAATCTGAAACATACTGAATGGTGGGAAGTTCTGGGATTTTATAGTATGGGGGCGGGGACTTTCGCAACGATTGAAAACATAGTTGGAAAATCGAACCATTCTCACTGGAAAATCTGTGGGGTTAGTGAAATGGAAGAAAATCTATGGGTTTATATATGATATAGCTCAGAAGTAGAATCTGTTCAAACGTCAGGGTTGCAGGTTCTCGTTCCAGCAAGGTTAATTCAGCCTTTCAGCTTCCTGAGGTACTTAAAATGAGTACCCATAACATAGCTGAAAATGACAGACAATCTCAAATTCTGGGGTTTTAAGGCTATTGTGAGACAAGGCTGAGAGGTTAGTGGGTGTGGTTCTATGGTTTCAAGTACAGTGAGACAAGGCTTGGGGGTGAGTATTATGGTCATAGTGCTACCATTGCATTTGTTACAAGCCTGGGGGTTCAGTGTATAGTTCTATGGCTACTGTGGGACAAGACAGTGAGTGATTCTGTGGCTACAAGTGCAGTGAGACAAGGCTGAGGGTCAGTGTATGTGCAGTAAAAAATTTTTTTTTTTTTTTTAAACTGCATTTTTTTCTGGAATTTCCAGCAATGTGTTCTTGTTTGTACAGTTCACTTTTGAGGGGAAGGTTTCTCCCTGCACCTGGTATAGAAAGCAAACTTTCAATATTTGCAAAAAAACACTAAATTACACAAAAGCAGGTTGTTCTTTGCAGGAAAAATAGATAAACTAGCAGACTGAGCAAGCAAATATAACATGAGATTTAATGTAGGAAAATGTTAACTGATTCATTCGGGAATTCCAAATAAGTATGCTGCTTATGAACTTAATGAGAACAATTTAAGATACTTTGCTGGAGAAAGCTCTTGGAGTAATAGTAAACTACAAACTTTGCAATCTTGATCAGTGTCAAACAGCAGTAGTAAAAGCAAACAAAAACCTTTTCTGCATAAAAAGAACAGCATTGTTTTCGGTTCAAGTCATTGGTAAGACCCACCTGGAATACACAGCAGAGTTTTGGGCAATTTTTCTTAAAAGGGATATTCTAGAATTTGAGTGCAGAGAAGAGCACCAAACACTAATTGAGGAAATGGAGGAATTAAAGTATAAAGAATGCCCACTCAAACATGGTTTATTTACTATAGAGAAAAGATAACTATGAGGGGATTTTGTTCCATTGTACAAGTATGTGAGATGTCAATACAAGAATCTCTCAAGTAAACCTTTAAGGTCTAATCAAATAATTAGTGGCCACCCATTAAGATTGGAGAAAGGAGGTTTTAAGGATCAGCAGAGGAAAGGGCTCCTTACAATAAGGTCTGTAACATTCTAAAATTCTTTGCCTAGAGATATGATGATGACAGTTACAATGGATACATTTAAGATCAAATTCCATACATTTATAGCATAAGAGGACATATAGGGTTATTCTGCATGTGATAGTAGATTAAAATGGAAGTTCTGGTTAATAGGATAACATCCTTCTTGGAGTTAGAAAAGATTATGCAGCTCTCATTTTCTCAGATATACTATGACAAAGGTTTAACTTGTAGCACTTTTTCAACATAATTTCCTTAACTAAGTAACCACTGCTCTAGTCCCTAGCTAATAAATCATCCTAAGCAGTCATTTTCTAAATCAGTAAATGGCAAAAATAGTCATCTCAACTGTCTATGTAGCCCTCAAGTCCCTTGACCAGACAGATCACAGCAACCTTCATACTGTGAGCATAAGGAAAAGCCATCACAGGTTTTTCCTTATACTCACTGAAGATTGTCCCTTACTGTGATCTATCCGGACAGTCTTTACTGCTCTGAGGTGAGCAGTGTTACATTAGTAAAAGGGGTGGGAGGAGATAATTTATCATTCAATTACTCTTAAACTACAATTCTGACAGTATTGAAATAACACTCTCCATAGCCCAAATACTGAAGATTAATTGAAACATTACTAAAGTGGAACAGTGTATGTGTAAAGGGTGGTATTCTCAGAGGAAAAGAGAGAGTATGTTTGATGTTTTGTGAGATGAAAATGGTCCACTTTTAAAATAGCTCATTCTAAACAACGCTGCCTCATTCTGCGCATTAAGCTCTGCATATAAGCACAAGATTCTCTTGTCGCCTCTTTAAATGGCGCTCCCTGCTGCACCCATGTTATTGCCCGCATTAACCCTTTGAGTGCCCCCAACCTCCAACCATCTGCAAGTAGAACACAGTCTGAAATTGTGGATTATGTTATAAAATGACAGAAGAATACAGCACGTCAAAAGATAAGTCCATATTCCTGATTCGGTTACTTCTAACTTATCTTTTGATGTGCTGTATTCTCCTGTCGTTTTATAACATAATTCATGATTGCTATGTTCTATTTGCAGATGACAGGAGGTTGGAGGCACTCAAAAAGGGTTAATGCTAGCAATAACATGGATGCAGCGGGGAGAGCCATTTAAAGACGCGATATGAGAATTTTGTGCTTATATGCAAAGAGAAATTCTCATGTCGCCCTTTAAATCAAGGCTAAATGCAAGGAATGCGACCTTGATGTTTGAAATGCGCTATTTTAAAAGGATACCAATGAAAATAGAGTGTATATGATGTGGTAGAGGGAAATTATATCCTTTTCCTGTTGTATCAGAAAACAGACTGGTAGATGCAGGTGAAGCATCACAGGACCACACAGGGGACCAGTATCACCTGTTGCCCTTCACTGGCCTAAAATGAAAAAATAAAATTATATCACTTTGAGTACCAGAGGGATATGCAATGCATACCCCTCTGGCACTCAAAGGGTTTAATCACTGTTTTGTTCTAATCTAAAATGTGATGAATGCTGTTCCTTTATTCCAGTTGTGTTGATATACTGCAGCCACTTATTTTGAGTTGTGCCCCACTTGGCCTGGCAAGAAAGGGTTAGCAAACATTATTACTTTTTCCCTTGACATTTTGGTTGACTTAATCCAAAATATAAATATGTAAATATCAGTTTTTGTTTGTGCAGAATCCAATAAAATTGGTTTCTTCTATACTCAGTAATCCCTTAGATTTCTAGTGCAATGGAAACATGGAACATATTATCTTTTCTGGCAATGTTGTAATTATTTCCAAATAAGCCTATTTTTCCCTCATTGCATGCTCTGCGCCGGCACTTCTCTTTTCTTCTATTATTTATTAACTTGTCAATAAATGAATTACATCTTGGCGGATAAGTGTTATATCAAGGTATCTTAGCTGAAAACATGAAGTAAAAACATGCATGATCCGTCTAGGATTGAGTTGCCATAGCAAAAAAATATTTGTGTTTTTTCTTGTAAATCTGAAGTAACCCTTTGCACATATTGAAGACCTGAGGGGTGGTCATCACATTGCCTTGCTTTGCAGTGCATTGCCCATATACTAGGTCCTCAAGGTTTTGAATAGAGAGGTGGAATCCCTTCCATGTCTATGCAGAAAGCCCAGCACCTGCAATGAATATTTATCTCACTGACAGTTATGAAGGCCTGATTTCCCAGTAGTTAAAAGTAGGAAGCTGAGCCACCTAGGGCATAAACCTAATTATGAAGGGAACTTTTGCTGTGCTGGACATGTCCACTGAGTTATGAGTATAGTGGCCAGAACAATCCTAATGCTTCTGTGGCAAATACCAACTCCTGGTTTACAGTGATCAGTTTATTAATCCAGTTTACATATTTCTGTAAGGTGCAGTTTACTAAATACATTGGCTATCATCTTGTTTACCATTTCATATACCCCTATACTGGTCAGATTATTTAACCCCTTATATGCTAGGAGGGTTTCTAAAGCATTGATTTAATGGCATCTCTAGCATCCCAGGTGTTAAGAATTGTTTTGTGTATGTATGTTATATACTGAGAATATTTGAGAGAAAATGTATTCCAAAAGTATCTGGATAGATGGAAATTTCCTTTCATTAAAGGGATAGTAATGTTTCAGAATAAAAGCAGCTCCAATTAATTTTCACAGTATTTGGGCCATTTAGTGTGTTATTTCAGTACTGTCAGAGCTGTAGTTAAAGAGTAATTGAATGATAAAGTATCCCCCTCCCTCCCCTTATACTGATGTAACACTGCTCACCTCAGAGCAGCAAGACTGTCCAGATGGATCACAGAGTGGGACAATCTTCAGTGAGCATAAGGAAAAACCTGAAAAACCTGTCAAAGGGGGGCAGGGCTTTTCATTGTTCTCACTGTAAGAAGATTGTCCCTTGCTGTGAGCTGTCACTTCTGAGGGGAGGAGGCTTACACTAGGTAAAAGAGGTGGGAGGGGGAAACTTTATCATTCAATTACTCTTGAACTACAACTATGACAGTACTGAAATAACACTCTCTATGGCTCAAATACTATGAAGATCCACAGCAGAAAACCAGCACCTTCAGAACCTGACTTTTCCCTGTACAGTGACATCACTTCCTGGCACTTACTGGAAACTCCTCACCAATCCCCAACATTTCTCTGCTAACCACACACCCACCACACATACACACAAGATTTCCTTAGTATGTTCTATGATGTTTTGTATTTGCAAGGATATTTTCTGCCACTGTTGGTTATACCTGCAGCAGCTCCCAGGATCTAAGAGGCTTCACAACTGACTCCCAACAACTTTTCTATAATGCAAACTACTGGTCCAATCAATAATTACTTGTAGCAGGCCCCAAATATCTATGACCATCTTTGGATTTGTGGGTGCATTCCATTCCAGGGACAGTTGATGTATCATCAGAGTATGGTTATTTCTCAAAGATGAGAGTTGGTACTGTGTTAGCTGTAGAAATACAGGAGGCAATTATATTTGTTGATACCTTTATTCAGAGCCGGATCACAGGCAAGGCGCGCAAGGCGCCTGCCTAGGGCCCGGCCAAATGAGGGGGGCCCGGAAAGCCTCATTCAACTTGAATGAGGCTTTCCGGGCCCCCCTCATTTGGCCGTGCGATTCAACCCCCTCTCCCACAGCTTACCTGATCTCCCACTCGGCGCGCCGCTCTAGTAATACAGAGCGCTGGGAGATGACATCATCTCCCAGCCTCTGCATTACTACAGTGGCGCGCGGGAGCATCAGTGTTCAAGAGATCTTTGCCGAAGGAGGCACAGATCTGTCAAGTAACGCCGCTAGACCACCAGGGGAATGTGAAGATGGGTGCATTGTGGAAGGGGAAATGTTGAGATGAAGGTGCAATGTGGAGGTGAAGTGGAGATGGGAGTATTGTGGAAGGGGCATTGTGGAGATGGAAGGGGGCATTGTGGAAGGGGGCAGTGTGGAGATGGAAGGAGGCAGTGTGGAGATGGAAGGGGGCATTGTGGAAGGAGGCAGTGTGGAGATGGAAGGGGGCATTGTGGAAGGAGGCAGTGTGGAGATGGAAGGGGGCATTGTGGAAGGAGGCAGTGTGGAGATGGAAGGGGGCATTGTGGAAGGGGGCAGTGTGGAGATGGAAGGAGGCAATGTGGAAGGGGGCAGTGTGGAGATGGAAGGAGGCAATGTGGAAGGGGGCAGTGTGGAGATGGAAGGAGGCAGTGTGGAGATGGAAGGAGGCAATGTGGAGATGAAGGGGGCATTGTGGATATGGAAGGGGCAATGTGGAGATGAAGGGGGCATTGTGGATATGGAAGGGGCATTGTGGAAGGGGCAATGTGGAGATGGAAGGGGGCATTATGGAGATGGAAGGGGGCATTATGGAGATGGAAGGGGGCATTGTGGAGATGAAGGGGGCATTGTGGAAGGGGCAATGTGGAGATGAAGAGGGGCATTGTGTAGATGAAGAGGGCATTGTGGAAGCGGCAATGTGGAGATTGGGGGGCAATATGGAGGTGGCCAATGTGGGTGCGGGGGCCAATGTGGTTGGGGGGGCCATGGCAATTCTAAGGGGCAGAAAAAGAGTGGAGAACAGATTAGGGGAAGGAAAATAGTGAAAAATAGACTAGGGGGGCAGAAAAGAGTGGAGAACAGACTAGGGACCAGAAAAAATAGTAGAGAACAGACTAGAGGAAGGAAGAGAGTGGAGAACAGACTGGGGGGGCAGAAAAAGAGTGGCAAACAGATTGAGGGCAGAAAAAGAGTGGAGAAATTACTAGGGGACAGGAAAAGAGTGGAGAACAGAGCAGGGGGCAGAAAAAGAGTGGAAAACAGATTGGGGGTTAGAGAAAGAGGGAGAAACAGATTGGGGGCTTCCCCTCATTATGCCATTCCTCTTTCCTTTCTACCCTCCTTTTGCCCTTGCCATCATTAGCTGTGTGGCATCAGTGGGGTGGCCCCATTTTGATTGTAAGCTGTGTGGTATTACTGGCGTAGCCCCATTTCAATTGTAAGCTGTGTGGTATCACTAGTGTAGTCTGATTTCAATTGTAAGATCTGTGGTGTCACTATAGGCAATGGGCAAATCAAGAAATTATTGCGGCAAGAGTGTGGGGAGGGGCAAACTGGTAGGGGGGCCCCAATTTGGGATCCTGCCTAGGGCCCTATGGAGGCTTAATCCGGCTCTGCCTTTATTGGCTAACTAAACAGATTTAGGATGCAAGCTTTGAAGACCTCTTATGTCTCTTCCTCAGACATGTTATCACATAACTATATTTGCCTCCTGGTTATTTTTCAGCTCTTTAGAGCTTGTGCGGCTGCTTAAATTCAGCAGTTCTTAGCTGGTGTTGTGCAGGCTGCATACCCCGCTGGCACTCAATGGTTTAAATTATATATTTTATTTGTTGCTTATAATTCAGTTAGTTTTTGACATAAGTGTTCCAGTTTGCATTTATTATAACTAGGGCAAGGAAACCTTTTTTTAACCCCTTGAATGCTAGAGGGTTCTCCAACACATTGCTGCACTGGACACCTCCTCTAGCATCCAAGGGGTTAAGTGTCCCATTTAGATCAAAGGAATCTGGGAACTAAAAATGGGTTTGGCCACAAAAGAGGGTGTGGTTAAATGAGGATGTGTGGTTAGGGGTGGGGCCAAGGAATGACTATTGAAACCAAGTCTCCATTCCCAAGATTGGGGTGGGAGAAAAGTGATAAAAATTTCCTACGTGACTTTTTGCGAAAAACTGACAATTTTTCTCTTTTTTCGCAAGTTTTCTCCTTTTCTCCAATGCAAAATTGTCCTTTTCTCCAATGCAAAAAGGATGCTTCTGAACACTTTAGTAAAACTAGTTAATGTTTATGTCCCTATCGGAAAGTCATTTCGAGTCAGTAAGGATTTTTTTACCCTTCAGTCAGAGTCTTCATTCCCTTGGTATGGTCTAGCTCACTGCCTGAGTGGCAGTCCAGAACCCAACAATTAGCCATGATGAAAAACTTATATGCTATGTACCTGGGTAAATTAGACTCATAACAGGAAGCTTGGGGCCCTTGGATAGATTATTAGATCCCACTCCCACATAGATATTACACACTCACCTTATCATTGGGGTTGGCATTATTCTCACTATAGGACAGGTAATAAGAGTATCATGGTCAGTGGCTTGCCTCTCACTATGGCCTGACCTAATATTATGAGCGCATTTTGGGCCCCTTTCTTGGCTCTTCCCCACCCAGACAGAACAGCCAGAAGGTTTTGCAGCACATTACTTCACAATGCATTATGTATTGCTCTGGGTTAATTTATATAGGGAGAGGAAACGTATCTAGGCAGCTAAAATACATAAAAATATATTCATGAAATGTTAATATTTCATTCAAAACAATACATTTGTACTCCTTGCAAAACTTTAAAATTCATACATCAAAGTATTCCCATACCTAGATTTCATATAAAACAAGCGTGTGTAACAGGAGCAATACAATTAAAGCAGACAACCAGACTCTCTAGTAATTCAAAAGAAACACAGAACAACTTACATTTGGGAATGAATATTAGAGCAAAACGTTTCCGCTATACATTGTATTTTTGGCCAAAGAACTGAAACCTCTCTCGGTTTGCTATGGAACTCAGAGCACAGACCCCATGAAGAGCTTATTAAATGCTGCAACCATGCTTCACGACAGAGTGTTTCCTCAGTTATGGGTATATTTTGGTCTGAACAGTACGATGACCTATATATTCCTCATCCATTAATGCTCTCACCCTATAAGATTACATACAAATCATGCAAACTATAGAGTTACATCACTCCTGTTAGGATATCTGAATTGCTAGGTGATATGGAACACACATTCATTCTAAACTTGCAAAACACCAAATGAATCAGACATCCATATTCCAATCAAACTGTAAAAACAACTTTTATTACAATGCTTTAATAAAACATACAAAATATCTCCAAAGAAGATCTTCATGTATTCATACACTAAATGGAGAGACTTATATCATAGAGCCGCAAACCAGTAGATGTGACAATGTAGCATCTCACCAGTCAACACACTTCGCGTATAATGTGATTAATCATGATCAGAGACTCCAGCCTCGGTAACAGCTCTGTGTTTTAAATATCCATCATCTAATCTCCAGGATCTAAGGCATAAAGAAGCAAGCAGAAGTGATGTATACAAAGTTGCAAAGCAAGCAAAAAACAGTGTTACACTCCTCTAAAAAACTATAAGGCAGTTCTAGGGAGTATACACTGTGGAGGAGCATCACCAAGATATATATATATATATATATATATAGAGAGAGAGAGAGAGAGAGAGAGATAGAGTATATTCCAAAAAGTCCACTTTGGTTCTTCTGCAGTTGCAATAATATGGGGTTTGGGTACTCACTGTAGAGAAGATATATAAGAAAAAGAAGAGCAGCGCAGAAAGATCCTTCTAAGCGTAGCAGGTTGTTAAGCAGTTGGCAACACCTTCATCCAGTGCTAAAGAATAGATACCCCATGGTCCAGACTTCTGTTTAGTAACTTTCTTTTATGATCCCTGTTCTAGTTCTTAATTGTCCTGGGAGTTCTTCCTACATATAGGGCTCCACACTTACAATAGGTACACTATATATGTGATCTCACAATTAATATATTGCTTGACCTCATATGATTTGTCTCTAGCTACATTAGTAAATGTTTTTAGACCTTCTATAATAAAAGGACATGTTTTACATCTTTTATTATTACATCTGTAATTTCCATACAGTCTTAAATTGTCACTATTCCGTATAGATGTTTTTGAATCCAGAACATATGTCTGCTTGGGGCTTTATATGATCTCAAGTTTCTGTTCTTTCTAAATGTCATGATAGGACAATTAGGTAATAGTCCACCTAAACTGGGATCTTGTAAAAGTACATTCCAATGTTTTTTTACCATTTGTTTGATATTTTTACTTTGACAGTTCTAAGTAGTTATTGAACTAACATTAGTTTTTCTAATATTTCGCTAACACCAAAGATTTTTTTGCAAGAACTGTTCCATTTCCCACCTTTGTTTTCCAAAGGCAGCAACATTTACTGCACTATAAAAACCCAGAATTTTCGAAAGAGGCATCACATCACTTATTTTAGTTGCTAGCATCTTTGTTGCTAAGAGACATTATGAAAAGACAAATGAGAATTAACTCATGCCATCTCAAAATATTGTCATTGGGATCATCTTGCAATAACATGCATTCCTGTATATATACTTTACTAAGCAAAATCATATAAATGACACTCCTTCAGATAACCATCTCCACAATAAAAATACCAATCTTATAAAAATTGGACTTTCATCACATATAACTAAATACTAACTGCAAGAAAATGTTTAAATCAGGCCATTTTAATGGCCTGATTCCTCATGAATTGTTCTCAAATTATCAACTTTTATTTATAAATGAAAAATGCCTCATATCTATTTAAACTCCAAATCAAATCCCCCCCTTCCTCATATTAAGAGACACGTATTCTATTCTGTGTCCTTTAAGAAGACTGGGATTTCTTTATCAAAAAGGCAGGTCAAAGAGTGACTCAAAGACCTATAGAAATGTCATAATTATGCTTTGACAAACATTTACTGAATTAGGAAAATTTGTACTCCCTACTGTATTAGTGAATATGAAGTATTTGCACATCCCTCACAATGGTGCCAACCTACAACTTGCTGAGTATTCATGGCTGACAACAATCCATCCCATTAGGCTTCACCCTTTGCTTTTTTAAAGGTGATGAATTTGTTTTTAATTCCATCCTTTCTGCAGATGGTCTTGATGTCCTTAGAACGGGCCCACCTTAGAATGGGCCAAAAACTGTTTCTCTAATTAAAGGCAGTTTAGTAGTGTAAATAATGACAAGGGACTGATCATTTTCTTAATTTTTCATTCATTGTTCACTCTTTTGTTAAAGTATTTTAAATACTGCTTACAAGACTTCTATTTGAGGGTCTTTCCTACTTCTATCATGTTGTATTACAGACTCATCCTTAGTCTCCTTTATTTCAGCCTCTCCACCTCTCCTCTACACCTGTAAACTTGATAAAGCAGCGAAACGCATAGATGTACATGTAGCATTTATTATTTGTATGTATCATTTTATGTATATTACTTCAATAAAAACCAATTGCTTTGGAGACACCGTGTGTCTATGGATTGGTTCTGTGCCTGGATAAAGAAGGACTCCAGTTTCGTAACCAAGCAGAGAAGGTAGGAAATACTTTGCAAGTGCTATATAGTATAACACAGCCATGTTACCATGTGAGTAGATATACATTGATTTTAATCTGCAATTTTATGTGCATTGTGATAAAGCACTATTGGTGCCCCCTTTCTTTTTCTCTTTTGATATCACATCTCTTCATTAGTTTAAGCAAAATGTAAGAATATCAGCTGAGGGTAAGAATGTGGAAAAGGGAGTTGTTGGCTTCAGCTTCACTAAATAAATTGTTGCGTACACACACATAAAGTCAGTCCTCTAGACATACATTCACTCAGAGAAACACACTCACCACAAACACACTGACACAAACAGATACAAAAACACAAATACCAATTCAGTAACAGGTAATAAGTAGACCCAACCAAACTGGACAATCCTCTCTCTCCATGATCCAGTTCTTGGTGCTTCTCCCTGCAAATTTCAAGATACTTCCCTCTGAGCCTCCTAACTGCTGTTTGCATGTGCTGATGGCTAGGGATGGGCAAAATGTTTTGTTCCTGCAGGAATTTTCAGAAAAAAGCATGATTTTCTGTTTTCCCTGGGGAATCCCAACGAATAAATAAACCCACACATTTTCAGCCATTTCACTAACACCACAGATTTTTTTCACGAGAACTGTTCCATTTACCATCCATGTTTCCAAAGGCAGCAAAATGTATCTGTGCAATAGAAACCCAGAATTTTCTGTCATGCGATGAGTTGTAATTTAGGAGACAAGGTGAGTGGAAGCAGGCCAAAAGAGACCTGGCCTAGGGTTGCCCCGGCACACCACAGACTCTAGCCCGAAGAACAGAAGACCCCTCTTGCTGCCAAGCCACTGATAACCAATGTTACCTCTGGCTTGGGACTTGGAAGGGGGGAATAATGTAACGTGCCATAGGCCGTTACTGTGTGCACTTTTAAGTGCCAGTAAAATGAATCCAAAATACTGGGGATCACGGGCTGGAATCCCAGCTCCTGGCAGCTGGGTAGCACCAGAATTGTGGCTGGGCATGTTGAATTCCCCACCACCCAGGTTAGAGCATAGGGGGCTTCCTGATTGGCCGTCTACCAGGTTGTAGTATGCAGATGGCCTTCTGATTGGTCGTCTGCTGTTCTATGGGGAAAACGTACTGTTGATGTGTAACTGTGTTCGACAGGTAGGCACCGCTCTAAGTGGTCACCACTTGTCAAGCAATTCCACAACGAGTGTAGCATTGCTTCAACAAGCAGGTGGCTCTGTGATTGGTTGCCACCTGCCTCCACCTTGTTGCTCCAGCTCCCATTGGCTAAATCCAGTACAACAAGATGGAACAAGTACAACTAAAGTAGCCTAGGCCCAGATTGGTTGCCTGTTCTTTGTTGCTCCAATCCTCATTGTCTGGAGCAGCAAGATTGTATTGTGTTTTGGTCTTCCTTTGTCTTTACTATATAAAGTGTCCCCATGTCCCCAAAATAAAGAATTAGTCATTTTGGACTAAATATTCATTATTTCTGAATGGTCTAAAGGGTCCCCTTTGACCCACATTCGCAGACGCTGTGTTTCAGCTTCACCGACCAGCTACTGTCTTGTAACTGACTTCAGGTGGGAGAAAATTGGCATGACGGCCAAGGCGACCTGGCGTCCTTGGTTCCCATTAAAGAAATCTATTCTCTGACACATCAGTATGTGCCTCTACATCCTAGGAACTTTTAGGAATGTTTTTGCTGCTGCTAGTTTGTAGCACCTCTGACATGTTGATGGTGTGGCTCCCAATCAGACCTATGATTGTGCATCAGGTGGGATCTCAATGAAGGTGCCTAGGTGTGAGCCTGTTTTCCCATTGCTCACATGCGTCTTACACAGACAAAGATAGCAACATGTTTAGCTTTTGAATTATGAGTGAAGTGTGTCTATACCATGGACTTCATAGACTGAGGGGTCCATGAGGATCTACTACTACTACTACTACTGGGGCTAGATGTTGCTGCAATTGTACTACTAGTTGCCAAATGTGCTGCACTTTCAATAGTAGCAAACACACTAATCATAGCTAGGGTTGTGGATGTTGTTGATCCCCTGTGCTGCTGATTACTCAACACTAGTGTGTGTGGCTGAGAATTTCCAGTTGATTTCCCATTCAGCTTATAAACAGGCACAGTTCTTCTTTTCAGTAGTAAAAGATTGAGCCTTTGCCTTTCAGCTAATTTTCTTGCCATGTCATCATTAGTGATGAGCGAGCATGCTCGGCCGAAGCTCGGTTCGGCTCGAGCATCGCTCTGCTCGGCACATGGCGGTACTCGTACGAGTACCGCATGTGCTCGCCCGCCATGTTCGGGTCTCCTCCCCGCACGTTTCGCGGCTGCTGCGCAGCCAATAAACGTGCGGGGAGGCTCTGACATCAGTGTAATGCCAGCAGCCATGTTGGCTGATGGCATTACACTGATTGGCTGGCCAGAACCCGTGATCGGGTGCTGTATAGCACCCGACTCGCGAGTTCTGCTCATTCTCAGCCAGGGAGAGATGCGATCAGGCAGGGAAAGTCAGTGTAGGGAGAATAAAAGTGTTGGTAGTCTTTCAAGACCCAAAAGTCCTTTTTAGGACTGTTGTGTGTGGGGGCAGCATTCATATTTTGTTTGGGGGGGCACAATTTCATTTTTTTTTTGATGGTGGGATATTAGTAAGGTGACATTGTACTAGGTGCACAGGGACAAATATTGTACAACGCAGCGACAAAAAGGGCCATTTTAAACGTGTGCCTAGCCATAGATTATTGTCACATTCTGTTTAGTGTGCAAATTCACAAATTAACGTCACATATTCCGTTCACTGTGCCTAGCCTCAGATTAGCGTCACATTCTGTTTCGTGTGCCTAGCCACAGATTAGCGTCACATTCTGTTTCGTGTGCCTAGCCGCAGATTAGCGTCACATTCTGTTTAGTGTGCCTAGCCGCAGATTAGCGGCACATATTGTTTAGCGTGCAAATTCACAAATTAACGTCACATATTCCGTTCACTGTGCCTAGCCGCAGATTAGCGTCACATTCTGTTTAGTGTGCCTAGCCGCAGATTAGCGGCACATATTGTTTAGTGTGCAAATTCACAAATTAACGTCACATATTGTTTAGTGTGCAAATTCACAAATTAACGTCACATATTCCGTTCACTGTGCCTAGCCGCAGATTAGCGTCACATTCTGTTTAGTGTGCCTAGCCGCAGATTAGCGGCACATATTGTTTAGTGTGCAAATTCACAAATTAACGTCACATATTGTTTAGTGTGCAAATTCACAAATTAACGTCACATATTCCGATCACTGTGCCTAGCCGCAGATTAGCGGCACATATTGTTTAGTGTGCAAATTCACAAATTAACGTCACATATTGTTTAGTGTGCAAATTCACAAATTAACGTCACATATTCCGTTCACTGTGCCTAGCCGCAGATTAGCGTCACATTCTGTTTAGTGTGCCTAGCCGCAGATTAGCGGCACATATTGTTTAGTGTGCAAATTCACAAATTAACATCACATATTGTTTAGTGTGCAAATTCACAAATTAACGTCACATATTCCGTTCACTGTGCCTAGCCGCAGATTAGCGTCACATTCTGTTTAGTGTGCCTAGCCGCAGATTAGCGGCACATATTGTTTAGTGTGCAAATTCACAAATTAACGTCACATATTCCGTTCACTGTGCCTAGCCGCAGATTAGCGTCACATTCTGTTTAGTGTGCCTAGCCGCAGATTAGCGGCACATATTGTTTAGTGTGCAAATTCACAAATTAACGTCACATATTGTTTAGTGTGCAAATTCACAAATTAACGTCACATATTCCGTTCACTGTGCCTAGCCGCAGATTAGCGTCACATTCTGTTTAGTGTGCCTAGCCGCAGATTAGCGGCACATATTGTTTAGTGTGCAAATTCACAAATTAACGTCACATATTCCGTTCACTGTGCCTAGCCGCAGATTAGCGTCACATTCTGTTTAGTGTGCCTAGCCGCAGATTAGCGGCACATATTGTTTAGTGTGCAAATTCACAAATTAACGTCACATATTGTTTAGTGTGCAAATTCACAAATTAACGTCACATATTCCGTTCACTGTGCCTAGCCGCAGATTAGCGTCACGTTCTGTTTAGTGTGCCTAGCCGCAGATTAGCGGCACATATTGTTTAGTGTGCAAATTCACAAATGAACGTCACATATTCCGTTCACTGTGCCTAGCCGCAGATTAGCGTCACATTCTGTTTAGTGTGCCTAGCCGCAGATTACCGGCATATATTCCGTGTAATATGAAGAAGGCGGGTAAAAAGGGACGGGGAAGTGGACGTGATCCTGATAGTTCAGGGCGCGGGTCAGGACGCGTAGAAACTGTGCCTGGTGCCAGAGCACAAGAAAGAAATACATCCACCATACCTAGCTTCATGTCTCAGTTTACAGGGCGTCGCAGGACATCACTCTCGAGGTCAGACCACTGCGAACAGGTGGTCGGTTGGATTTCAGCTGATACTGCTTCCAGTCGGTTAAGCACCACCCTGTCTTCCACCAAGTCCACTCTCACTAGCCAAGAGTCTGGTCAACATAATCCTCACCCTGATCATCCTTCCTCCCACCATAGAGGGTCTGGCCAAAGAAGTGATCCCACACTGGGATATAGTGAGGAGCTCGTCTCATCACCAAACCTTCATTTGAACCTCTCTCCAAGCACGCTTGCAGAGGAACATGAGATCTTGTGCCCTGATTCACAACCTCTAGAGGGTACACAATCACAAGAAGATGACAGAGGGGAACAGCATTTAAGGTCAAAGGAAATGGATGATGATGATGAGACACAGTTGCCATCAAATCAACCACAATTACTGTCTCAAGACCTTGATGAGGAGGATGATACACAGTTGTCAATGACTGAGGATGTGGTGGGATCAAGAAATGAGGAGGATGATCAGAGTGAGGAAGTGGAGGAGGACTTGGTGGACGATGAGGTCACTGACCCCACCTGGGAAGGTGGAGAGCCGAGCGATGACAGCAGTCCTGAGGGTGAGCCATCTGCAGCACCGCAACAGGCTGGAAGAGGCAGTGGTGTGGCTAAAGAAAGAAGGCGGACCGCACCAAACCGGCCCGCAAATGTTCCACGGAGCACCCCCTTGCGTAAATCTCCCTTGCCAAGGGCTAGGTGTTCCGCGGTATGGCGTTTTTTTAAGGAAAGTGCGGACGACAAAAGAATTGTAGTTTGCAACCTGTGCCACACCAGAATGAGCCGAGGCATGAACACTAGAAACCTCACCACCACCAGCATGATCCGACACATGGCATCCAAGCACCGTAATAAGTGGGAGGAACGCCCGGATCACCAATCTGTGTCTGCAGGCCACACCACTGCCTCCTCTTCCCCTGTTTTCGGTGCCGGCCAATCGCCTGTCGAAGGCGCAGGCCCGCATACCTCCCGCCCTGCACCTGTAGCATCTGAAGCACCATCAGCGACCACATCCACTTCCCTGTCCCAGCGCAGCGTCCAAATGTCGTTACCCCAGGCATTTGAGCGCAAGCGAAAATACCCAGCCACCCACCCACAGGCCATAGCACTAACCTCACACCTTTCCAAATTACTGGCCATCGAAATGCTGCCATTTAGGCTTGTGGACACTGAGTCCTTCCGCAGCCTGATGGCAGCAGCTGTCCCTCGGTACGCAGTCCCCAGCCGCCACTACTTTTCCCGGTGTGCCGTCCCCGCCTTACACCACCATGTGTCCCTTAACATCACCCGTGCCCTGACCAACGCAGTTACTGGGAAGGTCCACTTAACGACTGACACATGGACAAGTGCTTGTGGCCAGGGATGCTACATTTCCCTGACGGCACACTGGGTGAATGTCGTGGAGGCTGGGAGCGACTCGGACCCTGGGATGGCACAGGTGCTACCCACGCCGAGGATTGCGGGCCCTACCTCCATCAGGGTTTCCGCCAGCACCTACGTTATTGGCTCCTCCTCCTCCGTTTCCACCTCCGAATTCTCTGCGCGCAGCGCCACTCACCCATCAGCCGGTAGCTGGAAGCAGTGTAGCACTGCAGTGGGGAAGCGTCAACAGGCCGTGCTGAAGCTGATCTGCCTTTTGGACAAACAGCACACGGCCTCAGAGCTGTTGCAGGGGATTAGTCACCAGACCGAGCAGTGGCTCTAGCCACTCAACCTGCAACCAGGCATGGTTGTGTGTGATAATGGGCGTAACTTGGTGGCGGCTTTGGAGCTCGGCAAGCTCACACACGTACCATGCCTAGCGCATGTATTTAATTTAGTGGTTCAGCGATTTCTAAAAACCTACCCCAATTTGCATGATCTCTTGACCAAGGTGCGCAGCGTGTGTGCACATTTCCGTAAGTCATCTACAGCTTCAGCCGGCCTGTTGAAGCTGCAGCAGCGCTTACAATTGCCAGCTCACCGGCTGCTGTGTGACGTGAGCACGCGCTGGAACTCCACCTTCCACATGTTGGCCCGGGTTTGTGAGCAGCAGAGGGCAGTAGTGGAGTACCAGCTGTTACACGGTCGTCGCCTCTCCGTTCAACTTCCTCTAATCAGAAGTGAGGAGTGGGAATGGATGTCAGACCTCTGTGAGGTTTTACGCAATTTTGAGGAATCGACACAGATGGTGAGCGGCGATAACGCTATTATCAGTGTAACCATCCCACTTCTGTGTCTACTGAAACGCTCGCTGCTCACAATTAAAACCGACGCTTTGCATGTGGAAGAGGTGGAAATGCGAGAGGAAGAGCTTACACAAGGTGATAGCCAGAGCACCCTCACTTCGTCTTCTCAGCGACAATTGAAGGAGGCGGAGGAGGAGGAGGAGGAGGAAGACACGGTTGCCTCCGCTACAGAGGGTAGCCATGGAACTTTACTTCCATCTCTTCAGCGTGGGTGGGCAGAAGAGGAGGAAGAGGATGAGGAGATTGAGAGTCATCCTCCTGGTGAGGACAGCAAAATCTTGCCTGTTGGTACTCTGGCACACATGGCTGACTTTATGTTAGGCTGCCTTTCCCGTGACCCACGCGTTATACGCATTTTAGACAACATGGATTACTGGGTGTTCACCCTTCTGGACCCCCGCTACAAAGAGAATTTCTCATCTCTCATTCCTCCGGTGGAGAGGACAAGCAAAATGGTGCAATACCAGAAGGTTCTTGTCGAAAAATTGCTCCAAAATTTTCCATCTGACGACGCTGGCGGCAGAGTACGTGCTACCTTGGCCAACCGAGAAGGGGAGAAAAGGGGAGCACACAGCAGTTCCGACAAAGGCAGGGCAACACTCTCCAAGTCGTGGGACACCTTCATGACACCCCGCCAGCACCCTCACCCTGATGCGCAGCCTAGTGTCACAAGGAGGGAAAAGTTTTGGAAGATGGTGAAGGAGTACGTAGCAGACCGTGTCAGCGTCCTCAATGATCCCTCTGTGCCTTACAACTACTGGGTGTCCAAGCTGGACACGTGGTATGAACTGGCACTCTACGCCTTGGAGGTGCTGGCCTGCCCTGCCGCCAGCGTTCTGTCTGAGCGGGTATTTAGTGCTGCTGGTGGCATCATATCCGCCTTTCCACCGACAATGCTGATAGGTTGACACTTATAAAAATGAACAAGGCCTGGATTTCCCCTGACTTCTCCACTCCACTGGAGGAAAGCCCCGGGTGAACATAAAGTCACTTTAGATATGTTATTTACAATGATGGGAATACTCTGTATTCCCATTCACCCCTTCCACCCAAAAAACGGGTATATGGTTGACTCTTAATCTTCTCATCCTCCTCCTCCTCTTCCATATACCCTGTGATATAATTTTTATATAGGGCCAGCTCACCAGCGGGCCCTGTGATATAATTTTTATATAGGGCCAGCTCACCAGCGGGCCCTGTGATATAATTTTTATATAGGGCCAGCTCACCAGCGGGCCCTGTTTGACAATTTTTGTATAGGTCAGCTCACCAGCGGGCCTTCTCATATAATGTTTTATTGGGTCAGCTCTCTAGCGGGCCCTCTCATATAATGTTTTATAGCGTCAGCTCACTAGCGGGCCTTCGCATATAATGTTTAGGATGGTCAGCTCCGCAGCAGACCCTCACCCATAATGTTTTAGATGGTCGGCTCAGCAGCAGACCCTCATTCCTAATGTTTTAGATGGTCAGCTTAGCGGCATGCCCTCGCCCCTAATGTTTTAGAGGGTCACCAGCAGGCCATTAATCCTAATTTTTCAAGGGTGTGTATGATGCCCTCCTTTATGTGTAATAAAGGGTGTATTGGAGTGACATTTCAGTCTAATTTTTGGCAGCCCTTTCACTTAGTGCATAGGCTTTATGAGTGTTGGACCACTACCTGAACTATTGTACCACAATGTGAATGAGGCCCTCCATTTTGTGATATACAGGTTGTATCGGAGTGCCTCAGGTCCTCCCATTGAATTAAATAGGGCTGGGGTGTTCGACAGAGCAGAAGGTAGTTCTTGGCTTCATCCACTAAGTCACTTCGTCACTTTTACTCAATGGATCAGACCCCACTGTTCCGACTATAAATTTTGGACTTAACAAGGGCAAACGGACATGTTGTAAAACCTGTGGTAGCTGCGGCCTCCGTTCCTGAATGCTGTACCTTACCCGGGCCATAACCACGTTGAACACCTGCTTTACGCTGCGCACGTTTCCCTCTTAATCATGGCCCCAGTTCCGAAAAATCGATGACATTTTTTGCAGAATTTGCAGATGACATACAAGTAAATATACAGCAAATACTGTTTGGTAACAATTTTTCGCCTAAAGTCGTTTTTATCTTCCTTTTTGTGTGTTTTACGGTCAGTCTGTAAAAATGGCGTACTACAGGCGAAACATCGTTCCCAGCAGCGACGTTGGAGTCCAAGATGCATCCAGACATCCTCCCTATGCTGTCCCTGAACCATTTCTGTGGTGTTTCCATCATTTTCTGCCCTTTTCCTATGAACCAGGCACCCTCCCCTCATCAGAGCAGGGGGTGCCTGGTGTAATGCTCGAGTCCTCCCATTGACTTCAATGGGGCTCGGGTGCTCGGCCGAGCACTCGAGCCTCCGGGGGCGCTCGGGCAGAGCACCCGAACACCCGAGCATTGGGGTGCTCGATCATCACTAGTCATCATCTCTCTCACTTTCAACTTCATCTGTATTTGAAGAAGAGGAGTATGAGGGATATAATCCATATCATCATCAGTAATTACGTCATCCTCAGCATCGCCCGCCACTTCTTGCCACTACTTTTATATTCTCTAGGCTTTTTGAAATCCCACACAATTTTGTTTTGCTTATCTCCTTACAGGGATTTTGACAATGCTCACTTCTACTTTCAGGACAGATGTTGTACTTGTATATGTCAGTGTCAGATGCAGCAGTTGGTTGAACAGCTATACTTTCTTACTTTATGCCATCAACTCTAGAATGTTACTTATTATCTTCACTGTTCTTACATGGTTTTTTAATATTACTGGTGATGGAGGAACTTTTTATGGGGCAACCTCTTCAGGATGGAAAGGATCATCATCATGTACTGCTCATGCTGCAGCTAGGGATGGGTGAAAATTTTCACCTCAAACCAAAATCATAGAAAAAGAGCACTTCCCGTCTAGCTGAAAATCTCCCATGAAAAGTGTAATTTTTCTGCTTTTTTCACCTAGCTCATTGCACTACAATCAGTGGGAAGACTGAATTTACATATAGCAAATGTTATTTTATTTCTCACAGCCAACGTATAAAAGGAGTCTGAAGGTACCTGTGTTGGTGGAGTCTGTGGAAAGAATCAGTTGAACAGGGAATTTTTTTTGGGGGGAGGGTTTGTTGACTTGGGTTGGGAGGGACAGTTAATAACAAAATAAATTAATAAAATTAAAAAAATAAAATAAAAAATTGGTTTGTAACGTGACAGAGACAGGGACTCCGCCACAAATTCCACAATCTCACTACTGGTAGTGGTAGTGATGCCCGTCCCTATTTGTATATCTGCCTCTCATTCCATCTTGCTTTGGGCTACAAAGGCCATTGATGTCTCTTCTACCCCAGCTGCTCCACCACCACCCTCATCACCACTACCACCAGTCCCTTCTTGCTGCTGCTACTGCTGCTCTATGAGAGTCTCACTGGTTGGTGATGATGATGATGATGACTAATGTGACAAAGGGTCCCCTAAAGGTGAAGAAGGCAGACTGGCAGCACTAGCAGCAGGCACAGGCAGCTGATCTGTGCTGACAAAATTACTGCTTCTAGCCAGTTCTGCCTTCCTCAGCATCAGGTCCCTGAGGCATAATGCTGGGGTGAAGGGGAATCACGGGCCCAGGCGGATGCTGTGGGCTCCTTTGACCATTAGTCTGGCTGTTCGCCTTTACCTCCCCTTCCACCTCAGCAGGAGGATCAACTGCTGTCACACTAGTCCCACCACCAGCTGCTTCAATACCATCTCCTTCACCATCCCCCCTCCCTCACCCTCAACACTCTCTAGCTGCTGCGAGGTAGTAGTAGTGGGACTGCTTGGAGATGGCAAGTGTGACTTAGGGTCCTCTGCTGTCACACTTGCCATCACCTCTTCCTTCTCTTCCTCCTCCTGAGTATCAGAAGTCACACAGGCAGAAGTAGCAGGAGGCTCAGATAGCTGACCTGTGTTGCTCACACTGCTAACCAGTTCTTCATGTGCCTTTTTCTTTTACTTTTTTAATTCATTATTAACTGTCCCTATCACTGTGGAAAAAAATACTCCCCTAACACAGAGAGGACAGCCAGCTAGAATGAACTTTGATCATAGCTGTCTGTGTCTTCCCAGTAAGTCACACACAAGATCCTTAGGTACTTGGGGTACATCTCCTTTGCTTCACACACCCACAGAGTTAACAGCCAGAATAGGATGGAACTTGAATAACAACTACCTGACCAGGATTTTGGGTCAACCTTCTTTCTCTCTTCATCGTTTCCCAGAGTTCACCAGATTCCCTAAACACAGAGAACACATTTCCTGCCTAAAAGACTCCCTAAATTACACTCCAATTTTAATTTATTTGCCTATGTTAAACTAGTTCAAAATACACTTTCTGGTCCACTCACAAACACAGAATGGCATGCTGCAGGAACCTGACACCCCTTTTATACTATGTTTGTGGGAAAGAAGGGGAACTTTAAATGTGGTGAGGAAACACTATAGGCATGTCAGGCATGTCAGGCTGAAACTTAGCCACGTTCTGCAAGCACATACACTGTCTCAGCTTGCATAATCTACATATTGGACATGTTCTTCCCATGGCAGGAACCTCCTGTCTATGTTCAAAGTACTCCCCTAAGGTACTGGTATCACAGGTCAAAAAACAATGCCTTAGGGGAATCCCCACGCGCACACACACAAATTTCCAATGACTAAAATGGGGGTTTTAACACTTTGAATGCTAATATCTTTTTAGATTCTCCCCTATGATTCAGTTGATTTGATCTAGAATTGCATATCTCCAGCTTACTGAATTTCAGCTTTAGGCTTCAATTCAATTAATCACACTAAAACTGGCGGTAGTGCAAAATTGGCTACAGACTGTGCAAAAAAATGTAGAAGTTGGTATTCAATTGCCCTGCCAACTGAAACCACAATGAATGTTGGGCCACAGAAACTGACTTGTGGTGAAAGGTCCATTGTGTGTTTTAAGTTTCCAAAATCCACACTAAATATCATAAGGGGAACATCAAAGGAAAAGGGCTAAAGCTTGGTGCCTGGCACACTGTCATGCGCGGCGAGTGAGCTCAAACACACAGTCACCCTCCCAAACACTAACCCTGCACTACCCCTAACAACGAAGCATAACAATACTACCCCTAACATTAGCCTAACACCCACAACTTTATAACACTTATCTGTCATCCACTCTCTGTCTTCTTCTGTCACCTTCCATATTCCTTCTTCTTTCTTCCTCTTTCTCTCCATCTTCTTCTGTTTTCATCTCTTCTGTCTTCTAATCTACCTTGTTGCAAATAGTTTCCTGTAAAGAGAAAAAAAACATTAAACATTACATTTCTGGCAAAAAAACATGAGCACTGTTTAACATCTTGACTGCCAGAGGGGTACTCAAAGCATTGCAGATATCCCAAGCTGAAAGACAATATTCCCCCAAATGAAAAAGTATTTTCCTAATCCTTTTTGCAAAAAACAAAAAATCTTCATTCTAAATAGAAATTGTTGCTTTTAAAAAAAGAACCCATATTGTGGGCCCTGCCTCTGTCACTGGCGATGGCAGCAGGAAGTGAGACTAACAAACCTCCCCCCCTCTTTGGTACCTTTCGGGTTTTGCCATCCCTTGACTAGGAGCTGATTGACTGGGAGGTGCGTAAGCACACATCCCAGCCAATGGACATCTGGGAGACATTTTGAAAAAAGACTGGACATTTAAAAGCAAATTTCTGTTAAAATTTCCCACATAGTGGCTCTGGTATCGGCCAGAAGAGAAGAAGACAGAAGATGGAAAGATTGAAGAAGAAGGAAGATAGAACATAACAGAAGAATATGGTCAGTAGCTGACCAAGGTGCTGAAGACACTGCTGGGCATCAGGATTATTGTGTTTTTGTCAAGGGCTGTTTTTTAACTTAGTTGGATTAACTCTCTGAGTGCCAGTGGGGTAAGAATACCCCACTGGCACTCATATGGTTAATTCTATTAACATGTCATACATTCTGCAATTGCTTTGGATATGTTGATATGGGGCTTAGGGCCACATATCGGTACATCCACCGATGACTTAGGTTTTTTAGACTTTTTTTCAGTTTCAGTTTCTGCATATTCACTTTTGAGATGCGTTAAGGGTTCCTTAATGTATCTTAATGCCAACGCATGGAATTGAATGGAATATTTTGACATTTTGTTATGTATTTTAATAGGCGCAAAATTAGCACCCAAGGTGCTTTTTTCTGGCGGTACTTATTCATTGCACAGGTAACTGAATTGCTTACTGTGCTTGAAAAAAAATGAAGTTGGGTGTTTTTTTTGGCATTGGCCTCAACTGAATTAACAAAATTCTACAAACAAATTTAATTGCAAAAAAGGTATATAGATATACCTGACTTCTACATGAAAGGTAATTCTTCTATTAAATAAACCGAGACAATGATTCCCAACGACTGAAATGATTCCCTATATTTTTTTGTTAAACTAATATATAAAACTATGTTGTTGAAAAATACAGGTTTTGCACATTTTATAAATCTGGATGATTCATTAGTCTCTTTCTAAGTATTCTTCATAAAAATAAATTAGGTATCCGATGTAAGAAAGGGCAGACAAGTGTACAGCTATGAACAAAATTTTTTTCTAAGTTTAATAAGCAAGGTTCTCATCAGCCAATCACAGTGATTACCTTGGCTTCTATGTGATAGATAAATCAGTATGCCATTGCCATTATCACATTATGCAGTGCACAGCTTCCAAAAAGCATTCATCACCAACTTCCTTAGAGCTTTGTCTCCACCAACAGTCATCCTAATTGCCTGAAAAGAATTAGCAATCATCTACCCAGCTGCCTGTCACCACTGAACTGCTGCCCATGTTGCTGGCTGTGTTTCATAGGCAAGTTGTGTGCTTTATTTTTGGCAGTCTATAACCCCAGCGCACATATGCACACAATCAGAAACTCATGCAGAATATTGGGGACAAGTACAAGAATGGCGAGCAGGGCTCTCCATGACTGATTAAAGCATTCCCTGACTTAGGGCTGCATTCCATTACAAGTGATAAATTGTTACGGTTTTAAGACACTCAGACATGTGTGGTTTAGTAAAACGCAGTTTTATTAAGCAAAAAACAAGTACTGTAACACATACAAAACAACAGATAATGTATATGTAAACAGGCAACTGATACAGGAACAGTTAAGCAGACAAGGAAAGGTATCCAAGGAATAACCCAGGGTCTGGACTAGTACATCAGCAGAGAGAATCTAGTCCAGAAACAGAGAATACCACAGTGTGGTAGCAGAAACGACTAGGCCAATAACCGGAGTTAGCAGGCCCTAGTCGGGAGGAGGACCCCAACGCAATCTCCCTAGAGCGCTAGGGTGTCTGCCTGGAGTAGACAGTACGGGAAAGGCAACAGGACTCATAGAATGCTAGGGAAAGCAGTGAGACGCCCAGCATGCTGCGAGGCAACAGGATCCCTAGAACGCTAGGGAGGTCAGCAAGACTGACTGGAGCTGAGAGGCAACAGAACACCTAGTACACTAGGTGGTAGAGCGATACTGACAGTAAGTGGCAAGGCAATCAAACCCCTAGTACACTAGGTGGTAAAGCGATACTGACAGTAAGTGCCAAGGCAACCAAACCCCTAGTATGCTAGGTGGTAAAGCGATACTGACAGTAAGTGGCAAGGCAACCGAACCAACCAAGGGACTAAGGCAACCAGCTTGTGACCAGAGTCACTAACCCACGCACCAACCCTAGATCTAGGGTAAGGGACACTTCAGACCCCAACCAGGCCCTAAGGCCGCACAGACAGGGAACTAGCGAGGCGCCAGCAGCAGCCAACCTCGTAGTGATGGAGCGACAAGCTGTGCTGGGTCAAGGGTACAACAGAGGCGGGTAAACGAGGACGCTCACCTACACCGGAGTGTCAGGAACGAAGTAGCACAAGGTGACCGGGAATCGCCGGGTCACTAGGGAGAGGAGACACACAGTGCTGGACAGGAACAATGGATAGCCGAGTAGGAACTCGGAGCAGGTAGTCAGCCAAGCCGGGCCGGTACATGGAGCAGGATAGTCAGTCAAGCCGGGTCAGTATACAGAGCAGGATAGTCAGCCAAGCCGGGTCGATACACGGAGCAGGATAGTCAGCCAAGCCTGGTCGGTACATGGAGCAGGATAGTCATCCAAGCTGGGTCACAACGGAAGTCAGGTACTGGATCAAACAGGAACGTAGTCAGTCTAGCCGGGTCATACACAGGATACCAGGAACCACAGGATAAAACACAAGATACTGATACACCACGAAAGGGCGCTGCCATAATGACGGCACCAAGAATATAAAGGCAATCGATAAGAGGAGTCAGTGTAGATCACAATAAGAATGCAGTATGGAAAAATCAGAAAGTAGCAATGTCGCAACCAGAGGAATCACGGGCACCGTGATATAAATGTAGTGACCAGTTTAAACTCACAGTCTAAGGGAAAGTGTGTCCCAGTATAGCAGTATTCCATGTAAATACCTGCTATATGCCCAGTCTGCACCCCAATTGTTCACTTCAACAAGCCCTTCTATTTACTATGGCTTTCACGTTGTGCCTCAAATGAGCATTTATTATATTAGTTACTGATCCTGGGATAGAGCTTAAGTGATCTGGAGTGATTATTATATATGATTTTGTCAGACCCTGTGGGTAGGTGGCTGCTAGAGCCCAGGTGCAGGGAAGAACAAACCTGAGTAAGTATAGACAGGTAGATATCTAGTTGCAGAGACACAGTCGAGGGAGATAGAGAGAACCTGCATATAGCATAGAAGGGTTCATGAATGCCAAGAGTCTGGAGTGGAGAGGTCCACGTAGTCATGGTCACAGATGCAATGGTCAGAATTGGAGAGGTCAGAATGGTCATGGTCACTTTAATGCCAGAGGTCAGTGTTGGAGAGATCAGCGTAGTAGGGGGGTCACAAAAGCAAAGGTCCAGGAATAGAGAGATCAGAGGAGTCAAGGTACAGGCCAAATAAATGTAGTATCCACAAATAACAAGGCTAAAGGGCTAATACATAACAAGCCCTGAGCAGAGGTTTGCCCAGGATTTAAATAGAGCTGCTGCATACCAAACACCTCTTTTGGTTGGCCAGTCCCAGCAGTCCCCACCCCCTCTGCACGGCATACGTTCATAAAGACATAGCCGCCATGTTGATTGCCTCCAGCCACACTTCCTCCCTGCTTTTGATGTGAATGGGAGCGGCAGAGCTGCTGATTCGCTCATAGCTAGTATAAATGACATTGTCTCTTTGAACATTTTATTGTAAAATATTTTAGCATTATTATTGAGGTTTTAACGCCACTATTAAAATAAGGATCCTTGTCTGGTCTAGGTACCTGAGGAACTAGATCAGGCATGCACAATCTGTGTGTCTTTTAGCTATTGCAGGACTATAACCCTCATCATTCTCCACTGGCCAATGGCCTGTTGTTCCATGGACACAGATGGAGAACCACTGCTGCATGGAATCTTTATCGGAAACTGTGTCTGCTGAGCTACATGAAACACTGATAACATCATAGACTAGTTTAGATATGGGGTAGTCAATCTTTGAACCTCCAGCTGTTGCGAATTTCAGCGTCTATCATCCCCAACCAGTGGGTTGGCAGGTTGGGGATGATGGCAGTGGTAGTCCTGCACAGATGGCGTTACAAAGATAACTACCCCTGGATTAGAGTGGAGATTGTAGCCGTATTAGTCCAGTGATGCAGATGTAAAATAACAAACAAAATAAGTATCTTGTAATACCTTTTTTATTGGACTAACAGAATTTTGGATTGACAAGCTTTCGGGAGAACCACCCTGTCTCAAGTCTAAAGCATTTCCTAATGCTTTAGACTTGAGAAAGGGAGGTTCTCCCGAAAGCTTGTCAATCCAAAATTCTGTTAGTTCAATAAAAAAGGTATTACAAGATACTTATTTTGTTTGTTATTTTACATCTCCCCCTGGATTAGATATTCTGTGACATCCTTTCCACCCACACTGAAAACAGCAGTAAAGATAAGAATATGACATAATGGAGAACTTAACTATATTAAAGCATCATCCCAAAGCATACATTTTTATACAAACTGGCACCCATATTAAAATTAAAACTAGTCTACATACTTTTATGTATAAAGGAATACATAATGATATTTGATTCTGATTGAGTTCCTTTAAGGTGACATTGGACCATATGTACAAAGAGAAAGCAGAGCAATTCTGGGGTGAACTAGCTGTATCATGGAAAACATTTAAACTTTAAAAAACGTGCTGTTAATTTAAATGGGGTTTTTAGTCTCTTGAATGCTACAGGGGTATCCATTGCTTGGCACTCATTGGATACCTTTATAGCATGCAAGAAATTAAAGCCCAGTTCTAAACAATGGGTTTTGGAATTTGTCCCCTAGGGTACAGCTGCTTTGCCCCAGAATTGCTCTAATTATTAGTGTTGAGCGAGCACCACGATGCTCGGGTGCTCGGGTGCTCTGACCGAGCACCCCCTGAGGCTCGAGTGCTCGGCCGAGCACCCGAGCCCCATTGGAATGAATGGGGCGACACCAGGCACCCCCTGCTCTGATGAGGGGAGGGTGCCTGGTCAATGCCCCCTTCATCTCCGCTATGCCCCCTTCATCTCCGAATGCCCCCTTCAGCTCCGCAATGTCCCCCTTCAGCTCCGCTATGCCCGTCTTCCACAATGTGCCCCTTCATCTCCGCTATGCCCCTCTTCCACAATGTGCCCCTTCATCTCCTCTATGCCATAGAGGAGATGAAGGGGGACATTGTGGAAGAGGGGCATAGCGGAGATGAAGGGGCACATTGTGGAAGAGGGGCATAGCGGAGATGAAGGGGCACATTGTGGAAGACGGGCATAGCGGAGATGAAGGGGGACATTGTGGAAGAGGGGCATAGAGTCTATGCCCCTCTTCCACAATGTCCCCCTTCATCTCCGCAATGCCCCCTTCATCTCCGCAATGCCCCCGTACCTCCAGTCCCTGGTGGTCCAGCGGAGCTTCTTCGGATCTGTGCCTCTTCCGGCACAGATCCCCGCCACCCGAACATGTCGGGCGAGCACATGGCGGTACTCGACGAGTACCGCCATATGCCGAGCAGAGCGATGCTCGAGCCGATCTGAGCATCGGCCGAGCACGCTCGCTCATCACTACTAATTATGCTTTGTACCTCAGTCCACTAACTCTAAAATGCAACTTACTCTCCTGTGGAAGATTATACTGCAACATTCTTAAATGTGTACATAAATAGTAATTTTACCACATGACAGGAGGCTTCCTATTTTGCATAATCTTTCTTTACTGAAAACTCCATAGCAGCACAGTAACCAATCACAGAACAGAAACAGAAAGTATAAATAGCCTGGTATATGCAGACCACTTCCTCTTTCTTGCTGCTCCAACAAGCTGCACAGGTCAGAGTTTTTGGCTCTTTTCTAATTTCAGTTACTGTTCTTTATTGTGCTTGGGGTTCTACTGCACTTAATGTCTGTGATCACTGTTTGATTATCTGCTATTGGTGTACAAGGAGGGGGTTTGGGATTGTCATGTTCACCCAACTGATGTGCTTTATATGTCTGTTTATTTCACTGGTTCTGACTGCCTGGTCCTCTGTTCTCTGCACAGCCTCCCTTCTTGTCTTACCCTGATTTCGTTTTGCTACCTTTTCGGTTGTATTCCTGATCCTTTTTTGGACTAAGCAGGGGCTGTGTTGAGTGCAGGGTTCGCGGCAGTCACCGCTGTAGTTTTGTTTCCCCAGGGTCCCCCCTTGTTTCCTTATACTGTGCTTGTGGTCCGCTGACCGAACTGGTTCTTGCGGCGGCCATCTTGAATCTCATCTCGCGAGATTCTCGGCGGCCGCCTGTAGAGTGGGCTCCGCTCTGCGGCTGGGTTGTTCCAGCTTCGGAGCGGCGTCTTGCTCTTCCCACATATGTTTTTGGGTCCCGTGTCTTCAATAAAAGTCACCAATGTTGGTTTGTTCATGTTATCTCTGGGTGAGCCCCACGGTACGTCTGGGGTGAGCCCCCTCAGTCTCCCTCAAGTGTCCATGTCAGTTATTAGTGCAATGCACATTCTACACTCTCCACTTGGTGCCAGTCTCTTATTTTTTAACCCTAAAGGGCCATTCGGAGATTCAGAGGCTCTGTGTTATATTTGTGGGTGAGCCCCACTATCGTTAGGAAGGAGGGCTTCTGTCTTCCTCTCCTTCAGGTTCCTGTTACAGTTTAACTAACCACACACTGTCATATCTCTGTGGGTGAGCCCCACTGTTCTCAGGGGTGAGCCCCCTTCTGTTTCATTGCTATTGATATAGCTATATATATATATACAGGATATTACAAAAAAAAAAAAAAAAAAAAAAAAAAAAAAAAAAAAAAATTATTATTTTACAGGGGTGAGCCCCCTTTGGGTTTCCTTACCCTGAATGCCTTGTCATTCCACTATTCCTGGGAGTGTTGTCTCCTTTTCTCTGGGTGAGCCCCAGTCTGTACCCGCTAGGGACTCACCTGGATTGTGAGTCATTTAGGTACTCCCCTGTCCTTACGTTGGGTTTTATCCCTTGTTTTTCCAGATCGTTTCCATAGTTCCGGCTATCACTCCCGGCTGCTTCAGTATGAGTACTTCTTCTTCTGACTTACAGGCCCTTATTGATGCGGCTGTTGCTGCGTCTGTGGAAAAGGTGCTATCAAGAGTTCTTTCTCCAGAATCCACTTCTGCTTTCCCAGCAAGGGATGTGGGTCCTTCCCCTTCCAATGAAGCTGCAGATGATCGGATGGGGAAACGTGACGGCAAGGGCAAGACGCCGTTGAAGCGTCCCAGGCGTGAGGATTCTTCTGCTCCGGTTCACCTATCTCCTCATTCTTCAGATGATGACGCTTTTTCTCCTAGACCTTTGGCAGTCGTGGATGAATGGTGTGCTGCCTCAGGTTCGGAGGATGAGTTTTGGGATCATGCTCCTGGTTCTTCTTCATCTGCTTTCGTCAAGGAGACGGTGCTGGATGCACCTCGGGTGGCCCCGCAGGATGGTTCCTGTCCGGAAGAAGACCGTTTCCTGGATGCACGTGGAGTACCCCTCTTTGATCCCCGCTCCATTCGCCATCCAAGATCTTCAGAATGGTGCCTGCCTGATCATTTAGCCCGATTCGTCCATTTCTGGCTCCGTCAGTCTATGGACCGTGAAGTGAGGGGTCGTCTTCGTGCGGAATGCCCACGGCCAGTCCTTCCAGATAAGGTGGCTGCCACTCCGGATTTTGATCCCACCGTCCTTACGTTTATGACTCGGTCTGGCCGAGACCCGAGGAAGGGCATTGAGAAGGGACTCAAGGCCTCTCAGGATAAGTTGCTGGACATTCTGGGTCCTCTCGCTAAGATTTTGTTCTTTGCTGACCAGGCGCTGGAACATGGCGAATCTTTGGATGCTAATGCCATTAGAGAATGGGCTCAACGGTCTATTTGCCTTTTGGGAAATGCTAACGCATCCCTTTCAGCGGAGAGAAGGAAGGCGGCCCTGCTGAGGATCGACCCAAAGTTGGCAGAGTTGGGTTCCAAAGAATTGGGTCCTTCAGCCAATGGATTACTCTTTGGTGATCAATTTATTGCGGAGCTTAAACGTCATGTGAATTTATTCACCACCCTCAACAAGGCGCAGTCTTCTATGCGTCAGGTGTTCCGCCCTACATCTGCGAGAGGTGTTTTTGGAAGGGCTGGTCGGCAGCGGGGTCGTGCCACCAGCAGGTTCTGGACCTCAGGCCCCCGCTTCTCTCCATCTTCACCAGGATTTTTCCCTTCCACTCCCTACCGGGCCAATAACTTCTCCAGAGGGACGGACAGAGCGAGAGCTTACAAAGGCAGAGGCCGGGCCAAGTTTCCAGCAGGTAAGCTTACCGATTGTAAATCCTGTTTCAATTTCCCCTATGCAGTTTACAGCGGGAAAAATCTATTTTCATTTGCAGGCCTGGCAAGAAATCTCTTCGGACGCTTGGGTCCTGCAGTGCGTTCAAGGCTATGTCATCGAGTTCCAGTCCCCGCCGGTGCAGATGAACCCGCCTCCCGCTTCTCTCTTTGCGACGAGGGATCAGGAACTGATAGACAACGAGATCGCCTCGCTTTTTTCCAAAGGCGCAGTTCAGTTCGCTCCAGACGACACAGGTTTTTTCAGCAACATTTTTCTTGTTCGCAAAAAAACAGGGGATTTTCGGCCGGTCATCAACCTAAAAAAGCTCAACGCTTTTGTCGTTTATCGCCATTTCAAGATGGAAGGAATCCATCTTTTGCGCGATCTTTTGATCCAGGGAGACTGGTTTGCTCGTCTGGATCTCAAAGATGCGTACCTTTCCGTTCCGATTCACCCGAGCTGTCGTCCTTTCCTTCGATTTCGCTGGCAGGGGCGTCCGTGCCAGTTCACGTGCCTTCCTTTTGGTCTCAGCTCAGCTCCTTGGTGCTTCACGAAGCTTCTGAAGCCGGTGGTGGCTCGTTTGAGGGCTTTAGGAGTTCGTTGTCTCATTTACCTCGACGATCTTTTGATCTTCTGCAACGATGCTGTCAGACTTCGATCTCAGATGCGCTTCGTGGTGCATTTTCTGGAGTCCTTAGGGTTTGTCATCAACGTGGAGAAATCGGCGTTAGAACCTTCTCAGGTTGTACAGTTTCTAGGCTTCGAAATAGATTCTGTTCGTTGCCTTCTTCGGCTACCACTGGCGAAGGTGGCGGCTATCCGGAAGGAGATTCGCCGCGTTTTACGCATGCCGCTAGTTCCTTTGCGTTTGCTGGCTCGTATAGTTGGTCTCCTTTCCTCCTCAATTCAAGCTATTTTTCCGGGACCGCTTCACTATCGGGCAATGCAACGCTTGAAGGCTCATCACCTGCGTGCGGGCAGGTCCTACGATCATTCAGTGGACCTGTCTCCGGAGGTTCGTGCAGAACTTCGTTGGTGGCTCCTTCATATGCAGGCCTGGAACGGCCGGGCAGTTTTTGGTCCTTCTCCAGACTTTGTCGTGGAATCGGACGCCAGCCTTTGGGGTTGGGGCGCCCATTGTTCAGACCTGGCCACGGGAGGTCCGTGGTCAGTGGCGGAAGAAGGTCTCCATATCAATTGCTTGGAATTGATAGCGGGGTCCTTTGCAGTTCGCAGTTTCGCCAAAGACGCCGAGGGATGTTGCATTCTCCTTCGCATGGACAATTTCTCAGCAGTGCAATATATAAACAAGCTCGGAGGCGCCAGGTCGCAAGTCCTGACAGAGGCGACAAAAGATCTTTACAGGTTTTGCTTCAACCACAACATTTCGCTGCGGGCAGAGTATCTTCCGGGGATTTCCAACTTCACGGCAGATTGGTTCTCCCGACATTGGAGAGACACGAGCGATTGGAAGCTGGATGTATCACTGTTTCATCGTCTGTGTCTCCTCAGGGGTCCTCTACGCTTGGATCTGTTTGCTTCCAGGACCAATCGTCAACTCCCGACATACTTCAGTTGGCTGCCGGATCCAGACTCCAGGGCAGTGGATGCGTTCCTTCAGCAGTGGCCGAATCAGGGGGCGTATGCGTTTCCCCCGTTTGCGATGCTGGCGAGAGTCTTACACCAGGTTCGAGTTCAGCAGGTAAGCATTCTTTTGGTTACTCCGTTGTGGCCGAGTCAGCCTTGGTACCCGGACCTGCTGGAGTTATCGTTTCAGGATCCTCTTCTTCTTCCTTTGCATCCTCTTCTCCTCTCAGATCCTCTAGGGAACCCCCATCCTCTCGTCCTTCAGGAGCGGCTACATTTGGTGGCCTGGGCGATTTCAGGGGTGCTTGGGCAGTCGATGGATTATCGCAGGAAGCTAGGAACCTATTGTGGGATTCCTGGGCCCCTGGTACTAGACGGTCTTATTTGTCCGCCTGGAATGCCTGGTCTGGCTGGTGTTTGGAGAGGGGTTGCGATCCCTTTACGGCACCTGTTACGGCCATCCTGAATTATTTATCTTTTCGTTTTTCTTCAGGTCTATCGTTTCGTTCGATCAATGTTATTCGTTCAGCTATTTCTGCTGCTCATGTCCCGGTTGCCGGTGGTCCAGTGGGACGCGATCCCTTAGTTTGTAGGCTTTTACGGGGGATTAAGTTAGCTAGGCCTCCGGGGCCTCGGTATTCTAGTTTTTGGGACGTCGACGTGGTTCTGCGTTTCCTGCGTAATTGGCCTTCTAATGATTGTCTGTCTCTTAGACAGATATCCGCTAAACTTACTCTGCTTCTTTGTTTAGTTTCTTTTCGCAGAGTTTCAGATGTCAGGGCTTTTGATGTGGACGGGTTTTCTGTACTTCCTGAGGGGGTGTCTTTCTCTATCTCTCGTCGTACTAAGTCTGATTCTGTTTCTGTGTTTTATCCTTTCTTCAGGGAGGTTCCTCAGCTTTGTGTGGTGGAGGTTTTACTTCGTTATGTTCAAGTGACGTCTTCGTTACGTTCTTCTACTTCGGGGCAACTTCTCATCTCTTATGTTCGACCTCATAAACCTGTCTCCACGGCTACTCTGGCTCGGTGGATTCGTTGGGTTTTATCCTTAGCGGGGGTTGACTCTAGTTTCGGTGCTCATTCAGTCAGAGGGGCGGCTGCATCTGGGGCGGCAGTAGCTGGGGCATCTCTTGCTGACATTTTGCGTTCCGCGGATTGGTCTAGGGAGCACACTTTTCGCCTATTTTATTTTCGGCCTCCGCCTCATGCGTCACAAGTGTTGGTGTCTTAGCGTTAAAATTGCAAAATAGGAAGCCTCCTGTCATGTGGTAAAATTGTAGATTATGTTAGCTTTAGTGTAGTCATAATCTTAATTTTAGTAATGACAGGAGGCGACTATTTTCCCGCCCAACCCTTTCCCGTTTTCCTTATTTTGGATTTAAGGGGTGAGTATTGTCGAATTGCTCAGGGAGTTTATTTATTTATTTCACTGTTGTTCAATGTGGGGATTTATTGTGGGGACTTGAGTTCATTCTTGTTTTGATATGCATTTTCTTGATATAAATGCTGTTATTTTATACACTGCAATTTTGTTCAGTGGTCTTTCACAAATCTCTCTTTTTCTTTTCAGTGTGAGCTGCTTCCAGTGACGGGCGGAGATTCTGGGGGTTAGAAGATCGTTTACAGGAGTTTATTGTTCGTTGTTTCCCTTATGTCAGCTTGTTGTTTATGCTGCGAAAGAGGAAGTGGTCTGCATATACCAGGCTATTTATACTTTCTGTTTCTGTTCTGTGATTGGTTACTGTGCTGCTATGGAGTTTTCAGTAAAGAAAGATTATGCAAAATAGTCGCCTCCTGTCATTACTAAAATTAAGATTATGACTACACTAAAGCTAACATAATCTACAATTACTTCATAGAACAAAGATAAATTAAATTGCATGTGATGTTTTCTTAAAGAAAAGTGAAGCAACTTTCTTTGCCTTACTCTCTTCCTGCTGTATATTACATGGTAGATTATAGCCACGGTTCAGGAAGTGAGCAGTGTGAAGGAAATTTGCTTCCCCCAGTCTTAGCAGAAAAATGCTAATTCAGTGTCATTTATCTTAAAGTGAACCTGTATCCCTAAGATAAGTTTAGTTTATTTTTCAGAGGAAAGTTACCTATATGTGGCCTAGCCATTTTTCTGTAAAATAAATTGTTTTTGAAAAATTAAGCTTTTTTGTTGGCACACATGTTTAAATGGATAGTAATACTTCGTTTTATCTTTATTTTATTTTGTAGCCATTAAAAAAAACATGAAGAACGATATATGTCTTATTTCTCAAACCTTTATGGTTTGAGAGATATTCATAAGCAAAGTTTCCCCTCTTGCCCCTTTTACCAGTGTAAGCCATCTCTTCTCAGATGTGGAATCTGGTTGTAAGAACAGACAGATAACAGAAGGGGACAATCTTCTTACAATGAAAACAATGAAAGCCCTGCCCCCCTTGACAAGTTTTTCAGGTTTTTCCCTTATCTTAATTCAAGATTGTCCCTCTGTGCAATCTACCTGGGTACCTCCCTTCTGCTCTGGCAGAATTGAAATAACACTCTCCAAAGTCCAAATACTATGATGATTAATTAGAGCTGCTTTTATTATGAAACATTACTATCCCTTTAATGTGAAATGGATACATTGCTGTGCAAATATAAACGTTCCCAGTGACCTGATGTCTGGGCTCCATCCAGCACAGTGTGTGATAATGCTGACCCAGCATGTTGGTTTAAAATGCCAGACTGTGCCACCAATAAATAAAAAAATAATTTCCAAATAACGATTTATATTACAGACAATTGGCTAGTCCAAAATAAAGACAGTATATAATTTGGTTTAAAATGAACTAAAATCTTCTCTAAGGGTGATGAGTCCAAAGTTAGTTCCTTATATATGTGTGTGTGAATGTAAAAAAAAACCCACAAAAAAACTCTTTTATACAATGGAATTAGCATTAATGTTAAAAATGATTTACCATGGATTGTGTAAAATGAACATGTTAACAATATAAAAAAGGAAAGAAAAAAGTGGCTATCCCTGAGAGAGAGAAAATTGTGATCAATGTATGGAAAAGTTCAAACAGGTGACTGGAAAGTGACAGTGATGCTCCCACCTTCCAATTGCCTTTTCTATTTTCCTACTTTGTTAGTGGCAGGATGACAGATGATTAGCCCATGTTGGCACCAACTGTACATGACTGGGTGCTAACCAAGAAGGTTGGCCAATTATTGGAGCCTTTTAAACCACCAGTGTTGTCCCTGTGAACAATCTGTATGGTGGCTCTATAGGCTGCAATTAAGATCATTCCTCTGGAATTTCTTTGCACATTCATTAAACACAAGCAACTTGCAACAACATATATTGGACTGAGTTAATACCATCCTGTGCAGAAAGCCCAAGCTGACACAGTGTAATGTTCTGCATGGGTGACATCATGTAAACATCAATACTGCTCTAATGTTGTTCATTTGAACTAAGCCACGATTAAAAAAGCATATGTAATGGGAATATCTTTTGATGTCAAATCAATAGACAATAAGTTAACGTATGTAATAGGTAAAAATGTAATGCAGCTCTTAGCGTAATCCCATATGGCATAGCTATAACATAGAGAAAGATACGCATAATTATAATTGTCAGAAAATATTCTCTTTACTTGACAGCTGTAATGACAATCATGTAAGGCCCAAATGTTATACACATGTCATGATGTAAAAAGATCCTGCATATTAAGTGATACGAATTTAAAGGGTTAAAGTTCACATTAATTATGTCATTGCTTAGTTTTCTACCAATTGCTTTACACAGAAATAACATTTAAAGTATAAAGCTCAGTCATCGAGGCAGTCAAGTTTACTTTTTTGGAGTAAAATGCAGTTCCATTTGTATGCAATCTTGAATATACCAAATTCTACATCACCAAAATAGGATGAGACAAAAGGCTTTTCTAACAGGCGGCCATAGAGAAAGATGTCAGTGTTGATATGTGTAAGTCAGAGTTTTGTCTTTGGAGCCAATCAGAATACAGGTGTGGATTCGGATTGATGTCAATGACTATGAAATCACAGAAGAAATTAAACTTACTGACATCCTTTGCCTCATTTTGTGAAGCAATAAAAGATTAACCCCTTGAAGGCCAGAGGGGAATGCAATACAATGCTTTGTAATGTGGTGGAGACTACCTCTTGCACTGTAAGGTTTAAAGCAAGTTCCTCAAACTTTACATACATCCATATTTTCATTTTTCTAACAGTGTTTCTTATATAATTATATAACCTTGACCACTAGAGACATCGTCAGCTTATTGTGGACCAATGAGCTGGAGAAGATTCTAGCATCCAAGAGGTTAAGCATTATTGCTCTTTTAACCTCTTGGATACCAGAGATGTTTCCAATGTATTGGGAAGTAAACCAATAAAACATTTTCAAGGCTTTTGCTTTCTGGTGTAACCCTATGAATACCAGAGGGGTATGCAACACATTGCAAAGCAATGAGTTGCATACCCCTCTGGTACTCAGATGGTTAAAAGGAGAGTATGATGTGAATGATATCTGTTTTGTAGGAATTTTCTTGCTGACTCTGAGTAAAAACAGGATGTCCACTCCTGGGATATGTTACAGGCAAAAGTTACTGTAAACAACATTTTTTTTGAATGAATGGAGTACAGTACTTATCATGGTGTTGTCATTTTATATTGGAGTTGTTGCTGTCATTGCCTTTGAAAAGAACTGGGCAGTAACCAAAGCTTTCGATAGACAGAAATATCAACACCACCATTGTATAAAAGGAAAATAACAGTAATTATCCTAATCATAACATTTGCAGTGTAATAACTTTTGAATAAAGCAACTCATAGAAATGGGTTGTTTTACGCAACAGAAGTCCTACAAATTATATCTGTTCATAGTAAACCTTCCTATCACTTGTTTTTGTCTGTATACACACCTGACATTTGAGAAAGTGGTCTTGGAACCGTGAAACGCGTAATGATTGTGGTGTACTTTTTACTTTGAGAAAGGAGCAGCTTGTTTTTTTTGATATTTTAAACCTTGATTTATTCTTCTGGAGGATCCGGTGATGAAATCCCGAGCAGAGATGGGTTTATAATCTCCGCTTGCCTGTATGTTGAGACCAGTATAAGCAAGTGTCTCAACCTAATGGAAATGTGAGTGAAAATGTTATTATATTCCATACAATCTGTTATATTTGTGATAAAGCACCACAGGCGCCCCTTCTTTCTTTTTTCTTTGTTTTCTACATATTTCTACCCCGTGTGGTGTTTTGCTGTGAAGTGGAGCTGCCAAATAATCTGCATTGAGGGAAACAGTATAAAAATTTCCCAGAGCCTTTCTTCTGGTGGTCATATACATGACCCCAGCCAATCTGTTTGTGAGTACCTATTTTCTAACAGTGATGGTTTGGTGAAAATATAAGAAGATTAATGACAAGGAAGCAGTTCTTGTTTTTTCCTCTTTCTTCTATCACATGACTTAATGGACTACTAATTAAAGGGATAGTAATACTTGAATTTAAAAACATTTAATATTGTTCATATTAAAAAAATAAATTAACTGATGTTAACCCTTTGAGTGCCAAGTAGGTACATTGTACGAGTTTGGACAGCTGTACCCGCTGTGCCAAGCTCGTACGATGTACCCACTAAAATGCGGTCACTGCATGAGCCGGTATAACCGGCATGCAGTGGCCGCATTTAAAAAAAAAAAAGCTGGGCAATCGTGGGGGGACATGAGGATCACTCCTCATGTCCCCCCTGTTATTGATCTCCCAGTCGATCGCACTGGGAGATCAATAAAAGAAGAGGAGAAGCGCAGCAGAAGCGCAGCTTCTCCTCTTCCTTCTCTCCTACCCGAACTTCCGGGTAGGAGTGGGCGGGACCGGGGGAAGCCTCCCAACGTCATCAGTGACATGTCACTGATGACGTTGGGGAAGTTTCCCCGGTCCCATTCACTCCTACCGGTGGTAGGAGTGAAAGGCAGGAGAGCTTTTGCTCTCCTGCAAGTCGCCATATTGATCTCCCAGCCGATGGCTGGGAGATCAATAACTGGGGGGACACCAGAAGGGGTCCTGATGTCCCCCACGAGGTCTGAGAAATTAAAAAAATAAAAATAAAAAAAAATCAAACGCTAAGTAGCCCTGTGAGTGCCGCAGGGGTCCCCAGCACATTGTAGCACTCACAGGGTCATTTTTTGGGTTTTTTTTTTTTTTTTTGAAAGACCTCATTGAGGGGTCCAATGCACCCCCCCCCCTCCTGTGGCACACACAGGGCTTCTATCATTACTTTACTAGAGATTGTTGGGGGGCCATCAGGATTGGTCCTGATGGCCCCCCAACAAGCTCTGATTACAAAGTAATAATAATAATAATAAAAAAAAAATTAACCCTCTGAGTGCCAGAAGGGTCCAATGCATTGCTTTGCAATGCCCTGGAGACCCATGTGGCACTCACAGGGACATTTATTTTGATTCCTTTTATTTTTTTTTTTAAGACCTCATTGGGGGAATCAGAGGGGTCCTGATACCCACCAATGAGGTCCATAATAAAAAAAAAATGTAAAGAAAAAAAAATTAACCCTGTGTGTGCCACAAGGGGGGCCAATGCAGCCCCCCTTCTGAGGCACACACAGGGCATTTATCATTACTTCGTTATCAGAGATTGTTGGGGGGCCATCATGATTGGTCCTGATGGCCCCCCAACAAGCTCTGATTACAAAGTAATAATAAAAAAAAAAATTAACCCTCTGAGTGCCAGAAGGGTCCAATGCATTCCTTTGCAATGCCCTGGAGACCCATGTGGCACTCACAGGGACATTTATTTTGATTCCTTTTATTTTTTTTTTTTAAGACCTCATTGGGGGGAATCAGAGGGGTCCTGATACCCACCAATGAGGTCCATAATAAAAAAAAAATGTAAAGAAAAAAAAATTAACCCTGTGTGTGCCACAAGGGGGGCCAATGCAGCCCCCCTTCTGCGGCACACACAGGGCATTTATCATTACTTCGTTATCAGAGATTGTTGGGGGGCCATCATGATTGGTCCTGATGGCCCCCCAACAAGCTCTGATTACCAAGTAATGATATAAAAAAAATTAACCCTCTGAGTGCCACAAGGATCCAGTGCATTGCTTTGCAATGCGCTGCAGACCCCTGTGGCACTCACAGGGTCACTCTGTTTGTGGACATATATATTTTTTTTACTAAGACCTCATTGGGGAGGGATCAGGGGGTCCTGATGCCCCTCAATGAGGTATATAATAAAAAAAAATTAAATCAAAAATTAACCATGTGTGTGCCACTGGGAGGGGGGGTTCAATGCAGACCCCCTTCCTGTGGTACACACAGGACTTTTTATCATTACTTTGTGATCAGAGCTTGTTTGGTGGCCATCTGAATACAAAGTAACGATAAAAAAAAATTAACCCTTTGTGTGCTGGACACCCCTGTGGCACATAAAGGATTTTTTCCCCCTTTATTTTTTATTTAGACCTCATTGTATGGGTTCTGATGCCCCCAACGAGGTCTACACAAAAATATTGGGGGAAAAAGCCCCAAAAAATGCACGTGCAACAGGAAGGGGGTCCAACGCAGTGCTTTGTATGAGGGGACATACAGTGCACAATGGTAGTCAGAGATCTCCCATACACACTATCAGACACTGCCCCACCATCACCACCATCCTTGCTCCTCTGCTCATACCCACACACACTGCCTAATCCCTCACCCTCTCACACATTTTGTTAGACTTGCAGTCACAGGTCCGCACATACACCGGCTGACGTCCTAGCTTCTTTCATCTGTTAGCCATAAAATCACACATACACTGTTTGCTTTCCCATTTCTGTTTCACTGGTAGCTACGCTCTTGTACCGTAAATTGGTATGTGAATCCAGAGCAGTGGGGTACCATTTTTTTTTGGCTGGCAAGAAGTCCTCCTAGGAAATCCCACGCCATTGAACCATTTCAGTATCTTTGAAGTGACTGATGTGTAAAACAAATGTTTGTTTTTCTTTCCTGTAGCACCACATTCTGGAAATAGTTGTTCCAAATAACTTAGGGGTACAAAGGCAAGTGACCCCTCATTAGATGCGGCAGGTTGTCTTCTTTCCAAAATGGTATGGTTTATCTACCTTTTCTTCAATTCTGAAGGTGTTATAGCCATTTTTATACAGGCAAGTCAGGTTTGAGAAAATGTTAGAAACATCAGAGGTTGTAGTAGGTGTAGTTTTCTACTTCTAGCACGCCCTAAGGTAGTTCAACTCATATCAATGGGGTGTCGTTTGACTCCTAAGAGCACTAGCAAACAAATGCAGTTGAAAATTCCATGGTTTTCACAGAGCTCCATACATTTAAAGGGGCAGAAATGTAAAAAAAAGCATTTTTTTTCATTAGCGCCACCTCCTGGAAGCATTTGTGCATACCAGCCTTTGGGTAAGAAGGCAAGTGACCCCTCATTAGATGCGGCAGGTTGTTTTCTTTTCAAAATGGCATTGTTTCTCTACCTTTCCTGCATATCTATTATGGTTATAACCATTTTAGTGCAAGCAGATAATTTAAAAAACAAAAGTGTCAGGTTTACGTTCGTGTTCCTAGCACCCACATATTGTATGTTAACCCACACAAATGGGCTACCATTTTTCTCATGATGGTAGCAAGTACTGAATACAGCAGGAAATGTTATGGTTTTCAAAGATTTTAGTATCTTTGAAGTGGTGGAAATGTAAAAAAACCTGTATTTATTCCCATAGCGCCACCTTTTGGAAATATTTGTGCACTTCAGCCCAGGGGGTAGAAAGGCAAGTGACCCCTCATTTGATGCGGGAGAATGTCTACTTTCCAAAATGGTATACCTTTTATACCTTTCCTTCATATCTCTAACAGTTATGGACATTTTAGTACAAGCAGCCATTTTCGAAGAAGCAAACAGGTAGGTGTAGTTATGTGCTTCTGGCACCCCTAAGGTAGGTCGACTCATTCCAGTGGGGTGTCATTTTTCTCCTAAGAGCACTAGCTAATGAATACAGCTGGAAATACCATGGTTTGCACACATTTCAGTACATTTGAAGGGGCAGAAATGTAAGAAAATGCCTTTTTTTTTTCATTAGCGCCACCTTCTGGAGGCATTTGTGCACTCCAGGCTTGGGGTAACAAGGCAAGTCACCCATCATTAGATGCGGCAGGGTGTCTTCTTTTCAAAATGGTATGGTTTGTGTACCCTTTCTTCACTTCTGTAGTTGTTATAACCATTTGTGTACAGACAAGTAATGTTTGAGAAAATGTTAGAAAAATGTGAAGTTGTAGTGGGTGTCGTTTTGCACTTCTAGCGCCCCCTGAGGTAGTTAAACTCGTACCAATGGGGTGTCATTTTTCTCCTAAGAGCACTAGCTAATGAATACAGTTGGAAATACCATGGTTTGCACATATTTCAGTACATTTGAAGGGGCAGAAATGTAAGAAAATGCCTTTTTTTTTCATTACCGCCACCTTCTGGAGGCATTTGTGCACTCCAGGCTTGGGGTAACAAGGCAAGTCACCCATCATTAGATGCGGCAGGGTGTCTTCTTTTCAAAATGGTATGGTTTGTGTACCCTTTCTTCACTTCTGTAGTTGTTATAACCATTTGTGTACAGACAAGTAATGTTTGAGAAAATGTTAGAAAAATTTGAAGTTGTAGTGGGTGTCGTTTTGCACTTCTAGCACCCCCTGAGGTAGTTAAACTCATACCAATGGGGTGTCATTTTTCTCCTAAGAGCACTAGCTAATGAATACAGTTGGAAATACCATGGTTTGCACACATTTCAGTACATTTGAAGGGGCAGAAATGTAAGAAAATGCCTTTTTTTTCATTAGCGCCACCTTCAGGAGGCATTTGTGCACTCCAGGCTTGGGGTAACAAGGCAAGTCACCCATCATTAGATGCGGCAGGGTGTCTTCTTTTCAAAATGGTATGGTTTGTGTACCCTTTCTTCACTTCTGTAGTTGTTGTAACCATTTGTGTACAGACAAGTAATGTTTGAGAAAATGTTAGAAAAATGTGAAGTTGTAGTGGGTGTCGTTTTGCACTTCTAGCGCCCCCTGAGGTAGTTAAACTCATACCAATGGGGTGTCATTTTTCTCCTAAGAGCACTAGCTAATGAATACAGTTGGAAATACCATGGTTTGCACACATTTCAGTACATTTGAAGGGGCAGAAAAGTAAGAAAATGCCTTTTTTTTTCATTAGCGCCACCTTCTGGAGACATTTGTGCACTCCAGGCTTGGGGTAACAAGGCAAGTCACCCATCATTAGATGCGGCAGGGTGTCTTCTTTTCAAAATGGTATGGTTTGTGTACCCTTTCTTCACTTCTGTATTTGTTATAACCATTTTTGTACAGACAGGTAATGTTTGAGAAAATGTTAGAAAAATTAGAGGTTGCAATAGGTGTAGTTTTGTACTTGTAGCGCCCCCTGAGGTAGGTGAACTCATACCAATGGGGTGTTATTTTTCTCCTAAGACCACTAGCTAATGAATACAGTTGGAAATGCCATGGTTTTCACACATTTTAGTTCATTTGAAGGGGCAGAAATGTAAGAAAATGCCTTTTTTTTCATTAGCGCCATCTTCTGGAGGCATTTGTGCACACCAGGCTTGGGGTAACAAGGAAAATCACCCCTCATTAGATGCAGCAGGTTGTCTACTTTCCAGAAATATATAGGGTTTTATATAGTTATTCCACTGTTTTAGGGTAGTTTTACCACAAAAACCCTAGAATGTGCATATTAGTTTATAAAGTTGAAAATGTCATTTTGCGCTGCTGGTGATTAGAGTTCTACGCTAGCCATGGACGTAGGTAAAACTATACAAATTTGGTATTTTTTTACTCGGGGGACTCGAGGCTTTTTCAAATAATTGAAACTTTTTCAATCAAGGTAAATGTTTTTGATACATAGTATGTGATTTTAGCAAAATGAGTACATTTTCACTTTTTTTTGTCATTATGACATCATAGCTTTTTGCACAATGTAAAATTCTCTTCATGTAAGGTATCACAAGAAAGCTCAATTCGTTCTGAAAAAAACAATATATAGTTTTCCATATGGAACTAAAAATCCCCAGAGGAAATCAAGCCTAAACGGAAGGATAGCAAAAATGTTGAAAAAGTGTCTGGCCTGCAGGGTTCAGAAAATGGCCCGAGCCTCTGGCACTGAAGGGGTTAATCCAGTTGCTCAAATTTGTATATTTTAAGAGTTATAAGCTTCTAAAGTTCCCCCCTCCCGCTCCTTTTACAGACATCAGTTCTCTACAGACATCAGTTCTCTAGCTGACAGACTGAGATCCTGGTGCCAGGAACAGACATCGCTTCATAAAACCAGGCACACCTTGTAGACCGTTTTAATGAAGTATTTCTTTATAGACAATGTTCTTTTGGCTCTGCTGAAGAGCTGTCCAGTCCTAGGACCAGGATCTCAGTTTATCAGCTAGAGCGCTTACGTCTGTAAAAGGGGCGGGAGGGGGGAAATTTAGAAGCTCATAACTCTTAAAATATACAAATTTGAGCAATGGGATTAACATCAGTTAAGTAATTTTTTTAATATGAACAAAATTAAACATTCTTAAATTCAAGTACTACTATTCCTTTAATGCTAAAATACATACACATATTCATTTTCTAAGAGTATTCTCTGATACACTGTTAGACACTAGTTATGGATTGTTGCTTCTTTAACCCCCTTGGATGCTAGCAAGGCCTTAAATGGATTGTAATATAATACCTTCAAGATGTCTCTACCATCAAAGAGGCACAGTCATGCCTAGGAAACAGGGATATTTCATTTGTTTAAAAGGCAATTATCATGTTGGCTGCACTGCTGGAATTCAAAATTGTTATGTTCAGCCATTTTTTGGGGGGGGTATCAGAAACCTGTCTTCCGTGTTTGCTCTGCCACCTGGAAGTATGTGGTTCCCAGCCACTAATTTCCCACATAACACTGAGAGTATATTTATGCTACAGGGCTGCTTTGTTCTTAGTGCAGCCTTGCAAAAATTTTATTTCACATGTCTCCCCAGTTAAATAGAATATCTGATCAGCTGAAAATCCTAATCATGTCACCTGAATATGCTCTCTTAACTATTTAAAATTGCTGTGCCTATTTATGGATTCACTAATAACTTCCTAACCCTTTTATTGTCTTAAACATATTACTAAACTGAAAATAAATAGCCAAAATAGCCTCAGGTTGCTACAATTCTTCCGACATTGATACAATGATCATATTCACTCCCCTGGCCATATGGCCGTGCGGATCCGGGGCAGCTCCCAACAACCTCGACAAAGGTTTCCACAAATGAGAGGACAACTGGAGGGGAGCGCTCAAACAGATCCGCTGAAGCTGGATACTAAACTGTATTAGCCTCTTTAGAGATGCTAGTCATGTCTACTCACACCAGCCTGTGTATCACCCCAGGTTTCTAATACCTGGTCATAGGCTTGTGATCTGTATACTACTGTATTCAATTGGATAGAAAACTGGTTGAAGGATAGGTGTGGGGATGTATTAAAACTTTCTTAGTCTATACTTAAGAATTTTCTCTAAAATTCACAATGCCTGGTCATATTTAGAAAAAAGTAAAGTGACATTTATAAATATGTCCATCTGAGAATATTCTGAGAAAATCCCCACATGTGAATATATTTTCGTACACATAGCTGTCACTATATACTTCCATTTATAACAGGTTATAACCGGCGTTAAGATTTAATCCCTAAAACTGCATTTATTTTTGGTTCAATTAGCAAATTTCTTTATAAATACATTGGTACAGAATTCTTATTTGGCCAAGACCGTTTCTACTCTACTTTTCAAAAAAGTCAACTAACTGGAGTTAGCACTGAGAGAAAATGTTGTTAAATGTTTATACATAAACTTATGTTGCTTTGAGACAATTTTACAGACACTTTCTTTATAACTCCAGTTTTACACATCTCCCCAAGTGTGTGGTTGTAAATGGACAATTCTCCAATACAGTTAAAGTTGAGAATGGAGTACCTCAGAGTTCAGTACTTGGTCTACTGCTTTATAACATGTTTATAAATGAACTGTAAATAGATATAGAATGCAAAATATCAATATTTGCAGATGACATAAAATTATACAGATAGATAAATTCAGAACAGGATTATTGGGAGAGATTTATAAAAGTGGAGGTAATGGAAAATAAGCATTAACATGTCTGTAAGATTGTCTCTGGTAGTTATAAAAGTATTAAAGTGGAACTTTCACTTAAACACATGTTTGCTTTAATCCACTTATATTGCCGATTCAAGCTGTGCTGGGTTTCGGTTTTTAAAAAAAACACAATAGAAATTAAGTTTGAGGGTTAACTTTATCCCTCTTCTCCTCATTCTGATCAGCACCATCTTGCCGATAAGAATACAGGAGATCCTCCTCCCCTCTGGTCTGTCAGTAAGTTGGAGTACTCTCATTGGCTAGATATCGATCTCTACCAATGAGAGTTCTCCAGTTTACTGACAGACCAGCGGGGAGGAGGATCTGTTATGTATTCTCATCTGCACAAATTGAGCCGATCAGAATGAGAATACATCAAGAGAGAAAAGGTAAACCCTCAAACTTATTTTCTATTGCGTTTTTTTTAAAAAACCAAAACACACCACAGTTTGAATCAGTAATCTACGTGGATTAAAGCAAACATGTGTGTAGGTGAAAGTTCCCCTTTAAGGACAGTTTAGGAAGACATAATGCTGTGTAGTATGTTTATTAAAAAATGGAGTAAGAAAGTTCATAAAAAGTGGCTCAGAGAATTTATAAAGAATTGTTGCTATTTGCGACAGTTTAGTGACAGAATTTTCAACAAATATTTAAGGCCATGTCTGACCTGTTCTTATTTTTTATGGTCACCACATTTGAAAATCTAACTATAAATGTTATAAGTACCAACCAACACTCATGATAAGGAATAAGGGCATTTTAAGGATCCAGTCACAAAAACAAATAAGAACACTTTTTATAAATCTCCACCTTTGCTCTCTACAGGAGGATTTATATAAAATGGCAGATTAGGCAAACAAATGAAGTATGAAGTTTAATGTGGTAAAGTGTAAAGTCATGCATCTGGAAGAAAAAATCCCAATGCTACTTATGAACTTAATGGAATCATTTTAGGTGACCCATTGATAGAGGAAGACCTGGGAATTCTTGTATACTATAAACTTGGAGACAGTGACAAGTGTCAAATAGCAGTAGCAAAAGCAAACAAAGTCCTGTCTTGCATAAAAAGGAGTGGATAAAGCAAGAGTGGATAACATCATTTTGCCATTGTACAAATTGTTGGTAAGACCTCACCTCGAATATGCATTGCAGTTTTGGGCACCAGTTCTGAAAAAGGATATTCTAGAACTGGAGAGAGTACAATGAAGAGAAACAACATTAATTAAGGGAAAGGAGGACTTGAAGGAATGACTAGACAAACTTGGTTAATTTTCTCTACAGAAAAGATGGCTTACAGGTGATCTTATCATAATGTACAAGAATATAAGAGGTCAGTACAAGGATCTCTGTGGTGAGCTATTCATTCCAAGGCCTGATCAAATAACCAGTGGCCATCCCTTGAGATTAGAGGAAAACAGATTTCAACTTTAGCAGAGGAAAGGTTTTTTTACAGTAAGGTCTGTTATATTATAGAATTAGGACTTGAAGGAATGACTAGACAAACTTGGTTAATTTTCTCTACAGAAAAGATGGCTTACAGGTGATCTTATCATAATGTACAAGAATATAAGAGGTCAGTACAAGGATCTCTGTGGTGAGCTATTCATTCCAAGGCCTGATCAAATAACCAGTGGCCATCCCTTGAGATTAGAGGAAAACAGATTTCAACTTTAGCAGAGGAAAGGTTTTTTTACAGTAAGGTCTGTTATATTATAGAATTCCTTGGATGTAGTTATTTTATTATTCTTTGTTATTCTTTTAAGAGAAGTTTAGATACCAGAAGAGAACATACAGGGTTATACTGTGTATTAGTAGGGAAAACAGGAAGGTCTGATATAAAAACTAACTTATTTGGCAGCAGGAAAGCTATATAATCGTCATGTCTCTGGGTTATGAGGCAAAGGTTGAACTAGATAGACTTGTGTCTTTTTTCAACTTAATTTACTATGTTACTATGTATGTTACTATGTTACCTCAGCCGGATGCATCAGCTTCCTTGATCAATTTATGATCTGTGATACGATTATCATTATTTTTTTATTATTTATTGAGAGCCAGCATATTCCACAGAGCTTTACAAAATGATGAAAATGTAGAATGACATACAGAACCTGAGCAATACAAATGACAGTGGGATCTGCTTGCAATAAAAAAATCTCTAAAAACAATTTACGTATTTGAAAACAAAACACAGGTAATAGGCAATATAAATTGATATATTTAATGATAAAAAAATCAGGTCCAGTTTAAAAAAGAGTTGCTCGAATCTGCAAAAGCACATCTCAACCAATGGCCATGAGGGAATTGGATCAGGGACTGCCCATATATAAAGGCAGCCTCTGCTCAAATTCCCTCATTGCGGAATGGGCATCGGCCCGTGAGGCAGCAGAAGGGAGTGGTCTGTGGCACACAGTGATGTTTCTGCCGTTGCTGTGGACACAAACAGTGGCGGAGACATTATTATTATTAGCAAGCTAAGTATATTATTATCATGTTTTTGGACATATGATATTGCAACTTTATTATAATGGCGTATGTCTTAAAGGGATAGTAATACTTGAAAAGAAGTTTATTTTATATTGTAGCCCTTAAAAAAACATGAAAAATGATATAAGTCTTATCTCCCAAACCTTTATGGTTTGGGAGATATTCAGAAGTAAAGTTTCCCCTGGAGTGATGTCATTGCTCCACCCTTCAGATTTGGAATCTGGTCCCGGGACCGGCTGTGCCTCTCCAGAAGTGCTGAGATCATCATCTTTAAAAAGAATTTCTTAATTGGAATGGTCTACAAAGTGTGCTTTCAAGCCAGGCACACTTTGTAGATAGTTCCAATTAAGTAGTTCTTTTCAAAGATCGTGATCTCGGCACTGCTAAAGAGCTGCCGGTTGCTCTGTGGACCGAATTCCAAATCTGTCCACTAGATGGCAGCCAGGAAAAGAGAATTTTTCTATATTTACATGTAAATATCTCCCAAACCATAAAGGTTTGGGAGATAAGACTTATATCATTTTTCATGTTTTTTTAAGGGCTACAATATAAAATAAACTTATTTTAAGTATTACTATCCCTTTAACATGATAATGGCAGCATATTTCAATACACATAGGCACTAATACATTGCTTAACTCTTTGAGCCCCAGAGAGGTTTGCAGTGCGTTGCGTACCCCTCTGCCACTCAAGGGGTTAAACGATGTATTGTATTATTCTGCATTGTATTCATACAATTTTTTTCTTTTACAGGTACAAGAAGACTGAAGAGAAGAAAGAAGAAAAGACTGAAGAGAAGAAAGAAGGACAGAAGATGACCAGCATGCTGAGGACTCTGCTGGGATGTTGTTTTTAAACTTAGTCAGGTTAACCCTATGAATGCTGGCAGGGTAATTTTATCCCACTGGAACTCATAGGGTTAATTATACTAACTTTGGACACATTTCTCATACTTTGGATGTATTGATATGGGGCTTAGGACCCCATATCAATACATCCACTGAGGATTTAGGGTTTTTTTGCTTTTTTTCCTTCAAGTGTCTTCTTCAGCTGTTTGAAGGTCTGATAAGGGACTCAAGTAATAAAAAAACTGGGTCTTAACTTTCCCATGATAACTTGAGTGCCATATTGGATCTTCATGGCTAACGCAGACATTTGATTTGATAATTACGGTATTGTCATCATTTTCAATGGGTGAAAACACCTCTTAACTATACCACACGATGCCTCTTTTTTTGCCGGTATTTTTTCACAGTACAGTCATTTGACTAGCTTACTGTGCTTGAAAAATGCCGTCTGCAGGAAAAATAGCCATCTCCAACATTTGGATTGAGCCCTAAATGTGTTTAATGTGAACAGAAAAATAAATTGTAAAAAAAAACAAGTATCAGTTTTTTTAGAATGAATAATCATTCTTTCATAAGGAGAGTGTATTATTAGGAGCTTGCCAGAACAGTTGTTTAGTATTTACAGGCCTGGTGGTAATGTCAACTCACGTGAAAAACACACCTCCACTGAATGTGAGGGGCATGCTAGATAATCATGAGAGAAAAAACTAAACCAGCACACTCCCAAATGCCATTAGAAACGCTGGTTTCAGAGGATTATACTAACAGACTCACTTCTATATAGTTATAAAAAATAAACATACATAAAATATATAATAATGAAATCAGAACACATTATAATATGTCATAAAAATACACAAACAAGATTTTAATATTATGAAAAGAGACAATGTGATTGATCTTTCCATTCCTGCTGATCTATTGAATCATGCATATAGTTAAATTGATTTATGAATATAACATATAGTCCAAAACACATTAAAAATACTGTTTTCATTAAATATCTGAACTAATTGATTGGATTGACAGTTGAAACGTATATATATATACAGGTTTGCCTAATCCTACAGAATTCAATATATCAAATGTTGTCAAGCCATTGACATTAGTGGAAGCCACCAAAATCCAGATAATTAATGGGGTTCATGGACTAAAAGAATGTCCTAGCTTGTATATATTTTTTATGTCCTAGCTTGTATGTATGTATGTATGTATCTATCTATTTATCTATATATGTATGTATCTATGTATGATTTGTCATATAGGAATTATGTGAGGGACCAGTATGGCTAGTAAACTTGAGACTTAAAGGGATAGTAATACTTAAAATGTAAAAAAAAAATATGTTGTAGGGTTTATCCCCCAGAGTAAAACAAGAGTACTCCCACTGCTGAAAGGTGTTTCATTCAAAAGTTATTAATTTTCAAAGTTGAATTTTTTAGGTGCAATATCACAGTGGCCTGAAATTGTACAGTGGCGCTGTTGCTACACGATCCTATGGACAGCTGTGGTCAATTGACCATAAATCTCCATAGGATGGTGTAGCAACAGCGCCACTGTACAATTTCAGGCCACTGTGATATTGCACCTAAAAAATTCAACTTTGAAAATTAATAACTTTTGAATGAAACACCTTTCAGCAGTGGGAGTACTCTTGTTTTACTCAGGGGGATAAACCCTACAACATATTTTTTTTACATTTTAAGTATTACTATGCCTTTAAATTGTTATTGCCCACATATAGAAATGTTTCTCCCAGTCACTTAAGACTGCACATTCAATGTCATATACTTTACTGTCTATCAACAACTTTTCATATTTATCTATAACCATTATTTTTAATACTAGTTACAATAAGGCCAGTGCTAGCAATACATAGTAAGAATTCAAAATGCCAATGAATGGTTAAATAAAGTGAAAAAGTGAATAATGTCAACTAATAATAAAAGTTGGATCTCCTGAACTATTCCCAGGACAAACACAATAAAACAAGGGAAAGGAGGCTGTCCTCCTTCGTTTGGTTGTGTTTTGATATCTTTTAAACGATAATTACCAAATGTCACAGATTTTGAGGAGTAGACCTTTATTTTGGCTCCATATACCTGGATCTTGTTGTCTCTGGTTTTAAAGTGGAACTACCATTCTTACAAAAGTGCCCCACCATTAATTTTTACTATAGCATTAATCATATAAATCCTTTTATAATCCTTATTAAGTCTGGCATTATTTAGAAATCTAAGTTATTCAGAAACTCACCGCCAGACAACAGAGCAGATATCTTGCCAAAGAAGCATCTGTGCACCTGCGCTGTCCGTCCAGGGCCGGATTTACATATCAGGAGCCTGTAGGCACAGAAATCTGAAGCCCCCCCCATTGAAACCCAAATCCCTCTTTATCGTGACCGTCACGCCAGGCTGCCAAGTAGGTGCCAACCAGGCCAGCTGCAATTTCTGCAAAAAGAGAGCAACGCACAAGGACACTAGCAGTCTTCTACCTGGGCAGTGGGAGCACTCAGCACATACAGAAAGAACTTTTTCCTTCCTCAAATTCAATCTTCAGTCACCGGGGCTGGGTGCTGGTTGTCAGGAACTGTAGTATCGTGTACACTGCAAGAAGGTATGGGACACGCAGTTAATACGTATACAGTACTGAAAGCACAGCTAGGTATACAAATCACAAGGAGACAAGAATAGATTAAATAAAGTTTATTGTAAAAATATATAACAGCAAATAAATTAAGAGCTAGGACAAGGCTAGCTAGGACCTGATCCGTGAGGGTAGTCAGACAGGCCAAAGGTCAGAAACAGAGCGGGCACTCAGACAGGCCAAGGGTCAGTACCTGGAGCTGGAAATCAGACAGCCAAAGGTCAGTACCAGAGCGGGCAGTCAGACAGGCCAAAAGATCAGTACCTTAGTGGGCGGTCAGACAGGCCAAAGGGTCAGGGAAGTGCTCCAGAGCCATGGGACAGCTGAACCAGCAAGCACCCAGTCCCGTCGGCTCTATTGGAGCAGTGCTACACCCTGAGTGGGGTGACAGGTACACTGACACTGGTGCTCGCAATCGCCACTGTTCTTTCCCAGGAATCCCCAAGTGCTACTGAAGTCTGACGTTTTCCTGTCTGTCACGCACCACCGCACGTGAGCGACGCAGTCATGCAGATAGACTGGAGTGTGGGTGGAAGATGCAAAATCTGTGCTCGCCATGCATCATAAGGCTGGCTAATTTAAAAAAAAAAAAAAATGACAGACTCCCCTCTGTGTGCGCCTGTCGGCAGATGCCTACTCTGCCTTATTATTATATCTGGCCCTGTGTCCGTCCCTATCTCCTCAGTGACTGGCAAGGCGGAGTTGCATTGCACCTTAAGGTACAGACAGGGACTGACAGCACAGGAGCACAAATGCCTCTTCAGCAAGATGTCTGCCCTGTCTTCTGGTGGTGAGTCTCCAAAGAACTTACATTTCTAAATAATGCCGAACGTAATAAGGATTATAAATGGATTTATATGTTAAACACTGTAGTAAAAATTAATTGGGGGGCACTTTTGTATGAGTGATAGTTCAGCTTTAATGTTGAGTTATAACCCCATATTATTTGTGCTTACTATTAAAAGGTTAATAATCTTCCCTCATGCTAATATTGCTTATTGATATGATCCCATGAAATATCTAGATGTAGGTAATTTCTATTTGGCTGTAGAACGGTAATTTTATCCCTTAGAATGACAGCAGGGTATGCAACGCATTGCAAAGCAATGCGTTGCATACCCTTCTGGCACTCAAAGGGTTAAGAGCTGTACAGTACTATGGACCATTAGTGATGCTCTGTTGCATGACAGATCAGTGGATACTGTTCGTGGAAATGTTTTTTGAAATATTGGTAAATTTGAATAGACTTTTGAATTGCAGTACCCTTAAGGACCAGGAGACATGCTATGACCGTCACGCAGTTTATATCCTTAAGGACCAGTGATGGTCATAGCACATCACATACTTTTTACTTTAACTGTGGGAACGCTGTAAGTAAAAATGGGGTCTGAAATTGACCACTGCAAGACTAGTGTGGTCTCTCTCTCAGAACCTAACTCGGAGCGCCGGTATATACAACAGTTCAAGTATACCAGTGCATCGGCAAGGACTAAATTGGTCCTTAAGGGAAGGTAACTTCCTTGGACCACTGGTCTTTAAGGGGTTAAAGTAGAATTGTCATTTTGTAATAAATAGGTGAATTTGAAAGAGTTTTCAAAATCGCCTATGTTTATATTAGTCAGTGTGGACTGTTAGTTTCTGGAACGCCAGCCAGGACTGTCTAATATGCATAAACAAATGAAGCTAAATATATTATACTAGTTTTAAAGCCCGTGTACATGGGCCAACACTTACAGTGATGCAGTCACGCGCAGTAGAGACTGCTCGTGGGGCGCTCTGAACTCAGACCGTAGTTCAGGTGCGCAGAGAGAACTCTGGTCTGAATTCAGAGCTCCCCGCTCTGTATCAGCTGCGGTGTGGGCAGTCTGTACTGCGCATGACTGCAGCGCATGCAGCCGTCTCTAGTGCGCACGACAGCTTCTGACAAACTTCCTTAGCGAATTATAATATAGGATGTGATTTTGATAGCTCTTTCTAAATCATCTATTAGTTGCAAAGTAACAGTTCCACTTTAAAGTCCTTCTCTCTCCCGCCCTCTCTCACTTTCGCTCTCTTTCTCTCCCTTGCAGACCATGCAGAACGCTCACTGAGGTCATTAATCATGAAGCTTAATAAACCGAGGCAGAAGGCAGATAGGGAGGCCCACCCTTACTAGTGAATGAAATGAAAACATTGTATGTCTCCTGTGTCTACTTTACATAATACAGTCCCTAAGTATGAGATTACCTATCTATCGTTGTGGAAATACTTTATTTTGCCTGATAGCTCAACTATTTTTTGTTGTTTTTATTTTTAATGGAATGCGAGAGTCTGTAAAGGTCATAATAAGTGTGAAATAGTCAAGGATTTTCTTTGAATACCTACACCAGTGTTGGGTAAACAGAGGCCCTCCAGCTGCTGTGGGCTACAATTCCCAACTTTTCCAGCTAGGAGTTGTAGTCCACAACAGCCAGAGGACCTCAAGTTTCCCAACCCTTGCCTACACAGTATTCTATAATTTGAAAACATAGGACCCTCCAGATGTTGTTGTTGGACTGCAGCTCCCATCATCCTCAGTCAGGTGAAGATTACTGGAGTTGTAGCCCCATAATAAAAGGCAGGCTGCAGTTTGCCCAACCCTGCAGTAAAGAGTCAACAATATCGAAGGTGACCAGATCTGTATTTTAATGTAGAACACTTATGAACACACTAGTGAAAATCCCATGTACAAGGGCCAAGGTCTAGGTAACGTTACCCCTATGAGTGCCAGATGCGTTATGTACCTCTCTTGCACTCAAAGGGTTAAGAATTCGCTACCTCACTGCTCCATGCGATGCAGTCTTGCGTCGGCGTCGCCTCACTCACGCGATGCAATCATGCACAGTAGAGACTGCCCAAATACAGGCAGTCTCTACTGTGCATGACTGCATTGTGACAAACATCCTAGGGAATTATTATATAGGATTATTCTGTGAGACTGCACAGGAACCAGTGCAATCCTGCAATCTGCATTTTTTTTTTATAACCGGCCTAAATTAATACAGAGATCTGGTCACCTTAACAAAATCAGAGAGGGATTTGAGTGGTTCTGGGGCACTAAGACCCTTTTATTAAACAGTACATTGTTAATAAATATGTCTCCCTTAAGCACTGCTTTTCTAGAATGTTTTACTTCTCCTAATAAAACATTTGGAATTTTGTTAAAGTAAAGTAAACAATTAAGATATTTCTATGACTACACATTCTCTTTCCATGAGAAAATTCCCTTGTGGACCTCAAAGATCCATTAGAGGTATCTCAACGAACCTGGTATGAAAAGATATTGACTTGCAGACAAATTAACGTCACATTGGTGCATTAACCCTTTTTCTGCACTATTGATATAACATTTATGTCATGAAAGCCAGTATTGTGATGTAAATGCTAGTGAAGTCTCCAGTGCATTGCGAAGCATTCAATTAATTAAAAGATCCAATTTGAATCAATGTGAATATTTATTCCCTTAGCATGTGGCAGTTGGTGTGCTCTAGAATTGTTCATCATTTGCTTTCTGCATAAGGCCTTAAAGGGATAGTAATGTTTCAAAATAAAAGCTGCTCCAATTACTCTTCATAGTATTTGGGCCATGGAGAGTGTTATTTCAATACTGTCATAGTTGTATTTCAAGATTAATTGAATGATAAAGTATCCCCCTCCTGCCCTTTTACCTTGTGTAAGCCACCTCCCCTCAGATGTGGAACCTGGTCTTAACAACAAGGGACAATCTTCTTACTGTGAGAACAATGAAAACCCTGCCTCCACTTGACAGTTTTTTCAGGTTATTCCCTTATTCTAATTGAAGATTGTCCCTCTCTGCAAGCCATCTGGATACCAACTTTCTTTTCTGAGGTGAACAGTGTCACATCATTAAAAGGGGTGGGAGGAGGATACTTTATCATTCATTTACTCTTGAACTACAACTCTGACAGTATTGAAATAACACTCTCCATGACCCAAATACTATGAAGATTAATTGGAGCTGCTTTTATTTTGAAACATTACTATCCCTTAAAGGTAGATGTTTCCAGCTCCCATCCTTATGCTTCTTTCACACAAGATACACTAAAGCAGAGCTCTATTAGGGTGGATTTTCACGTACTCTGAGTTAACATAAAATGCAGTCTATTAATTAAAAGAACTTTAGCATCTTCTATAACATATCCACAAAGGCAGATTGATTCTTGGATGCAGGGCTCCTGGTATCCAAACCCCTATCACTGAAGACTTCCTAATGAGATTACAGTCCATGCATGGGTGTCTGTGAGAGAGGGAACAAGAAGGGGCACCTGCCCCCTCTACACTTGTCCCCCCCCCCCAGATAAACCTAGGAACCTGGTTTGGCTTGGCCTGGAGAGCATTTTATGGCTTTTCTCCCCCCAGAAAATTTTCTGTGGACGCCCATGAGTGCATGGAGTTGATTCCAATAGCCCTGACAAGAGAATAATGTCTGCCTCCATATGCATATTTAGGACCGATCAAAAGTCATTTTATAAAACAAGTGCACTCATTATTGATTTATAGATGCCATTAGGATTTTCTACCCAGATTAAGGTAAGTGGGATGATATTATTTTAAAGAGTTCCTTTAGGACAATTAGGGGAATACCACAGAAGTCAGTGTCGGATTTATCTCAGGCCCCCACAGGCATAGGCACCCAAGTTACCCTTATTCCTACCCCTGGTCACATGCCCACAGAGCAGATATGATGTTTATATTTTTATTTATTTATTTAGAAAAATTTTAACCAGGAAGAACATATTGAGATTTCTCTCGTTTTCAAGTATAACCTGCAGTGTTTACAGAAAAGACTTGCATATTTACACAAACAGAGAAACATTATAAATACACACACAAACATACATACTAAAATGTATATTAAGTTACATATTGTTTTTAGATATAACGAAGCAGTTATTTTTAAGGATTTTAGACTGAGAGAAGATCTGAATGCTAGGCACCTGTGGATTTCCTGTACCTTCTGAGGAAAAAGTGCCGTGTAAAAAGTTGGCCCCTCGCTTTGAGGTACTATCACGGTGCCCGTGATTCTGGAGCTCTTACTGGCCATTTCTTTTTCCTTTTGATTTCCTGGTGGCAGCATAACAGGTGACTACTTCCTGGTCACTCACACATCATTTTCCACCTTGATTGACCTATGTGACTCTGCCTCCTAGAGAGGCCTTATATGCTGCATTCTATCATTGCCCCAGTGCCCTTTCGTTTTGCACCTTAGCACTTTCTGAGTCCTCTGTTGTGATCCGTTCCTGGTTGCTGAATCTGATTTGTGTATGACCCTGGCTCCGTCTGACTACTGATTTGTGCCTGAACCTCTTGCCTAGCTGATTGTCCGCTCCATACCGACATTGGCCTTGTCTGACTACCCACTCCGTGTGTGACCTTTGGCCTGGCTGACTAACCACTCCGTGCTGACCTTGGCTTGTCCGACTACCCACTCCGTGTATGACCTCTGGCCTGGCTGACTACCCGCTCCAAGTACTATGGCTTGTCTGACATCTCGATCTGTGCTAAGTAATTTGGCTTGTCTGACTATCCTAATTTTTTGACCATTGGCTATTTAATCTCTGTTGCTCCCTGAGGCCTGGCACTCCCTTGCAGGTTCTCATTCTCAGTCCTTGGTCGGGTAAGTCCTGTCAGTAGTGCAGCAGCGCATAAGTCCTCCGTGGTTCATTGTGCCTCTAGCGTTCTAGGGTGCACAGGGTTCTGTGACCCTAGCCTTCTAGGGTATTGCGGTTGTGTCCTTGCCTTCTAGCTGATGAGTGTCCGTTGTCCGCTCCGCTTTAGAGCACGCTTACCACTTTTGCTACCTCAGTGGTTCTGCTCCCGCTACTGGTTCACTCATATTTTGTGCACCAGTCTGGCTAAGGTTCAGTGTCAGCTCCTGGTAGTGGACTGCACACTGCCCCCATGCCTTATCCTGGGAAGGTTGGGGAAGTGTCTATATTTACTTTGCTTGTGATTAATCTTAACAAAGTGGAATTGATATTATGTACCTGTCTGAGTGATTATTTACAAGTCTTCCGTGACATTTAGCTAATGTGGGGAGTAAGGGTATTGGTCTGTAATTTGATACTACATTTTTAGCCCCACTTTTGGGGATAGGCACAACTCTAGCTGGGCATATATCCAGCTGACAGGGAGACATTAATTAGGAATGCAATAGGATGGGCAGTGACTAAGTCACTGAGCTTTAATAGCATTGATGGTAGTTAGTCTTGGCCAGATTGTGATTTCATTTTTGGGTTAAAGAGGTGGTCATATATTTCACTATCATATACTGACATGAAATTGAATTCACTAGGGTCGTTGAAGCAGGTGGTGGGTGACAGAGACTGTTCCATACATGTTTCTACTTCAGAATTACCTTTGTTTTGTGTAATCATGGTGGTGGCACATCCAACAATGTAGCTGTTAAATGCATTAGCTATTGCTATGGGGCACTGTATTGTTTCTGTGCCTATTATTATGGTTGATGGGTGAGAATGGTTGGGGGGTTGTAGATGTTTTTAATAACTGTTCAAGTTGTCAGTAAAATATTGAGCTAGCTTTGTTTGTTTTGTGCAAGTATTCTGCAATTACCTGTATGCAGTGTAATCATAAGCAGAGCCAGTTTGTTTAAATTTTGTCCATAAAGCGTCTCTGAAACTGTATAACTCAAGCAGGTCAGCCGAGGTTAGATGGGCCTCCCTTACTCTGATCTTCCTTAGTGGGGCATGGGTATTACAGACCTGTAAGAATTCTGAATTACAAAAGTCAGTTGCTGAGTCTAGAGAATGTATTAGGTGAACTCTATACTATAGGCAATTTCTTAAATTGTTTAGGAAAGACTGAAGATTACATTTTCTAAATTATCTTGTAATTATGACTTTGGGACATGATTTTTTTGGCTTTATTTTGCAAACACAATAGACTATGGAGTGATCGCTAAACACATTTGCTAGTACTCTTGACCCTTGCATTCTGCTTGGGCAGGATGAAAGGAGTCTAGCAGAGTATAGTTGGATATTTTAAGATTTATGCGAGTGGCAGAGGAGATTAGCTGTGAAAAGTTCAATGTCTTAAACAATTAACAGAATCTTTCATTCCTGGAATTCAGCCAATTAATATTAAAGTCGCCAAGAACCAACAGCTCTCCTTTCCTATTTTGAGTGGCAATCTCATTGAGGTAGTGGTTTATGTCCAAAAGAGACTATGCTGGCTTGTTTGTCGGCCGTTAGATTCCAATAATTATGATGTGCTTTGTGAAGGGAAGAAGAATGTTGCTAGCAATGTATTCATAAGAATCTATTATGGACAGTATACTGCGTATGTTGCAGTGCACAAAAAAAAGACCATTTTTTAAAGTTGAAGTTGCCATTTATTGATATTTGAGGGCCAGAGTCAGTGTCTATGGAATTTGCCAAGGCAAGTAATAAAATGCATATAAATTTAGTGAGTTGTTTGTGGCGAGCATATAATAAAGAGTGCATTTGTTGCTATAATTACTGGGACTAGGTGAGCTTGTTTTTAATACTCTCTACCAGCAATCAGAGGGAAGTGCACATGTATGCAGAGGTCCATGGTGGATTAATATGTTATAGTGCAAGTGAGGAGCATGATTGCAGGGATATGAGGAAAAACTGTATTAAAAGTAGAAAGGTTAGAACAGATAATAGTAATATGTTCATTTTGGTATGCATGTCAGAAAGATAGCAGGGGGAGGAGAAACAGGAAGTCTAACTGAGATTGTTTAGAAAGACAGCTTTATATTTCTAACATTTATTTTAATCTCTTCCCTCATAAGTGGTTGTGCAGCAATCACCTTCCCTCCTGTCCAACTATCCAGTCAAACTCTCTTGTCCACCTCTCAAAGTACTTAGAAGCTGTACTTGGAAGAAAGGTGGCAATTAACACCCCTGCAAATGATACAACCACTGGCAATGATGCCCCCCTAATTATGCCTGTTAGACTGTGATTCCAATTACAAATTATTTTGCATTGGGAGTTGGTAAATAAGCTGGCGATTAGAGGCATTGGATTGCTCTGATTATAGCCATAACTCAGTCATTCATCTGGCTGAAGATATTACAACACTACTGCTACTTTGCTCACTCAGTAACACAAAATAGAACTCGAGTATTAACAAATTATTTGCCTGGTGCTGCTCAGCACAGGAGTGACTCTTTCAAGGCCATCCTGAATTCTTGACATATCATGTCATGACCCCACACTTGAACACACAACCTGAATTGTGTTTCTCCTCTTAACCTTTTGAGGGCCAGAACAGTGTGTACTGCATTACTTTGTAATACATTGTGTACACCTCTGTCATTCACATAATCCTTACCCATCTTCACTGCCCACGGTCAAAAAGATAGCCACAGATAAAACATGTCACACATTACATAACACATAAGTAAAGTACTACTTGCGTGTTGGTATCAGCAGCCTGCCGATTAAAGCATGAGGTAAAAAAAAATGGTTATTATAACAGATATCAAGGCTGATGTAGAAGTGGAACAATGAAATCACACCATGGGGATACCTAAAAATTAATCGAATTTCATCTAGTTCAATTAGGAAATGTAACCCTTTTTACAGCTAGAGAGGTCTAATAGCCCTCTCTAGCATTCAAATGGGATTTTTTTTTAGTGCATCATCCTCACTGTACATTTTAAAATGCCACCGTTTCTGTGCTGTAAATTTGCAGTTTCTGTCCTGTTAATGTGCTTACGCACCTGCCCTTCTGAACTAATTAACCGTTTGAATGTTCTCTCATGCAATTACAGGGTTAGAAACTTTAGGGTAGTAACCTACGGCTCATTCCAGGGAAACGAGGAAGAAGAAGGAAGTGAAGCTGTGTATTGTGAGCTGAAGATGAGGTGAGAGCTTATACCTTCTACTCCATAATAAGCATATGGTCATCGGGGAAGCAGGGTTTACACCTTTTTTATGTACACTATGATACTTATGGTTGTGAGGCTTTTTGAGAGTATACCCCTAGAATACAACCCAAGTTAGCCAGCTTACTCACTTTTTCATATTTATTTTAGTATTGCTAAATTGTATTTTAATATATATATTTTTTAAATAAAATAAACACGTAGTAGTGCATTGTTCGGCTCTCTTCTATTGTTACACTTGCATATTTATGCAACTTGCTTTTAAATTAGTCATTTTTGGCAGAGTATTACCCCTTTAACTGCCGACATTGAGTGATCCATTCATATAATATAGAACTTGACTTTAGAGCATAATTGTCTAGGAATATTACTATCTGACCTTATATTGTATAACATATTATTTGTTAATGGTGTTACATATCATATTTCTTATCATTCCCAATAACTATCTTTGTCTTTGCCATTAGGGATACGGCAGAAGATTTGTAATTGTATAGCCATATTCAAATTTAGCAATCTGTCTCTTTTGGACAGGGTTCGGTGCAAGGATTTTTGTCTACAAAGGCAAAAGTGCATTTTGATCCCAACCCCCAACCCCAGGGTTGCCACTTTTTCCTCAAAAAAATACTGGCCCTAGTTGTGGGTCGGTGAGGGCGGAGCGACAAAAGAGAGGAGACGCAAAAGGGGTAGAACCACTCAATGTTCAAGTTGATGAAGCCGGGGCTGCACTGTGAGCCCCTGTGTGCCAACATGGGGGAACAGAACAGGTTTTGAAAAGAGACCTTTGGGAGTCCCCCACTGGTCCTGTGGAAAGAGACTGAACTGCAAGACTGAAGTCTCACAGCTCAGTCTCTGTCCTGTGCCATGCTGTGCTCCACAGATCCTCTGTTTCAACCATTAAAGCCTAGTACAGGGGGGTATATGGGGGTTGTAAATACAACCCATGAAGTCTGTGGCTGAGACCATATACAGTATAAACAACCTACTGCACACGTACAAATCTGACCACAGTATATTATCCCTACTATGTAAACCATTACATTATATGAACAGTACAATACAGAAATCACTACTGCACCTTACTGCACACACTACCATAAGTATATACAAAGTACTATACATACATACTGAGAAAACTGGAGCACTCCTGGGCACTTGCACGGTTAAGTTCAAATAAAACAGTGTTTAATGTGATGTGTCAATGTTTCAGTGCAGCCATGTGCGCCCAGCTCTGTATCAGCCGCGGCGCGGGCAGTCTGTACTGCGCATGACTGCTGCACGCGCAGCAGTGTCTACTGCGCATGTCGGGCGTTACACACAACTTAGCAAATTATTATATAGGATAATATTATTAGTAAGTTAGTGGATTTTGTATCGATTGATACTTGTGTCTTATAGTCAGATCACGTAGATGGATTCAAGTAGACTTGGTTTATAGTAGCAATCCCATTTTAGCTCATTTTAATTTTTTAAACATATTAATACCATCCTTTTATGTATTAATTTAGTATTACTTGAGAAATCAGTTCCAGTGCACAAAGGTATTTTGTATACTTATGATCAGTTTTTTATAATGTTGGTGATTGTATCCATTTCTGAATTCTTCAGTATATATATGGCACATGTACTGTTATTTGTTAATGGCATGTCCTTTTATGGTTTACATTCAAGACTATTAATTTAGCAATCTTTATTCTTTTGCACATATTGGTTATACAAATTATATAGGGAATTTTCTGGAACTCCCTGACTGAAAGGTGTAGCTCAGTTTCAATTTGGACACAAGACTTGCGTCTGTTGTATTATTCTTTAGTCTACTGAGAGTGTCTTGCTTGCCCTATGATTATATGACTCAGATGATAGGCAGCTAGTCTGCTTAAAAGGCTTATTCTGTAAAAAGAGAACAGCAGAGAAGCTGTGATATGTCATAGATTATCTTCTGTTCTATCAATGATAAATCAGTGCTGCCACGTGATATCTGTGAATCTTGGAACTTTTGTGCTACAGGGTTCTGCAATGCACATCCGTATGACATCGATAGCGTTAAAGAATAATGCTGGAATTTGTGCTGCTAAAGTCTGAGCTTGTCCTCTCCGCTCCCCCACTTGCCCTCTCTAACACATTGCCAGCATTACGACAACTCTACATGCTAATGATTAGATTCACTCCCTGTGCATGCTTAACTCATATGGTGGTGTATAGAATTTTCCATGGTGAAGTGATCAACACATCATCAGACACATTTTGCCATAACATCTCCCCTTAGTGCATCTCCCCTCTGGACCTACTGAAGATATTATCTCTTTAACAAAAGCAAAATGGCAAAATGTATGTGGCCATAAAGATTTTCTCCTTTGACAACATATAAATTGCATATATGCAAACTGTATCAAATGAAAATGGTGAACACTCAACTCAGTATCCGGTACATAATGGCAGGCACACACAATGTCATACACAAAGCAAAGTGCACAAATGTAGCAGTAATACTACTGAATATAGGAAAGTGCCCACCAAACAATAATGAAGAAAAATATAATGTCCATTCTGACCTGCTAAACAGGAGTTACGGTGTCAACACAGACTGCTTTCCAGCCTGCTCTCTAATGCAGATAAGCTTTATCTGTTATTTTGGTGCTAGATCATCTGTGGGTTGCAACAGATTGGTTTGAATGTGGAAATGTATTTTCTGTAGTGGCATATGGGAGCAAAACACATGGCCATGCAGCAACTGATCAAGCAAGCACCATCCCCAAGAATAAACTATTTTGTTTTAGATGCTCTCAGTTCACACTTGTCACATCTCTTTTGTTTTGTAGCTTCCAAAAGAGGAAATATTTCCCAGACATTGATCCCTGCTCTCCATGTGTCTAGAAGGGATCAGCTGCATCTGATTAGCAAGACACACTAAAAGCCAAAAACATGTATCTGAGGTTTAGCTGTATTTCTCAAACAGACATTTGCCTGACATGTCAGGGCTGGTCCATCTGTAATTGGGACCAAACTAATATGGATATTTCTTCTTGAAATGAACATGGTAGTGAAAAATGTGAACCGAGAAGCACCTAAGGGGCTCAATTGCTAATGATAAACTACATTATTTATTCATTCACAGTGTGCTCTTTTCTCACCACAAATCATAAAGTAATGAGTTTCCTGTAAAGAGAATGTTGATGAAGCGTATGCCTTCCAGTATTGTAGTACTGGGGGGTATTCACTAAGTGATGGTAAAAAAAGGTGATAAAGTGGAGATGACTTCTCCGGTGATATCACTTTTCCAAATCCTATGTTATTCTATGGAGCCAATGCACTAAGATCTCTCACGTTGGAGAGAGTCCATAGAATTAAATAGGAATTGGAGAAGTGATATCACTGGAGAAGACATCTCCTCTTTATCACCACTTTATCACCACTTAGTGCATCTCCTCCGTGGTGTACTGAGTTCAGTGCAGTATGAGTTATGCTCCTTTGGTATATGCATATCCTCTGTGTAACTCCTCCATTGTTGCTCATGCTTATGCTCATTTGATGCCATTACATTTATCCATTTTTATGTGATTAAGTTGCTACTGCTTTGAGATATGCACTGTGACCTATATATAAAAGTAAAATGGAAAAATTATGGAGCAAACCAACTGTACCTTAGATATATAAATATTCAGGAAATCCCCCTTGTTTTATATTGGTTTGAATGCTAGAGAAGTCTCAAACACATTGTTTCACAACTTTCTATACAATACAGTCTTTATTACAGTCCTTCATGGGAATTATTATGGATGTGCCACAGTTCTGTGCAACCAGGCTCCCACAAAATTACTGCATACCAGGGAAGTCACAGAGGGGCAAAATATACCCTCCTTTCCAAAGTCATCCTCAGCTTTGTGACCAGAACAGTGACTTGAGTACGCATTTTCCCAATTTCTCCTATATCAAGCACAGACTTTACCTCACAAGTCTGTTTGATTGACCTTTCGCATTAGCCCTAATTTTTAATCCTTTGCTTCCAAATGCATTGAATACCCTTCCCCCCAATCAATGCATTGTGCACCTTTCTTGCACTCAGAGGATTAAAATGTGCAAACGTTTTAGGCAGGTGTGAAAAAATGTTGTAAACTAAGAATGCTTTCAAAACTAGACATGATAATAGTTTATATTTATCAAAGCACAAAATGATAATGAGTGAACAGAAGAAAAATCTAAATCAAATCAATATTTGGTGTGGCCACCCTTTGCCTTCAAAACAGCATCAATTCTTCTAGGTACACTTACACAGTGTGTTAAGGAACTTGGCAGGTAGGTTGTTCCAAACATCTTGGAAAATTAACCACAGTTTTTCTGTGGATTTAGGCAGCCTCAGTTGCTCCTCTCTCTCTTCATGTAATCCAGGCAGACTCGATGATGTTAAGATCAGGGCTCTGTGGAGACCATGCCATCACTTCTAGAACTATTAGTTCTTAATGACTTTAGCTGTATGTTTGGGGTTGTTGTCATGCTGAAGAACAATTTTGGGTCAATCAGATGCTTCCCTGATAGTATTGCATGATGGATAAGTATCTCCCTGTACTTCTTAGCATTGAGGAGACCATTAATTCTGACCAAATCCCCAACTCCATTTGCAGAAATGCAGACCCAAACTTTCAAGGAACCTTCACCATGCTTCACTGTTGTCTGCAGAAAATCATTCTTGTACTGTCTTCTGCTAAAGCCAAATATTTACAATTTTGACTCATCAGTCCAGAGCACCTGCTGTCATTTTTCTGCACCCAGTTCATGTGTTTTCATGCATAGTTGGCCTTGTTTCCTTGTCAGAGGTTTGGCTTTTTGGCTACAAGTCTTCCATGAAGGCCACTTTTGACCAGACTTTCTGGACAGTAGATGGGTGTACCAGAGTCCCACTGTTTTCTGCCAATTCTGATCTGATGGCACAGCTGGACATCTTCCGATTGCGAATGGAAGTAAGCATGTTGTGTCTTTCATCTGCTGCACTAAGTTTCCTTGGCTGACTACCGTGTCTACGATCATCAGCCTTGCTTGTTTCTTTGTGTATCTTCAAAAGATCTTGGACAGCACATCTGGAAACCCCTATCTGCCTTGAAATTTCTGCCTGGGAGAGACCTTGCTGATGCAGTATAACTATATTGTGTCTTGTTGCTGTGCTCAGTCTTGCCATGGTGTATGGCTTTTGACATTAAACTGTCTTCTACAACCTCACCTTGTTAGCTGAGTTTGGCTGTTCCTTAACCAGTTTTATTCCTCCTACACAGCTCTTTATGTTTCAGTTAATGATTGTGTTTCAACCTACATATTAAATTGATGATCATTAGCACCTGTTTGGTACAATTGTTTAATCATATATCTAACTATATGCTTACAAAATCCATGACTTTGTACAAGTGTACCTAAAAGAATTGATGCTGTTTTGAAGGCAAAGCGTGGTCACACCAAATATTGATATATATGATTTAGATTTTTCTTCTGTTCACTCACTATGCATTTTGTTAATTGATGAATACTGTATATGTGTGTGTGTGTATATATATATATATGTATAGAGTATTCCGTGATACTCTGATGGAGATTGGGGTGTGCTAAGCCAAAATATCTGGTGCACACAGAGCTTGAGTACTTGTTTGATCTGGAGACAGAAGATTTTTGGAGTACACATAAATCATCAAGCGGCTTTTGAAGTGGGGAATAGAGTGTGTTTGGAACAGTGAATTTTGATGCAATGACGACTGATTATACACAGATACTGATTGCACAGAGCAAGAATGGATAATAATACAGTATGTTATTTCATCTGACACACTGAATTCCCTCTTAATCCTAACCTGTGGACTGTATGTACAAATGCCTTTCCACATGAAACTGTTTTACTTGTTGCACTGTTTATGCATTTCACTAAAGCTCTGCTTTATTAATTTTGATTGTGGCTTCATCATTAACACATACAAAAGATTCTTCAAGTGTAGACTCAACAGTGGCACTTAGGGTGGAGAACAACTATGTGAATGGCAGTATAAATTTAACATCCAGTATATCAGATCGATAGAATACACTTGTACACACAATAGTGTTATATGTATTGGAGGCCACCTATTTTATTTACGTATTATTTTGGGGCCTGGATCCTGTTATAAACATACTTGCATGTTGTGTGTGTTTGAGTTAATACTTCTGTATTTATCAGTGGATAAATTTAGGTTGACGCATTCAGGTATATTAATTCAACATCTGGATTGAATGGGGTGTATATATAGCTCTTTTCTGATTAAGATCAGTTGTTTGGTACCAACATTATAGTCACTTCATCCATCTGTTTCAGGGTATATCAGAGTACATTGTTTTTAATGTTGTCCTGTTGTGTTTTTTAATTACCTGAACCAATAACATATTGAAATCATAATTTGAGTGTTCATGAGGGAGATTTTTTACAGATAACTTGAATACTTTAATGCCTTGATTCAATTCACCACATTAGCTAAAAAAAAAACGCCGGGACATTTTCAAGCACGGTAAGCAATTCAATTACCTGTGCGATGAAAAAATGCAGAAAAAAAAGCATTTTGGGCGCTAAATTTATAGCCCATTTGACCCAAGAGAAACATACTACAAAAGGCAGAACGTGCCATTTAATTGGCATTGGCTGTAGCAGAAAGATGCATTAAGGGACCCACTTTAACGTGGGAAAATCTGCACACATATTTTTAACGCATCTTTAAACAGCCAATGCATGAATTGAATATGTAAAAAAAGCCAAACAACCCTGTCCACAGTGGATGTATTGATATGGGGCCCTAGGCCCCATCTCAATATATCCAAAGCACACCCACAATGTGTCAAATGATAGTTGAATTAATCCTATGAGTGCTAGTGGGGTATACTTATTCCACTGGCACTCACAAGGGTAATCTGACTACATTACAAAACAGCCCCTGAAAATAAACACCAGTAATCCTGATGTCCAGCAAAGTCTTCAGGACCCTGGTCAGATACTGTCCGTCTTCTACTTCAATCTTCTTTCTCTCCATATTCTTTCGTCTTCTCTTCTGTTGCATCTTCTGTTCCATCTTACATTCACATTCCTGTAAAAGAAAGAAAAAAAGAAATATTAACTTTGTGCACCAAACATAACTCTTAACTAGTGTTGAGCGAGCGTGCTCGGCCGATGCTCGGATCGGCTCGAGCATCGCTCTGCTCGGCACATGGCGGTACTCGTCGAGTACCGCCATGTGCTCGCCCGCCATGTCCGGGTGGCGGGGATCTGTGCCAGAAGAGGCACAGATCTGAAGACGCTCCGCTGGACCACCAGGGACTGGAGGTACGGGGGCATTGCGGAGATGAAGGGGGCATTGCGGAGATGAAGGGGGACATTGTGGAAGAGGGGCATAGACTCTATGCCCCTCTTCCACAATGTCCCCCTTCATCTCCGCTATGCCCCTCTTCCACAATGTCCCCCTTCATCTCCTCTATGCCCCTCTTCCACAATGTCCCCCTTCATCTCCGCTATGCCCCTCTTCCACAATGTCCCCCTTCATCTCCTCTATGGCATAGAGGAGATGAAGGGGGACATTGTGGAAGAGGGGCATAGCGGAGATGAAGGGGGACATTGTGGAAGAGGGGCATAGCGGAGATGAAGGGGGACATTGTGGAAGAGGGGCATAGCGGAGATGAAGGGGGCATAGCGGAGATGAAGGGGGACATTGCGGAGATGAAGGGGGCATTCGGAGATGAAGGGGGCATAGCGGAGATGAAGGGGGGCATTGACCAGGCACCCTCCCCTCATCAGAGCAGGGGGTGCCTGGTGTAATGCTCGTGTCGCCCCATGCATTTCAATGGGGCTCGGGTGCTCGGCCGAGCACTCGAGCCTCAGGGGGTGCTCGGTCAGAGCACCCGAGCACCCGAGCATCGGGGTGCTCGCTCACACTACTCTTAACCCCTTGAGTGTCAGAGGGGTACGCAATGAATTGCAGAGCAATGCTTTGCATACCTCTGTGGCGTTCAAAGGGTTAAGCAATGCACGCCTGTCTGAGTTACAATAGTAGATGTTTCCAAACAAAAATAATATTTTCAAAATCTAATATGTTAGTACACCTGGGGGGTTAAGCACTAAGGCGTGATAAAGAGGTGATAAAGCAGAGATAATCTTCAGAGTTGGAGAGATCTTAGTGCATAGGCTTTATAGAATAACATAGGAACTGGAAAAGTGATAACACTGGAGAAGTCATCTCTGCTTTATCACCTCTTTATCACCCCTTAGTGCATAAACCCTCTGGGGGGAGGTGTGATAAAGAGGTGATAAAATGGAGATGACTTCTTCAGTTATTTCACTTCTCCGGTTCCTATGTTATTCTATGGAGCATATGCACTAAGATCTCTCCAGTTCTACAGTGCTCTGTAGAATAACATAGGAACTGGAAAAGTGATAAACTGGATAGGTTATCACCTCTTTATCACACCTTAGTTCATAACTCCCATTAAATTTTAGATTTTTTTTTAATCACAATACAGATTTTCCTTTTATCTTTATTAAATGTTTAAAATATAACCAAAATTGCAAATCTTTTTGGTTTATCTTATTTCAAAATCAATTGTAATAATTTCTCTCTTAAAAGATGGCCCAGCGGGGATGTTGCTAGTTACTAGTTAAGGGGCTAATGGGTCTTGCTGCTAATCTCCTTTTTTAGTACTGGTCTAACTGGGCTACACAGTGCACATATAATGCATTAGGTTAGCAAAGGGGTGGGCAACATTTGGCTCTCCATCTGCTGGGAACAACAAACTTCCATCATCCCTGAGCCATTGACTGATTGGGGGCAATGAGCTTTGTAGTCTCCAGCAGTTCAATGGCGAGAGACTTCCCACTCCCTTGGTTGTCTCTAGCCCAGGTCAGTTGGAAACCTAGAAACTCCCCCTGAGTCCCAGATTGCTCTCTATTTGTATTTCCAAAAGACAGGAATCACTCCTCTGGAAGATACTACTAATCCCTTGAAGGTGAAAGGGGGCTCTGTCAGCAATACTTTGGAGATGTCTCCAGCATACAAGGGGTTTAACCCTTTGAGTGCCAGAGAGGTATGTAACGCAAAGCTCTGCAATGTGTTGCGTACCCCTCTGGCACTCAAAGGGTTATAATGGTAACAGTATGTTGTACAATATCCATTAGCACATTTTCATCACATGCAGAAACAAGCTAATACAAAATGAACTCAGGGGTTTAGAGTGTACTAATAAAATATTCTGTCAGGAACAGAATTACAAGTCTTTGCATACCATGCTGCTTAGTAAGGGTAAGGGATCATTGCTGATCGTCTCCCAGGCCTTACTTAAAAAGAGTCCATGAGATACACTGTTGGCCCTTGGAACAATGACTGGAAAGCTCGCTGTACCTGTTCTGCCTATAACTGAAGGTTCCCCTGACATTTTCCCAGCTCACAGAGACAGACCCTAGAGTTCTGTTCTCTATCAAGATGTGTAGCATTACCCCCCTTTCATGCTAAGCCAACTCTTACTCCATATTATGTCAAGCCAAAGCTATTCACAGTCAAACAGTCAGTGTTATTCCAAGGAACCCCTTTCTCTAGACTGTGGCACTTAATCCTCCTCCCAATATCCCCCCTTGTCTGCACCCTTGGGAACATGTGCATACATTGCATCACTAGACTGGGATTATAATGTCAACCTAGGGGAAGGAGCTGAGTAGAAAAAGTCTGAGGAGAAGAATTCATGTAGGCATTTATTAATGTCCATGGGATGTTTAGACACAGAGGCTAATGTAGTAATAAGAACTCTAGTAGTTCTGGAGGACACCAACTGCATCATTGGGGGGAAAATACAACTTCTCAATATTCCAATTAATTTGAATAGATTTTTAACTCCTTGAATGCTAAGGAGGTCTCCAATTCATTGCTTCACAATGTGTTACAGAGTACTCTAGCGTTTAACATGTTAAAATCCACATTCACACATTCTTTCACACTATGTCAGGGGTGGGCAATCCATGGCTCTATGGGCCGTATGTTCCAAAGAAAAGTGAAGGAGTTGTTGGACAAACTAATTGCACTATAAGGATGAACTAAAAATTCCCCAACTTTGTATTGATTTAAATAAGGATTTTAACCCCTTGAATGCAAGAGAGATCTCCAACTCATTGGGAAGCAATGCTTCGGACACCTCTCTAGTATTCAAGGGGTTAAAATCTCCATTTAAAAACAATGGTAATTTCTAGTTCTCCTCTATAGTAGAAATGGTTTGTCCCATAATTCCTCCACTTTTCTTTCGAACACATGGCCCTCTGTCTACAACTGTCATCAACCTCAGCTACCCACTAGATGATGGTGATGATGGGCATGTTAATACCACAACAGTGATATCATCATCACCAGTGACACACTAAGGGGAACTGTATCCTTTGAATGTGTCTCTTCATTTGTTTTATAGAACGTACCTAGGTAGACCTCCTTCATACTTCATTCAGTTATACTTATTTACTTACTTTGCGCATGTTATCACCCTTGTAGTAAACTGCTATTACTTTCAATTTACAATGTGATAAATAAAACTGAACCAGACTATTGAAGCATAATGTCTATTGAGAGGATGTATGCACTAAAGGCAGATGTGAATAGAGAAAGCAGCAGACACTATGTAAAAATGTGTACATAGATATAAGGGACTGCTGTATGAAGAAATAGTACCTAAGCAAGTCCCTCTGTTAAACACATTAACTCCTTAAGGAACATTGACATGCCAGACTGTCACACAATTCTGTCCTTTGATGACCAGTGGCAGTCCTGATATGTCATGACTTAATGATCGCAGTGAGACTCCGGGCACACTGTTAACATTACAGAACGGCTCTAACTAACTGCACCAGGACAAGATAAGTTTATTTCAGCCCTTCTCCAGTGGCTCTGTACATTGGCAATCACGTGTGCCAGTAGAGCGAAATGAAAAAGGCAATGTATATAAAAATTGCCTTTGTCACTGTTCTCTGCCTCTCTCTTCCTCACTGTGTTTGTGAGGATGAGAGTAGCAGAGAACAGAATGTATCATTTATTTCCCCCAGTGGCACCACAGGGGTTCTCTCTGTGGACTCCAGAAGACAAAGTTCTCAGGTATGCCTGGGATATAGGCTGCCACTCCATCTACTCATACATTAACCCAGTGGTTTCCAAACAGAGTGTTATGTCACTTTGGTGTGGTCTGGGCTCAAACTTAGGATGCCACTTTTTTCTGTAAACACTGTTTTAAAAATGTGAATCTTTAGTTTCAGAATTGTATTTATTTAAATTGTTATACAATAATGTGCAAAAGTTTTAGGCAGGTGTGAAAAATGCCTTAAAGTAAGAATGCTTTCAAAAATAGACATGCTAATAGTTTATATTTATTATTAACAAAATGCATGAATGAACAGAAAAAAATCTAAACCAAATCAATATTTGTGTGACTACCCTTTGCCTTTAAAACAGCGTCAATTCTTCTAGGTACATTTGCACAAAATCTCGGATTTTGTAGTCATATAGTCAGTTGTATGATTAACAATTGTAACAAACAGGTGCTAATGATAATCAATTTAATATGTAGGTTGAAACACAATCATTAACTGAAACAGAAACAGCTGTGTAAGAGGAATAAAACTGGGCAAGGAACAGCCAACCCCAGCTAACAAGGTAAGGTTGCTGAAGACAGTTTAATGTCAAAAGTCTTACACCATGGCAAGACTGAGCACAGCAACAAGACACAATGCAGTTATACTGCATCAGGAAGTTCTCTCCCAGGAAGAAGTTACAAGGCAAACAGGGGTTTCCAGATGTGCTGTCCAAGCTCTTTTGACGAAGCACAAAGAAACGGGTTACATTGAAGACCACAGATGCAGGGGTCAGCCAAGGAAATTTAGTGCAGCAGATGAAAGACACATCATGCTTACTTCCCTTCACAATCAGAAGATGTCTAGCAGTGCCATCAGCTCAGAATTGGAATTAAACAATGGGACCCTGGTACACCCATCTACTGTCCTGAAAAGCCTGTGGCCTTCAGAGAAAACGCGATCAAAACAGTCATACTTTCAATGTGGAAACAAGATCAAGTGACTCAACTATTCATGAAAAAACACGGAACTGGGCTGCTCAAAAATGGCAGCAGGTGCCCTGGACTTATGTATCAAAATTTTAAATATTTGGCTGTAACAGAAGGCAGTTTGTTCGCCAAAGGCTGGAGAACGGTACAAGAATGAATGTCTGCAGGCAACAGTGAAGCATGGCAGAGGTTCCTTGCGAGTCTGGGGCTGCATTTCTGCAAATGGAGTTGGGGATGTGGTCAGAATGAATGGCCTCCTCAATGCTGATAAGTACATGCATATACTTATCCATCGGGCAATACCATAAACTAAGCATCTGAGTGGCCCAAAATGTATTCTGCAGCATGACAACGACCCCAAACTTACAGCCAAAGTCATTAAGAACTATCTTCAGCGTAAAGAAGAACAAGTAGTCCTGGAAGTGATAGCATGGCTCCCACAGAGTCCTGATCTCAACATCATCGAGTCTGTGTGGGATTACATGAAGAGAGAGAAGCAACTGAGGCTGCCTAAATCCACAGAAGAACAATGGTTAGTTCTCCAAGATGTTTGGCACAACCTACCTGCCGAGTTCCTTAAAAGACTGTGTGCATGTGTACCCAGAAGAACTGGTGCTGTTTTGAAGTCTAAGGGTGGTCACATCAAATATTGATTTGATTTAGATTTTTCTTCTGTTCACTCAATATGCATTTTCTTAATCTGAGAAAAATAAACTCCTAACATGTCTATTTGTGAAAGCATTCTTACTTTACAGCATTTTCTCACACCTGCATAAACCTTTTGCACATTACTGTACATGATATGTTTTGAACACTAAGAATTCTATTTATTTTTATTTATGTGTCTATGCTCCTTTAAACCATTAAGAAATTACACATACCTTGTTAGGGGTACCCTGAAGATTCAGTACTACATGATTGGGGTGTCATGAGCATTTAAACACTGAGAAATCTTTAGCCCATCCTTAAGAGCCAGGCACTGTCCTTTATCTGGTAGAGCCATCTTGTCTGATCCTTCCTTGAACCTGCTGACACTAAGACAGTTGTTCTCACAATTTTCTAGTGTTTGCCTAATTTCTTACTCCTTGGGGAAAATATGTTCTGTACTCATGAGATATTCATTCGCACAAGTCATTTTCCTTATGTCCAGAAACATTGTTAGATGACTCAGAAGCTGTTGGCGCTGTCCCGCAGAACAGTCCAGGTTTAGTCATTATACATATTGTACAAGAAGAGCCATCCACTCCTTAAAGTTTAACTGACTATAAATCCCCTCATCTTTAGAGTCATAGCGGTGTCAGGCTCTGTATGTTCTGAGACATCCAATCTGGATGGAGTCCATCCAAAAAAAAAAAGGATTTTTGGAGACAAACCAAACACTGTTCTAAAATATTCAGCACTTTTAATTTTGTTAATTAATAAACAAACATAAAAATCACTCAGTTTACATTTTAAGAGGCCATGGGCTGCTTGTTCCTAAACATGACCTAGTTCTTTTCATTTGGGGAGAGAGTGTAAACATCAGTGCCTCCTCTGTTTATTCCTACTATACCCCTATATAATAGGGGTCCTATAACTTATGACTGTTGAGCTCTGCAAAACAAAGACTTCATTTAATTTACTGTTAAGGAGTGAAAAATACATTAATTGGAAAAGTGAAAAAATGCCTACTTCTTACATTCCATCATGTTTGCATGTTTGTTTACATTTAAGGTTACATTGCAGATGCTAAGTGTTATTACTGTTTTTTTTCTAACACATTCGTATTTTAGTCTAGGATGACATTTGTAGATAATACCCATGATAACATTACTGACTTCTAAGGAATCAATGCCTATATTTTCTACCTTTAATAACTACTTAGATGTTAAATATGTCTCCAATAAGTCATCTATTACATTTAAGGTTGTGATGTCCAAACTTGTTTCCCTCAGGGGCTAATTTGGGAAAATAAAATTAAACGAGTGTCAGATATTACTAAGTAATTCAATAACATTAAAACAAGCATTCTTGTGGATACAGAATATGCACATGGACTATGGAATGGAATCTATAACTAGATGCAAGATGCATTGCATTTTGCTGCATGACCTAATACACTTAGTATTAGAGGTGAACCTCAGTCCTACTGATCGGTGCAGGATATTGATGCTGAGAGGTCCACGGTACTTTACGAAGACTTTGTACATTTAAGCAAAAATGTACTTTTCTTAACCCCTTAGTACATGTACTTCCTCTGTCCACTTGGGATATCTGCTCGGGACGTACATGTACGTCCTCGGGTGGTAAGGGGTTAATAAATATTGTGTTGGGGAGCTTATCTCTGACACTCATAACTGGACCTATAAACATATTAAATGTACAGTTCATTTTTGATATTTTCAACATTTTCTAAATGTTTCCAGACTTATACATTTAGCTGGTTTCCTCTTCTTCCTTTTTCCCTTTAAAACTTAGACTGATGATCAAAATCCATCTGCACTTTTGCAGGTGCAGCACGAGCTGAGACATGCCCAAAATAAGAAAAATTTGAAGCAAGACTCTGCCCATTGCTATAGCAACACGATAAGTCTAATCTGTTTAATATTTTTATGTCACTATGAGATGTGCTAACAAAACTTAAAATGCATCATTTCAACACACTACTGTACTTATCTCAATTTTGTCCTAAGAGGAACAGGTCCCTTAAAATTCCGATTTTAATCAGCTGAATTTGAGGACTTTTTATTTGTCTCTTATGATGCAGTTGTTCTACAACAGATTTACTCAAACTCCTCTATGTACATCAGCCTCATTATGTTTTGCAGTAGTTCACATTTAATTGAACTTGTATGAAGGGCCAAATTGACCATGCTCAATGGACCAAAAATGGCTCTGGGGCTTTACTCCCAACCCTTCTTATCTAAGGAGTTAATACAGGGATTTGAAGTGCTCACTGAGTTATATTATACATCCACAGTAGTTGTTTTTGGCAAAGTTTCAGATTTTATAGATTTTTTTCTGGTAATTTATTATAGAGCAATTAATATTTAATTTATAATTGCCCAGTCACAAGCATGCCAAAAGATTAGCCATCAGCAATTACCTGTGCACCACCTCAACTCCCACTGTTTTGGATTGGTTTGTTTACATACTTCCTTGAGGCAGCATTAGCATATATCTATAATTGTTTTTAATTAATCTTTTTGACAGAATGGTAGCAGTTCTATATTAAATGGCAAATTTCAAATGCTCAAAACATTTGAAAGAAATATGAATATAGATGAAATTTTGGATTTTAAGTCACCTTGCCAGTCCTCACAAATCTTGTAAATTTCACACAAATCTGTTTTGAAATTCTTTTAGTAAACTGCCTGAGATGTACTTTGTGGAGGAGAAAGCCCACAAAGAAACAGCAGACTGATGATTTAATATGTATATGGTACAGACACCAGAGAAGAACACAGTAATACACAGTAGGCCCCAGTGATCCAGGGGCTAGAGTTTGTAGGTTGGAGAGTGTTGCTAGCAAGCGGTGGCTGTTTCAGGGAAGTATTGTGTGGCCTAAGCCATGTAGAGATGCAGGCTATGAAGACTGATATCAGGATAACAACCTAGGACGCAGACAACTACACACCGAGTTAGGAATCAGCTTATTCAAACTACCAGTAGTATAGTCTTCTCTGTCAAAAACTGAAATAGCAGTCATAGAACCAAGGGTTGCAAGGTTACCGTCCAACGGGAGGTTTGTACAGGAGATAGTCGACAGCGTCAAATTCGACTGGATGGCCGACAACGAAGAACACGACACACTGGGCACAGGAAACCCCTTGGAGTCGAAGGGAGAGTAGTCAACAAGCTGGATGAATCAGAAGAATAGTAGAACAAGCCAGAGTCAAAACCAGTCAAGCAAAATGGTAAAAAATCAGCAGGCAGAAGAGAAGTCGTATATACAGGCCGAGATGAGAGCCAATACAGGAAGTCAACACAAAATCAGGAAACAGAGTCGAGGAAAGACAGGTCACAACACTGGAAATATTTGCAACAATATGAACACTAGGAACTTGATAACAGGAATTCTTTGATCGCGCGCCAACACAAGAGTGCCGGCGCTTGATATAGGCCCAAACAAGGGCTTCATCACAACAAGCCGGAGAAACATGAAAAAGGAAAACCAGAATACCTAGTAAAAAGAGTCAGCAAAGCCCAGAGAACATGACAGACTTAAAACAATGAGTAGATCCTTTCAACGCCTTTCAAAACTTTCCTGACAAAGAAAGGTATCTGCTGAAATTAGTTGAAATGGTCTACTGAGAAAGCTGATTTTGGAAGGAAATGCCACCAGCTTAGAAGCAGCAGAGCAGACAAACACCAACTGGAGGTTGAGACCAGAGGAACAGCTTCCACTTCACTGCAACAAAGATCGATGGACAGACACCATACTCTGATTCTTATTTTATGTTTACATTTATTACAATTCACATACCAGAGATATGTGATTTTTCATACTTCTGACATTGAGGCATTTGGCATATAGTATTTGAAAGTATCCTAAAGTATCCTAGTTCTATCATAGCTTCTGCTGTCATGTAATTCACTGTTTCATATTATCATCCATTTATTTTATTAATCTGCCTACTTTATTATAGACATATTATTATAAGAGATATATTATAGTACCTTTTTGTTTATTCTTTTTTTTAACACATTTTCAACTTTTCAGTTCCTTTTTACACAGATTATCCTTCCTATTGTCATTAAGATTGTATATATATTTATACACACACACACACACACACACACACACACACATTACAATTTTCTTTTTTTATATGATATATGATCTGCTGATGTGGACACAAGAAAGGTGTGTTATGCAGCTGGCCCACATGAATGATATCCTGTTTTACTGGATGGCATGTACATGGATCAGCTATTCACTGTAGATTGTGACCACCACTGCAAACTCCATCAGACCTCTTGTGAACGATTTGCAGGCAGCAACACAGGCAATCTTACACACCTTCCTTACTACAACTTTACTGCGTTCATGAGAGAAGACAAAATTAGCCCCTCTTGTAAAAACCACCATTGCCACTGAACCTTTTTCAATGGGAAACAAAACCGATGCAGCATTGTGGAACTGGTGTGGAATAAATTGACTAACCCTGCTCTTGGTCGAGCTCAACATCATCGACTCAGTCAATGTTGGCTCACTGAGGCCTACCCAGCAGTATAGTTCTTTATTGTCTCCTGTTGTTCTGTTTATTTATATTTATAACTGCCTGCCCTTTCATTGTGAAGTTTCTCCTCTACTAAGTACATACAGACAGCTTACAAGGGAGCTACCTGATCTGATTCTGATATTTAGATCACTCCATGAATACCGATCCCGTGGAAGTTTATAGAGTCATGGTCCAACTAGGGGCCAGACTTTAACAAAACTCTGCACAGATCAAGCATATCAACTCCAAGCTGGATTCCATATCTATTATGCTTAAGCATATGCAGCAGTGCTTTGACTCTTCTATGCCTTCCCAGAGTAGCACAGTTGCCTCTCTAGATGATACTTCTTTAGGTTTGTTACCCGCTAGATTACCTCTACCTGATCTCTGACGGGTCACCCTCTGAGTTTCTTGGGTTCTTGAACCAATGCTACCTACACTTCCAGAATCAGTCTGAGGCTTATGCTTCCCATCAGACCCACATCACTATCTGCTATGCAGATCCACTTTAGCTTTGGTCTCTCTTTTTCTGGATCATCAGTCTCCCCTCTTGTCTGATACTGACTCTTTTATTTCAGCCATCTTTGGTGCCTCAGGGAGGCGAAATATAGTTCAGTCAGCCATTCTGGAATGTCAACAGGGGCCTAGAACTCTAATGCAGTATGTGGTGGAGTTCCGGACTTAGGCTTATGACACCAAGTGGGGTGACAATGCCCTTAAAGCAACCATCAGGAAAGGGTTGTCAGAGTGTCTCAAGGACGAACTGATCACTTGCCTTATTCCAGACTCACTTGAGGATCTTATTGCCAGCATGGGATGCCAGTCACAATGCAAACGTCCAACATTGAGAACCCATGCCTGTCATTCAATTTAGCATATGTTCGAACATCGAAACCCCATGCCTGTCCTTCAATATAGCATATGTTCGAACATCGAAACCTCATGCCTGTCATTCAATTTAGCATATGCTCGACATCGAAAACCCATGCCTGTCACATCCTACTCAACATAAGTGGTCGACTCGAACATGGACAAACTACATGTCACATTCTATGTTAGTACATGGGTAAAGATTAAGGTTTCATTTTCTGGTACCAGCCTCCTACCCTACTGTCCCTCTTTAGTACCCAAATTCCTCTCTCTCGTTTTCCTATCCTGATTTCCCCTTATATTAGCTAACTCTATGTGTATATACATTGTAGTGTTTCATACTACATCAAGAATAAACATCAATGATTGTAATGTGATAGATGTAATGTGTTAAAAAGAAAAATTGAGACATTCTGTTGTGAACAAACTGCAACACAGGAGAGAAATAAAAAAAATGCTTGACATCTATACTGAAGAGGGGTCCACAGCATTGTCTTAGTATAGCAATATCACCGTTTTCCGTGAGTGTGCAATATAGGGCTCTACGGTAATTGCTGGGCATTTCCCAATGTCATAATCAGGGGATGATGGGAGTTGTATTCTAACTACTGTTAGGAAACACATAAGTGATGCACATTCATCTCCCACCTAGAAATTATTTACACACGAGGCAACTCCCCCAAGTAATACCTAGCCCCTTTCCAAGTGAAAGGACTTCCAGAAAGGCTTCAGATCTCTTAGTGACTCACCTGTTATTGCCAGTCAGCGGGACCCGGAGAGTAGGAGGGGGTGATGCTATGGCTGCAGATTAAGTCTGGCATGGTGCTCTTAGTTGGTCACTTGTCGCAATGTTGAAGCTCAGGCGGGCCAGCACCTTCTGGGTGGAGACACCTCACAGCAATCCTGTTCAGGACACATCATGCACTGTTATGCACTCATACTTGGGATCCCAAATGTTTAGACTCATTTTGTACAGGGGGCACCCTCCTGTATTTGTAAAACCTCTCTAGCAAATCTGGGACGGTAGACCTATTTACTCAAGTCTTGATTTTAGGTGGGCGATAAACAATACAAAATAGGCATAATGTTTCACTATCACATAATTCACGTCACTGAAGCAGCCAGCAGGCATTGCCACTGTGTGAGCATAGGGCTGCCCGGCTGCTGACAGTCACACTGATGGGACACCCTGCAACACAGAAATGGCGGAAGAACACAAAATAAACATGCTATGGGACGGCAAATTGCCGCCCCTGTCAAAGTGCCGCCTGGGTCCATGGACCCACTGGGACCCATGTAAGGGCCAGCCCTGTATTCGAACAAATACCTAATTTTTTTTATATTTTGCACAGGAACAAATATTACTTGCTCTTGCAGTGGCAATAACTGGAACTAATGCTGGCTGCCTACCTATGCCTAGCCTAATGCTACCTGCCTGCCTACACAACAACTGTATACTCTCTAATCTCTTCTCTCTCTGAGCTCCAACAACCCAATGAGGAAATGCAGGCTGTCTGTCTGTGTGACTGTGTCATTAGTCCAACCCTCATCATGAAACGAAGAAGGCTATTCGAATACAGACAAAAGAGGGAAGTAGTGCATGAAACGGAGAATGGAATTAGACTAGAGACATGGAGGGAAAATTATGGAGGGAAAGTAATTGAGCGCGCACAGGAAGTACAAAAAAGTCCTGGTCAAAAGTAGTCAAAACTTTTGGAAATGTGTCGATTGCCGAAACTTCCGAAAGTTTCGACGAATTTCGGACCTGGGCTGTTCGGAGTCGGATCATTTTTTCCGAATGACCCTTGAGTTTCGGATTGGCCAAATGTCTCTGAATGACCCCATTTTCGACAAAATCCGAATGTCTCCGAATGAATTCGCACATGTCTAGCAGTTGTCCCTTACCATTGGACTCCAGAGGCATTACAGGCTTTTGAGAGTTTGAAAACTCCCTTCTCCTCTGATCTTATTCTAAGATTCCCTGATCCTCTCACCCCGTTTACCCTTGAGGCGTTTACATTTGAGGGCATTGCTGGAGCAGCTCTCTCTCAGTGGTCTCCCGATTCAGGAGCCCTTCACCCCTGTTCCTTCTTCTCTAGACTGTTCTCTCTTGCAGAGAGGAACTATGACAACAGGAACAGGAACTTCTAGCAGTGAAATTAACCTTGGGGGAATTCTTATTGAAGGGTTCTCCTCATGTATTTAACATACTAACCAATCATCAGAATATCCAAAATCTGTCCATTGCTATGCGCCTGAACATGTGTCAGGATTGTTGGTATTTGTTCTTCTCCAGGTTCGATTTTGTCATCTCTTACATCCCGGGAACAAACAATGTTAAGGCTGACTCTCTCCCATCAACATGAGGTCTGTTGTGCACCTTCACATGTTCATGAGTTGATAGTTTCTCCTACCCGGATTGTGTCCTCCTTTTCTACTTCTCTTCTTATGTCCATCAAGGATGCCCAGTCTTATTGTTTTTCAGGAGTAACCATGCCTCCCATTGTGTGTTTCATGCCAGGGCACTACCGTTCTGATGTTTTACTGCTGGTCATCCTGGACTTGCTTATACACAGAATTGTATCCCTAGATACTTCTAGTAGCCAGACTTGAAGTCCAATGTGGTCTTCTTCCTGTCTTCTTGTCCTATATGTGCCCACATGAAGGTGCCTTGTTCCCATCCTGTGGGTCTTCTTCATCCTCTTCCAGTGCACACTCTTCAATAGACCCAAATCTCCCTGGATTTTGTGGTTGATCTACCTCCTTCATCTGACAACACTTTTATCTGGTCATAGTGGATCGATTTTCCAAACAGGGACATTTCATTCCACTCCCTAAACTCCCTACCTCCACTGAGTTGGCTGATTATTGATTCGGAAGATCTATTGCTTGCATGGGGTACCACAATGCATAACCTGCGATCATGGTTCCCGGTTTGTTTCCCATTTTTGGAGAGCATTCTGTTCCAGATTGGGTATCCGCTTACAACATTCGTCTTCATGTCATATGCAGACGAATGGGCCAACGGAAAGAATGAACCATATCTGGAACTTTTCCTCCACTGCTGCTGTTCTCACCAACAGGACAATTGGACCCTTCTGCTGCCTCTGGTGGAGCTTTCATATAACTCCCTCCTGCAGACCTCTTTGAAATGTTCGTCCTTCTTTACAGCTCTTGGGTACAACCCCTCTGCAATCACTCTCTGTCCTTCTCTATCAGAGGTCCCCTCTGTGAAGACTCATGTCTGAGATTTTGTTAATCATTGGCAATCCATCCGCCATATGCTTCTCAGGTACGGCAGAAGGTGGTGACTGATCGACATCGGTCCTTGGCACCCAGGTTCGCACCCGGGGATTTAGTGTGGCTCTCAGTAAAGAACATTAAACTTCGCTACCTGTCCAACAAGGTGGGTCCTCGATATCTGGGATCTTTTACGATTGAGACCTGCCTTCCCCAGCCTCTTACTGGTTAACCTTTCCTGAGACATCAATCAAACACTATGTGGCTCACGACTCTCACCCTCCCTCTACTCCTCCTGTTTCTGTGGATGACTCGGAGGAATTCATCATTGATGTTATTCTGGATTCCCATATTTTTCATGGTACCCTGCAGTACCTTGTCAACTGGAAAGGCTATAGCCCAGAGCAGCATTTGTGGGTGGTGGCTTCTGATGTGCATGCTCCTTCTTTGTTACTTTATTTCCATAGGTCTTTTCTGGCCAAGTCATGCTTGAAAGACGGTAGTGTCATGTTCCTTCTGCTTTTCTGGGTTTTTCTAGTAACTTTTGCTGGATATTTTGCTTTGCTCTTGGTTCATTTTCCCTGTTCCTTTTATGAGGCTTTCTCTGAACCCTTATCTAGCACTGGCACCTTGCGTTGGCATGTGATGTAAACGGTCTTGCCATGACCTAAATCTAATCTTGTTCCATGTGTTTCCAGAGGTCCTGACTAGGGATGGGCGAAAGTTTTCACCTCAAACTGACATCGGTGAATAATGACACTTCCCGCTTGGAGAATTATTTCCCGAGATAAGTGCAGTTTTTGCATTTTTTTTACCTAGCTCATTGAAATCAATGGGAACATTGAATTTACACACAATACATAGCAAATATTATTTTATTTCCCAAAGGCATAGTATAAAAGGGGCATGTGGGTGCCTGTGTTGGGGTGTATGGAAAGGATCATTTGAACAGGGAATGTTTTTTGGGGGCATTTAATAAAAAATAAATACTAAATACAATTAAAAAAAAACATAAGACGTGGTATGAAAGGGGTCTGTAGAGGGTGTCTGTGTTCATGGGTGGAGTCTGGGGAATTAATCAGTTGAACAGGAATTTGTTTTTGGGGGGCTGGGGCAGGCTGAACATGGATTGGCTGGCTGAGGAGACTTCAGGCAGGAAGCCTCAGTGTAATGGTTTGTTTGACACACAGACACAGTGGTTTAGGATAAAACACAGTTTTATTGAAATCACAGTAATTAAATAACCTTCACAGGTCCTGTAGTATATCAGCAGAATAGTACAGACACACGACAGGTTATAGATACATATGCCTACACAGGTCCAGCATTAACATAAAGTCCACAACAGTCTATACTGACACAGGTCAGGCAGATATGATGGATTCCCAGGTGTAAGGTATTGTATGGGTTAATGATCTTGAGAGTGTAAACAGTCCCATGTATTGAGAGGTCTGTGATGGGGCTCTCTGCATATAAACAATTGGGAACTCGTTATGCCCAAAACCAGATAAGCAGAACTAGCGTGAACTGCCTAGGCAACAATGGGAACAGAGACACATGAGGTACTGCCGTAGCAGTAACGGAGACAACACTTGCACTCTGTTGAAGTATACCAGAGGCAACTGCCGGAGCAGTAACGGAGGCAGACACTTGCACTGAGCAGAGGCAGTAATGGAGACTAGGCCCAAGGTAAACTGCCATAGCAGTAACGGAGACAACACTTGCACTCTGCAGAAGTATAACTGGAGGCAACCGGTGGCTCAACTGCCGGAGCACAAACGGAGGCAGACACTTGCACTAAGCAGAGGCAATAACGGAGACTAGGCCCAAAGTAAACTGCCGTAGCAGTAACGGAGAAAACACTTGCACTCTGCTGTAGTATAATCGGAGGCAACCGGTGGCTCAACTGCCGGAGCAGTAACCGAGGCAGACACTTGCACTAAGCAGAGGCAATAACGGAGACTAGGCCCAAGGTAAACTGCCGTAGCAGTAACGGAGACAACACTTGCACTCTGCTGAAATATAACTGGAGGCAACCGATGGCTCAACTGCCGGAGCAGTAACTGAGACTGGCCGCTGGTACTCTGCAGGAGGAAATAACCCAATTGCCAGACAGTCAGAATGTCGCCTAGGCGACACAGCACAGGAATGCCAATCAAGCTGGGTAGATTCACAGAGCAGGAACGTCAGCCAAGCCGGTCGAATCACGGAGCAGGAACGTCAGAAGAATAGTCAGGCAATCCGGGTCGGTACACAAGGGCAGTAGACAATATGCAAAGTAGTCAGGCAGGCTAAGTCAGTACACTGGGAAACACTGAGCAGAAATAAGCACTGGCACAGGAACACCACGAAAGGGCACCTGAGGGGTGCCCATAGCCCAGTATATAAAGGTCATACTGGGCGGGACTAACACACGGTAGCCAATGGGAGCAAGACACAGGCTAGACTGACAGAAAAAAAAACAAAAAGAGCATGGGCACCGTGATACTCAGCCAGTCAAAATTGAAATCTGCACATCAATGGGGGGCTGATGGTAGCATGCAGCCACCATTTCAGCATTTCTCATGCTGGCTGCACGCTGGTGGCCCTGCATGTGGCCATGGTGGCTGCACTTGAGAACCATTGTTTTAGCCATTAAAAAATGGCTAAGAATTTTGGCCTATGCAGATTTTCCAGCAAAAAAGCAGACAACAACGGGGTTTTTGTGGATTATTTCAAGGGAACACGGTGGGAACTTTCTCTTACCCCTATTCCTGACCCAGCTATTCCTGACCACCTTTTCGTTATTTGATTTGGCTATTCAACTGTTTATTCCAGTATTGACTCTTGGCTCCATTCTCTCGACCCTTCTCCTGCCTGCTCATTTTGTGCTGCTTTACCTGACTGGTTTTTGACCAGGCTGGTTTGAATTCTCTACGAATTATCCTCTGTACCGTCTGTGCCTATCAACCATTTTATGCCCTGCACCCTTGTATTTTTCCTCGACTAATCCTGCTCATGGTCGACATGGTCTACCAAGCTCGGCACCTTCAACTTCCAGTCGAATCTGACTTACTGTCCACCTCCGAGTTTGACTCTTTGTTCCGTGTTGTTTACAGTTTACCTCACACTACTATCAAGCCTTGTCCCTCAACCTGCTGTTTCCTGAGTTTATTTCCCTCAGTTTGTTCAAAAATCATACTGTGGGATGGGAAGGTTCTGTCTCTCTGTTTTCAGTCTCACTGAGTAGCTGCAGTGTCTAGAGGTGTCATCCTGGTATCTGCCTTCGCAGCCAATACCTTTAATCTAGTTTAGACCCCAGCAAGGCATCTCTAGAGCAGCCAATGCTTTCCTGCTACTCTTCCCAACCAGTGCTCCTCGGCTACTGGCTAACTGAGGCTTACCCAGCCATATAGTCCTGTATTGTATCCTGTTGTTCTGTTTATTTATATTAATAGCTGCCTGTCCTCTCCTTGTGTAGTTTCTCCTCTACTAAGTACATACAGGCAGCTTACAAGGGCACTTCCTGATCTGATTCTGACAATATCAATCAAACTAATAATGAAATAGCCACTAACAAACAATGAATACACACTGCAAATACAATACACGAGAGAAAAAGACTCTTCATTGAGAGATACAAATGCAATAGATTGGAAATCCAGACATGGAGAGGGAGCGGTCCCAAAATATTATGGGAGAAAAGAAAGAGTAGCAAATAATTCTAATGAATATTATTCCAAATTTCACTATATTAATAAATTCTCTGCTAAATACAGCCATTACAATAGATAACCTACGGATACATATACAAGGAATTCCAATCATACCGGGTCTGATATGAAAGAAAACCAGTATAAATATAATACAAGAAGATATGTTGCTAACCATAGATTTTATTCCAATAACCAAAATTATAATGGAAGAAATTAATACTATCAGACCAATAACCTATACATACAACCAATGAATGCCATTCTTCAAACAGACCAACATTTTTTTTCCCACAACAAGCAACATAACCCTTTGTTTTTTTGGAGCAGAGGCCGGTATGGACCAGAGTTTCACCAACCCCGTGGTCAGATACAGTGTCAGTATTAAGCGAGGACAGATTTTTTATACAAAAGTCCAAATTACTCAAAAAGAAGATTGTCTGTAGACTAAGAGGAAAGAGAATTAGAGGACATAGAAATAGAAACCAAAAGAAGCAAATATTAAAAACACCGCCACCCAAATATATTTTTAATTTATCTAATCATCCTCTAAATTATGAAGCAATTTCAGTACTAAATAAAGGACTCTGTGTTTGCCCTATTACTAAGCCAAATCTCTTCTATGTAGACTTTAATAACTTTATGTAACAGGTAGAGGTTTTATGCTTATTTAATATTCATGGCCTATTTGCCATAAAGTCACACACACTCCATGAATATTTAGAATGACAACTTGGCTACGTCCACAGCTCATTCACATATGTCCGTGGCTCATTAGGACAATTATTAATTGTTCACAGGACTGGTGGCCAATATAAATATAAACTTATCCTGGGGCAAAGATGGAAAATATAGCATAAAGAAACAGATGTATTGAAAATATAAGGAGCCCCAGGCTTATTACATTCTACAATTAATCTATTGCATAAACCTTTATACACACATTTATATGTGAAAAATAATGCAAGATTCTTCAACAGATTGCTGAGATTAAAATTAATGCAATTTAATATTAGATCAGTACATTACATTTACAAGAACTAGTTCTATATTAAATACACATAACAATACAAAACATTCAATACAACACAAAACATAACATTTGTGCAATTTCCCTAAACGTGCATGACATTGCAGGTACCTAATGAATGAGGGGCTTACCCAAGCTTGGCAGAGATTCCTTCCCTGGCCCTCTCTCTCTGGTTCTCTCCTGTATTTCTCCTCTCTACTCCTACTTCTCCTTCTACTTCCTTAGTAGTGGGTCTCCCTTGATATATTGTTCCCCTGCCCATCTCCTACCATGTTGAGGCTCCTGATTGGCTGTGGTAATATCACTCCAGGCTGATAGGATTTGTGCCTTGATCTCACTTGGAGCAATAGTACAATAAACCAGTCAATCTCCCCTTGGCAATATTCGTGGACAGCTGAAACAATATATCAGACTCCATACTCATCAGGAATACAGGGTGTGTGAGTGTTATTTAACATATCAAATTGAGGGTGATATTTATCTCCCACCTGGACAACAGAATACTGCCAGCTTCCATCTAACCAAACAGGATTTGGATGTTCAGGTGCTGTGATAACTTGCTCTCAGATGCCTAACCTTTCTGAAATCATAGACCATCATCTTCAACCATATGTCACCAATTTAGAATCATATCTTAAAGATACATCAGCCCTTTAGTGAAATATTATGGGACTCAGACAATATGTGCGTTTTGTTTCATGTAATGTCATTATACCCTAATATAGTACATCAGTATGGACTTCAGGCAGTAAAGTACAGATGATTATCTAATGCCAATGAAACAAAGTTAATTCCTTTCGGAAGCTATTCAGTATATTTTGACATATAACTTCTTCACATTTGACAACCGTTATTTTTTACAACACAAAGTAACTACCATGGGAACCAGGTTTGCACCCAGCTATGAGAAGCTTTTTATGGGTTTGTTTGAAGATAGGCATAGATGGGATAATAGCCCTTTGGGTGCAAACCTGGTACTCTAATGATGACATTATAATTATTTGAACAGTAGACAATAATTTAATCAATAACATTTTGAACATTCAAACAATAACTACATGAAAATTAGCTTCATTATGCCTAACAGAACTGAATTTTTAAACGTGACTCTTGAAGGGACAATAACACAAATCTTTTTTAAAAAAGTTGGCACCAACAGTTATTTAGAATTATACCCCATAGAGCCAATTCAGATGTATCCATAGAAATTGTAGCAACATAACAGATTACGATCAAAAATCAAATATTTTCATAAAAAGATTACAGGAGAAGGGATATCCTTAAAAACCTGTCTCCAATGCTTTCCTTAAGGCTAGACATCTAAATAGATCATGTTTAATACAAAAACCAACCAAACCAAAAACAAAAAAGGAAAGGAAGTCTCTAACACACAATTCAAGCATCCCTCATTTGTTACACAATATAGCTGTGCCCGCAGCCATATTAGAAATATATTGAAAAGAAATTGGGAAATACTTACCAATGATCCTTTACTCAGGGATGACGTTTCTGTTAAACCATTAATCACATTCAGATGGGCTAGAAATGTAAAAAATATTATAGCTCCAAGTAAATTTAGAACACAAAACATACCTAAACAATTTGCAACTCCAATGGGAAGTTTTAAGTGTGGTAAATCAAGACGCACACATGCAATTACATCCTCAATAGAAGTCATTCTTATAAATCAACAGTAACAATTAAAAGCTGTATGATTTGTAAGTCCAAATGTGTTATTTACCTCATTACTTACCATTGTGGGTTGCAATATGTGGGACAAACCACCCACATCCTCAGGCAACATCTCAGAAATATTAAAAATTAATTTCTGTTACATGGTCTTTCTAAACATTGCACACTCAGTCATGATTCAGAAACCAATGGTCTAAGGATAATTCCAATTGAAAAAAAAATCAAAGGTCCAAACAACTATGCCAAATACATGAGACGTGTCAGTAGAGAGGCCTTCTGGATCCTTGTACTATGCACCCTTCAACCAGAAGGAAATCCTGTGCCATAAAGAAACATAAGTAGAAAATGGCAAACTCTCAAGAACATTTAAAAGTGTTAAACATTTCTATGGGTGGAATTTCCGATGGAAATAGTGAAAAAAATTGGACTTAAGTGCAAGCCTGCACCTGAGGTTCATTAAGGTGGCAGGAATGCCCTACCGTCTTCCAGTCTTTGAAAAGAGGAGACAGCCACTGCCTGATGGGTGGGGCAAGTACAGGGGCGTGGTGGGAGTGGGAGGACTAAATGTACTTTAGGAGTGTTAGGCAAACCAGAAATACTCTTGTTTCATTTTTTCCCCCCCTCCCAATCCATCTGAACTGCCTTTTCTACTATGGATCCACAGCAATGTAGCAGCAATTACAAAGAGGTCAAACATAACTCAGAATATTTCTGGTACAACTAAAAGACACCATAGGTCCATAATGCAGTGCCCCAGGCTTCTGCAGTGTGGCTTAGCCACATATATGTTGAATTGTTGAAAAGGTGGAGGTAATGCTTTGCTATTTTAATAGTGTCAAAACTTCTTTTGACCATGGAGCCAGAGGAATGTTTGCCTCATCAAAAGTTTGAAATTAGTTTGAACCTGTCATGTGAGGGTCCACCATATATGCAAATATTTGTAGTTCCTATGTATATTCTTGGAAGTATTGAGGGGGATTCTTTACAATCTAGCAAATAGTCTGTAGTTTGTTTCTTGTGATGTTACAGTGTAGTCCATAAGGATTTGGACAGTGACACATTTTTGTTCTGTACTCCAGCACATGGAATTTGAAATGAAACAATGACTAGAAGGATACAATGCAGACAGTCAGCTTTAATTGAAGGGTATAAACATCCATAATTGTGACCCATGTAGGAATCATAGGCCTTTTTATCATCATTAGTTCATGAACAAGAGAGCTTACAAAAGGTCTAGAGGTGATTCTAAGTCTGTTATTTGTATCTTGAGTCTGTTGCTTTTGTCTCTCAACATGGAGAGTAAAGAGATGTCAATGCCAGTAAAGCAGGCATCACAGGCTGAAACATCCTAATTAATTGTTCAGAGATATAGCCCAAACATTAGGTGTGTCAAAACCAACTGTGTGGTGCATTATTGGGAAGCAAGAAGGCAAAGGTGAGCTCAGCAATAGCAAATTCCCTGGTACTTCATGGAAGACCACTGTAGTGGATGACCAAACAATGCTTGCAATTGTAAAGAAAAAATTCTGTTTAATGTCAGTCTGATTAAAAACATTCTCCGGGATACAGGCACAGAAGTGTCACTGCTGATGACAGCCACAAGATTAATTCTGCAGTGTACAGAAATATCTTATCTGCTCAGACCCAACCAAATGCCTCAAAACCCACTGGAAGGCATTTTACCTTGCAGCAGGGCAATGATCCTAAACATACTGATAAAGCAACCAAAGAGTTTTTCAGGGCCAAAAAGTGGAATGTTCTCTACTGAGTAAGTCAATCAATCGACCAGAATCCAGTTGAGCATGCATTTCACTTGCTGAAAATTAGTTTCATACAAAATAGTAAATAACATTTTTTTACCCATTCAGATGAAATAAATTTCATGTACCCTCCCCCACCCAATTTCATTAGTCAGAATTTCTGTGAAGATTTTTATTGAGAAAAATAATTCATTCACTGATATTCTGAACATTAAGTCCCCACCTAGACATTACTTACCTTGATGTTGGAGGTCCAGCAATGTCCTTGACACCCTGGGTCTCCTACATCTTCTGCCAAAAAAATATTAAAAAACAAACAAAACAACGAATACCCTGCTGACACTGTCCCAGCCTTTACTATACAAAGTACACCCCCACCACCACCACTTTAATCTTGATTCAGACATTGCCTGAGCCAGAATGAGGCAAAATCAAATACAGATTTGGTTTTGTATGACCATCACTTTTCAAATTTACTGCCTTTCTACCACTGGCTAGGAGTGTTGGGTTACCGCAGCCAGGTTCCAGGCCAAACCACTGTCATATTCTTCTCCTGTTTCAGTGCTTTTGGCATTCCTTTCCTGGTGGTCTGTTTAGCTTCTCCTGGTTTTGTTTTGTATGTCCCACCTTGTTGTTGTGACATGCTTGCTGAGCCTTTATCAAGCACAGGCGCTTGGCATCAATGAGCAATCAAAGTGTTCCATTTGAGACCTGAGTTCAAGCCTTGTTCTAGTGATTCCTGTGTATTGACCCAGATTTCCATCTACTCTACTTCCGTTATCTGATTTGGCTTCATGTTCGTGTTATCCGGTATTTGACCTTGGCTCTGTTCCTTCGACTTCTCTTCTGCCTGCTCCCTGTGTGCTGTCTCTGCCTGACTGGATTGCAACCTCGGCTTGTTCGACTACTCTCCATCTCCTTCTTCTTGGTGTTGCCCATCTCGTTTTCTTCTACCCTAGTCTCTTTTCTGCATCCTCTAGTCGAGCTTCGACCCCATCAACCACTAGTCAAGCTTCAACCCCATTGACCACTAGTCGAGCTTCGACCCGATCAATCACCAAGTTGAGCTTCGACCCCATCAACCACAAAGTTGAGCTTTGCTCCCATCATCCATTAGTCGAGCCTCAACTTATAGTCCTTCTTGGTTACCAGTTCTGTCTTTGTTCCAGTCTGTCAACAGTAACAACTATACTGCTGGTAGGTTCCTGCTTACCCTGTTTCCAGTTCTCAGTGAGTAGCTGCTGTTTCTTGGGTTGTTATCCAGGGGGTGGGCCTGCTCCTCCGATCAGCACTAATCTGGACTTTTGGGCAGCATCTTTAATCTGGTTTAGGCCACAGCAAGGCTACCCAGGAGCACCACTAGCAAGCTACGCTCCCTATCCAGCATACTCCAGCTCCTTGCTGACTGAGGCCTATCTAGCAGTATTTTCTGTAATATTTCCTGTTATCTTTGTCTTATCATATAAAATAGCAGCCTGTACTCTCTTTGTGGAGATTCCACTCTGCAAAGTATAATCCAGGTAGTTTAATTAGGTGATTCCTAGTCTAACCCTCACAGCTAAAAAAGAAAAAAAAAACAATAATGCTCTCCTACCAATGCCCACAGAATATATATAACAATAAAATAGTTTTTCCCACAGCCAAATACTTGATATTGCCGCTTCCTTAATAGCGTCTCTAGCAGCACCTTCACAATCTAATGCAAACAGTAAAAAAACAAGAATGCAAGACACCTAAGAGTGGCTGATGGGTAAGTTCATAATCTGCTACACTTGCAGTACATTTACAAGATTATTTCTTGTTACAAATGTCCAGAAACCATTTCCAAGATTAGAGTGGATTCCTTTGTACCGATGTCGTATCCCTCAGACATGTATCCTGTCCACAGAATTCTTGACCAGATAGTCCTTAGGGGGTAAAAAGGGAGAAGACACAGATATCTTGAACAGATAGTCTTAGAGGATCTGTGTACCACATTGGTACAAAGGAATCCACTCCAATCTTGGAACTGGTTTCTGGGCATTTATAACAAGAAACAAACTTGTTTAATGTATTGCAAGTGTAGCAGATTATGAACCTACGCATCAGCCACTTGTAAATGTTTTGCACTGTTCTCGTTTTTTGCTGACCCTCACAGCCCCATGAGAAAAATTGAACATGGATTGGCTTTTATATGTCCATCCCTCTTCATATGAATTCCCACACTCCCATTTGCTACACAGGGCATGGATCATTCATTGCCTAGCAGGAGGGGTGACATTACATGTATGTATGTATCTTTATATAGCACCATACATGTTCACAGAGCTTAACAGAAGTTGAAATAATACAATATAAAACGACAGAACTGGGTTAAGAGCATTAAGGTTAAGTTCAATCATTACATTATTTGTGAGGGAAAGTGCAGCAAGGGAATCAAACACTAGGAAAGGGACACTGCCCCAAGGAGCTTACAATCTAAGCTGAATTCATAATGACAGAGACAGTGGGTTGAGGCTTATAAGTGCAGACATGTGTCTGTGACCCCTAATAACCCCCACAATCCAAGCCAATGGGAGCATATGAATTCACTTTAACAGGTATGGCCAATAAAAGCAAATCTCTTGTTAAATGTTTCCTTATTTTGGCTTGGTAAATAGCCAAAGAAGGATTTATTTTTATTTATTATTTATCTACTTTTATTTATTTTTTATTTTGTAGATGGCGGCAGGGATGGTGAAAGAAGCGGTTAGGGTGTTATTTTAACTCTCTTTATTTTTTCACAGAAGATGCAGGAGCCCTAGGACGTTGAGGAATCTGCTGGACCTTAGAAATGGTGTAAGTATGTGCAAGCATGAGAATGACTGAATGACATTGAATATAAGTGTTGAATGTGATGTCCATGTTTCTGGAATTGGGTGTTCTGTGCCATTCATTTCTTAATTAAATCTGAATGTCGCAAAACAATTTTCATTACATTTTGTATTAATCCCTAAATGAATACTAGAAGTCTAGTATTTTTCCGGCAGATATTGGATCTTCCATTCCATTTTCTGGGCGCTGCTGGTATCGGCATGGAGAGTTTCTTATTCATGTTTTAGAAGTGAAAAAAGGGGACCTCTAGCAATAAAGGATTAATAGCTTTATATGTTTCTATGTTATAGGACACAGGTATTGTCTGTATACCAGTTATCAGTGAGTGGAGTCATGTAAGTGGGTTTATGTTCATGAGTGGAGTTAAGACTGATTAAGGTACCTTGCCTACAGGAACCTAAGGTATAAATCTGTCATTATGGGAAAAACAGCTAAGTGAAGGCTTATGACCTGGGTTGTTCACTGCCACATATGTTGTTCTTTTAATCTGAGCATTGCTTTGAAATGCTATACAAGTCTATTTGACAATTGAGGGGATAATTGGAGAACAGGGTAGGAGAGAGGGGAGTTGTATTAATTTTCTAAAACTTAGTAAACCTCCCCATTACCAGTGTATTGACAATAAAATGCATAGCAATGCAATGTGAGCCTACCAAGCAAAGGAATGGTTAAGAGGGGTCTTTATCTGTGGGGAAAAGGGAGTCTGAGTAAACTGGGAGACATGGAGTTCAGGTAGGCAACCTTGAAGGGGTGTTCCCTGCAACCTCGGTTGCACTTGCCTAAACAAAGCACAAGGCAAGAGGCACACAAAGTGCCTGTTTTTTCTTAGCTTATGAGCCTTAAGCAAAAGAAAGGGAACCTGCTTCCAGCAGCATCATGGCCAGTGGGGTGAGAAGTTGCTTGACTTGAGTGAGGATCATCCTGGCTGTAGAGGTGGGGATGTTGTTGAGGGTGACTGGTGCCATGGACATCTATTTCCGTGCACCTTTTCCCCAGAGAAGAGTTCAAAGACCCCTGAAGTGATTCTTTTGCCTGGAAGTGGTGGGCAGGATGCTTTGGAAGGCCCAAATTCTTCCAGCCCTGGCCCTGAGGTTGACTTGGATTCAGTGGACCCAGTGCTGTTGACAAAGGGTTGGAGTCTTCATTTGATCTAACAGCCTCAAAGTCACGTGGGAGGTTGAGATGACCCCTCCAACGAGTTCTCTTCACAGTGTGGTTACTGTGCCAAATAGTTTGGTAGCTCAATGAGCAGATGTTTCAGTTATGATGATCATTTCCCTCAAAGGAATGCAGCGTATCAAGCCATGTGGTGAGAACACAAAGATTTATATCTTTGGATGAAGCTCTTGAGTACTCAAAAATCATCACCTTTTCAATCGGAGCATGTTTAGGTAGATATATGTTGGTTGGTTTTGAGGGGGATGGTTTGAGAACAGGTGTTGTTGCTCATGGTTAAAAAGGCAAAGGTTAAAACTCTTCTTGATATTCTAGTGGTACATGATGGTAGAAATTATTTGGGGGCACTGTCCTAGAGGTAATTAATCCATTTGTTTAAGAGGGATTGGTATAAGTTGGTTGACTTTTTAAGAATATGTTGTTAGGTTGGTAGGAAATTGTTCCAGGTTGAATTGGAGGCAGGTGAGGAGTCAGGTAGATATTAAAAACAGTAGGAAAAAAGTTAATAAAAATGTGTCTAGGCTATGTTGCAGTGTAGAGAGTTGCTTTATGTCTATTATTGTTCAAAATAATAAAGTGAATTAATGCTGTGCCCTGTCTTTCTTACCCATCCATTGTTTCTCAGTGTTTTATTCATAGGCTCTTTCTAGGAGATTGTTAGCAAAATGGTGGAATGGATAAGTGGTTTTGCATAGAGGGAACTGACCAGACCATGTCCCTGTCAGTAAACCCCTGGAGCAAAGAATAGGGTGGAGGGGGCTTAACAGGGCTGGGAGTAGAAGTGGGGAAGCTGGTGCATTTTTCCAGGTCAGCCATTGGATGGCTGGCCAGGAAGTCACTGCAGGTTAGGTATTTTTGTGACAGCTGCTGGGTCTCTGCAGCTGTTTAGTGAACAGCAAGGTGAAAGGAGATTCCCACCCTGCCTAATATTTTCTTCAGATGATTGATTATGCATATCTTGGTTATGTGCTTGTGGCATTGCATTGATGGGGATCATTGGGTTGTGGTGAGGGTTTATACAGTGTGCTATTTGTGGTAATGTGAAGTGGTCAAATCCCTGGTTTTATTTTCTTCTAATCTGTCACAGGATGAGGGAATGGTTTCTTGTGTTTGAAGCAAGTTAAATTATGTTACAAGAATGGCTCTTTGGGCTTGGTCTCTGGTCTCAGGAGTTGTGTTAACAGCTGTGGGGTTAGCACTTGCCACATTCAATTAGGGAGGGTGGATGCTGGATGGTGCTCAGTTATTTATACAAAAAAATTAATTATGAGGTTAAAGTTTGTAAAGTTAGAAACAATAATTGTCTAGACTATGTTGCTATGTAGTGAGTTGTTTTTTGTCTAGCAAGTTCAGGTTAGCATTTTAAAGTGTGCTATGTGATTTTCTGTATGAAAATGTGTTAACAGTAAATTATTGTCCAGAATAATAATAAAAATAATCATAATAAATTATGTGGTCTGCTTTTTTAACCCATTCATTGTTTCTCAGTGTTTTATTCATAGACCCTTTACTGGGGATTGATAACAAAATGCTGATATGGCTAAGTGGGTTTGCATAGTGGGAACTAAGTAGCAAACCAACTGCACCATGGGGAGAAATAAAAAAAATCCATAGCATTAAAAAGGGCTTTTAACCCACTGAATGCTAGAAAGGTCTCCAGCGGATTGTGAAACAATGTGTTGGAGACCTCTCAAACAAGATTGCCAGATCAACCTGTTAAAACTAGACACATATGGAAATGCTTGCTGAATGGACACAAGGGAAACACTGAAGCTCAGTAATAACCACTGCAGTTCTGAAGCAGGCAGTGTTCATACGTGTCCAGTATTAAATTAGGGATGATGTGTGGCAAGCCTGCTCCCTGGTATTCAGGTGGTTAAAATCCTTATTTAAATCAGTGGTGATTTGAGGAATGTTTATTTTTTCCCTTTTGGTGCAGTTGGATTCCCCCAGAACTGCTCCTCTTTTCTTTTCTGCATAAGGTCCTGTGTACGATTAACATTTTAATCTTGATCAGGTCACATGCTGCCAAAAAACATGCACACAAATAGGCACAGAAATAAGCACAGAAATGCAGGAAAAACTGCTTTGTACAAAGGTGAAGTGTGCAAGCATTTGAAAGATTTGCCCAAACATATTAATACATAATTCTCATTGGGTTTTATGTCAGAAAAGTCCAAGAAATCAAATTTATCAAGATGTACATCAGTCCTAGAGATGATAGTCACTGGTAGTGTCAGTCTGTGACTCGAGCCGTTCTGTTTATTTTCTGCTGATATTTATACCAAAGGCTGCACTTTCTGGCTTCTCCTGGCAGCAATGACTGGATCAGTGCCTCACCTGGCCTCTTATACTAGCTTGCTGGCCAACACACATATTGCTGTTGGCTCCCAGCACAAATTCCCTGGACACAGAATTCCTAATGCCGAAACACAGCACATGAGAGAGAGGGGGAACAGCTGTGCTCAGATGGGGGGGGACAAAGGGCCACAGCTGTGTCAGGTGAGAGATAATGGGACAGATTGGAGAGGTAGCTGTTCATTTAGAACACAATAAGTCCTTGAACTCTGGGACATAGACCATTTCAATTAAAGGAACCCTATTGTTAAAACACAAGTTACTCTTATGTGAAAAAACATTTGTATACATACATATAAATGCTGACAGATTATGATCTACTGTATATGATCTATGATAGTACATGTTATGATTTCAGCATGCTGGGGGATGTTGTTTTCCCTGTACATGTTTCACGTGTGTTCTGCTGATTAAGCTACAGCAGAAAGTAAAAAGTGCAAATGAAAATTGATTCCCCATCTGCTGTAAAGCAGTACATACAGCATATAGCTGAAGTTCTGTGAAGGTATGCGCATATTTACAATATATGTGAATGATACAACATGCAGGAAGATGTGCTAAAAATAAATGGATCAGTTCTGGATAGGGTTGGCAGATCATAACTCATATGAAAAATACCTGCTGTGTGGATTTAAGAGAAACACTGCATCCCAGTAATAACCACTGCAGTCCTGCAGTAGGCCTATTTCATAAGCATCCAGGTTATAGGCATGACAACCCTAAATGCAGCCTCTAGTGTGGACAGTCTGTAAGGTGGCCGCCTAGGTCAGCATACTGAAACTTGCTGTGCCCAGGGAGGTTGAGCTCCCAGGGTAACAAGTATGGGTGGTTGTGGGAGCGTGCAAATGACTAGATTCACATCACAATGTGGGCATAGCTTTAGAGAAATGGATGGGATTGGTATTAGGGAAGGTGGGACATTGTCTGAAAAACAGTCGTAACAAGGTGGGGAGTGGGCAGAAAGGGTAAGAAAGCTGGGATTTCCACAGATCTCACTTACCTGGTGAATCACCCTCTGTCCAAGAAGATCAGGTGAGGAAGTGGGCTAAGGGGCAAGCTATTGCAAAGTATGTCTGACAAATTGTGTCACTCACTTCGCCATGTAGAATTCAACACACTTGGCATTAAGTATGCAAGGGGAGGGGGAAATTTTAATTATTAGTGTGCAGGATTGTCGTAATGATAGCAATATACCCTCTTACACATCCTGTAGTCTGAGAGAATCCTCTTGCCAATGAGGGAGATGAGTGGATGTGCTCAGACTTCAGCACCGCAAACAGCATCACTTCCTAACTCTTTCAGTGCCATAGATATGTGCATTGCCCACCCCCGTGGCACTGAAAGGGTTACAACAGTAAAACCCATTTCCACAATTGATTTATACAATGAAAGAACAGGCAGAGAAGCTGTAACACATAACAGCTTATTTGCCATTTTGCATTGACTAAACCACAGAGCGGGCTATTCACTGATCAGCGATCAGCAAACAAGTTAAAGACATGAAACTGTCCTCTGGCTCAATAGGCAGCTATCGGAGCTTAGTGCTTGTGGCGAAATGTCACATTAATGTAAACATACCCAAATGAATACAACAAAGGCTCATTTAACCCCTTAACCCCTTAGCGACCGGCGGTCCTGGGACATTTCTGTCCCATAAGGACCGCACTGAACCACGTGGACGCGCCGGTACACGTGACCTGTTGCGTGTATCAGCGCGTCACTATGGGGCCTGATAGAGATCGCTCCGATCTTGGAGCGGTCAATTTCAAGCCCTATTTTTACTTACAGCGCTCCCGGTAGAGCACTGTAAGTAAAAAGTATGTGACGTACTATGACCGTCATCGGTCCTTGAGTATTTCAAGGACCGTGACGGTCATAGTACGGCACATGTCGTTAAGGGGTTAAAGACTACATGATGTACTATGACCGTCATGGTCCTTAAATACTTAAGGACCAATGACGGTCATAGTACGTTGCGTACTTTTTACTCACAGAGTTCCACCGGGGGCGCCGTAAGTAAAAATGGGGCCTAAAATTGACTGCTCCAAGACTGGAGTGATCTCTTTCAGGCCCCAAAGCAGCGCGCCGATACACACAACAGGTCATATGTACCAGCGGGTCGGCAAGGATCAAAGCGGTCCTTATGGGACGGAAACATCCCAGGACCGCTGGTCCTTAAGGGGTTAAGCTGCAATTCAACATGAAGATGATCCATTGTTGAAGTAGTCACTGCAAAATTGCAAACCTGATGATGGCATATTTGTGCGTATTCACAGAGATATGATGGCAAAAATATATTTTTGCATTTGTTGAGATGTCATAAACACAAATATATACCATGTTGTGCAAGGCAATGCACAAATTGCACATGAGGACAGTGTCATAGGGAGAAATCTGTTTCACAATGATGCATTTAAAACAGTGTTAATAATACTGCACTAAAGTAACCTGACCACATCCCACCTTTAACCTGGACTTCACCTTGATTTCATTGCAACCCTGAAATATGCATATTTCCTTTGTGTTCCCAGTTGAAGATGTGGTCTGACCAGCTCATGCTAAAGTCACCCTTGTGAATGATGCCTCAAGCTCTGTTTGGGATATCTACCTTTAAACCTTAAGGCGATAGATAGATAGATAGATAGATAGATAGATAGATAGATAGATAGATAGATAGATAGAGGGAGAGAGAGAGAGCAATTCTGTGATAAACCATAGGAGACACGTAAATATCCGTATTGATATAAATGGAGCTTTTGGATGCTAGCGAGGTCCCAGAACAATATAAATCAATGTGTTGGTGACCTCTTAAGCATTCATGGGGCCATGCTGAATTGCACCTCTTATTGAATATGGCCCCTTGAATTTTTGAGAGGTCACCAACACATTGATTTACATTGTTCTGGGACCTCTCTAGCATTCAAAAGCTCCATTTACATCAATACGGATATTTACGTGTAGCCATTAAAAAAATTAATAGAATGAGCTATGTCCCATGTCTGAGACCTTTATAGTTTGAGTGATCGAAGCATCTAAAGTTCCGCCCTCCCGCCCCTTTCAGAGACGTCACCGCTGTAGCTGACAGAAGCTGATCCTGGTCCCAGAGCCGGAATAGCGATATATAGAAAGAAATCCTTAATTGGAACAGTCTACAAAGTGGCCTGGTTTGCATGCACACTTTGTAGACCATTCCAATGAAGTATTTCTTTCGAAATATGGCTTTTCCGGGTCTGCTGAAGAACTGCTGCTGGTCCCGGGACCAGGATCAGCTTCTGTCAGCTAGAGCTCTGACATCTCTGAAAGGGGCGGGAGGGCAGAACTTTAGATGCTTTGATTGCTCAAATTATAAAGGGGTGAGACATGGGACATAGCTCATTCTATTAATATTTTTAATGGCTACAATATTAAAACGTATTAAAAAGAACCATTGATATCCCTTTAACCTCTTCAATGCTGGAGAGATCGCCAGTGAATTACTTGCCAATGCGTGGAGACCTCTAGCATTCAAGGGATTAAATACCCAATTTGAATCAATGATTTTTTTTTATTTTTTTTTTTATGCATTTTAACTTTTTTTTACGCATTTAATGAAACCAGGGGGATAAAGGAATATGTAAGCTACAGTATATTAATTCCACTGAACAAAAAAAAAGAAAGAAAGAAAAACATGTGCGCTGTGTGAGACATAGTTGTGCATAAATAAGATCGAGCTGTTCTTAAAGACACACTAAGAGGTATCAGTGCTCATTCTTACATTAACAGCTAATGATACAGGACAGCATGGGGATGTCCTCAGGAGACTAGTGAGCCTCTCCCATGGTGCTTACGTAAGGGATAACTGCGCAGACACAATAACAATCTGTTCTCTATGTAATAGTACTGTTTGCTGTGCTGGTATTATTTACAACTCAGAGAGAGAAAGCTGTGCGTTTGTATAATATACCTGGATTGATTATTAAGTTGCCTTTGGTAACAGGTGGGATCACAGTTCCAAGGTTTAAAGGAGAAGTAACACCTAATGATCCTAATGATCTCTATGATCTTGCTCCTTATTTTCAAGAGATAAATTCTTCAAACAGTCACGGATGTCATGTCCATGGAGGCAGACATGACAGTTTCTGGCAGTTTCGACAGACGGAAGCTGGCAGAGTACACAAGCTTCCTTAATTCTAAGGACCAGATGAGTGCATGGTGCATTGTGAATCAATGTACTGCACACCCTTCTGGTTTGGTCATTAAAGGGTTAGGATTATTATATGCAGTGAGTACAGTTTGAGGTCGTGTGGTCTTACTACCAGCTGTCATGCCAGCCTCTATGGACCTGGCTTCCAATACTGATTAAAGATGTTATTCTTTGAACCAACGAGTAAGGACAAAATGCATAGGGGCCACAAGGATTGTCTGGCCATAGTAAGATAAGTGGGGGTATTATAAGGAGGTGTTCGTTCTCCTCTAACTGGGTCTACATAACTTTATGAACTGCCTCTTTTTTCTACAGGGTTTTGCCTCATATGATAAGTAGTAGGGGCTGTGATATTGCCCCAATGTAAGGGTCTACCCTGTGGCTCTCCAGTTGCTGAACTTCGGTGTCAGTTTAGGAATGATGGGAATTGTAATAAAATGCAATTGGAGTTGTTCAACCCTGCCTATAAATCAGTCAAAACCTTTAGTTTTAAATCTAGAATCAAATGGTTATATGCACCAGGAAATTCTCTGATTTCCTTGTACATTATCCATTCACCAATTCATTAATGGATGGACTGAATCTGGTACACTTATTTATCATTGGGGGACCTTATCTGGCATTCACTTATTCATCAATAGATGTACCGTATCTGGCAATCATGTATTCATCAATGGATATACCATATCTAGCAGACTTATTCATCAATGGATGAACCATATCTGGCACTCACATATTCATCAATGGATGGACCATTTCTGGCACTCACTTATTCATCAATGGATGGACCATATCTGGCACTCTCTTATTCATCAATGGATGGACTGTATCTGGCACTCTCTTATTCATCAATGGATGGACTGTATCTGGCAGTCACTTATTCATGAAAGGATGGATTGTATCTGGTACTAGATTATTCATTAATGGTTGAATCATATCTGGCACTCACTTATCTATCAATAGATGGACTGTATCTGGCATTCACGTATTCATCAATAGATGGGCCGTATCTGGCACTCACTTATTCATCAATGGATGGATCGTATCTGGCATGCTTATTCATTAATGGATGGATTGTATCTGACACGCTTATTCCTCAATGGCTGGACTGTATCTGGCACTTGCTTATTCATCAATAGATGGGACTGTATCTGGCACACACTTATTCACTGCCCTGCAATGCATTACCAACACTCACAGAGATATAACATAAACAGTCCACTGACCTCTTAACATATTATTTGGATATACACAGACTGTTGCTGCTCTACCAGTTCTGTGTTTACCTGAACTGGATGTCAGTGGTTTCAAGTCCACAGTGAACTATTCACTGATCAGCTGATTAATATAAACAGAAGGTTCTGCTACTCTCTGCAAAGTAAACGGTGTGCCTTGCAGAATGTTGCAAAGTCTTTTCTTTACATGAATCAGCTGAATGCCGATAGTCCGCTGTGGACTTGAGACCACTGACCAGATGGTTCAGGTAAACACAGAACCAGCAGTGCAGGTGTAACATGTGAAAGCTGCTCTGCCGGTTCTGTGTATATTGTTTATGATATAGTCATTTGAGTACCACAGGAGTGTGCAAAGCATTGCACATCCCTCTGGCGCTCAAAGGGTTAAGGGAGTACAGCTGCTTTCTCTGCTCTACAGTAGACATGGCAAGATCCCAACTTACACATCTCAGTTTGGTAAATTTGGGACTGTGAACTCCTACAGCAAAGCCAGCTATCAGAGTTGAGTGCATGTGGAGAATAGCCATATTAACATATAAACACATTTACAGGAATACAATAGCAGCTCATTAAAGGGATAGTAATGTTTCATAATAAAAGCAGCTCTGATTAATCTTCATAGTATTTGGGTTATGGAGAGTGTTATTTCAGTACTGTCTAATTGGATTGCAGAGAGGGACAATCTTCAGTTAACGTAAGGGAAAAACCTGAAAAACCTGTCAATGGGGGCAGGGTTTTCATTGTTCTCACAGTAAGAAGATTGTCCCTTGCAGTGAGCTGTCTGGTCTGTGGACCAGATTCCACATCTGAGGGGAGGTGGCTTACACTAGGTAAAAGGGGCAGGAGGGGGAAACTTTATCATTCAATTACTCTTGAACTACAACTCTGACAGTATTGAAATGCCACTGTCCATGGCCCAAATACTAAGCATGGTGATGTGTTCACAGGGATAATATGGAAAAGACATCATAGCGCATATGACGAGATGGGCTTGGTACAAATATGCCACAAGGCTGCCATCCTGGACCCTTATCAAACCCTAGTGCATCTCCTCCTTGGAGACCTGCAAAACATACTGCAGACAGAGCCGAATCACAGGCAAGGTGCACAAGGCGCCTGCCTAGGGCCCGGTCAAACGAGGGTGCCCGGAGGAAACCTCCTTCCTGCTCCCCCTAAGATATTTTGGCCGCGATCTCCCACAGACAGCCATCATTTGAAGTGCTCATGTGTCAGGACTTCCTGTTCTCCTGGCACATGCGCATATGGGGAGGGCTACGTTGCACACGCAGCACTGGTCGCGCTGCAGCGTAGCTATAAAATAGAAGTGCTCCTGCCTGCTGGATCTTTTTGGAGGTGACTCTGGGTGGCAGGAACAGTGGCATCAGGGGAATCGGCACTGAGGCAACCGGCTGCACATGGTAAGGGCCAGACCCTGGCCCATTACTAATATTATATTTATAAACAAAAGGAGAAAAAGGCTTAATGGAACTAATCACCACTATCACAATCCTAAATGCCCTGAATATTAACAATAGTGTTCACATATAGCCTAAAGAGTTGGTACTTATAATGAGGAAGACCACTATATTTTCTTATTAATGTGTTATTAAAGTTTAAGTCTTAGCAGTTTTCTTGAGCCTTGATTCATTAGTACTGAATGGGTCTCTTTAGGCTATATGTGAACACTATTGTTAATATTCAGGAAATTTCAGATCTTGATAGTAGTGATTTCATTCCATTAAGCCTTTTTCTCCTTTTGTTTATGTATTTCTTCTGATCTGCAGTACAAACATTTTCCATCTAGGTATGTACCGTTTTTTGCACGTAATATTATACAGATAAAGTCTCAAAGCCTGTTGAGGGTACATAAACAGTATGTTTATTGCAAGCCTAAACAAGTACAGTATACAAGTATAACAATATGGAGGAAAGTGTAAGAGAAACAATACCTCCATATAGTGGAGTATACAAATGTACAAAAATAATTTTATTAGAAAGCAACCAAACATAAATGGGTGAATAAAAACATATAAAAACATGAACAGAGAGGGATGCTGGCGCTGCACAAGACCTAAAGATACTATAGAATTCTGCCTATATAGGCAAATATATAATCTTCTGCCACAAAATAAAAGTTATAGCACATAATATAATATAGTGCCAATAAAGTACAACGGCTAAAGAAAATATAAGTACCAAAGTACAAAAATAATCAAAAGTGCAAAAGACATAATCTTACATAAAAGTGCAAAAAAATATATATTCCAAAAATAGACACTAAAAGTATCGATCAAAATAAGGTGAGACGTGAACAATATATACATAAGCAAATAAAGTGCAATAATGAGGAAAATATGCTTAGCACATGAAAATAACTATGAGGGTCAAGCAGCAAAACCCTCTCTAAGCTCAGCCATCCCGACAAGCTATCTCTTGTATTCAGTAAAAAAGTGCAGTAAACTATTAAGATATAGTGATTGTAATAAAATTCAAAGTCACAAATAAGGCTAGCACTGTAATCTTGTATCTGTCATTGGGCAGTCAGTTTAATACATAACCTTTTTGTTAAACTAGAATAAAACCAAAATCACTTTGTTATCTCATATAATATGAGATAACAAAGTGATGTGGTTTTATTCTAGTTTAATAAAAAGGTTATGTATTAGACTGACTGCCCATTGACAGATAAGAGGTTTACAGTGCTAGTCTTATTACTGACTAACTTTGATGTTATGTTACGATCACTATATCTTAATTGTTGGTTTACTGTACTTTTTTGTAGTAGGCTTGCACTAAATATACTGTTTCATTTAATGAAACAGTATGTTTAGTGCAACTTCGCAAGCCTGCTACGAAAATATACAGTAAACAAACAACTAAGATATAGTGATCATAACATAACATTCAAAATTACTAATAAGGCCAGTATTGCGTCAAAGGGTTAAAATCTCTATTTCAATATCAGTTTGAATTTGCTGTTGGTTTGCCCCAGAATTTCACAATTTCTTAAAAAAATTGCCTCATTTTCACAGTATTTAGTTGTCAGTGCAGAACAAATTGAATACAACTTTTCGGGTGGGTGAGGTTAGACAACCCTTCCTCCGTGATCAACTACTGTCTATATATATACTGTCTATATATATACTGTCTATAATTAACATACATATACTGTCTATATATATATATATATATATACATAAATGTATGTTAATTATTCTATTGAAATGGAAAGAGTTGGGCAAGGTGGAGGTGGACAATGGGGGCATTGTGAAGGTGGACAATTGGGGCAATGTGGAAGTGGACAATTGGGGCCAAGGTGGTGGTGGACAATGGGGGACAATGTGGGCAAATCCAGAAAGGATTGTGGGAGGGGGCCCCCAATTTTGGATGCTGCCTAGGGCCCCATAGAGTCTTAATCCGGCTCTGACTGCAGATGTTGATTCCATGTACATAATATATAAATACTGTACCAATTAAAATTATGTTTTGAAGAACAGTTCATGAAGAACTAACCTTTGGGATATTATGCTCAGATAAAGATAAGTGGGGGTTTATTATTAGGAAGTGTTAATGTTCTGCTCAACCTTCACTTTGGCAACATTACAGTTCTGACCCATTAAATAACATACTGTACTATTCCGGTCTGAATCAGGTGTTGCAACAGAGTTCTTAATGCTATGCCTGCCTAAAGCCAGCACAAGCTGGTACATAAATTAACCCCTTAAGGACCAGAGAGGTACTCAATGCATTGTATGCCGCTCTGTTATTTTTTTTTCTGGATTGAAAGTGTTTGCAATGTGATATCTATGCATGGTGGCTGGTCTAAGGTTCTAAATGCAGTGTCTCAAGGTTCTCTTCTGGACCCAGTAATTTTTAATGGTTTATTAACGTTCTTGAAGTGGGAATTGCAAGTAGTGTATCAGTCTTTCCTGATGACACTAAATATGTAAGGAAATAAATACAGAGCTGGATGTTTTTGTCTATGGAAAGATTTGGATAACCGCTTTGACTCATAATCCAATGCAATGGATACCTTTCTGACACTCAAAGGCTTACATTTGGTAATACTATAGCTCCCGCAATGTAGATAAAAAAAATCACACCTGCTGAAATGTGTATCACTTCATTGACCTGTACCTCTATTCATCACAACACTCATCCCCCTCCCCCTCTGGAGGGAGTGTGAGGCATGATTGAATTGGCATCCGCTTCCTCCACTGCTGTGCCTCATTTGCATGACCTCTTCCAATCAACATTCCTGCCGTGTCAAGCCCTTGAGATCTTCAAAGGGCACTACCATAATTTCAAAGTGCACTATACTTAGATTGTAAATTATACAGGACAGGGACCGCCTATCCTAATATATATGCACTTATTGTACAACCTCAAAATGTAAACTGTAAAGTGATAAGTACACCTGTTGGCACTATTTAAATAAAAATATACATACATACATGCACACTGAAAGTATGGTACTTCAAGGTCCTCACATGGCAGGAATGTATATTGATTCCAAGAGGTCCTGCAAGGGAGGCACACAGCAGCGGAGGAAGTGGCTGCCAACTCAATCATGCCACATGCTGCCTCTGGACAGGGTGGGGGGTGAGGGCCGTGCTCATTGCAGCTGTAGTTCAATGAAGTGCTCCATGTCTGAAGAGATTTGATATCATCTGTGCCTAGACATTCATTCGTTGGTGGTTTACGTCAGAGCAGGCGTGATTTCTTTTATGTACATTGCAGGACCTATAGTATGACCACATTTAACCCATTGCGTTTCAAAAAGATATCCAACACATTGCAAAACAATGTGTTGCATGCCCATGTGCCACTCAGAGGGTTAACACACTGCCAAAGCCATGCCAAGACTGCTAGTATACACTAAATGGGAAACTACTTGAGGAATCCTTGTTAGGGAAAGATTTAGGAGATTGATAGACAGCACAGTTTACAAGCGTGTGCAGTGTAACTCAGCCTCTGCAAGAGTCACTAGAGTATTAAAATGTATAAAAAAGGGTACAGATACATGGCATAGGAATATAATTCTACCTCTTTATAAATCCTTGTTAATGCCTCATACAGAATATGGAGAGCGGTTTTCAAATCCAGTTAATAAAAAAGACATAACTGATTTGGAAAAAGTACAGAGAAGTACAACAAAACCGATAAAGGGACTGGAAGATTTTAGTTAAAAAGGGAGACTAGCCATACTGGGTTTGTTTACAGCAGAGAAGATATATCTAAGAGGGAATATGATTTCTATTTACAAATTTTGTATATTCATTGACAATACAAAGAACTCCCTGGAAAACTCTTTATTCAAAGATCTGAGCAAAAACATGGTGAGATGGTCTTGACTAAAACAAAGACAGGGATTTTTTTTTAGTAAAGATAATATGGATGTGGAATTCTTTTCCTGAATGGCAATGTTTGCAGACACTATAGATGCTTTCAAAAAAGTATTGCATACCTTTTCAGCTCAGAACAATATCAAGAATGATGACCGTTAGTTTAACGCAGGTAGTATGTTGATCTGTGGCAATGGTTTTCAACCAGGGTGCCATGTGAACATGCTCAGGATGCCTCAAATTTTCTATGAAGACTGACAAAATTGTTAAAGTTTATTTTATAATGTATTGTAATGGAAATGAATATTCAGACTGTGAATAATAATTATACATTTATGTATTGTACCTTTCATTAAGTTCATTAGAGATAACCTATAAAATGTTAGATGTGCCCAGAAATTCCATCTGGCATGTTAAAGGTTCCTTGACCAAAAAAGGTAGACAGCCACTGATCTAGTGTATTGTTTTACCCATTTTGTTGCACATGATAATTGGAAATTGATTCAATAGGGTTTTTCTTTTTCCTTCTCTGGCTCAGCAAAGATGATAAGGCAAAGGTTGAACTTGAAGGGCACATGTATTTTTGTCATCCTCATCAACTATGTTACTAATGCTCAGAGGAAACTGGTGTAACTTCATTTTATTCCACTGCACATGAAATTGGAGTGGCTTGTACTGCTTGCTCACATTAAAGTCTTAATGATACAGGCATGTGCATGTTATTAAACATTAAAGCTGTAATTCAGATACATTAGATGGGAACCAACATCCCAGTATAGAAAATTAGCAGCTCTGGTAGATTCGTACATTACCTCCAGAATGTCCTGGTAGGGAGTTCATATTGTGCAAGTGAGCAGGGTCAAGGAGTGGAGTGGGACAATAAAAAGTATGTAGAGGGGCCTAGTCAGTTGCAGTTGTCCTAAACAGGTGCAAACCAATAATGGGACATTTCACACTAGTTTGTCTTCATTTTACAAGAAATGCTACTACATTACTTGACTTTTCAATGCAACAGAGATTACCGTCCAAAGACAAAACAAATTAAACTTGAGTACCCCAATTAAGACAGGCTGCTTTCATTAGGCATGAATTGTAGGCTCAGATTAAATTATATTAAAGGGATAGTAACACTTAATATGTAAATAAATATATACTGTATGGTTTATCTTCCTGAGGGTACTATCACTGCTGATAGGCATTTAATTCAAACATTATTGCAATTCAAACTTGCATTTTTTCGGCAATGGCCCAAAATATTACAGTGGCTTTGTTCAACACCATCCTATGGAGGTTTTTGGATGACTGACCAGAGGTGTCCATAAGATGGCGTAGTAACATCGCCACTGTAACATTTCAGGTCATTGAGATACTACAATGAATAAAATGCAAGTTTAAATTCCAATACATTTTCAATAAAATGCTTCTCAGCAGTGCGAGACTCTATATACTCATCTTATAGTGGACTGGGATGTTACCTCACTCCCAGCCTCATTAAATTGCAGGATGTCTATAGCAGAATTATCCTAATAGTAGAGGATGTAAATTCTCCACTAAAGTCTGCTATCTCCCCTCTTCCTCACTTGCTAAATTACATAGAGCTCTAGGGACTGTGGGCCTCATAGGCACTTGGTGGTACAACAGTGCCACGACACAAGCATACTCTTGCTTAGATTATTTGTCACTCAGTCAATCACACTTTCAGTATATGACTGCATCATCTATTCTCCCCAAAACATGGACTGACCCTGCACCTGTAATGATAACATAGGCAATTCTGCTGGACTATCCCAGACATACCATATTTAGGTTGAACCATTCACTACTGAAACACCCAGCGGTATTATCACATCTGGATAAATCAGTTAAGGATTTCATAGATCTCAGTCTCAACTCTGTAAATTCAGTGTATGGGAGGTATTGAAATGTTATGTTAGAGTGTTACTCATTAAAATACAATCACATCAGAAGTCTCAAAGGGAATCGACTATAAGGGACCCTCCTTAGGGACCAGCTTAAGTCTCTGCTGAACTCCAAAGTAAACAAAATGCTTGAACGGTCCCATAATTGGCATTATGAGTATGACAACAAACGAAGCAAATAATGTCACTTCAAATCAACTCAACACACCCTCCACCTTTTATACACTAAGTAGGGAACCCAAAAGGTGAATTGGTGAGGGACTTTCCTTCAATATTGCATATATTTAAGTACTTCTTCAAGCAACTATATAACTTACCCCCCAAGTTGACTCCCCAAGAGTTAGGGGCAATCATATATCTGCAATTTGGCTATGCCTAAACTGAACCCCTCTCAATCTGGAGGTAGATATTTCACTAGACAAGCTATACAGCAAATGCCAATGGGCAAATCGTCAGGCCCCGACAGCTTGCCTTTGATTTTTTTAAGAAATGTTTTCATATTATAGCTACTATACTTCTTCAACTCTTCAATGGCATACCTACTCTGGTACATACAGACCCCTCTTTCCTATAAGCCCATATCACCCTCATACCTAAAGAAGGAAAAAGACCCCAATCTACTTTCCAGTTATAGGCCTATCTCACTTTTGAATTTAGTAGAAATAAGTCAAGATCCTTGACAACAGACTCAAAGCTCTCCTGTCAGGCCTTATCCATCCAGATCAAATGTTTTTTATACCGGACAGAGAGGCAAGAGGTAAAACACTAAAACTAATTCAACTGATTGATGTTGCCCAACTCACAAAACAGAGGATCTTACTACTGGCTATAGACACTGAAAAAGTTTTTGATAGGGTGTCATGGCAGTTCCTAGATGAGATATTACAATACACAGTTCCAAAACCTAGTTGGAGCTCTATAAGAATCCCCTTCTATGAAGGTATGGTGCAATGGGGTAATTGTACACCAAAGCTGCGCTCTGTCACCCCTCTAATTTATATTGAAAATTAAATCACTAGCTAACTGGATCTGTATTAATCATAAGATTTCATGTATATGTATGGCCTCCCATGAATACAGATTATGAATATTTGCTGATTATTTGATTCTATTAGTGACAGAACCTCTGACTTCTCTCCCAGAAATACTGTCTGAAATCTCCACCTTAGGAGCCCATTCCTAAGGGTAGCATTTAGGATTCCAAGCTCTTACTGTTGGACATCATGCTGTAATGCCCTTAAACATTGATGTAAATGTGGGGCTCATGATGTAATGGGCCCTAGGCCTTTACTTGGAGGCCTTGTTAGGCCTAGGAACTTATTTAACCAAAGGACTGTGTTCACGTTGGGAAAGCCGGCACCAACTGCAAGAACTAATGAAAAGTGCCATCTTTCCTTTTGAAAAGTAGGTGGCTCCTGGATTGGCACTGCCACATGTGATGTATATCCCATTACCAGTATGGGACACTGTTAAAAGTATTGTGAATGTAGGAGGCCATCAATACAGTTCGACTCCACTGGTCTCCACCTTGTGCTGCGTTCTTCTGTCCCAATAGCTTCCTCCTTTGTCTTGACTTACAAAAGTGTGAGAGGTGTTAGTGAACAGGTGCGAAGAATGCCAGTGTCATGTCAAGAATAAGACTGGTGGAGTGTTGAATATCATGCTGACAGGGTGTCTGAACTCCACAGCAGCTTTATCCCATGAATATAGTTGACACTCATCTCAAGGTATTTTCATGTGCTTATCATGTTTTGCCTCACGTCATCTGTGTAACAACTAATTCATGACTCTAGTATAACTTAGTTCTCTTGAGTGCACTGTGGGCTTTGTGGACCGCATGGAGTGTTGTAATATTCTGGTGCCTTGATTTTCCTGACTACTCCATATTTCTATCTCCATTAATCCTTGATATCTCCCATTTTCTCTCTCTCTTTGGTCTATACCATTATTCTCTGGTGTTTGATTTTTTTTATGGTCTGGTTGGCACTGGTGTGCCAGCAGGGCAAGTCACAGTGGGGGAACATGGTATTCCATCATCTCCCTATGTATGGTCTGCACCCCTCCAGCATACCGTGCAATCCTCTCACAACCTTGTTACCTCCCTATATGTACATTTTTAGTATGTTCGTGCCAGTGTGGGATCAATTGGTCAGCAAAACCTAGTTTGTGATATACATTGTATTACATTCAGGCATTGTTTTTATGTTAATTACTTTATATGTTTTGGTGGAAAACAACCTTTATTTAATCGTCTTTCCCTATATCAGCTTCAACAAGAGGGCAAAAAAGATCTTACTCATTTTAAGAAAGCAACCACATTGTATGATCAAGATGTTTACACATGAAAATGATAAGACCTTTTCTCCACAACAGGGGTGTGCAATGCACATCCCTATGGCACTGAAAAGGTTAAAGGAGGGATCCTGTTTGTGGTGCTGAAATCTGAGAATTCTCTCTGTTTCCCCCAGTGGACAAGTAAGGGAACAAACAGAATGCTCTCAAACTTGTCAAACTGCTGGCACTGTGTAAGGCAAGTCCCCCTTTCCACTCCTCCAGCAGTTTGACAATCCTGCATGCTAATGAGGAAATTCTCCCATTCACCTTGCATTCCTAATTCTTAGTGCATATGGCGATGTGTGTCTGCATCACCAAGGGGATGTGCTCCCCAGAAATCACCACAGCATTGAATCTTAGAGCATCTTGTCCTTGTTTTGGGAATAATTGAGAGGATTTTCACATTCTTCCCCCTAAAAATCCAAAAGCAATTTTTTTTTAAATCCACAAATGCTATATGCCAATGTATTTCTTGATCTGTGCAACTATGTAATCAGTTTAATAACCCATCAAAATGAGCTACAAATGTGGCAAATCACTCATCTCTAAATAATTTCAGCTATAATCAAGCCCATATAAATGGATTTAATAAAGTCCAGGAGGAAGCATTTTTCAGTTTAACAATGAGTAACAAAGCTAGGACATTGTCTAAAATTGAAGGATGGAAAATTAAGAGGATATGTAAGAGAACTTGTAGGATGGTTGTATGGCTATTTTAATGAAAAAATAAATCTGATCTGTTTAAATACAGAAATTGTCAGACTAAATGGACCAATTCTATCTTTTCTGTCATCAGATTCTATGTTCCTGTCAGTTGTGTAACAAGTCTTTGCAAAAAAAAAAAGTTTGGCTCTCTGAACACAAGAATGTTATCTCGGGGCATAACTAGAACTTATTGGGCCTTGGGGCTGAAGGGTCACCTTGGATGCTACATCCTATCACCCTCTGCACCCTCTTTAGTTACACTCCTGGTAACTATATTAGTTTCAGTGGACTGAGTTTGTACTTTCATTACTCACAAAATGACTACATTCCCACATGCAAAATATATTTGCAGAAGTGAACAATAATGGTGAATGAGTGTGGAGAATAATTGCCTCTGCTCAGACACCATGTCCCTAAGACCTAATGATCTGTAAATAATATTTACATGCAATGTATTTTTAAAGATGAACACCATTGTCTACTGTCACTGTTAAAGGGATAGTAATTTTTAAAATAAATGCAGATCCAATTATTCTTTATGGTTTGTGAGCCATGTAGATCGGTATTATCATTCTCTACAATGTGTAGTTCCAGAGTAATTGAATTATAAAATGTCCCCCTCCTGCCCCTTTTACCTATCGTAAGCTGCCTCCCCTCAGATGTAGAATCTGGTCACCTGACCGGACAGCTCACAGCGAGGGACATCTTCTGGCTGTGAGCATAAGGAAAACCCTGACCCCCCCTTGACGAAGGAGGGTAGTTTTTTCCTTATGCTAACAGAAGATGGTCTCTTGCTGTGATCCATCTGTATGGTCTCGGTGTGCAGCTTTACATAGGTAAAAGGGGTGGGAGGGGGACACTTTATGATTCAATTACTCTGGAACTACACAACATAAAGAATGATAATAACACTCTACATGGCCCAAAAACCATAAAGAATAATTGGAGTTGCATTTATTTTGAAACATTACTATCCCTTTAAGGATTAGAAACGACCTTTACTACATACACAGACATGTTTACAATGACTCCTAATCCAAATACCTTCATAGTAGAATCGACTGATGTAGGTGGGATAAAAAAAGAGTGTGGGAGGTCTATGACTGCCCTTGAATCAACCAACCCTTTAAGTTTGGGATAAACGTCCCTACCTCAGTGTCCTATCCATATGAGTTGGAGTGCTGGGCAATACATTGCTCCCTAGCTTTGACATGACTGCTCAGTACTAAATTAAGAATAAAAAAAACAAATTCAAAAATACAACAATCAGTTAGTTAGGATTAAGTACTTATCCAATGTTTATGTACTCATTTATCCTAAAACAAAGGGGTTGGATGAAACTGGACTCTGAGGACACTCTCACCATATATCCCCAACAAAAACAGGAAGTGTGCACTCATTTATTAACGGGATAGTAATACTTCATTTTATCTTTATTTTATTTTGTAGGCATTAAAAACACACGAAGAACGATATAAGTCTTATTTCTCAAACCTTTATGGTTTGAGAGATATTTACAAATAAAGTGTCCTGCCTCAGGATCCCCAAGCAGCTCATCTCCACCATCCACTTCATTGAACTCGGATGCTACTATCTGACCAGTTTATTCCTGTTTGGCGTTACCTGTTGGGGCAGTTTCCTGTTGCATGCTTGAGTGGTATAGTTACTGGGGCTCACCTTCCCTCTGATGATTGTGAGATATATTTCTACTAGGGAATTCTGGCCCCCCCGCTCTCCCCATATCTCCACCTGACCTCAGGTCTCTCTTCCTCCCTGGGTCCTCATCCCTCCCTTTAAGCCAGAGGGGGGTGAGCCCTTGTCCCTCTTACTCTTTTCCTGGGGGTGGCCATGCACTCTCTCGACCGGCAGTTCTTCTCCCTGGTTGACACTGTGTTGTCGGGATATGACATGTGGAGGGGGCCCTGCCCTTGTGCCAGTGGGATGGGGATATTTGTGGGTCAGTTTAAAGCTATACCTTTTGGACTCTTCTGGCTTTGTAATGAGTTAATAATTTTCTATTACTGAATTGTGCCTTTTTCACCTTTCTTCATGTATGATAGGATGTTCCTCAGTGATTCTGTCCCATCAGGTTGTTTTGCACTCACCCTGTCTGGAAGGATGTATCCTTTTGAAATGTCACATTTAAAAGATTGTGCGGCTACAGGCAGCATTAAGCAAGCTGCGGTTATTAAACGGGTGACATAAGAATCTTGCCCTGCATATAAGCTCAAGATTCTCATCTTGCTGCATGAAATGTCTCTGCTGCTGAAACATGTTAGGGCTTAATAGCACTACAACTCCCATAATCCTTACCTATCTTCACTGCCCACAATTTTAACAGACAGAGGAGGACAAAGTATGAAACTGTAGTGTAGTATTGGATCCTAACAAATTTTTCTATAAAGCACATCCAAAACGTAAGACTTGATATGCCTACCTTCACATAGACACTGTTGAACAGCAAATCAAATGCTCCATACTTGGCAAAACAAACATCCAGCTGAAGTAATGTGTTCTCTGTTTGCGTTGATAAATCTACCAAAGTATGGATATTTTACCAACTAAGAACTTTCCAGAAGAGCCAGTAGAATTGGAATGCGTTTAGTGTCTTGTGAAGTCCATATCCTGAGTGCTGCTCTGTGCTCTCTCTCCCCTTCTCTGTGTACAGAATAACAGGGTGGAGAGGAGTACTCAGAGAAGGAAAGCAAGAGAGAGAGAGAGAGAGAGAGAGAGAGAGAGAGAGAGAGAGAGAGAATGGAGCAGAGCTCAGGATATTGACTTCACAAGGCACTAAACGCATTTGCGGGCAGTGAAGATGGGTAAGGATTATGGGAGTTGTAGTGCTAATAAGCCCTAACATGTTTCAGCAGCAGAGACCTTTCATGCAGCGACATGAGAATCTTGCACTTATATGCAGGGCGAAATTCTCGTTTTGCCCTTTTAAACACTGCGACTTGCATATTGCAGCGTATAGCTGCACAATCTTTTAAGTGCAACATTTCAATCTCAAAAGTAAACCCTGGGAGGGATACGTGTTGTCCTCAGCGGCCTTTAATCATGGTGCCCTCAGCATGGACTGTGTGCATCTGTCTTTGATCGGGCTGGAGTCCCTTTGGTTCCACATTGAGCTTGTGGTTAGCATGGGGGCCTGAGCTGTGGAAATGCCAGGCTTGGGGATTTGCTCTCCTGTCACAGTTCTGCTCATCCATTGTATTGTACTACTGATATGTATTCTGTTTTTGGTGACCTGCTGGCATATGTGGGACTCCTCATGATTTCTCTTGCCCCATGTTCACCAGTAAGGGCACATATACCCGTTATGTGTTTCTTATTGATTATGTTCTGAATGGCATATTATTGTTATTAACGTAGCATCTCTGTTTATGTTTTTTTTCAGGGTTGTGCTCTCTCTGTCACTGGGCCGTGGCTATGGTATCCAACTTGGCACCATATCCATTCTGTATGTCGTGTTGGCTCCTGTACTGCTGCGACTGTGCCTGCTGTACCGGGATCCATTGTGACTGGACCACTTTACCCTTTCTACACCGGACTTGTCTGTCCTCTCCCTTCCTGGGAGGTTGAGGGTGTGGGGGGTCACCTCTGCCTATCTCACTCTTCCCTCCACTTGGGGTCTTGCTGGCCACAGATTATACACCACTTGATCATGTTTATTTAGCTTAATAGGTCCCTTCCTATTCCTATTCCCTTCCTTCAGATACCCTCCTGCCTTGAACAAATTGTTCAGCTTGTTTTGGGCTCACCCCGACCTACATAATGCTGGGTCTGATACTGACACCATCCTTTAGCCACCTTAATGCATTATCTTATAACACACTATTTAGTTTTGCGGCAATGTCTGTGATTTTCCATTACCTGAATCGTAGTATTTCTACATGCATCAGGTATCTCTTCCCTGCTCCGACTCATTTACTACTCTTTCCCATTCTCTTTCCTTTGTTAACCTTCTCTTTCCTTCTCCTCCTCTCTTCCTGGTGGGTGTGCGGGTCCCTGTGCTGCTTCCTGGCAATGGCTCCCATAGATTGGCCTGTTTCAACATACAGGTGGATAGATCATATCGCTGGTCCAGGAAATACATTATGAGCACAGCAATCGAGGTGGCTGCTGGATGTCCCTGAAGACAAAAGGCCCTGCTTTACACAAACCAGTTCCAGTGATACGCGATCCCTCTGGCTCCCTTGCATATGATCTCCCTTCTATAGCCTTGAATTTCCAGGATTTGTACAACTTGCTATATAATCTAGACCCCCCCAGGCACTGCAGACCTAGAATTAGAGCAACTTCAATACGTGGCTGAAGCCTATTTGCTCAAATTCTCCCCTCTACAATCTGGTGCCCTTGAGGATGCTATTTCCAAGCTGAAGTTGAACGGGCAATTCGGTAAATGTCGGTGGGTAAGTCCCCTGGCCCTAATGGGTTCCCTCTTCTATTCTATAGGGCATTCCTTGACTTAGTGTCACCTCCTCTTACTGCTATGTTTAATGAGCTTCCTATGTCTGTGAACTCTCAACCCCTACTCTCTGAAGCCCACATTGCAGTCTTTCCCAAACTGGACAAGGACCCTTCCTCCTGCGCAAATTATAGACAGATCTCGCTCCTTAATGTAGAGCTGGCTAACCATTTGCGACTCTTCTTGTAGCATATTGTCCACCCTGATCAAGCAGGGTTTGTCCCAGGACTCGAGAACAGAGACAACACCCTAAAGTTGGTCCACATCATCCACTATGCCCCATCATTGTGAACTGATTCCCTTCTCCTATCTGTTGACACTGAAAAAGTATTCAACAGGGTGGACTGCGGATGCATTAAGGTGGTCTTGAAGAGATTCTTATCCTTTATTTTTGCTCTCTACTGCAACCCATCTACTCGTGTATGCGTCAATGATGCTCTTTCCGACAGCTTTAATATCAGTACCGGCGCCAGGCAGGGATGCCTCCTTTCCCCATTATTTCCTTCCTGGTTATGGAGTCTCTGGCTTCCAGGATTCTAAACAATGCAGCTATCTCCTGGATACCTTTGGGAGTTCGGGACTACAAACTAGCTTTATTTGCTGAAGACCTGATATTCACTGTCTCTAGACCTTCCTCCTCGTTACCTGCTGTTGTGTCTGAACTAATTTCCTTTAACAATGTGAGCAACTTTAGAGCCAATATGATCAAATCGGAGGTGCTCAATTTTACAAGCACTCAAGACATTGGCACCTTTCACGTGGGCTTCTAATTCTATACAATACTTGTGTATACGTTTAGCTTCCAAGGTCTCTGACATCTTTCGGCTTAACTATCTTCCTATGAACAGGTTCATATCTGAGGGGTTTCGTAATTTTTCCTCCTTGTATTTATCCTGGTTGGGCCGTATCAACCTTCTGAAAACCGTCTACTTACCCAAAATCCTTTACCTTTTTTCAGGCCCTACCCATTTCAATCCCCTGCACGTATTTGAAATCACTACAACATGTTCATCTAGGGTACAACATTCATCTAGAGTGGGAAGCTGTTGTGTCTTCGCTTTTCACTTTTTTCACTGCCCCATCGTCAGGGGGTCTGGGAGCTCCAGATCTGTTGAAGTACTACAGATTGGTAGTGCTCAGCTCAGTAGTACACTGGTTCTGCTCCTCCTCCTCTAAAGACTGGGTCTGTCTGCAAGAAGCCATTTGTATCACGGTGCCGTGATTCAGGCCTTGGCTACCTGACAATTCCTGTAGTGACTGGCGGCTACATTCTGGTCGTGGACTTCCTGGTTGCTCACATGTCATTATGCGTTCGACATTTTATAGGCCAATCTCACCTTAGCCTTGTAACTCCTCCTTCCTAGGACGCCTTATAAGCCACGTTCGGTCATAGCCTGATTGCCCTTTCGTGGTGTTCCCGAGCATTATTGTTCTCTGTTGCGATCAGTTTCTGGCTGTCTTTCCAATTTGTGTATGACCCTTGGTTTTGTCTGACTACCCGATTAGCATCTGAACCTCTGACCTTGTCTGACTACCAGTACCTGCTTGATCCGGCTTGTCTGACTAACCGCTCCGTGTATGACCCTTGGCCTGGCTGACTACTCGCTACGTGCTACCCTGGCTCTGTCTGACTACCAGATTTGTGTATGACCTCAGCCTGTGTATCTGACTTCTCTATTGGGCATCCGGTTGTGAGTGCTGGTGGGTTAGCGGCTCTGGCCATCCGTATTGTCCGACAGTCCTAGCATTCTAGACGTCCGTAGTATCCTAGCGTTCTAGGTTACTTGAGCCTTGCCTTGCTCCCTGCTTGTGTGCCTCTCCACTTGCTGTTAGTGGATTGTGCTTAGATCCTGGTTCGCATTAATTTGGAGGCGATCTGGCTAAGTTCAGTGCTGTTCCTGTAGTGGACCTTGCGCTGTCCCCAAGCCTGACCCGGGAAGGTTGGGGAAGTGTGTTTAATATTTACTGCCTGAATTTCAATAAAATCTGTATTTTATTCTACCTGGGCTGAAACAACGAAGCTCTAGTAGCCACTTTCTCGCAAGGGCTTGATGACATAATTAAGGATGAGACGGCAGCCCGTGAGCTGCCAGAAGACTTGGAGGAACTTATCTCCTTTGTCATCCTAATCGATACTAGGATCAGTAAACGATCCCCGTTCAGGGAACGACTGAAGAAATCTCACTCCTGATTGGCACCCAGTTTTGATCTCCCACCCATTCCTCCCTCACCTCCCATGCCTCCTGGTACTGATTTAAGCAAGAATGAACCTATGCTACATACTTGTATGGTGAGGAGAGGGCCTTCCAATGCAGGGAGGGACTGTGCCTTTATTGTGGAAAGGCAGGTCACCTGTTGCGATCTTGTCCCGTGAGGTCGGGAAACGCCTGCACCTAGGGTCATGTCGGGGACAGACCCTGGGTAATGTTTCACAGTCCCTGGGACAGTACAAACCAAACCGACCCTTGTGGTCATCGTACCTTGGGCGGCTTGTTCTGTGTCAGCTTCAGCTTTGGTTGACTCCGAAGCTGCAGGACATTTCATGGATGCAGAATTCGCTAAACTACATGCCATTCCATTGACGCTTTGTGCCTCTCCTCTCGCTATTGAGGCCATTGATGGTAGACCACTGCAGCCTTGTCATGTGACACACGAGACATTGCCACTGGCCATAAGGGTGGGGGCTCTCCACGTGGAGACCCTACAATTCCAGATTATAAGTTATCCACACCATGCCATCATTGAGAGACACAACCCCAGAATAGATTGGGAGACGTGCAATATTCTATCATGGTCATCTCATTGTTCTGAGTCTTGCCATCAGCAACCCACTAAGGTTTATTGTACCTCCTCCTCATTACCATCAGTGTATTATGCGTTCAGTGAGGTATTTAATAAGGAGGAGGCTGGTACCTTGCCTACGCATAGGACTTACGATTGTACCATTAATCTCATACCAGGAGCTACTTCTCTGATAGGGACGTACATATCCTCTGTCTGTGCAGGAGAATCGGGCTATGGAGGAGTATGTGGCCGATGCCCTGGCCAGAGGGATTATTCGTAAGTCCTCATCACCCGTGGGTGCAGGATTTTTTTTCGTGAAGAAGAAGGATGGGGAGTTGCGTCCGTGCATTGGCTATAGAGGACTGAATAAACTTATGGTCAAAAATGCTTATTCCATACCTCTAATCATGGAATTGTTCAACCATATTAAAGGTTCTTCGATATTCACTAAGGGCGGCCTATAACCTGATAAGAATCAAGGAAGGGGACGAATGGAAGTCCGTCTTTAATACACCCAGTGGCCATTACGAATATTTGGTCATGCCTTTTGGCTTGTGCAATGCTCCGGCAGTGTTTCAAGAGTTCATGAACGACGTCCTAAGGGACTTACTACAGAGTTGTGTAGTAGTATATCTGGATGATATCCTCATCCACTCCCCAGACCTAGCTACACATCGGAAGCAAGTGCCAACAGTTTTAGGTTTATTGAGGGAGAACAAGCTCTTCTGCAAGCTTGAAAAATGTGAGTTCCACAAATCAACTGTGAATATCCAGGTTCACAGCTTATAATCCTCCCAGATAAGCAGGGAACACATTATGTGCCCTCTTACCCCGTTTGAATATCTTTGTTACTACATGGACACCCGTCGGGGATCCTCTCTGAAACCTATTGTTAAACTGTACGCCTTACAGGATGACCAACAAGCTGACTGGCCTTCCCAACAGCTCTTATGGGAGAGGGACTTTCGGATGCATAATCCTTCTGATGCCTGGAGTTTGGCAGTTCTTCAGTCTCTCTTCTACTTTGCGAATGTCACTGCCACAGAGACTAACTATATAATCCTGATTCGGTGGTATAAAACTCTGGATGTTTTGCATCATTTCTATCCGGCAATATCTTCCACATGTTGGAGAAGTGACAGTGATGCTGGTACTATGGTTCACATTTGGTGGACCTGTCTCCTCATAACCCCCTACTGGGAAGGAGATACTCATGAAATGTCTAATTCCCTGGATTTACCAATCTCTTTGACCCAATTGCTGTTGTTCTCCATTGGTTTAGCTGAGGTTTCCAAGTCAAAGCCCATGCGACTTCTGATCCTGCATCTTCTTACTGCGGCACAGATGTGCCTTCCATTGTATTGGAAATCTACAACCCCTCCTTCCTTAGCTCTTTGGCTGAGAAAGGTATATAACATTATGATTCTTGAGAGGCTAACGTTACTTCTCTCTGGAAGCAAGCCATCTTTTGAAGCCATTTGGTCTCCATGGTGTCTTGCACACAGTATATGTCTGTAGATCTTCCTGTCATCCTATTATCCATTCCACTGATCTCACACAATTTTCCTCCCTACCTTACTCCTTTCTTAGCTAAGGCTTGGCTCTCTCCGCTCTCATACCTCTATCCCATTGCCTATATTTAATTTCATAGTAGTGGACAGAAATCCTGTTGCACCCGCAGGATCACCACCCCCTCTACAGTTTCTTTTCCTCTTTCTCCTACATGCTCGTCTCCTCTCAATGTTCTATCTTTCCTTTTATCTTCCCCCCCCCCTTCTCCCGTTTCCATCTTATCTTTTCGTAGCAATTATGTAACACATACTTTGCTTAATGTACAGAGTCCGTGTATCTCATTAACCATACCTGATTTATACCTCTGCGTAGGTATATTGCACATACTTTCTATCTTACTTATTGTATCATTGCTTTATTACTGCTATCTTTTTCTCAATAAAATTCTATTTAAAAAAAATAAGGGCGGGAGGAGGGTACTTTATCATTCAATTTCTCTTGAACTACAACTTTGACTGTATTGAAATAACACACTCCATGGCCCAAATACTATGATGATTAATTGGAGCTGCTTTTATTGTGAAACATTACTATCCCTTTAACACAACTAATGTCTTATCTATATATATATAAAAGAATAAGCCTCACTGCATAATTTATGGTACCCCACACACAGAACATAATTTATGTCTCCTCAGAAAAGAAACTTGCATTGAACAGAATGTCTCATTACATAATTTATGTCTCATTAGGAGACACAACTCCTATTGGGTGATTCAATGGGGACTTTACTGCTCCCATTGAGTGATTCATTGGGGGCATGTTTATCATACAGGCAGTTGGCCTGCCCCCTCCATCCCGCCCACCACTATCCAACTGACAAAAAAAAATATAGCTGCCACTTGTCCTGAAGTAGGGGATATCAATAACTTCTCCTGGTCCACACACACTCAGGATCATGACCCCATAAACACACGGTTTCACCTCCCACAGATAATTGTAACCCTCCATACACTCTGTTTCAGTACGAGTGTGTAATGTTTCCATAAAATACAAACTCAGGGATAGACTTAATAGCAACTCTTTTATTTAACTCTTCATCTCTTCAGTCACCTCACTAACTGTCTGTTTTCAACTGTCACTCCTCTGCTTCCTGATTCCCGCCCTTTCTCCTTAAAGGGAGAGAGATGCTTTGCTATATGTTACAGAGGGCAAACCTCAAACACCACTTTCTATTTGTTCCCTCAGCATATTGCTACGTTGCCTCAACTGAAGAGCCACCGTGTGTTATATTTCTATGTTAGCTCCACTTAAGTAAGGAGGAGTTACTGCTCCCATTGGGTGATTCAATGGGGGAGTGATTTAAATCATGCAGGGAGTTGGCCTGCCCCCACGATCTAGCCCGCCCACCACTATCTAAGTAACTGAAAAAACAAAATGGCTGCCACTCGCTCCTACACCACAGACACAAACACATCAGACAAAAAACACACACACACTCAATCACTCACACTCAATCACTCACACTCTCACTCACTCACTCATTCTCACACTCAATCACTCACACTCTCACTCAATCACTCACACTCTCACACTCAATCGCTCACTCACTCAATCACACACTCTCACAGTCTCACAATAACACTCTCACAATCACACACACACACTCTCAATAACACTCAATCACACTCTCACAGTCTCTCTCACACTCTCACAATCACACACTCTCACAATCACACTCAGTCTCACACTCTCACAGTCTCACACACAATCACAGTCTCACACTCTCACAGTCTCTCTCACACTCTCACAATCACACACTCTCTCAATCACACACTCTCTCAATCACACACTCACAGTCTCACACTCTCACAGCCTCTCTCACAATCACACACTCTCACAATCACAATCACACACTCACACTCAATCACTGTCTCACAGTCTCACACTCAGTCACAGTCTCACAGTCTCACTCACACTCAATCACTCTCACACACACTCTCACAATCACACACTCAATCACAGTCTCACAGTCTCACCGTCTCACGCTCAATCACAGTCTCACACTCTCACAGCCTCACTCACACTCAATCACTCTCACACTTTCACAATCACACACTCAATCACACACTCACACTCAATCACACACTCACAGTCTCACACTCAATCACAGTCTCACACTCAATCACAGTCTCACTCACACTCTCACAATCACACACTCACACTCAATCACAGTCTCACCGTCTCACACTCAATCACAGTCTCACACTCTCACAGTCTCACTCACTCTCACACTCAATCACAGTCTCACACTCAATCACAGTCTCACTCATTCACTCTCACAGTCTCACAGTCACACACTCAATCACACTCTCACACAGTCTCACACTCTCACTCAGTCACACTCTCACAGTCTCACAATCACACTCTCATAGTCTCACAATCTCACAATCACTCTCACACACACTCAATCACACTCTCACACTCACACTCTCACACGCACACACTCAATCACACTCACACACTAACACTCTCATACACTCACTCACACACTCTCACACTCACTCACCCACTCACTCTCACATACTCACACCCACTCACTCTCATACACCCTCTCACTCACACTCTCACTCACGCAATCACACACATGCAATCACTCACACGCAATCACTCAATCTCGCGCTCAAACGCAATCACACCCCGGGAGCCAGCACAATCCACCTTCCACCATAGTCTCACTCTCACTCACAACCCGGGAGTCAGCACGATCCACCTTCCTCACTGTGTGTGTTGCATGTCTGTATCACACTCTATGTGTCTGCATGTATGTGTGTATGACTGTGTCACTCTTTATGCATCTCAGTGCATGCGTGTGCATTTGTGTGTGTGTCTCTGTGTTTGTCTTGCATCCGTATGTGTGCATTAATTCCCTATATATCCTGATGGGCAATGCCGTCCCACATTGCTAGTTTAGAAATAAATGGTGAGGGGAAATAAACAAACATGTGGCTTTCCAGCTGTTATTGGACTACAACTCCCATCTGAGGGTGATTGCAGTTGTAATCCAACAACAGCTGGAGGCTTACTGGATACCTGCCATTTGATATAGGTAGCTTTTAATGATCTTAAAATAAGATCAACTTGTGTTAAGGTGAAAAGGTCCAATTTATGTAAAACTAACACTATACTGCAAAAGTTAATTTTTCAAGCAGCTTATTTTGTACAGAATAGTTTGTTCATCAGAACACATTATATCTCTGTGTTCCCATATACATATATTATATACTTGCAGCGCTGAGAGATGTTTCATACAAATGGTATTACATCAGCACCAAATGGTGTCCAAAAGGCAAGAATTTATTTTATAATGCACTCTGTAGGAGAACCGGAGTCATTGAATACAGCTCTCCATAGTAAGTGATAGGATCAGCGCCACCTGGTGATCACAATATAAAATTGCAGTTCAATGTAAAAAATGTAAAAAATAAGCTTGAGCTATGATAACTTTGGAGTGAAAAATCTCCCAGTAGTGAAAATGCCCGTTTTTATGCAGCAAGAAAAACCTTATAATCTCTTCTTTTTTTTTTTTTTTTTTTTTTTAAGTTTACTGATCCTTAAAGGGGAAGCAAGCCCTCCTAATAAAAACAATACCTCCCACTTACCTTACTATGGCCAGAAAATCATAGTGTCCCCTTTGGATTTCTACTTTACTCCTTCATTCAAGAGATAACATTGTCAATCTGCCCTGGATGTCATGTCCACGGAGGTGGATATATACATATTAGTAAGGAGAGCACTGGTGTTATACATAAGCAGGGTCACGACCACTATAATAGTGTGGTGCTCTCTAAGACTCAAAGGTATTCACTATATGTAAAGGGGAAGCAAGAAAGTAACCCCAAGAAAAGAAAGTCTTATAACTGAGGAACTCAACCCTGCTTACTGTCTGCCTCAATTATAAGACTTACTTTTCTTGGGGTTACTTTCTTGTTTCCCTGTTACATATAATGTCCATGGAGGTGAATATGATTGTTACTAGCAAGACCACAGGTCTCAAACTCCGCTCCCTGCACATGGCAATCGTTACCCTTTAAGAACCAGAGGGTTGTGCAATACATTGCTTCATAATGCAGTTTGTTATAATTGCTGGCAACTGTCATGTCTGCCTCCATGAACAAAACATCCAGTACTGAATGAAGACGTTATCTGTTGAACAAAGGCACGGGGAAAATTCACTGGGGCCATTAGGATTTTATGACCAAATAAAGGGAAGTGGGGTTATTATTATTAGGAGGTGTTACTTTCCCTTTAAAGCCTGTTGCATGTGATGGTGTAGTATTCTGCCTGTCTCTCTACTTGTACAGTTAGGTAAGCGGATGCAGTAAGGCAGTGCTTCTCAGTCTGGGTCACTTGACCATCCCCTCTGGCACTCAAAGGGTTATAATATACATTATATTTATGGAAACAGTTATGCACAATATGTTTGCTTTTTGTTATTCTGAATTCGAGACCTAATATAATAATAATAATATAAAAGTATTTTACCAGGAAGGATACACTGAGATTGTCCTGGTGGGGTAGAGATATTATTACCCAATTTAATGGTACTCATTTAACACTGTATTTATGTATTTGTAACATTCATTATATCCTTGACAGTTGTTCTATAAGATGTTACAGGTGCCCTGAAAATTCCATTAGGGAGACCCAGGCCCCAGGTCTTTTGGGAACCAATAAACTTTCATCATGATGATCACAGAGAAGCAGAGCATGTTTGAACTATGTATTTGCCTTTTTGGAATGAATTGCTAAATGTGCAGTTCTTGTTTTTTTGCCATGGATACATCCCCACCTTGTGTTCGCATTGGAAATGGATACTGTTCTAAAAAAAAAATCTGAATAAAATGCAGACTAGAAATAAATCTTTGACACAAGAACAAATGTTATAAACTCTCTGATGTGATTCTAAAGAAAGAGCTGTCAGGAATCAGATAACGAAATGACATTGGCTTAGACCTCTGCTCTATGGAAACATTCTGTGCACAGTTTATCCAAGATTATTTTGCACAGATGTGGTACAAAGCTAGATTATTAGAACAATCTTGAACATGGATCACATTAACGAACAAAAAAGAAAATCACTAATCATTGTTAATGGACATTAACCTCTTGGCTGCTTGGATGCATTGCAATACGCTGGAGACCTTGCTAACATTCGAGGGTTTAGAAGCCTCATTTAAATGAATGAAACATTTTCTAAATGTTTATTGTCCCCGTGGTGCAATTTGCTTGACTCAGAATTCCTTTTTTTTACACATACAACTTTTCTTTACTGAATGGAATAGCAGCCAAAGAGTTAAAGCAGACGTTGAGAAAGCTGATGGAAACTAAGTGGATATGAGCCTGTTTTAAATGTGGGTACATTATTATCATAGCAGATTCGTACAAATAAACAAGTTGGGTGCTAGATAAACACTGAGCTTTAGTGTGCCGAGAAATGTTTTATCATGAACCAGAAGTATCTTTACACTGACAGGATTATACTCCAGGGAAGCTATACACTTGACATATTCTACAGTCAAATAAATGCTCTAATTCTGATGTTAGTCTTTACAGCATATACAATAAGGGTTCAGACACCTGAACAATAAAACTGTATTTGACCTTTACTATATTTCCATTGCCATGATTTTTCTACTAACCATCTCCTGTGATAGGTCCTGTCTAGTGTTGAGCGAGCATGCTCGGCCGATGCTCGGATCGGCTCGAGCATCGCTCTGCTCGGCACATGGCGGTACTCGTACGAGTACCGCATGTGCTCGCCCGCCATGTTCGGGTCTCCTCCCCGCACGTTTTGCGGCTGCTGCGCAGCCAATAAACGTGCAGGGAGGCTCTGACATCGGTGTAATGCCAGCAGCCATGTTGGCTGCTGGCATTACACTGATTGGCTGGCCAGAACCCGTGGTCAGGTGCTGTATAGCACCTGACCATCGAGTTCGGCTCAGTCTGAGCCAGGGAGAGCTGAGGATAGGAAGGGAAAGGCAGTGTAGGGAGGAAAAAAACAAAAATTGTGAAAAAAAAAGAACCAAAAGTCCTTTTTAGGACTACTGTGTGTGGGGGCAGCAGGTTATTTGGTGTGGGGGGAAAAAAACAAAAAAAAAAAAAAAAAAATATATATATTCTGTTTAGTGTGCAAAGTTGCAGATTAGAGCACATTCTGTTTAGTGTGCACAGTTGCAGATTAGAGCACATTCTGTTTAGTGTGCAAAGTTGCAGATTAGAGCACATTCTGTTTAGTGTGCAAAGTTGCAGATTAGAGCACATTCTGTTTAGTGTGCAAAGTTGCAGATTAGAGCACATTCTGTTAAGTCTTCAAACTAAAATATCAAAGTCACGTATTCCATTCAGTGTGCGTCGCCGCAGTTTAGCAGCACATTCTGAGTACTGTGCAGAGTTGCAGAATAGGAAGAAATACTGTTAAGTCTTCAAACTAAAATATCAAAGTCACATATTCCATTCAGTGTGCTTCGCCGCAGTTTAGCAGCACATTCTGTGTACTGTGCAGAGTTGCAGAATAGGAAGAAATACTGTTAAGTCTTCAAACTCAAATATCAAAGTCACATATTCCATTCAGTGTGCTTCGCCGCAGTTTAGCAGCACATTCTGTGTACTGTGCAGAGTTGCAGAATAGGAAGAAATACTGTTAAGTCTTCAAACTAAAATATCAAAGTCACATATTCCATTCAGTGTGCTTCGCCGCAGTGTAGCAGCACATTCTGTGTACTGTGCAGAGTTGCAGAATAGGAAGAAATACTGTTAAGTCTTCAAACTAAAATATCAAAGTCACATATTCCATTCAGTGTGCTTCGCCGCAGTGTAGCAGCACATTCTGTGTACTGTGCAGAGTTGCAGAATAGGAAGAAATACTGTTAAGTCTTCAAACTAAAATATCAAAGTCACATATTCCATTCAGTGTGCTTCGCCGCAGTTTAGCAGCACATTCTGTGTACTGTGCAGAGTTGCAGAATAGGAAGAAATACTGTTAAGTCTTCAAACTAAAATATCAAAGTCACATATTCCATTCAGTGTGCTTCGCCGCAGTGTAGCAGCACATTCTGTGTACTGTGCAGAGTTGCAGAATAGGAAGAAATACTGTTAAGTCTTCAAACTAAAATATCAAAGTCACATATTCCATTCAGTGTCTTTCACCGCCGTTTAACAGCCTATTCTGTGTACTCTGCAGAGTTGCAGAATTATAAGAAATACTGTTAAGTTTTCAAACTCAAATATTAAAGTCACATATTCCATTCAGTGTCTTTCACCGCCGTTTAACAGCCTATTCTGTGTACTCTGTACAGTTGCAGAATTATAAGAAATACTGTTAAGTTTTCAAACTCAAATATTAAAGTCACATATTCCATTCAGTGTCTTTCACCGCCGTTTAACAGCCTATTCTGTGTACTCTGTACAGTTCCAGAATTATAAGAAATACTGTTAAGTTTTCAAACTCAAATATTAAAGTCACATATTCCATTCAGTGTCTTTCACCGCCGTTTAACAGCCTATTCTGTGTACTCTGTACAGTTCCAGAATTATAAGAAATACTGTTAATTTTTCAAACTCAAATATTAAAGTCACATATTCCATTCAGTGTCTTTCACCGCCGTTTAACAGCCTATTCTGTGTACTCTGTACAGTTGCAGAATTATAAGAAATACTGTTAAGTTTTCAAACTCAAATATTAAAGTCACATATTCCATTCAGTGTCTTTCACCGCCGTTTAACAGCCTATTCTGTGTACTCTGTACAGTTCCAGAATTATAAGAAATACTGTTAAGTTTTCAAACTCAAATATTAAAGTCACATATTCCATTCAGTGTCTTTCACCGCCGTTTAACAGCCTATTCTGTGTACTCTGTACAGTTCCAGAATTATAAGAAATACTGTTAAGTTTTCAAACTCAAATATTAAAGTCACATATTCCATTCAGTGTGTTTCAATGCCGTTTAACAGCCTATTCTGTGTACTCTGCAGAGTTGCAGAATAGTAAGAAATACTGTTAAGTTTTCAAACTCAAATATTAAAGTCACATATTCCATTCAGTGTGTGTCACCGCAGTTTAGCAGCCTATTCTGTGTACTCTGCAGAGTTGCAGAATAGTAAGAAATACTGTTAATTTTTCAAACTCAAATATTAAAGTCACATATTCCATTCAGTGTCTTTCACCGCCGTTTAACAGCCTATTCTGTGTACTCTGTACAGTTCCAGAATTATAAGAAATACTGTTAAGTTTTCAAACTCAAATATTAAAGTCACATATTCCATTCAGTGTGTTTCAACGCCGTTTAACAGCCTATTCTGTGTACTCTGTACAGTTCCAGAATTATAAGAAATACTGTTAAGTTTTCAAACTCAAATATTAAAGTCACATATTCCATTCAGTGTGTTTCAACGCGCCGTTTAACAGCCTATTCTGTGTACTCTGCAGAGTTGCAGAATAGTAAGAAATACTGTTAAGTTTTCAAACTCAAATATTAAAGTCACATATTCCATTCAGTGTCTTTCACCGCCGTTTAACAGCCTATTCTGTGTACTCTGTACAGTTCCAGAATTATAAGAAATACTGTTAAGTTTTCAAACTCAAATATTAAAGTCACATATTCCATTCAGTGTGTTTCACCGCCGTTTAACAGCCTATTCTGTGTACTCTGTACAGTTGCAGAATTATAAGAAATACTGTTAAGTTTTCAAACTCAAATATTAAAGTCACATATTCCATTCAGTGTGTTTCAACGCCGTTTAACAGCCTATTCTGTGTACTCTGTACAGTTCCAGAATTATAAGAAATACTGTTAAGTTTTCAAACTCAAATATTAAAGTCACATATTCCATTCAGTGTGTGTCACCGCAGTTTAGCAGCCTATTCTGTGTACTCTGCAGAGTTGCAGAATAGTAAGAAATACTGTTAAGTTTTCAAACTCATATATATTAAAGTCATATATATCGTGTAAGATGAAGAAGGCGGGTAAAAAGGGACGGGGAAGTGGACGTGATCCTGAAAGTTCAGGGCGCGGGTCAGGACGCGGAGAAACTGTGCCTGGTGCCAGAGCACAAGAAAGAAAGACATCCACCATACCTAGCTTCATGTCTGATTTCACAGGGCGTCGCAGGACATCACTCTCGAGGTCCGACCAGTGCGAACAGGTGGTCGGTTGGATGACAGCTGATACTGCTTCCAGTCGGTTAAGCACCACCCTGTCTTCCACCAAGTCCACTCTCAGTAGCCAAGAGTCTGGTCAACATAATCCTCACTCTGATCATCCTTCCTCCCACCATACACGGTCTGGTCAAAGAAGTGATCCCACACTGGGATATAGTGATGAGCTCGTCTCATCACCAATCCTTCATTTGACCCTCTCTCCAAGCACGCTTGCAGAGGAACATGACATCTTGTGCCCTGATTCACAACCTCTAGAGGCTACCCAATCACAAGAAGATGACAGATGTGAACGGCATTTAAGGTCAAAGGAAGTAGTGGATGATGATGATGATGATGATGAGACACAGTTGCCATTAAATCAACCACTATTTCCGTCTCAAGACCTTGTTGAGGAGAATGTTATACAGTTGTCAATGACTGAGTATGTGGTGGGATCAAGACTTGAGGAGGATGATCAGAGTGAGGAAGTGGAGGAGGACTTGGTGGACGATGAGGTGACTGACCCCACCTGGGAAGGTGTAGAGCCGAGCGATGACAGCAGTCCTGAGGGTGAGCCATCTGCAGCACCGCAACAGGCTGGAAGAGGCAGTGGTGTGGCTACAGAAAGAAGGCGGACCGCACCAAACCGGCCCGCAAATGTTCCACGGAGCACCCCCTTGCGTAAATCTACCTTGCCAAGGGGTAGGTGTTCCGCGGTATGGCGTTTTTTTAAGGAAAGTGCGGACGACAAAAGAATTGTAGTTTGCAACCTGTGCCACACCAGAATGAGCCGAGGCATGAACACTAGAAACCTCACCACCACCAGCATGATCCGACACATGGCATCCAAGCACCGTAGTAAGTGGGAGGAACGCCTGGATCGCCCATCTGTGTCTGCAGGCCACACCACTGCCTCCTCTTCCCCTGTTTTCGGTGCCGGCCAATCGCCTGTCGAAGGCGCAGGCCCGCATACCTCCCGCCCTGCACCTGTACCATCTGAAGCACCATCAGCGACCACATCCACTTCCCTGTCCCAGCACAGCGTCCAAATGTCGTTACCCCAGGCATTTGAGCGCAAGAGAAAGTACCCAGCCACCCACCCACAGGCCATAGCACTAACCTCACACCTTTCAAAATTACTGGCCATCGAAATGCTGCCATTTAGGCTTGTGGACACTGAGTCCTTCCGCAGCCTGATGGCAGCAGCTGTCCCTCGGTACGCGGTCCCCAGCCGCCACTACTTTTCCCGGTGTGCCATCCCCGCATTACACCACCATGTGTCCCGTAACATCACCCGTGCCCTGACCAACGCAGTTACTGGGAAGGTCCACTTAACGACTGACACATGGACAAGTGCTTGTGGCCAGGGACGCTACATTTCCCTGACGGCACACTGGGTGAATGTCGTGGAGGCTGGGAGCGACTCGGACCCTGGGATGGCACGGGTGCTACCCACGCCGAGGATTGCGGGCCCTACCTCCATCAGGGTTTCCACCAGCACCTACGTTATTGGCTCCTCCTCCTCCGTTTCCACCTCCGAATTCTCTACACACACCGCCACTCCCCCATCAGCCAGTAGCTGGAAGCAGTGTAGCACTGCAGTGGGGAAGCGTCAACAGGCCGTGCTGAAGCTGATCTGCCTTGGGGACAAACAGCACACGGCCTCAGAGCTGTTGCAGGGGATTAGTCACCAGACCGAGCAGTGGCTCTCGCCACTCAACCTGCAACCAGGCATGGTTGTGTGTGATAATGGGCGTAACTTGGTGGCGGCTTTGGAGCTCGGCAAGCTCACACACGTACCATGCCTAGCGCATGTATTTAATTTAGTGGTGCAGCGATTTCTAAAAACCTACCCCAATGTGCATGATCTCTTGACCAAGGTGCGCCGCGTGTGTGCACATTTCCGTAAGTCATCTACAGCTTCGGCCGGCCTGTTGAAGCTGCAGCAGCGCTTACAATTGCCAGCTCACCGGCTGCTGTGTGACGTGAGCACGCGCTGGAACTCCACCTTCCACATGTTGGCCCGGCTTTGTGAGCAGCAGAGGGCAGTAGTGGAGTACCAGCTGTTACACGGTCGTCGCCTCTCCGTTCAACTTCCTGTAATCAGAAGTGAGGAGTGGGAATGGATGTCAGACCTCTGCGAGGTTTTACGCAATTTTGAGGAATCGACACAGATGGTGAGCGGCGATAACGCTATTATCAGTGTAACCATCCCACTTCTGTGTCTACTGAAACGCTCGCTGCTCACAATTAAAACCGACGCTTTGCATGTGGAAGAGGTGGAAATGGGGGAGGAAGAGCTTACACAAGGTGATAGCCAGAGCACCCTCACTTCGTCTTCTCAGCGACAATTGGAGGAGGCGGAGGAGGAGGAGGAGGAGGAGGAGGAGGAAGACACGGTTGCCTCCGCTACAGAGGGTAGCCATGGAACTTTAGTTCCATCTCTTCAGCGTGGGTGGGCAGAAGAGGAGGAAGAGGATGAGGATATTGAGAGTCAGCCTCCTGGTGAGGACAGCGAAATCTTGACTGTTGGTACTCTGGCACACATGGCTGACTTTATGTTAGGCTGCCTTTCCCGTGACCCACGCGTTGTACGCATTTTAGACAACACGGATTACTGGGTGTTCACCCTTCTGGACCCCCGCTACAAAGAGAATTTCTCATCTCTCATTCCTCCGGTGGAGAGGACAAGCAAAATGGTGCAATACCAGAAGGTTCTTGTTGAAAAATTGCTCCAAAATTTTCCATCTGACAACGCTGGCGGCAGAGTACGTGCTACCTTGGCCAACCGAGAAGGGGAGAAAAGGGGAGCACACAGCAGTTCCGACAAAGGCAGGGCAACACTCTCCAAGGCGTGGGACACCTTCATGACACCCCGCCAGCACCCTCACCCTGATGCGCAGCCTAGTGTCACAAGGAGGGAAAAGTTTTGGAAGATGGTGAAGGAGTACGTAGCAGACCGTGTCAGCGTCCTCAATGATCCCTCTGTGCCTTACAACTACTGGGTGTCCAAGCTGGACACGTGGTATGAACTGGCACTCTACGCCTTGGAGGTGCTGGCCTGCCCTGCCGCCAGCGTTCTGTCTGAGCGGGTATTTAGTGCTGCTGGTGGCATCATAACAGATAAGCGTATCCGCCTTTCCACCGACAATGCTGATAGGTTGACACTTATAAAAATGAACAAGGCCTGGATTTCCCCTGACTTCTCCACTCCACTGGAGGAAAGCCCCGGGGGAACATAAACTCACTTTATATATGTTATTTACAATGATGGGAATACTCTGTATTCCCATTCACCCCTTCCACCCCAAAAACGGGTATATGGTTGACTCTTAATGTTCTCATCCTCCTCCTCCTCTTCCATATGCCCTGGGATATAATTTTTATATAGGGCCAGCTCACCAGCGTGCCCTGGGATATAATTTTTATATAGGGCCAGCTCACCAGCGGGCCCTGTGATATAATTTTTATATAGGGCCAGCTCACCAGCGGGCCCTGTTTGCCAATTTTTATATAGGTCAGCTCACCAGCGGGCCTTCTCATATAATGTTTTATTGGGTCAGCTCTCTAGCGGGCCCTCTCATATAATGTTTTATAGCGTCAGCTCACTAGCGGGCCTTCTCATATAATGTTTTATTGGGTCAGCTCTCTAGCGGGCCCTCTCATATAATGTTTTATAGCGTCAGCTCACTAGCGGGCCTTCGCATATAATGTTTAGGATGGTCAGCTCTGCAGCAGACCCTCACCCATAATGTTTTAGATGGTCAGCTCAGCGCACGTTTCCCTCTTAATCATGGCCTCAGTTCTGAAAATCAAGGAAATTTTTGGGAGAATTTGCCTCTGCGCACGTTTCCCTCTTAATCATGGCCTCAGTTCTGAAAATCAAGGAAATTTTTGGGAGAATTTGCCTCTGCGCACGTTTCCCTCTTAATCATGGCCTCAGTTCTGAAAATCAAGGAAATTTTTGGGAGAATTTGCCTCTGCGCACGTTTCCCTCTTAATCATGGCCTCAGTTCTGAAAATCAAGGAAATTTTTGGGAGAATTTGCCTCTGCGCACGTTTCCCTCTTAATCATGGCCTCAGTTCTGAAAATCAAGGAAATTTTTGGGAGAATTTGCCTCTGCGCACGTTTCCCTCTTAATCATGGCCTCAGTTCTGAAAATCAAGGAAATTTTTGGGATAATTTGCCTCTGCGCACGTTTCCCTCTTAATCATGGCCTCACTTCAGAAAATCGATGAAATTTTTGGGAGAATTTGCAGATGATATACAAGTAAATATACAGCAAATACTGTTTGGTAACAATTTTTCGCCTAAAGTCGTTTTTATTTTCCTTTTTGTGTGTTTTACGGTCAGTCTGTAAAAATGGCGTACTACGGGCGAAAGATCGTTCCCAGCAGCGATGTTGGAGTCCAAGGTGCATCCAGACATCCTCCCTATGCTGTCCCTGAACCATTTCTGTAGTGTTTCCATCTTTTTCTGCCCTTTTCCTATGGACCAGGCACCCTCCCCTCATCAGAGCAGGGGGTGCCTGGTGTAATGCTCGAGTCCTCCCATTGACTTCAATGGGGCTCGGGTGCTCGGCCGAGCACTCGAGCCTCAGGGGGTGCTCGGTCAGAGCACCCGAACATCCGAGCATTGGGGTGCTCGCTCATCACTAGTCCTGTCGTGTACCTGGAAAAAAATCCACGAAAACCATGTGGTTATCCGCTTTTTCACAGGAAAATCTTCTTTGAATTAAACGATTAAAGTCTTTGCTATTTTCGCCCATTGATAAAACATTTTCACTATTTTTTTCAATGGTTACAAACTTTTTGCCCTTTTTATATGAAACATGTTAAAGCCAAAAAAAAAACACCAAAGAAATCATGCACCACCGTTGCTGTACCCCTTGACTCTCCCCAAAGACATCAAGAGGCGAGGCATACGTCAAAGAGGAGGAAGAATAGAGAAATCCAGTCACAGCCTTAAAGTTTGATAGCAAGCAAATAACCTGGCTCGCCATCGCCTTCTTTTTCTAGGGTCTGGCTGCAGGAAGATCATGTAACTACATCTTCTGGAGATCTACCTCATTCATCTCTACCTCCCCGACCAGTTGTCAGTTATTCAGTAGATGTCAGGATGCGGCAGTTCATGTCCACCCATTGTACACTTTGTGTGTGCTGACCACACATGGCAGTGTGGTGGAGGATAATCGCAACCAGGGCATACAAAATACTCTATCCCGTCAAGTATCAGTCTGCCCCAGTCACAGCTTACGTCAGGGGTTCCTTATCTCTGTCACATTAAGTACTAATTTCTTATTTAACTGTTTCCCCAATAACAGTCAACAAACCCACCCCAAAATAAATCCCCGTTCACCTGATTCCAGTCCCCAGACTCCACCCACCAACACAGGCATCCTCCTCAGACCCTTTTTACACCATGTCTTATTTTTTTTTAATCACAGTCTACAAGCCCCCCCCAAAAAAATACCTGTTCAACTGATTGTTTCCCCACACTCCACCAACACAGGCACCCTCACATCCCTTTTATACTATGCGTTTGGGAAATAAAATAACATTTGCTATGTGTTGTGTGTAAATTCAATGTTTCCATTGATTTCAGTGCAATGAGCTACGTGAAAAAAGGGGAAAACAGTACTTTTGTGGGAAATTATTTGCCAAGTGGGAAGAGCTATTATTCTCAGATTTTGGTTTGAGGTGAAAATTTTTACCCATCACTAGTGGTAATGACTGGCCTACATGACTGTCAACCAAATATTATTGGCAGACGCCCTCATCGGTCAGCCATTCATTGGTGGTTGAGATAGGCATTCTAATCTTCATTATAACCTGTGTGAAAGGTCTGCAGGCTCCCCCATAGCCCTCTGTACAGATCAACCCTGTTATGTATTTACTGCAATCCTGCATTTATTAAAATAGAAAATTTAGCAATACACAAAAAGCGGCAATATTATATAAAATAACTGGGGCAGCTATCAAGATATAATATCACACTGCCACTAAAAATGTGCTTATGAAAAACAAACCTAAGACACAACCTAACTTAAACCTCAACAATCGTATGTGGAAAAAAGGAAACTCTACTCCTAAGTGATGGAGAAAATGTGTGGTCTCTATAGAACTTACTGGGATCCCTTCTCCGCAAACAATTGTTACCAGCAGAAAAAATACACACAATATCATATAAAAAACACTTAGTAATCAATATACTCCAACCAATATATATTAATAAATTGGTACAGTGTATCTTTTATCATACAATCCACTTAATATCTTATATCAAGGTAAATCCTATAATTTATGCTATGCAATAGTCACTTGTGTGAAAGACTACATAGCACAGTCTATTGAGGTACCAAGAGATGTATCTCCATAGTCTACTATATGCTACTAAAACCTTCACTAGATCTGTCCCTTCAGAAGAAAAAGTGAGTGGCTGATGTTGGTGGGTCCATACCTCTAGGAACATTTTCACATTCAAAACTAGCTACAAAATGAGTAACCTTTGGTTCATTACCCCAGAGTAATTGTAAATATACTATCCCAATTACCTGTGTTCACACTGCAATACCCAGACAGGCTCATCAACACTCATATGATGAGACTGCTCCCTGATAATACTTCTCTCTCAGATTGTATCAGAAATGATCAGAAATTTAATCCATACCAGATGTTAACTTCAGAAGTCCTAAATCTATTGCAACCTGCCCTGTCTAAACAATCTCATAAACTGTATTTCCTACTTCTAAACATTGCCAGTATGTGTATCTGTGTTCTTTGGAAGCAAACCTGACCAGCTTAAGGTGAATTGGGTTACAAGAATTGTCAGAGTAATGACTGGAGAAATTAAATTTTAACATTAGACATAAAAACCTGAAATTTCATGAAATATGGTTCTCCAGGCATAGGTACTGTAATAGAACATACACTTCTCTCTGTAAGTGCCAAACAGCTGTAAACAATCCAATTACGGTATTTTACAGACACATCTATCCCCTACCTTAAACTCCCTGTTCCTTCTTTATCCCATCATCTCTCCTCTCCCCCCTTTCTCACATTTATAAAAATTAGAAAGTGAGCTATACAGCACACTCAGTCATAATGGCCAATCTATTATTCCATTTCTGTAAACTGTCACCTGGGTATCATAATATGAATGTCTGAAATCAATGTAATTATGTATTATAATATGCATCATCTTATCCCTTCCCACTTGATTATGCTGTACCCCTACTTTACTCAATAAAGGTTATTAAAAAATGAAAAACCTCTATTGATGTAAATGAGTCTTTCAACTCCTTAAATGCTAGAGAGGTCTCTAATACATTGCAATGCAATGCATCGCCAACCTTTCTAGCATTCAAGAGGTTAACCCATTTAGGTCAAATTTAGAGACTTTTTATTAATCCCCTATGGTGCAGGTGGTTTACTCCAATTCAGCAAAAGAAAATAAATAAAAGGGCAATCCTCTAACACCAAGCTTTTATAATTTATTGTAAAGATATAACCCAGCAAAACTTGCATTAAGGCAGAATTGGTTTATGATATTTATTATCCATTGTGAGTTATGCTGCACCCTGGTGGTCTCTGAGAAGCACTGCAAACACAGTGAAAAGCAGTCTAAAAGTCCTCTTAAAAAGTTCTTCTTGACCCATGTTTTGCAGAGGAACATCTTTACAATAAATTGCAAAAATGTGCTGTCAGAGAGCTGACCTTTTGTGTATGTCTATGGACCATATGCAGAAAATAAGGTGGAGCAATTTGGGAGCAAACTCACTGCACAATAGAGAATAAATTCAAATTACAACAATTCCACTTGGTGCTAGAGAGGGTTCCAACACATTGCTTCAAAATGCTTGAAGACCTCTTATTTGTCACCAATTATGTAGTTGGTTAGTCAGCAAAGAGCATGTAATGGTGCTAAATTCCCTAATACTAATGGTGCAATAATGCTGGACCACACTGGTAATGCATTAGGTTGTCACAAGCCATAGGTTTTTTGTGAAACGTCCCTGGTATTTTTGAGACCTAGCCAATCCTTTGCCATGCTATAAGCATCATTTATATTTCACCTGTATATAATTTGTATATAATGTATATTAAAATAAATAAATTCAATAAAATCACAATACACATTGCTGCACTGGACTATGAATATCTTAGCTAAGGAAGTCTATGGAAAGGGGACTATATGAATCCTTTCTTTGAAATTCCCAAGGGGAAGAAATGTCGGTGAAACAAACCACTACAAGGTGTGAAATCTTCCAGAGAGGTGTTCCCACAAGGAGTTCCATATTCCTACTTCCTTTGCACATCCATACTGCAACATTCACTCTGTATAATGCTGACATTTAAAGCTGGCTTCTACCAAAAGAAAAGAAGGCTTGCTTGTAGGGATTTTCCTGTTGGGAAAACCAAGGGTATTCCCACTGCTGACAGTTGTTGTATTGAAATGTTATAGCAGTTCAAATTATCAGGAAGTGAATTCCAGCATGATTACTTCCAAACAGTTTAAAATGACAGTATGAGTCAGCAGATTCTATCACATTCTATGGAGAGCTGTTTGTAATCTCTCTCAGAACAGAACAGTGCACTGAGGGCACTGTCAATGTAAAAACAATAATCTAAAAAGTAATAACTATGAAAATATGCATCTCTCAGTAGTGGGAATGCTCCTCTTTTAATAAGCATGAAATTACCTATTCTCTCTTTCTCTCTCTATAGCAAAGGTGACATCCTATAACAGTGCCACGTTTAAAGCTCTTCAGCACGACCCATTCCACTGCCAGTGTTTGTCTATGGAGATGGCATGCCTATGAGATTGGGTTTACACATCTGTTATCATAGGTGGAGTACTGTGAATGTATTTAATTCTTACATATTTTTATTTATTTTATTTTTTTTCTAAAAATAATTTTGCACATTATCTTGAGGCTGGTATATCAGTTATTTAAGTTATATATAAATTATCTAATGCAGGTAGTGTTTAGTAGTAGGAGGATTGTCCTAAGTCTTCCAGTAGTTTATAAATGCTAATTATTTTCTACGTATTATCACTTATTATCATACAAGGTTTTAGGGCCATATCCTATAACATAATTTGCTAGAATGGCTCCCTGTGTGTGTAACACGCACATGCGCAGTAGAGACTGCCTGAACGCTCCGGTCTCCAGTCAGAGGCACAGCTTCCGAACGACCCACCTCCTGTCTTGCTCCTGGCCCAGGGACAGCAGCCGAGGCCTCTGGGTGGCACTTTGGCCCATGTGCACGGACCTTCAATACTAGTGATGAAATAAAAAAAGAGCAATTCTACAGCAAACCGACTCCACAAACATCACTACTCACACGTGATACACCTCATTACGTACACTCATGTGAATATGCTTTCACACATGCAGTCTTACCATTTCATGGTGCAAAGAAGTTGGTGAACAGGGCTCATCCCACAGGAACACCTATGAGAGTATTCTGCACATCCGTAGACTTAGCTGGACATTTGGGTCCCACCAAAGCATTTATATAAATAACCATATTGCTTAATATTTTTTAGTGCCGAAGAGGTATTGCCATGCACAGGACAACCCTCTGCGACTCAAAAGTTAAAAAGTAAATTCAAATATATATAAATGGGTCAGAACACAGAACCGACAATATATATTCAAGTACATGTATACGTAGATAGGTAAAATAAGATTAATAAAAATAAAACAAAAAAAAAAGTCTTCATCATGTTATAACTGATAATCTTAATTTCTAATAGTGTTTCCTAAAAGCTAATTAATAATAGTTCATCTCTAAATCAGGTGCACATAGGCATGTATTAAAGGGATAGAAATACTTAAAATGTAAAAAAAAAAGTGTTGTAGGGTTTATCCCCCTAAGTAAAACAAGGGTACTCCCACTGCTGAGAGATATTTTATTAAAAAATTATAACAGCTCAAACTTGATTTTTTTTTTTTGGTGCACTATCACAGTGGCCTGAAAATTTACAGTGGTGCTGTTGCTACACCATCCTATGGACTGCTCTGGTCCTTAGACCATAAATCTCCATAGGATGGTGTAGCAACAACGCCACTGTAAATTTTCAGGCCACTGTGATATTGCACCTAAAAAAATCAAGTTTGAGCTGTTATAATTTTTTAATAAAATATCTCTCAGCAGTGGGAGTACCCTTGTTTTATTCAGGGACATAAACCCTACAACATATATTTTTTTTCATTTTAAGTATTACTATCCCTTTAAGGAGGCTGTAAGCCCACCTGTCAGTCACAGTTTGCTTGTCCCTTTATTAAGGTCAAAGCTGTCTGTTAGTCAAAATCATCATAACACTGCCACTGCATCCTGGTGGACATATGCAGATGAGAACTGGGGCATATCAGTTTGCACCATAGGTAACAATTAAAAAGTTTCAAACTTTTCTATTGATTTAAATTAGCCTTTTAACTCTTTTAATGCTAGAAAAGTATCTAAGACTTTGCAAATCAATAAACTGGAGCCGTCTCATGCATTCAAAGGGTTAAAAGACCGATTTAAATACATGGGTATTTTTATTTACCCCTGTCCTGCAGTTGGTATACCCTATAATGGCTCTAATCTTCTTTCAGGATATGGCCTAGTGTGTTTAAAGCAAAATTAGGATGAGAAATGTGGGAAGACAGCTCAAACTAAAAGGACAAGAGGCAAAAGGAAAAAAAAAGTATGTTTGTTTACTTTCACTTGTGCTCGGCAATTAGTAATGGGATGAAAAAACTCTCCCAGTGTCTTGCATTGCTATCACACCTACCCACCACCCCAAATCTTCCTCCCTTGTTTCAATCCCAACCCCTTCATTGCACATGGCCCTTCCAGCATAAAGATGCATGCAGTAATTGAATATGCCTGGATTACAATATTCTACATAATATTTTATATAAGTATGGATTTTCGTGCACAAACAGCCCAGTTTGTTTGGGTTTCTATGCCGCAGCCATTGCAGCCAGAGGAGAGGAGGTCTTTTAACTGTATCCTGTATATACTGGTGTTATTACAAACATGGTAATAAAAGCATATGGAACTGCAAATTATTTGGTCTTGGGCAATAGCTTATAACATGGGGTTAGGGGTCTTGGCTCTGAGAAGGAATATGAAATAAAATTAAAAGTGATCCATAAAAAACAAACAAACAACCTTCACCTCTGGACTGTAGGGTTGTGGCACTATATAAAGAAGGACCAGATTTGAGGGCCTGAAATAGAATATAGGCTGTTCCATTCCCCCCCATGACTAAACCCTAGATTTTGGGGGTGAAATCTAATCTCTATACCAATGGCGGTTCAATAACCTTCTCTTCTGCCAGCACTAGTGTGAATGCCGAGGCACTTTAGTTGTTCAGGAAAACAATTCCTATCATACCAATCAGGAATTTTAGCCCTGGACAGCTGAGGGGCTTTGTTTGCCTACCCTTGCTTTAGAATGCAAGTGTTTTTATCTAGCCCGGCATCCCATGCCTAGGTAATGGGCTGGACAGACCAAGGTATTCATTCACACCATTGCTTTTGAATTGTTTGAGACAGATGAGAAGGTTCATATTAATTATTTTATTGATTTGAGCCTCTCGGAGGATCTGAACACGCTAATTTCTATGTAAATAATAAAAAGAATTCATGCTTCAGGAATGTGTGTGCATTCAGTAGGTAACGCACATTTATAATACTACTTGTGCCCATGTGCCGATGGGCTAGCATTTCTATACATGGGTACAGATTATCCAGCCTCAAGTTTATATTAATTCAGTCCTGATTTAAAAGGCAACTAGCTTTCAAAGTTTAATATTATTGGACAGCCCCAAAACCGATTCTGTCACCTGAACACTGACTCCCTTCAGCTGGCAAGGGGCTAATTTGAACAAGGAAGTCTATGGTTTAAGTTATAGACTTTATTTGTGTGCACAATACCCACAGACTGCAAGTGTCTAGTACGAAAGCAACTCAGCAGTATATGGGTCTGCACACAAAGCCCCAGGGCACTGAACAGTGAGATTTCAAAGTCCTGCACTTCAGTCTCTCTAACAAGACTAGTCAGAGAGCAGCAAAGGTCTCTTTTCTGACCCCCAATCAGATCTCTAGAAGTCTGGGCAGAAAAGAAATTCTTGACACCAACCTGAGAACATGAGTCCTGAATTGGCAGATAGCAGACAGTAACATAGAATTGGCTTCATAGAACACAGGACTGGAATTCAGGATCAGGATGATAAAAGAACATAATAATTAGTGTCCAACTACTTGCAAATGGTAGATACACAGAAATGAAGTAGAAGAAAGATCTATCCTACCACATTTTAACGAGCAATGGATGTAGGGACAACTTGACTACAGCAGATGATGCCATAGAATGAAGTAAAAAAAGACTGGTCAAATAAAATGAGCAGGCACAGTCACTAGGGTGCCCAGTCCATAAATCAGGTGTAGTAAGCAACTATGCTTGTACCCTAATGTAGACTATAAGCAGTAGGGAAGCATGGTCAATCAGATGGTAGTCAACTAAGAGTACTCACAGGGGACAATTGGTAACAACAGCAATGGATGTGTAGAGGCAGATGGTTAATGACAAGGCAGATGCAATTAATCTCTGGTGGTTATTTAGCAAGACAAGAGTCATTGGACAGGTGGAAAATAATAGTGGTGGTTGATAATGAAGCTAAAGGTCATATGCAGGCAGCAGACATAAGTTGAGGTCATTTAACAAAGCAAGGGATGCTCGAAAAGTGATTGACTGTAATTGTGGTCATTTAATAAAGTAAGGATTATTGGCAAGATGTAGCTGTGGTGAAATAAGAAGGTAAGGGTCATTTGTCAGGTGGCAGACAGTAACAGTGGTTATCTATCAAGACAAGGGTCACTGACACAATACACAGGATATAAGACACAAACTCTTAAATAACAATAACACTTTGTTTACACATTGGATAGTATCCAGATCAGCTTGATAAAGGCCATGGGTCAGAGACCAAGTGATATCACAGGAGAGCACATAAGTTCAGAGCAGAATGCAGAGGACCAAGTTATAACACAATCTTACTCAGCAGGTCTGCTCCCAGTGATACAGACCTGCCAACATGGCATCTATAGCCTGTTAGTTGTTCTTTAAAGTACACAGTAACCCAGAGAAACTATGGGTCGTATTCAATAAGCTAAAGAGATGCAGTTCTGTAGCAAAGCAACTGCACTATAGAGGATGTATGAGGACCATACCTGGGAATGTTTTATTCTGGCCTCTTCTGTAGGCAAATAGGCTGGGGAAGGAGGGGGAGTGGGTGAAACAGATAGGGAAGGCGCACAAATTGGCAGAGTTTCTTAAGAAACTGCCCACACCCTGGAGACTCTGCCCCAGAGACCCGGTTATGCAGAATCAAAACCAGAGGCTCCTGGGCAAACCCGGAGAGTTCCTAGCTATGATGAATACACACTCCTAAAAGTCTTATTGATTTAAATGAGGGCTTTTAATTCCTTGAATGATAGCAAGGTCTCCAACGCATTGAAAGCAATGAGTTAGAGACCTTTTTAGCATTCAAGGTGTTATAAGCCTCATTTAAATAAGTGGAATATTCATTTTGCCCTTATGGTGAAGATTGTTTGTTCCAGAATTGGATACAGGCCTCAGTTCCTAGACCTATATGGTAGCTATTCTCCACCTAATGTGTGCCTTTTCTGAACTAATTTGGTATGACTTTTTGCCATGAATTTATTGCTATTTATTTTGGAATCAATAAGCTTTTCATTATTTTCCAAACAAAATGACTACATTTAAATATGAAGATAAAATATTACAATTTTTGCAATCAGTTGAGGGTCTGACCATCTCTGTGGTATCCACAGAGATGGTCACCTCTGTGGTACCATATCCGTGGTATCAACTAATGTTTTATTTGTGTTAAGATCTGTGCATTTGTGCTTTCTACATTTCAGACATTTTTTAACCTCATAAAAATGAAGTATGGGAGCACAAAGATATAGAGTTTTAAACATATCATTGTAAAGGGTGGAGTGTTCTCTTATGTGACTCACTTGTAAGTGACACACATACAGATCAAAATTTGAACGTGTGCCTTGTCTCATTAACATTCATTCTAGTTCTGTCGTTTCTTTACTAGGATCCTCCCTAATCTATCACTGTCTCCCAGATACAGGCCTGCAGCTCTCAACTGTCTGAAATAAATATATCAAATTATATGTAGTTGAATTTTTTAGAGGTCTCATCCTAAAAATATGCTTGAAATTCATGTACTAAGCAGAATACTGAAGCAAACTAACTTTACTACATGGAAAAAATATGGATTTCATGCCATGAATGCCAGAGAGGTGTTATACACATTTAGAAGCAATGCATTTAGGAACTTCTCTAACATTCATTCAATTAAATCAATGGTTTATTTGCCCCCTGTAGCATAGCTGGTTTGTTCCAGAATTGTTCTAGTTCTTCTTAGCATATCATCTTCCAGGAGTTGACTGCTATCTTCAGAACATTGAGGAAACAATTTTATCTGCACCTTTTTCTTAACAAATAGTCTACAACCAGAGAATATCAGTGTGGTTGATAAATTTACCTTATGAAAAATATATATACATTTAGGTCTTCCAGAGCCCCACCTCCAACACTGCACAAGAAAAATGATTTAAAAGACCTCCCACCCAGCCACTCCTCAGTGTTTTTCTTGTTGTACCCAGACAGAATGAAGGACAAGGTCAACATCCTTTGCCAACTGTCACGGTAATCAGGCAAAGAAGGACAGACACAAAGATAAACTATAACCACCTTTATTTATTATAACAGCAATAATGGTGCAGTTCACACAGAACCCCAAACATATGCAAATAAGACCCAAGGTCCCTCTGGAGCTGCACACTGTTCTGTGCATTGCACTTCTCAAGATCTCGAGACTAGGGAGGCGGCTCAAGTGGGACAACAGAATAATGGTAGAATATGTGTAAGTCACCACTTGGTCTGCGAACGGAGGCAACAGAGAGCGAGAGCAGACCAGAGCCAGGAGACACGAGACCACAGGTCAGGCAAGTAGGTAATGTAGGGAGCGAGTAGGCAGTCAAAGTCACAGGTCAGACAAGCCAGTGACTACACAGAGCGAGAGTAACCAGGCCACTGGTCAGGCAACGGAGACAATACTGAGCGAGTAGGAGCCAGGGCCACTGGTCAGGCAAACCGAGGACTACAAGGAGCGAAAGTAACCAGGCCCACAGAAAAGGCAACCGGAGGCTACACTGAGCGGGTAGTAGCCAGGGTCACTGGTCAGGCAAGCCAGGGTCATACACAGAGCTAGTAATCAGCCAGAGCCACAGGTCAGAACCAATGTGGGTAGTAAGACAAGCCAGGGTCATACACAGAGCGAGATTCTCAGGCAAACATGGGTCACAATGGAGAGCAAGAGTAACGAGCAGGAACACCACGTAAGGGCAATGGCTCATAGGCCCAAGCAGGTTTATAAAGGAGAAGAAGGAGGCGGGACCCAATTAGGCCACCCATAATAGGCCCATAAACAGGCGTCCATGCTAGTGCCTGTTACCTGATGTCAGCAATGAGGAAGTGGCTGAAGGCCATGCCGGCCGGTGGCCATTCAGAGGTAGGAAGCACAGGAAAACTTAGCCTCTAAGGGAGACTGTGATACCAACTTAGACTTAAGACTCCATGTTGTCTTATCAGCAGATGCAGCCTCAGCTTTAAATCAGGCCTATGTCAAGCTTTTCCAGAAGTCATCACCTGCCAGTGACTAACTTTCGGCTTTGTTTCTGAGAAGTACACCAAATCAATTTGTCAAGCCAACAGTGAAAAGAATATATCTGAGAATATATCTAAGGAAATGTATATTGTCAACTAGAAAGAGGCCTTGCTTGACCTAGTGCTCTCAAACAATTCTGACATGATAAACAGTAAACAGCTAAAGGAAAATTTAAAGGGATAGTAATACTTAAAATGTAAAAAAAAATATGTTGTAGGGTTTATCCCCCTGAGTAAAACAAAAGTACTCCCACTTCTGAAAGGTGTTTCATTCAAAAGTTATTAATTTTCAAAGTTGAATTTTTTAGGTGCAATATCACAGTGGCCTGAAATTGTACAGTGGCGCTGTTGCTACACGATCCTATGGACAGCTCTGGTCAATTGACCATAAATCTCCATAGGATGGTGTAGCAACAGCGCCACTGTACAATTTCAGGCCACTGTGATATTGCACCTAAAAAATTCAACTTTGAAAATTAATAACTTTTGAATAAAACACCTTTCAGTAGTGGGAGTACTCTTGTTTTACTCAGGGGGATAAACCCTACAACATATTTTTTTTTACATTTTAAGTATTACTATCCCTTTAAGCACTAGTGACCACAATATCCTTTGAATTTGTTTGAAATTTTAAAAAGGCTAATTTTACAAAGCTAAAAGCAGTATTAAAGGATATTCAGTGGGACGTAATCTTCAAAGATAAAAATGCACAAGAATCATTGAATTTGTTTAAAATACTCTTAGACAAATATACACATCAATATATACCATTGGGGAATAAGCACAAGAGGAGTAAATTGAGACCAATGTGGCTTAATAATAAGGTTTGCAGGGAAATTATAAATAAGAAGCAAGCTTTTAAAGTGTTTAGATCAGACGGGTCAGATGCATCAGTTAAAAATATAAACAATGTAATAAACTCTGCAAAAAAGCAATTAGGCTAGTTAAATTTTAAAATGAGAGAAGCATTGTAAAAGAGAGCAAGAAAAATCTTAAACAACTCTACAAGTATATTAATAACAAAAAGATTGAGGTTGATATTGGTCCTCTTAAGGCTGAGACAGGTGAATTGATTAGTGAGGATAAAGCTATGGTTTTCACCCTAAATACATTATTATCTGCTGTATATACACAAAGGAAACAACAGTGTCAGGCTATGGGCAAAAAGACAAATCCACAGAATTTCCTCCATCAAGTACATAGCTTAATTAGGACAAAGTCCAAAAGAGACTGGAAAATGTTATGGTGAATAAAGCACCTGGACCTGATGGTATACACCTAAGGGTGTCTCCTATTATTAGTGAAGTATAGGGGTTTGTAGATTGCAGGGTTTTCTTTTGTGTAAATCCATAATTTAGGAGAAATTTGCTCTCAAAATTATATTTCATGTACCTACTTCCGCATTCTGCGGCACAGGGTAACAGTGGCAAGCTCAGTATAATGATAAATAGAGCTTGCTGTAACGATAGATGTGATGTACATCAGTATGAAGGGAAGCATGTACGTGCTCCCTGGGAGAGGTAGGAGGAGAATTTCAGGACAGGGAAGTCCTTTGTCGATGTGCTGCTGTTACCATGTGCCACAGAATGCGGAAGTGGGTACATGAAGTATAATTTTGAGAGTGAATTTCTCCTAAACTATGGACTTACAGGGAAAAAAACCCTGCAATCTACAAACCATTACACTACACTAATAATAGGAGACACGTTTTATTAAAGGTGAGAGTTCCACTTTAAGGAACTTAGCTCAGTAATAGCATGACTATTATACTTAATATTTATTGATGCACTTTCATCAGGCATAGTGCCCTGTGATTGGATGAAATCTGATATAGTTCTATTGTTCAAAATAAGGAGCAAGATCCAAAACAGGAAATTACAGACCTGTGAGTTTGACTTCCATAGTGGGTAATATATTAGAAGGGTTACTAACTGACAAACAATATTAATAGTAGGAGTCTGCATGGTTTTATGAAGAAAAGATCATGTTAGACTAATTTACTTGCATTTTACTAAAGGGTAAGTAGTAACGTGGAAAAGGGATTTGCTGTTGATGTAGGATACTTGGATTTTGCAAAAGCCTTTGATACAGTGCCTCACAAAGGGTTACTGCATAAATTAAAAGGCTTCGGTTTGGGAGGGGATATCTGTACATGGATTGACAACTGGTTAAATGATAGATGGCAGAGAGTTGTTGTAAATGGAACCTTTGCAAGCTGGTCTAAAGTTGTAAGTGAGGTGCCACAAGGTTCAGTCCTGGGCCCAATGCTTTTTAACTTGTTTATTAATGATCTAGAAGTGGGAATTGAAACAAGAGTCTTGATCTTTGCTGATGACGCTAAGCTGTGTAAGGAAATACATTCAGGACTGGATGATACATCTCAGCAGAAGGATTTAGATAAACTGGTTGAATGGGCAGAAGTGTGGCAGATAACATTTAATGTAGATAACTGTAAGGTTATGCATTTTGGCTGTAGAAACAAACATGCTACATATACACTAAATGGGAAACAACTTGGGGAATCCTCATTAGAGAAAGATTTAGGCGTACTGATAGACGATAGACTTCACAGCAGTGTGCAAAGTCACTCAGCTACTGCAAGAGCAAATATGATACTATCCTGCATTAAAAGAGGCATAAATTCACGGGATGCTAATATAATTCTACCTATATATAAATCCTTGGTAAGGCTGCATTCAGAAAACAGAGTACAGTTTTGGGCACCAGTTCTGGAGGATCTGAGTTATAAGCCAAACTGGGTTTGTTTAATTTAGAGAAGAGACATTTAAGGGGTGACATGATTACCATTTACAAATATATTCAAGGTCAATACAAAAAACTATCCAATTACTTACATTAAAAGCTGAGCTAAGAATGAGAGGTCATCCATTAAGACTAGAGGAAATGAGCTTTCCACTAAGACAAAGGCAGGGATTTTTTACAGTAAAGTCGGTAAAACTATGGAATTCTTTGCCTCTGGATGTTGTGCTTGCAGATACTGTACTGTAACTGCTTTCAAAAAAAGCAATGTAAACCTATCTAGCACAGAACAATATTGAGAATTATTATGGATGGCTTCAATGTTGTTGATCCAGGGAACTATCTGACTGCCATTTGGAGTCAGGGAGGAATGTTCTTTACCTACTTGAGGCTTAATTGGAAATTGCTTTGATTAGTTTTTTGTTTGGTTTTTGCCTTCCTCTGGATCAACAGGAGTGATCTGGCATGGGCTGGACTTGACACGTCTTTCTTCAGTCTCATTAACTATGTAGGATACTATTTTACTATGTTATCCTGGTTTCAGAGTATGATACTGTCAGCTCGCAGCTGTCATGCTACGTCTTCTATGCAGGGTTCTTCCGCATCTGGCAGCATCAGAGCGGGCGTGCATCATTGGGGTATTCCTCCAGTGACGTCGCACTCCACTCCTAAAGTCATAGCAGCTAGTTGTGTGCTCCACCTCCTTGCTCTTGTGGGTGTACATAAACTGCCTGAACACCACTTTAGTTGCCCTTACATGGTGTTCCAGTGTGCTAGCGATCCATGTATGACCCTTGGCTTGGCCTCTGTTGCTCCCAGTGTCCAGTTGTTGTGGCTTGTCTGACTACCCCCTTGGTTTTGACCTGTGGCTCTGGCTGACTACCCGCTCTGGTATTGACCCCTGGCTTGTCTGACTACCCTCTTGGTCTTGACCAGTGGCTCTGGCTGACTACCTGCTCTGCTATTACCTCCCTGGCTCTGTCTGATTACTCGCTTGGTGTTACCTGTGGCTACGGGCCAGTACCCACTCACAGATGGACTGTAGGCCTAGTCTGTCTGATACTCCATTGGTTGCGACCTGCTCCTGTGGAAGGATTTGGCTGGATCCTAACCCCGGCTCTGGTGCTATCTCAATTTGTTGTGACCTGTTCCTGTGAAGGGAGTTGGCTGGGTCCTAACCCCGGCTCTGGTGCTATCTCCATTTGTTGCGACCTGTTCCTGTGAAGGGATTTGCCTGGGTCCTAACCCCAGCTCTGGTGCTATCTCCATTTGTTGCGACCTGTTCCTGTGAAGGGATTTGGCTGGGTCCTAACCCCATCTCTGGTGCTATCTCCATTTGTTGTGACCTGTTCCTGTGAACATTTGCCAAACACCTCATGACCATTCGTACGGTTCCGTACGTTGGAAGCAGATATAATTTACCATTCTCATTGACACTTGGATCAGGGAGAGACCCTCATTTTGGGAGCACCTGCGGAGGCCTCTGTCACATCTGGCTCTGACCTTTAACCACCCCCCATTCCTCCTTCGCCTCCCATGCCTCCTAGTCTCTCGTTGGAGAAGAGGGCATTTCGGCGGTGGGAGGTACTCTGCCTGTACTGCGGTAAACCAGGACACTTGTTGTGCTCTTGTCCCGTACACCTGGGAAATGCTCATACCTAGGGTTATGTAGGGGACAAACCCTAGGTGGTGTCTCACAGTCCCCGGAGGTCCTTCAGGATAAGCCTACCCTTGAGGTCATTCTATCATGGGCCAATTCTTCTGTGGTAGCTCCGGCTTTGATTAATTTGGGAGCAGCAGGGTATTTCATTGATGCCGACTTTGCAGCTAAACACTCCATTCTGCTGCAGCCCTGCTCCTCTCCGCTGGTGATTGAGGCTATTGATGGGAGGCCTCTACAACCTCCTCAGGTCACACATGAGACCATTTCTATTTCCCCTTCTGGTAGGGGCACTTCACCATGAGTTGCACCAATTTCAGGTCATCCACTCTCCGCATCAGGCGGGGTTCTTCCGCATACGGCAGCATCAGAGCGGGCACGCATCATTGGGGAATTCCTCCAGTTATGTTGCACTCTGCTCTTAAAGTAATAGTTGTGTGCTCTACCTCCATGCTCTTGTGGGTGTACATAAATTGCCTGAACACCACTTTAGTTGCCCTTATGTGGTGTTCCAGTGCAGTAAGTGTGTTTTGCTCGTGATCCGTGTGTGACCCTTGGCTTGGCCTCCATTGCTCCCAGTGTCCGGTTGTTGTGGCTTGTATGACTACCCGCTTGGTTTTGACCTGTGTCTCTGGTTGACTACACACTCCGCTATTACCCCCTGGCTCTGTCCAATTACTCGCTTGGTGTTACCTGTGGCTCCGGGCCAGTACCCTCTCAAAGACGGACTGTAGGCCTAGTCTGTCTGATACGCCTTTGGCTGCGACCTGCTACTGTGGAAGGATTTGGCTGGGTCCTGACCCCTGCTCTGATGCTATCTCCATTTGTTGCAACCTGTTCCTGTGAAGGGAGTTGGCTGGGTTCTAACCCTGGCTCTGGTGCTATCTCCATTTGTTGCGACCTGTTCCTGTGAGGGGACTTGGCTGGGTCCTTGCACATTTACCTCCATATTGAGACCTTTCCTGAGCAGAGTTACAAGCCAGTCACATACAGGTCCCTTCACATCCTCAGTCTTCAGAAGACATAGGCCACCTATGGTCTCTAATTTAGATTCTGAAGAGTCTTCTGAGGGGGTACCAGAGAAGACACATTTTTGAAACTGACAATATTGATTTACTGGTCAAATGTGTTAGGACCTCTTTGGCATTACATAATATTACTGTCGCAAAGTGTAAACCAGATGCCAGGTTTTTGACTTATAAATTCTTCATGAAGTCACTAATGCAGTATTAAAAAGGAATGGAATAGTCCTGAAAATAGGTTTTCTTCAATAAGAAGTTAACATTATTTTTTTCTTTAAATACCATGGATATTTCCATCTGGGTCTCTTATTCAGATGTCCACTTTGCTATCCTGTCTAAGAAAACTAGCAATCTACTTTCTCATGTCAGCATGATAAAGCAAGCATAACCTATGTCCCTGAGACAGTTGGTGTCATCCTAGGACTGATGACAGCAGAAATAAATGCAATGCCCTGGGCTTGGCTTCATATGAGTAGCCTACAATAGATTATTCTAAAGACAAGATTCTCCACCATCAAGTGCATTACTGTGAGACCTGAGGGAAAGACTGAATTTTCTTACCTGTCAATTCCTTTTCCTTCATGATCTCAATTAGTAGCACATGGACTTACCTTCCTCCATTTTGTGGATGCTTTGTATTAAAATCTGTCCATTTAAACATTAAGGTGTTCTCATTTGGCTCTGGTCAAATACTAGAGGTAGCTGAGTCAACCTGGGAGGTGGTACTTATGGAAACCACAAAGGAAAACAATTGACCTGCCTATAATGCAGTTGCTTTACTCCTATTTCTTTGTGCATGTGGCCCTAGCTTGTTGCCTACTCTGTCAAATGGAAAAAAACCTCTGTCCATGGGAGTTCAGAAAATGCAAGAAAACATATTTTGCATCTTTTCATACCGGACTGCATCATGATAGTGAGCAAAGAAATCCAAAGTTCTGAATAGCTCCAGTTATAAAATATGCATTTTGTAATTCCTCTTACTGATGGACTTGGTCAATATGAAAGATCTGTTCTAGTGTTGAGCGAGCATGCTCGGCCGATGCTCGGATCGGCTCGAGCATCGCTCTGCTCGGCACATGGCGGTACTCGTATGAGTACCGCATGTGCTCGCCCGCCATGTTCGGGTCTCCTCCCCGCACGTTTTGCGGCTGCTGCGCAGCCAATAAACGTGCAGGGAGGCTCTGACATCGGTGTAATGCCAGCAGCCATGTTGGCTGCTGGCATTACACTGATTGGCTGGCCAGAACCCGTGGTCGGGTGCTGTATAGCACCTGACCAGCGAGTTCGGCTCAGTCTTAGCCAGGGAGAGCTGAGGATAGGAAGGGAAAGTCAGTGTAGGGAGTAAAAAAGCAAAATTGTTAAAAAAAAAGAACCAAAAGTCCTTTTTAGGACTACTGTGTGTGGGGGCAGCAGGTTATTTTGTGTGGGGGGAAAAAAAAAAAAAAAAAAAAAAAAAAAAATATATATTCTGTTTAGTGTGCAAAGTTGCAGATTAGAGCACATTCTGTTTAGTGTGCACAGTTGCAGATTAGAGCACATTCTGTTTAGTGTGCAAAGTTGCAGATTAGAGCACATTCTGTTTAGTGTGCAAAGTTGCAGATTAGAGCACATTCTGTTTAGTGTGCAAAGTTGCAGATTAGAGCACATTCTGTTAAGTCTTCAAACTAAAATATCAAAGTCACATATTCCATTCAGTGTGCGTCGCCGCAGTTTAGCAGGCTAGCAGCACATTCTGTGTACTGTGCAGAGTTGCAGAATAGGAAGAAATACTGTTAAGTCTTCAAACTAAAATATCAAAGTTACATATTCCATTCAGTTTGCTTCGCCGCAGTTTAGCAGCACATTCTGTGTACTGTGCAGAGTTGCAGAATAGGAAGAAATACTGTTAAGTCTTCAAACTAAAATATCAAAGTCACATATTCCATTCAGTGTGCGTCGCCGCAGTTTAGCAGCACATTCTGTGTACTGTGCAGAGTTGCAGAATAGGAAGAAATACTGTTAAGTCTTCAAACTAAAATATCAAAGTCACATATTCCATTCAGTTTGCTTCGCCGCAGTTTAGCAGCACATTCTGTGTACTGTGCAGAGTTGCAGAATAGGAAGAAATACTGTTAAGTCTTCAAACTAAAATATCAAAGTCACATATTCCATTCAGTGTGCTTCGCCGCAGTTTAGCAGCACATTCTGTGTACTGTGCAGAGTTGCAGAATAGGAAGAAATACTGTTAAGTTTTCAAACTCAAATATTAAAGTCACATATTCCATTCAGTGTGTGTCACCGCCGTTTAGCAGCCTATTCTGTGTACTCTGCACAGTTGCAGAATAGGAAGAAATACTGTTAAGTTTTCAAACTCAAATATTAAAGTCACATATTCCATTCAGTGTGTGTCACCGCCGTTTAGCAGCCTATTCTGTGTACTCTGCACAGTTGCAGAATAGGAAGAATTACTGTTAAGTTTTCAAACTCAAATATTAAAGTCACATATTCCATTCAGTGTGTGTCACCGCCGTTTAGCAGCCTATTCTGTGTACTCTGCACAGTTGCAGAATAGGAAGAAATACTGTTAAGTTTTCAAACTCAAATATTAAAGTCACATATTCCATTCAGTGTGTGTCACCGCCGTTTAGCAGCCTATTCTGTGTACTCTGCACAGTTGCAGAATAGGAAGAAATACTGTTAAGTTTTCAAACTCAAATATTAAAGTCACATATTCCATTCAGTGTGTGTCACCGCCGTTTAGCAGCCTATTCTGTGTACTCTGCACAGTTGCAGAATAGGAAGAAATACTGTTAAGTTTTCAAACTCAAATATTAAAGTCACATATTCCATTCAGTGTGTGTCACCGCCGTTTAGCAGCCTATTCTGTGTACTCTGCACAGTTGCAGAATAGGAAGAAATACTGTTAAGTTTTCAAACTCAAATATTAAAGTCACATATTCCATTCAGTGTGTGTCACCGCCGTTTAGCAGCCTATTCTGTGTACTCTGCACAGTTGCAGAATAGGAAGAAATACTGTTAAGTTTTCAAACTCAAATATTAAAGTCACATATTCCATTCAGTGTGTGTCACCGCAGTTTAGCAGCCTATTCTGTGTACTCTGCACAGTTGCAGAATAGGAAGAAATACTGTTAAGTTTTCAAACTCAAATATTAAAGTCACATATTCCATTCAGTGTGTGTCACCGCCGTTTAGCAGCCTATTCTGTGTACTCTGCACAGTTGCAGAATAGGAAGAAATACTGTTAAGTTTTCAAACTCAAATATTAAAGTCACATATTCCATTCAGTGTGTGTCACCGCCGTTTAGCAGCCTATTCTGTGTACTCTGCACAGTTGCAGAATAGGAAGAAATACTGTTAAGTTTTCAAACTCAAATATTAAAGTCACATATTCCATTCAGTGTGTGTCACCGCCGTTTAGCAGCCTATTCTGTGTACTCTGCACAGTTGCAGAATAGGAAGAAATACTGTTAAGTTTTCAAACTCAAATATTAAAGTCACATATTCCATTCAGTGTGTGTCACCGCCGTTTAGCAGCCTATTCTGTGTACTCTGCACAGTTGCAGAATAGGAAGAAATACTGTTAAGTTTTCAAACTCAAATATTAAAGTCACATATTCCATTCAGTGTGTGTCACCGCCGTTTAGCAGCCTATTCTGTGTACTCTGCACAGTTGCAGAATAGGAAGAAATACTGTTAAGTTTTCAAACTCAAATATTAAAGTCACATATTCCATTCAGTGTGTGTCACCGCCGTTTAGCAGCCTATTCTGTGTACTCTGCACAGTTGCAGAATAGGAAGAAATACTGTTAAGTTTTCAAACTCAAATATTAAAGTCACATATTCCATTCAGTGTGTGTCACCGCAGTTTAGCAGCCTATTCTGTGTACTCTGCACAGTTGCAGAATAGGAAGAAATACTGTTAAGTTTTCAAACTCAAATATTAAAGTCACATATTCCATTCAGTGTGTGTCACCGCCGTTTAGCAGCCTATTCTGTGTACTCTGCACAGTTGCAGAATAGGAAGAAATACTGTTAAGTTTTCAAACTCAAATATTAAAGTCACATATTCCATTCAGTGTGTGTCACCGCCGTTTAGCAGCCTATTCTGTGTACTCTGCACAGTTGCAGAATAGGAAGAAATACTGTTAAGTTTTCAAACTCAAATATTAAAGTCACATATTCCATTCAGTGTGTGTCACCGCCGTTTAGCAGCCTATTCTGTGTACTCTGCACAGTTGCAGAATAGGAAGAAATACTGTTAAGTTTTCAAACTCAAATATTAAAGTCACATATTCCATTCAGTGTGTGTCACCGCCGTTTAGCAGCCTATTCTGTGTACTCTGCACAGTTGCAGAATAGGAAGAAATACTGTTAAGTTTTCAAACTCAAATATTAAAGTCACATATTCCATTCAGTGTGTGTCACCGCCGTTTAGCAGCCTATTCTGTGTACTCTGCACAGTTGCAGAATAGGAAGAAATACTGTTAAGTTTTCAAACTCAAATATTAAAGTCACATATTCCGTGTAAGATGAAGAAGGCGGGTAAAAAGGGACGGGGAAGTGGACGTGATCCTGATAGTTCAGGGCGCGGGTCAGGACGCGGAGAAACTGTGCCTGGTGCCAGAGCACAAGAAAGAAAGACATCCACCATACCTAGCTTCATGTCTCATTTCACAGGGCATCGCAGGACATCACTCTCGAGGTCCGACCACTGCGAACAGGTGGTCGGTTGGATGTCAGCTGATACTGCTTCCAGTCGGTTAAGCACCACCCTGTCTTCCACCAAGTCCACTCTCAGTAGCCAAGAGTCTGGTCAACATAATCCTCACTCTGATCATCCTTCCTCCCACCATACACGGTCTGGTCAAAGAAGTGATCCCACACTGGGATATAGTGAGGAGCTCGTCTCATCACCAATCCTTCATTTGACCCTCTCTCCAAGCACGCTTGCAGAGGAACATGACATCTTGTGCCCTGATTCACAACCTCTAGAGGGTACCCAATCACAAGAAGATGACAGATGTGAACGGCATTTAAGGTCAAAGGAAGTAGTGGATGATGATGATGATGATGAGACACAGTTGCCATTAAATCAACCACTATTTCCGTCTCAAGACCTTGTTGAGGAGAATGTTATACAGTTGTCAATGACTGAGTATGTGGTGGGATCAAGACATGAGGAGGATGATCAGAGTGAGGAAGTGGAGGAGGACTTGGTGGACGATGAGGTGACTGACCCCACCTGGGAAGGTGTAGAGCCGAGCGATGACAGCAGTCCTGAGGGTGAGCCATCTGCAGCACCGCAACAGGCTGGAAGAGGCAGTGGTGTGGCTACAGAAAGAAGGCGGACCGCACCAAACCGGCCCGCAAATGTTCCACGGAGCACCCCCTTGCGTAAATCTACCTTGCCAAAGGGTAGGTGTTCCGCGGTATGGCGTTTTTTTAAGGAAAGTGCGGACGACAAAAGAATTGTAGTTTGCAACCTGTGCCACACCAGAATGAGCCGAGGCATGAACACTAGAAACCTCACCACCACCAGCATGATCCGACACATGGCATCCAAGCACCGTAGTAAGTGGGAGGAACGCCTGGATCGCCCATCTGTGTCTGCAGGCCACACCACTGCCTCCTCTTCCCCTGTTTTCGGTGCCGGCCAATCGCCTGTCGAAGGCGCAGGCCCGCATACCTCCCGCCCTGCACCTGTACCATCTGAAGCACCATCAGCGACCACATCCACTTCCCTGTCCCAGCACAGCGTCCAAATGTCGTTACCCCAGGCATTTGAGCGCAAGAGAAAATACCCAGCCACCCACCCACAGGCCATAGCACTAACCTCACACCTTTCCAAATTACTGGCCATCGAAATGCTGCCATTTAGGCTTGTGGACACTGAGTCCTTCCGCAGCCTGATGGCAGCAGCTGTCCCTCGGTACGCGGTCCCCAGCCGCCACTACTTTTCCCGGTGTGCCATCCCCGCATTACACCACCATGTGTCCCGTAACATCACCCGTGCCCTGACCAACGCAGTTACTGGGAAGGTCCACTTAACGACTGACACATGGACAAGTGCTTGTGGCCAGGGACGCTACATTTCCCTGACGGCACACTGGGTGAATGTCGTGGAGGCTGGGAGCGACTCGGACCCTGGGATGGCACGGGTGCTACCCACGCCGAGGATTGCGGGCCCTACCTCCATCAGGGTTTCCGCCAGCACCTACGTTATTGGCTCCTCCTCCTCCGTTTCCACCTCCGAATTCTCTACACGCAGCGCCACTCCCCCATCAGCCAGTAGCTGGAAGCAGTGTAGCACTGCAGTGGGGAAGCGTCAACAGGCCGTGCTGAAGCTGATCTGCCTTGGGGACAAACAGCACACGGCCTCAGAGCTGTTGCAGGGGATTAGTCACCAGACCGAGCAATGGCTCTCGCCACTCAACCTGCAACCAGGCATGGTTGTGTGTGATAATGGGCGTAACTTGGTGGCGGCTTTGGAGCTCGGCAAGCTCACACACGTACCATGCCTAGCGCATGTATTTAATTTAGTGGTTCAGCGATTTCTAAAAACCTACCCCAATGTGCATGATCTCTTGACCAAGGTGCGCCGCGTGTGTGCACATTTCCGTAAGTCATCTACAGCTTCGGCCGGCCTGTTGAAGCTGCAGCAGCGCTTACAATTGCCAGCTCACCGGCTGCTGTGTGACGTGAGCACGCGCTGGAACTCCACCTTCCACATGTTGGCCCGGCTTTGTGAGCAGCAGAGGGCAGTAGTGGAGTACCAGCTGTTACACGGTCGTCGCCTCTCCGTTCAACTTCCTGTAATCAGAAGTGAGGAGTGGGAATGGATGTCAGACCTCTGCGAGGTTTTACGCAATTTTGAGGAATCGACACAGATGGTGAGCGGCGATAACGCTATTATCAGTGTAACCATCCCACTTCTGTGTCTACTGAAACGCTCGCTGCTCACAATTAAAACCGACGCTTTGCATGTGGAAGAGGTGGAAATGGGGGAGGAAGAGCTTACACAAGGTGATAGCCAGAGCACCCTCACTTCGTCTTCTCAGCGACAATTGGAGGAGGCGGAGGAGGAGGAGGAGGAGGAAGACACGGTTGCCTCCGCTACAGAGGGTAGCCATGGAACTTTAGTTCCATCTCTTCAGCGTGGGTGGGCAGAAGAGGAGGAAGAGGATGAGGATATTGAGAGTCATCCTCCTGGTGAGGACAGCGAAATCTTGACTGTTGGTACTCTGGCACACATGGCTGACTTTATGTTAGGCTGCCTTTCCCGTGACCCACGCGTTGTACGCATTTTAGACAACACGGATTACTGGGTGTTCACCCTTCTGGACCCCCGTACAAAGAGAATTTCTCATCTCTCATTCCTCCGGTGGAGAGGACAAGCAAAATGGTGCAATACCAGAAGGTTCTTGTTGAAAAATTGCTCCAAAATTTTCCATCTGACAACGCTGGTGGCAGAGTACGTGCTACCTTGGCCAACCGAGAAGGGGAGAAAAGGGGAGCACACAGCAGTTCCGACAAAGGCAGGGCAACACTCTCCAAGGCGTGGGACACCTTCATGACACCCCGCCAGCACCCTCACCCTGATGCGCAGCCTAGTGTCACAAGGAGGGAAAAGTTTTGGAAGATGGTGAAGGAGTACGTAGCAGACCGTGTCAGCGTCCTCAATGATCCCTCTGTGCCTTACAACTACTGGGTGTCCAAGCTGGACACGTGGTATGAACTGTCACTCTACGCCTTGGAGGTGCTGGCCTGCCCTGCCGCCAGCGTTCTGTCTGAGCGGGTATTTAGTGCTGCTGGTGGCATCATAACAGATAAGCGTATCCGCCTTTCCACCGACAATGCTGATAGGTTGACACTTATAAAAATGAACAAGGCCTGGATTTCCCCTGACTTCTCCACTCCACTGGAGGAAAGCCCCGGGGGAACATAAACTCACTTTACATATATTATTTACAATGATGGGAATACTCTGTATTCCCATTCACCCCTTCCACCCAAAAAACGGGTATATGGTTGACTCTTAATCTTCTCATCCTCCTCCTCCTCTTCCATATGCCCTGTGCTATAATTTTTATATAGGGCCAGCTCACCAGCGGGCCCTGTGATATAATTTTTATATAGGGCCAGCTCACCAGCGGGCCCTGTTTGACAATTTTTATATAGGTCAGCTCACCAGCGGGCCTTCTCATATAATGTTTTATTGGGTCAGCTCTCTAGCGGGCCCTCTCATATAATGTTTTATAGCGTCAGCTCACTAGCGGGCCTTCGCATATAATGTTTTATAGCGTCAGCTCACTAGCTGGCCTTCGCATATAATGTTTAGGATGGTCAGCTCTGCAGCAGACCCTCACCCATAATGTTTTAGATGGTCAGCTCAGCGCACGTTTCCCTCTTAATCATGGCCTCAGTTCAATAAAATCAAGGAAATTTTTGGGATAATTTGCCTCTGCGCACGTTTCCCTCTTAATCATGGCCTCACTTCAGAAAATCAAGGAAATTTTTGGGATAATTTACCTCTGCGCACGTTTCCCTCTTAATCATGGCCTCACTTCAGAAAATCAAGGAAATTTTTGGGAGAATTTGCAGATGATATACAAGTAAATATACAGCAAATATTGTTTGGTAACAATTTTTCGCCTAAAGTCGTTTTTATTTTCCTTTTTGTGTGTTTTATGGTCAGTCTGTAAAAATGGCGTACTACGGGCGAAAGATCGTTCCCAGCAGCGATGTTGGAGTCCAAGATGCATCCAGACATCCTCCCTATGCTGTCCCTGAACCATTTCTGTGGTGTTTCCATCCTTTTCTGCCCTTTTCCTATGGACCAGGCACCCTCCCCTCATCAGAGCAGGGGGTGCCTGGTGTAATGCTCGAGTCCTCCCATTGACTTCAATGGGGCTCGGGTGCTCGGCCGAGCACTCGAGCCTCAGGGGGTGCTCGGTCAGAGCACCCGAACACCCGAGCATTGGGGTGCTCGCTCATCACTAATCTGTTCATGTCATTGTTTAGCCAACTGCAATGAGACTGGAATGCACCAATACTGTTGAATAATGCAGGACTAAGTCCACCTAATACTCTCTGTTAGCAGTGTCCTCCTCAAACAAGGTTCAAGAGAATATATAGTAGTACATACATACATTGTCTAACATTCCAGGTTTGTTCCACCTTCTACTGGTATCCACAGACCCACAGTACATTGTTAGACACTCAGGCTGGTTCCACATTCCACTGGTAGTCACAGAACTAAGCGTACACTGTGTGACACCCCAGCCTTGCTCCACTTCCATTAGCTGTCACAGAACCACTCTCACCATACCTACCATCCCATCTCTGTTTCACTGTCCACTGGTAGTCACAGAACCAAACTATACTGCCTGACCACCCTGCCTTCTTTTAGTGTCCACTGGTAGACACAGAACCGAAAAACACTGTCTGATGCACAAGCTTACAACAGCACTGGCCATTAGATTGTATCAGGGCATCAGAAAAAAATCTGTATGCTCAGGGGAGATCTTATCAGGATTATGATCTGTGGTAACGTAGCTCTCTGTGTATAGTGGGAGTGCCTGTACACATATTACTTAGCCACTTATTGAGCTCTGTGATCAGCTTAGTAAGATGCAAAGAAATACTTGGGTATGCCCTTTGAGTGTACATGGAGCTTTATGTTATCACAGAGAGATGAACCCTGATAAAAACAGCATAAGTGAACATCCAATTTCCACAGAGCTCTGGTGCTTTGATAAAATTATATTAGCCAGTACTGTTTGGCTATGTATCGCTGGGGTGGGGGATTGACTGACTTTACCTACTGTCACCTCACAGGTGCTGCTTGGCATGTACTTCTACCCAGTAGGTGAGAGGGATCGCATGGTTGGAATAAGATCTGGGATAAATAAGTATTCCCATTAACCATTTGAGTGCTAGTGGCCCTGTCGGGATGGCACCCAAAGTGATGGCAACAGTCTCACTGCTCTAGAAACAGCACTGTTTGTGGGCCCCTAATGGGAATTGTTGAGTATCCTTAAAGGGAATAATTAAGAGTCTGGCCCTCATTTTTATGTTTGACATGCCTGCCTTACAAGCTTAAAATATAATATAAAAAAATAGATATAGAACATAAAGTTATTTTAGCACTGGCCACAGGATTTTACAATCCTTAAACTGGTGTGATGGTCAGTTTGTGTTTTCTTGCACCATTTATTCCCTCTCTCATCTGACTTGGAGGTGTCATTTTGATGATTAGCATTGCTTTTCACTTGGTAAAGGAGGCTGTTACTCTCAAAAGCTTGTCCTGAAACCTGAATTAGTCCAATAAAAAAGTTATTATCACATACTGCAATACTTATTCTTTATATAATAGTTGAAGAGCCCGTGTACACGGGCCACAGTGCCAGCCGGTCGCGGGGTAGTCATGCACAGTAGAGATTGCCCACGCCGCGGCTGATACAGTGCCAGCCGGTCGCGGGGCAGTCATGCACAGTAGAGACTGCCTGCTCCTCAGCTGATACTTCGGAGCGTTCTGCTCTGAATCAGACACTTCACGGGCAGTTTCTACTGTGCTTGACTGCGTTGTTACAAACTTTTTAGCGAATTATTATATAGGATATATATATATATATATATATATATATATATATATATATATAAAATATATTTACATACACATTTTTCTATTAGATCATTTTTGCATCTGGATTCTAGAACTACAGAACAAGTTGAATTACACTGCTTCTACTTAGGAAATAAACCCAGAAGTATCTTTTCTGGGTGGTCACTGTACAAATCCACCAAGGCAACTCCACTGGTGTCAACCTCCAACACCACTCCAAGGTATTTATCACAGTGTACGATCACTTTGGTGCACACTAGTAGAAAGAGTCCTAAAGACTTTAGTCCCATAAGGACCAAAGGGGTGTGCAACATATTGCTTTGCAAAGAGTTGCACACACCTCTGGCACTCTGGTTTATGCCTGCAAGCCCCTTAAAGGGATAGTAATACTTAAAATGTAAAAAAAAATATGTTGTAGGGTTTATCCCCCTGAGTAAAACAAGAGTACTCCCACTGCTGAAAGGTGTTTCATTCAAAAGTTATTAATTTTCAAAGTTGAATTTTTTAGATGCAATATCACAGTGGCCTGAAATTGTACAGTGGCGCTGTTGCTACATGATCCTATGGACAGCTCTGGTCCCGGGACCATAAATCTCCAGAGGATGGTGTGGCAACAGCGCCACTGTACAATTTCAGGCCACTGTGATATTGCACCTAAAAAAATTCAACTTTGAAAATTAATAACTTTTGAATGAAACACCTTTCAGCAGTGGGAGTACTCTTGTTTTACTCAGGGGGATAAACCCTACAACATATTTTTTTTTACATTTTAAGTATTACTATCCCTTTAAGTTTGGCCCATAGCATATGCAGGAAAACAGCATAAAGCAGTGGTTCTCACTGGGTGTGCCATGGACACCAGCTCTGGGTGACCCATTGTTCCATGAAGATTTTAGAAAAATGTTAAAAGTTGAGTTTCTAATGTATATTTATGAACATGATTATCCACAATATGTTGTCAATCGGACTGTGAGACCTAAGAAAAGTTATATATTTATGTATTGTTCCCTTCAGTAAGTTCTAGATAAATGATCTATGGAATGTGAGGGGTGCCCCCAAAATTCCAGATTGTATTTTAGGGGTGCCTTGAATAAAAAAAGATTGAGAACCACTGTACCTTAATTTCCTCTGTACCTGCACATGGCATTAACAATGCATGGGAGAAAACTCCCATAGACTGCTCTCTTGCCTTGGCACAAGTGGTGTCAAGGTGAGAGTTTCTAGCACCCTACCATAAAATTATTCTCCAAGGGGCATAACTACAACCTTTTGGGCCCTGGGTCAGATGGGTCAACTTGGATGCCCAGCTTGCCTGAGAACTGCAAATCTTTACTTTAAAGGGTTAGTAATATCTTATATTAATAAAAAGTTATATTGTAGATATTCAAAAAATAAATAATTAGATGCCATTCCTACAGAATAAAGATCTGACAGAAAATGATCCTGGTCCCGGGACCGGCAGGTGGCTCTTCAGCAGAGCCGAAGTACCGCAATCTAAAAAGAAATACTTCATTGGAACGGTCTATAAAGTGTGCTTGCAAACCAGACCAATTCCAGTGAAGTATTTCTTTTTAGATTGTGGTATTTCAGCTCTGCTGCAGAGCCGCCTTCTAGTCGCCCAACTCATCTTCCAGCATTCAAAGAGATAGAAATCCACATATAACTCAATGGGACTTTTCATTTGAGGGATTTTTATTTATTCTCTGTGATGCTATTACTAAATTATTCTTAGTTCATCACACCCACAACCCCTTGATGACTAGGTATTTAAAAATAAATGTAAAAAATTATGTTTGAAGATTTTATATCACCCACATGATTTTCTGTGCTACTGTAAATATATATATTTTATTTGCATCAGCTTAAATGCAGTTCACCTTTAGTCAACAGTGCCACATGCTGGCTAAAAAATGCATAACATGCTACATGCATAGCAATAATGAGTCCAGAAAATCTGACCATCTTCATTTTACAAAAATAAAGTAGATTCCCAAAAATGCAATGTAAATGGTGGCGCTAGAGACAGAAAGGGGCAGACTTTTCAATATGATTATACTATAACCCAGCAGCCCAGATTATGATCCTCCTCTCATCAGATCACACAAAAAACACAAATATTATGAAAAATATCTTGGAGCTTAGGAAAGTATAATCAGTGTTTTCCACTATATCTATAAAAGGGGCCATGAGCCAACTTAAAAAACAACTATCATGAGGGATAGACCTGCCAATAAATCTGGGCTGCATTGTAAGTCCTAGCAGGGGAACAGGTCAGGTCTGTGAAGAGATGTCCCCTGTGCTCTTCACTGGTCATGAGAGAGAGACTGAACTGCAGAAGTCTGAAGAAATACAGCACAGGCTTTATGGCTCATGTGCAGCCTCCATAAGCTCTTTCAAACCCAAGACTAAGGTTCTGTGGAGTCTGTGGAAGCAGCAACGTTTGTGGCTGTTAGGAGACATTTTAGGACATGCAGCCTCTGGATTTTTCCTATGTCTGTGCCCATAGAAGGAGACTTAGCAAAACAATTGCCCATTAATGCATAATTAGCACACAATGCAGCCCTGCTGTAACATTAGCCCCTTTAGGACCGTAAACGTGCCAGGACTGTCACAGCTGTCGATGACGGTCCTGGAACGTCATACATTTTTTTTTTTATCAAAGCGCACCTGGGGGCATGCTGTGATCACACCAGGAGTCTAAGACCAGACCAGTCAGTTCAGCCTCTCCCATGGCAAGCAGGTACATGTGGTCACTAACACATGCCAGCTATCCAAATAAAATGGCCTTGGTCCTCCAGGGCACACAACCCCTGACCCTCCTGGTCTTTAAGGGGTTAATAGTAGGGGAATTAGCACCATTACATGCCCAAACTGGCAATAAAACACAGGAATTAAACCAATTGAGTTCCAGAGAGTAACATGATCCACCCTTTGATCTCTATAATGAAACATGGCAATAATGTCTGCAAAGTCATAAACCAGCTGATCCAAACCATAAGGGCAACAATGACTGCTTTCAGTCTGGCTCAGTAATGCCCATTGAGCTTCATCATGGAGACTAAGATGCAAACAATAATAATCATCCATACCAACAGATACAATAGACAACATGAGAATCATGTCATCAATATCTTAACATTTTATAATACATAAACCAGAAAGTATACTATCAGTCAAAATATAGCAATTCCAACACTGTTATAAATATACATGACTCACAGATCAGCTCGGAATGTACAGGTCTAAATAAAACGTAGGTGTAACGGTGAATACAAAAAAAAAATAAAGCTTGTTGGTTACCATGGTAGCCTTCCAATCAATGCAAATGAAACCCATGGCCAGATAAGGTTTGTAAATCACCACAATGATGGCTAGAGAGTGGAAATGGAGTGCCATGGCCACGGAAAGATATAGAGAGGGAATTTACTATACATATATAATAGTAACAGAAAACACCTTAGTGTATTAACCTTAGAAACAAAAGTCAATATCAACGGCTAGGAAGAACCTACTGAAATAGAAAAATCATAAATAAGATATAAGAAAACAGTATCCTGTCCATTGAACAAGAAAGTATTAAAAAAACCAAACCAAGGGGGCGCTTATATAGTGCAGAATTAACCCTTTTAGTGCCAGCAATGCATTGCATACCCCTCTGGCACTCAAAGAGTTAAACTTATATCTATCAATGATACATGTGTGTTCACTTCTCATTTAGACTGGCAAACATCTTAGTAAAAGCCTGGTTCAATCTCAAAGGGAATAGGGAAATGATCCTGCCCCTTTAGAGGGCACTTCTGGAACATTAATTCACTTAAAGGCTATTTTTGTTTATTGGTCAATTCACTATATATCATTTGAATTTTTTTTTGCTTATTATACTTTTTTTTGGGATGTGATATATTCACTCACTTTGCTCACATTCTTGTTTATATCTAGATTCATGCTGGTTAATTTTCCCTGCTTGTATATTGGTTTAGCTGGTGCTTCAGCAAAGGTGCCTATTTAGCAGAGGCACTAATCCTTATATTTAGTGAGGAAAATAAAAAAATGGGATCTGTCAACAGATAGCTTGGATAAAGCGCACATATATTTTTATATTAAGCGAAGGGCACTTCATATTGTGGTATTCGGATTCCTGTTTTTATATTATATGATTTATATTAATATTTTTAAGAAAATAATGACTCTTTTGGTATCCCCATTTTGATCTTTAGAGTAGTGTATTCTAGTTCGGGTGCTTCAAATGTATTTGTTATATTAGTTCCAATTATTTATCCCATATAGTGGAGGTATTTATTTGATAGCTGCCCATATTTTATTATAGGTGCAGGAGTGAATATAGGTATTTACTATAATAAAGGGAGAGCTATCAGTTTTTGCTGACTCAGGTGATCATGATCGGCTCTAAGTCTAATTAAATGATGATCCCAATGTTATATTACCTTTCTCTCTACAGCTGGAATTTTGCATAAAGTAAAAGGCTACTCATCATACTGTAATATGAACAGTACAAACAATTATGCTTGGCACCAAGTCAATCCGCTCAAAGACACATAATTATAAAATGGGGATTGTTAAACCAGTTCAAATTACACCTGTTAATACAGGTGTAAGAACCTGTTCCAGAAAGTCCTGTTCTGCTATTATTTGCAACTCTGCCTGTTTATCTGTACACACCCATTACACTTACTGTAGTTCTGCTATTACTTGTCATCCTGGCTGCTTTCCTGGATCCATCACCTGAGGCCTTTATCCAGTAACCTCACAGACACCTCTGCGCACATGTATAATGTCTTACTGCCTAGTGATTCTGATAATACTTTTTTTTTGCTTCTTACCCGATCTCAGCTTTGTTCCTGACCTGATTTTGTGTGCTGATTTGTGCAAACTTGGTTTATTTGTTAGCTTCTACTCCTGTTTATCACCTGGATGACCCACATGCTCCTGCTGCTCTTCATGGACAAGCAAGGATGAAAAACCTGGTCCAAGTCCACCTCAACTGGTAATGAGTATTCAGCCTTGTAGCTAACATTTCCCATAGTTTGTAGATGCAAAAAGATTTTACTTGTAGTCACCACAACTTCACTCTCAGGCAGTATTCAGCAGCAGCCTTGACTGTTTGTTTTGTCTGCCAGCATGTAAATTTGTAAATTCTAAAGCACACATGCGGATAAAGACACATATGTCCAAAGAAGTTCAATGAAAGGAAGTCCATCTCCAGAGGCATGGACAGTAATTAAGGAGCAAGTGGAATGAGCTATCTATACTATCAAAGAAGAAGTGGTCATGTGACCACAAATTCTACATCTGTACCTCACACACCCCAGGGAGGCAGCTAAGAGGAGACCTGCATATCACCTCTATGCTGTCTAAGCCCAGCATTACACAGTAAATTATAATGCACACACCCAGGGAGGCAGCAAAGACTAGAGGAGATATGCAGATCTCCTCCACACTGCCTAAGCCTAGCATACACACCAAGGGGTGGAGCTCGGAGATTAGCATATCTCCTACAACCACACTGAGTCAAACATACACAGTCACTTAATTTTCCACACCTATCAGTATCTGTTCAGCAAAACCAAAAACATGGCTTTCTCTAACCTTTCCCGCTTTACCAATACACATTCCAACCACTTCTATTGTTTGCAGACAAACATATTCTAACAGCTTGCTCAGCCATCACTTTTCTCCTCAATATACAGACACGCGATGCGAGGACTTAGCCCGTCCTCACTTTTGTCCTCAATCAAAAAAAAAATGTTTGAACAAGCACACTGTATGCTGCTGCAACATAATTCCACTTTCAAGGCCTTTTTCAATCACATACACCTCGCAAGGACATGGTCCATTGTTACTTTTGTCCTCAAAGAACAACAAAAGACTCTTCAAAAATATACAGTGTGCTGCTGTAGTCCTTACTTTAACCAAACACAGTGTGCTGCCGTAGTCGTTACTATTGTCCTCAAGCACAAAAAAACACTCAACAAACACACCTGCTGCTCTGAAGCCCTTTCTCAATCACTATGACCACCATCTGTGTACCCATTTGTACCATGTAATGTTTCATTTGTTCTGTCCCTGGTACATACCTCCACCACTGTTCTCAGCAGTTGGACCCCACTTCTTCAGTCAACCCTTAACAATGTTCACAACTTCAACCATTTCATTGCCATTCAGGTGTCACGCTGGTGTCTGTTAACTCAACCTACTGGCAATGGGACCACCAGTCCAGTCAAAGCTTTTGCCTCTGGCGATTCAGTGGTTACACAGATCCATTAGGTATACTACTAATGAAAGTGCCACAGGGGTGCCTTTTTGACCTCCTCTCTGACACTCACAGGGTTTACAATGGATGCTGTTTCACTGGGGATCAAGGCCACCAGGCCATGTCATTACTTTCACACAAAGGCAGAAAGCAACTCATGTGATCATCGGCCCCAATTTAATAGCCTCCTGCCTGGTGCAGCCTCATCAACATACATGAGACCTGAATCCAGCATGTGCACAGTCAAGACAGGAGACCTACATACATATGGAGCCAACAAATGGTAATGTCATCCCTTCTCAAATTATGTGATAAACGGATCCTGAAAGCACCAGTACAAGAGTAAGGTAAGCTACAGAGAACAAGTGTATGGGCCGGGTGGTACTTCTGCTGGTGAAATACATAGTACTCACTTCTGAGGCTGTTGATATAAGCAGAATAAAGCTGGTTGGCCATCTGACTAACAAAGGTATTCAACGCATTGCAATGCGTTGGATACCTCTTTGCCATTCAGGAGTTAAAATGTTTTTACAGTATCTGTGATATGCAAAAGTATGTTTATAAGCAACAGTCACTTTAGATATTAATATACCCATGTTCTTTTATACGATCCTGCTCTGTCTCGGGTGTGCTTACATTACAATAAAGTTATCTTTAAAAAAAAAATGCTACCCCACCCCCTCTCCATAGCTCTTAGCTATACAGGAAATGTCAGCAATGCCCTGTGGGAGTTGTAGTGTGGGGTGATGTGGGACGGACTGCAGTTCCCATAGTACAGTGCAATATGTATACAGCACAAATAAGAAGAGGTGTTAGGTAAAGGTAAGTACAAGTGATGTTTGTTCCAATATATGTAATTGTCTGTATTGTCGTGGTGCCCATCCCACTATTGTGGATTAGCAACTCTCATTTTCCCTTGCCAACAAATTGGATGGCTGGGAATTATGGGAGTTGTAGTTCACAAGTGGATAGTATATGTACACAGGGGCTACACATAGAGGTGTCACTGTCACTCACTATAACTGAATATACAACCTTATAGCTGCCACTTCTCAGCTTCATAATAAGATTATCTGATGTTATATTGTGCTCTACACTGTTTAAGTGTATACTAATCATATCACCTTCTCTATCTGAATATATTGTGTGTACACCTATACCATAAGGTTTTAAAATACCCTCTTTTTTGCTACCCACTGTATGTTTCATGCTGTTAGTAAGGGTCATGTAGTGATCACAACTGTCATCCAAGAGATTAATAAATTGGTAACAGCAGGTCAGTTACATGTAATGTATTAGAAACAATGTTACCCAGAGTGTACTTAGCACAGCCCATATCCAAGGGGTTAAGAGGTCTTTCTTTTAACCCTGAGACTGCCATACAGGTATCCAATGGAATGCATTGCATACCTGTTCCACTTAAAGGGTTTAACCTGACAGCCCTCTTTTAAAGTCTCCCTTCCTCCTGCCTCTTCTTGCATTGATATTGCCGTGCTTTTTTTGGTAGCACATATATATATATATATATATATATATATATATATATATATATATATATATATATATATATATATACAGTCCTATTTGTACAGTGTGTAGATTAATATATATATATATATATATATATATATATTTCATGTGTGTACGATCTGTATATATAATATGCATTATATATACAGTTCTGTGGTTCACATTAACCCTTTGAGAGCTAGAGAGGTACGCAATGCATTGCGATACATTGCGTACCCCTCTGCCACTCGAACTGTTAAGCATTGGTTAAAAAACAAACAAATAGGCAAAGCCATCCCACACTGCTAGTAGTTTATAAATACAGATACTAATGATTAGAGTTCACTTGGAGAGCATAAAGTGTAAGAGACCAACCATTTACACTAATCTGACCCAGTTATATGATGGTAATTGCCTTGACATTTTAATGTTTGATCCAGAACTGGGGAAAAAAAAAAAAAACACAGTAGTTGAGATTACCACCAAAGCACCTTCCTCCATTATGGAATGAAAGATAGATATAGACATATATAATATTATTGATTGTCAACTTCTTTTTTCACCACTTGTGTGCTACAGACTTCTGTCTTGTGTGGTTTTGCAATGCTTTGGGGAGGTCTCTAACAGAGATGTGCATGGGAAGAAAATTAATTTCATCTGAATCATTTATCTACAAAAAAAAAAAATATCCGTTTGGCAAAAATGAACTTAGTTTATTTTAAACGTTGGTTAGTCAGAATTTCGTTAAAAGTTTTTGTTGTCAGACGAAATGCGTTCAACATTATTTCAGTGGGGAAGGCCACCTCTGGGCTGACATTTGGCCAATATTTCTTCAAATAAATTACATAAAACTTGGCCTACTCTTAGACCTCCCTTAGGACATTCCTCCACTCAAATTCATTCTAATAAGGGGAACTCATTAATGTTTTTGTACGTTTTTTTTTTTTTTGGTGAGGTATAATTTTTTTATGATTTTTTTTTACTATGGAAGTACTAGTAGTAGTGAATAAACCTATTCAAAAGAGTCAATGATTATGGACACCAATAACCAAAATGGGAGAGATACAAAACAGGAATAACTGGGCAAACATTCATACAAACGTCAAGCACAAATGAAAATGCCTCTATGCACATTCATTAAAAATGCGTTTACTACATGTCCTAGCATCACCAACTTTTCAACTGCATTCCATCAGGGTTTTCATCAGGGTAAATGAACAAATAATAAAAATTAGTATAAATAAAGACCTGCAATTTTATTTATTTTATTACTTGTTCATGTTCACAATTAGTGTGAACAAAAGCCCCCCTCACCACAAAAAAATGCACCGATCTCTGATTATAAGGAAACCGCAACATCTTTGACTTTGGTAAAAGTATGATATAGGAGTTAGAAGGTTATAGAGGCAAGAGCTTGCATTTCAGTACCACCAGCACCTGCAGCATTAGACCAATGGACAGACCCATACATCAGCATGGTATACGGGCCAGAAAAGCCTGTTTACTCAGGAAGTACTGGTGGATGTCTAAAAATAGCCCCCCCCCCCTCAAAAAAAACAAAAAACGCACTGATCTGTGTGAGTAGGGAAGAAGCAGTATTAGACTAATGGACAGACACATACAGCAGCATGGTATATGGGATAGAAAAGTATTTCCTATTACCATATGATTGATGATGCACTGAACTTCCATTCTCTTCCTTTCTCTTCCTCACTTTCTTCTGGACCCAAAATAGACCCTCTGCTACCATCATCCTGCCCATGTTTGCTCTGGAGAGATTCAAACATCACTGGGTTAGTGGTGCTTGTGTTGTATTTCAACGTTGGAGTTCTTCGTGCATAAGCTATATAGAATAACATAGGAACACTTTATCACCGCTAATGAATCTCCCCCCTGGTCTTTTTTTTTAATCCAAGCAAACCACCATTATGTGACCCTCCTTATGGCCTTGATAGAAATTGCACCTTATATTGGTTGGTGGGGTGGAGATTTTGCTACTAGGGCCAGAGTTCTGTATGTTATTTAACCTAAAATGAGATTAATCAGCTCAGTCGAGCCCCCTAATACACTTCTTTACCAACCAGCAATCTTGTTGTTTGACTTAGATACTGTAACAAATGAGGCACACCAGTGGGTAAAATAGCAGTTGTTTTATTGCCAAAGAATACAGGAAAACTCTCTGAGGTGGTGGTGTCTCCACTAGTACATCCAACTCTACCAACAAGCCCAGCTCCTTTAAGCCCCTGCTACTTCTGGTCACATGCCTGCCAGCCTACTCCCACGACATCCCCCCACACACATACAGAGATAAGAACAACAAACAGTATATAACGGTATAAAAATATGAACAATAAAGACAAGTAGCAATGTCAAAACAGCAAAGCATTCCCGACTTGAGCATCGCGGTAGACTACCTTAGCCTGCTGCGACATTGGGATTATTCTGCCCATTCTTCATGTCGCTGCACTAACTAGTAATAGGCAGTCATTGTGTCTCTGTAATGTTGGGAGCAGAGGAGACATGGGATCCTCCAGAAGGTGCAACATAACTTTCTTCTGTGTCCCCTGTCCATGGCATTGACTGTATGTATTGTCTCCTCCTCTCAGCTGTGTAGGACCAATTAGCTCAAGCTTTTAAAAGAAGTCTTGCGACACTATCGGTTAGTCATTTGGTCCTACACAGCTGTGAGGACGGTGGTGAGATGTGTTCCGCTCACCTTGTTTTCTGCATGTATCTGACGGAGCTCTGGAATTATTTTCTGGCCGCAGTGGTGCCACCTGACCGGACCGTATGTCTGGAGCCCTTGTTTCTCCTGCTTGTGCGCCTGCGGGGAAATCAGTCAGCTTTATGCTGTGGAACGTCAGCAGAGGGCCGGAGGGGGCAGGTCATGGAGGCCTCTTCCATTGGCGTCATCAGGAAGAAGTGATGCTTTCCAGAGTGAAACACACGCTGAAATCAAGGCCTACCGGATTGGAAGGATGGAAGTAGGTCTGCCCGCCGTTACATGAGTGAGTAACATAAATATTTTAATCTGTAAAGTTTCTGAATTTACATATATAGTTTATTTTAAGATGGGTTTTGCTTAGGTTTAATACATATGTTCTACCCTTGACCTTTGGGAGGGCTATATAACAGCAAGTAGATTCAGTCTCAGTTAGGCTAGGAACCTATCTGTTTTAATTGAATGTAATAAAGTTTTACACTTTTAATCGTAATGTCTGCACCAGTCAAGCAGACTCCAGCTAAGCACAAGCCTGCTATTGATAAGGAAGACAAGTCTCAGAAGTTCAAGAACTGTTCAGGATGTGAAGCAAAGTTGCCAGCCTCTGATTCTGCTAAACTTTGCCCAGATTGTTTAAAGAAAATTGCAGGACCAGAAATGCCTGCACAATTCCAGAATTTCTTGAATTGGATGCGATCATCAATGCAGGATACATTCGTTGTTATGCAAGAGGGAGCTAGTAGTAGAAAAAGGCAGAGAGTGGAAGATCCGGGAGAAGGAACTTCGCATAGAAATGATGAAGTGGAAGAATCCAGCATCCAAGAAATTGTATCCGAGTATTCATCGGAAGAGGAAGGAGAAATAACCAATGAAACAGTATCATTCAATTTTGATAAAATGGATGTCCTTTTAAAAGCCATGCGCAAGTCCTTGGGGTTAACAGACACTCCAAAACAATTAGATGTCTTGAACACTGCCTTCCTGGGTAATAGAAAAGAGAGCCCAGTTTTTCCTATTCACCATTCAGTCTCTGATATGATTAAATCAGAGTGAAGATTTACAAAGATGTATCCTTTCAAAGAAGAAGTACAGGATTGGATTATCCCTCCCAAAATTGATGCGGCAATAGCACAGTTAGCAAAGAGCACCACCATACCTATGGAAGATGACTCTTCATTGAGAGACAGTATGGAAAGAAAAATGGAAGGAGCGCTAAAAAAGCAGTTTGTTATTCTGGGACAGAATTTGAAGGCAGCCACTGCTATGGTCTGCATCTCAAGGACCATCAGAATATGGTTAACAGAATTAGAGGAAAAAGTGGAATCAGCCATTTCCAGGCATAGGCTTATGAAAGAAACTGCAGCAATCAAGGAGTTTGTGAGCTTTGCTTGAGACGCATCTTTAGATGTTATCAAATTGACGTCCCGTTCCTCTGCTCTATCAGTAGTATCCAGAAGAGCTTTGTGGCTGAAGTCCTGGGGAGCTGACCTCTCTTCAAAAAACAAGTTAGTCACACTTCCCTTTGAAGTTTCTCTTCTGTTTGGTCATCATTTGGAGGAGTTCATCCTACAAGGCGAGAAAGCAGAATTTTAGGGAAGCAAGGAAATATCAGCTTAATAAACCTTATGAACAGAATAATCCTGCCTTTGTCCCATCCCAGAGAGGATCCTTCAGGAAGATTATTCAGGAAGGGGCAATTTCAAGAAGGAGTATCTTTGAAGGTGGGCGGGCCCTGCCCCTGGTTCCTGTGGTTGGCCGTCCGCAAGGAATCCTGCAAGTGTGTCAGGAGTCGGTAAAGGACGATAGGTGTTACAGGTGCTGGAGGTGGGGTACCCTCTAAAATTCAGAGAGATTCTTCGAAGCAATATGTTCAAGAAATCGTTAATCCCAAGAGAACCAAAGAAGGCGGAGGGTCTATTGAGCATCATTCAGACCCTAAAAGAAGAACAGGTCATAGAAGAGGTTCTAATTTCCCAAAGAAAGATGGTTCTATACTCAGTGTTATTCATACTCCCAAAATCCTCCGGGGATACAGACCCATTCTGGATTTAAAGAAACTGAATTTCTCTCTGCAATACAAAGCTTTCAAAATGGAAACAGTAGCATCCCTAATCAAAGCAATGCCTATGAAGGCCTTTCTTACAACAGTAGATCTGATGGATGCTTACCATCACATTCCGATAAAACCAGTTCATCGAAGGTTCCTGAGATTTGCAGTGACAGAAGAACATTATCAGTTCACAGCTCTGCCCTTTGGTGTATCAGCAGCACCACGAGTGTTTACAAAAATTCTAGCGGCAAGTCTGGAACACTTGAGGGAAGTAGGAATAACCATAGTACCCTATATAGACGACCTGCTAATTATATCAGATTCAGAACAGCAAGCAAGGAACCACACTCGTTACACCATAAGTCATCTTCAAAGTCTAGGTTGGCTAATAAACTTTCAAAAAAGTCAAGTGTGTCCATCTCAAGGCTTAATATTCCTGGGAATCATCATAAATACCATCAATGGAAGAATATCCGTATCAGAAGACAGGAAGAGAAGGCTTATTCAGACTGTATCCAGATTCAGTACTCAGAGGAATCAGACTTTAGAGGATTTCATGCGGCTCTTGGGAGTTCTGGCCTCTACAGTCCAGGTATTGCCATGGGCAAAACTTCACATGCAAAATCTCCAGATTTACTTCCTCAGCAAATGGAACAGGAACAACAGGGATGTCTCACAAAAAACTGTGGTGCCATCCAGAATCAAGAGGGAGTTGTTATGGTGGAAGAAGTAGTCAAATCTATTGAGGGGGATCTCATTAGAGATAATAATTTGGGAAGACCTGACAACAGATGCCAGCCAGCAAGGCTGGGGAGCTGTTTGGAACAATCATCCAGTACAGGGAAGGTGGTCTGCAATATAGAAAACTCTACACATCAACATACTGGAACTCAGAGCAGTGATGAAGAGCCTGGTCAGTCTCAAACAACACTTATCGGGAAGGCCGGTAAGGATTTACTCGAACAAAATGACCACAGTCCTGTATCTGAAGAACCAGGGTGGCACTAGAAGCAAGAGGTTGTTTCTGGAAGCAGAAAAGATACTAAAATGGGCAGAAAGGAATCTAGAGTTACTGACAGCAGTCCATGTGCCCGGGGTTCAAAACATCCATGCAGATTTCTTGAGCCGACATGCCTTGGATCAGGGAGAGTGGTCGCTAAACTCAGAAGTTTTTCTACAGATAATCCAGAAGTGGGGAAGGCCAGAAATTGATCTTATGGCTTCAAGAACCAACACGAAGTGCAGGAAGTATTTTTCCAGGTGGAAAGGCCAAGCAGCAGTCGGGCAGGATGCTCTAAGGTTTCCATGGAACAACCAGTTGGCATACATATTTCCCCCAATTCCACTAATGGCAGAGATTCTGAGGAAGATAAGGAGGGAAGGTGCAAACATCATACTGATTGCGCCAGCGTGGCCAAGAAGAGTATGGTACACAGAGTTAATAAGGATGTCAGTGTAAGATCCCTGGACACTGCCAAATCATCAGGACCTGCTGCTTCAGGGGCCCATTCAGAATCAGAACCTAAGGTTTCTTGAAACTGAAGGCGTGGTGGCTGAAATGAGGTCATTATCACTCAGAGGCCTTTCCAGATCAGTAATCAACACTATCATCATAGGAAGAAAAGCGTCTACCACCAAGATTTACTACAGAATCTGGAAGATATTTAGTACCTGGTGTAGAGAGAAAAAACTGACTAGAGCCTCCATTGCGGCTCCAGAAATACTACAGTTTCTTCAGAGAGGATGTGATAAAGGACTCAGACCCACCTCACTAAAGGTCCAACTGTCTGCTTTTTAGACAATCTTGGCAATCCAGTTTGCTGATAATGATTTAACTAAAAGATTTATGAAATCTATTGTCAAATCTAGACCTCGAGTTAAGGACATTATTCCCCCTTGGGATCTCAACTTAGTGCTGAACCAGCTAGCAATTTCAAGTAAGTTTGAACCTATCCAAGACATTTCAATTAAGCTTTTAACTCTAAAGACGGTGTTTTTGACAGCCATCACTTCAGCTAGAAGGGTAAATGAGATACAGGCTTTGTCTATCACATCCCCTTTCGTGATAATTCATCAAGATAGGATTGTCTTCAGAACAAAGTCTTCTTTTAGACCCAAAGTAGTGTCATCTTTCCACATTAACCAGGAAATTGTATTATCATCTTTCTGTGCTAATCCAAGTAATGAGAAGGAAAGAATCTTGCATAATCTGGATGTAGTAAGGTGCATCTCTTGTTATGTATCCAGAACAAGGGATTTCAAAGAGTCTGACAATCTCTTTGTTCACTTCTTTGGGAAGTTTAAAGGAAAGATGGCATCCATTTCAAGATGGATTTCGGAATGCATTAAGATTGCTTATTCAGAATCAGGAAACAAGCCCCACTAAGGACACAAATTCTCATGGATTCCAAGGTGGGGCGGTTCGCTGGACCCTTAAAGGTCCTTTCTAATATAACAGAGATATCTGCTCCAGTGTAAATCTTAAATTTAATGTCTGCTCCCATCACAGGGAGTTCCATGGTCCAGCCATTGTGATACTAACCCAAGGAAGAGTTCGTCTTTGCATTTGGATCCATAATCTGCTGTATCTCAGTTTGCTCACAACCTCAAAATGGTTCTAGCAATCACACTTCCTCCATCTCTTTTTCTAGCAGGACATAGAGTTTTTGTCCCATGAGTATGGTCACAGCTCAGGCAACATGATTTTTGTACTGTACCATTACTAGGCCCATCAGCATCCTGTAGCCTACTCCTCCTTGGCAGACCCAAATTCACAGAACTCTATCTCATATAAGCCTCGTATGAATGACACCACAGATTTCCAGCCTGCTGGCTGCGCTTATGAAACCAGACCTTTTCATGTATTACATTCCTTCGATGGACAAAGTGGGTGCTCAGCTTGTCCATGACTGTATCAAAGTCATGCTCTTCCCCTTCCTGGAATGTGAATGCATTATAGATGAGCTCTACATCCTTCCCCATGGAGTACAGGAGGGAGTCAGCCTGTACCTCACCATTCTCCTTATCCAACTTGAAAACGGGAGAGTCTCTGCTGCCAAGTCGGCCATCCTGCAGGCTGTGAGAAATCAAAGGGTTCAGGTGGAATTTGGCCATAGTGACAAACTTGCTGACAGGATGCTTAGGTAAGTTCTTCTGACACCATGTCACAAATGAGTCACACCAGTGGGTAAAGTAGCAATTGTTTTATTGCCAAATAATACAGGAACACTTATATTTATAGACTGTCTTTCCTCCCATATTAATGGTTTGATAAGACAAGGATACCATGGGGGAGAGTCACTAAACATGATAAAGAGGTGATAAAGTGGAGATGACTTCTCCAGTTTATCACTTGTCCAGTTCCTATGTTATTCTATAGAGCCTACGTACTATAATCTCTAAAGTTGAAAAAATCTTGGTGCATAGGATACACAGAATAACATAAGAATTGACAAGTCATCTCCACTTTATCACCTCGTTATCACCACTTAGTGACTCTTCCCCCACGTGTAGTTGGAATTAAGCTAGAAGTGTAATGGCTAGTGAAACACAGGTGTTAACTCTTTGGAGGCTTACTTCAAGGAAACATTGCATATAATATGTATATATATTGAAGTGTAGTAGTAGTGATTTAAACAGAAGATTTTAGTCCGCTCATAAATCCTGCACTATACCTTTCTGTATAAGAGGAATAAATCAAATAGTGGTACTTTCCATAAGGACAAATCTAGATGCATGGTTTTGATTCAGTTTATGTACTGGTACAATCAACTGACTGATCTCATTTGATGTAAACTTATGCAGAGGTATGAATGCAACCAATTTATAGAGCTGAGCAGTGGACCTAAATTGATTTTGCTGAGTGAAATGCTACCTCTTCCCCATATTAAGGGCCTGAGAAGCAAGGGATACCCTGTGTAGCTGACATTTAGTTAAAGCTAAGAGTGATGTAACAGCTAATGAAACAGACATTAACTCTTAGGTGGCTTATTTCAGGGATATACTTTTGAAGTGTTGTAGTCGTGAATTATAATCGGAAGATCTCAGTCCACTTATGTATGTCCTGTGCTATACTGTGTTTGTATGAGGGAAATAAACCAGTGAATCGTATTTATTATCAGAATTTGAACACATTGCAGTGTCATTATACTTCATGTAAAAGGGCTGTTTGATTATATTATTCAGGTTCCCACCCGGTACAGGTGGAACCTGTATTTTTAAATCACTTCTGGACTAATAAACGATTGACGATATTTGTTACACATTGTTTAACTTAATATAAGAAAAGTTATGTCTTATGATGTGTACAAGGATTTATAAGTGAACACATAGACTTGGTATATAAGACCATGCTGGTAATATAATAAATGACTAATAACAGCTGAAGTCTTTCCTAATGTTGTCACATGATTTCCTCATTCTCTCAATGGGTAAAGATTTTGTTGTGCTGAACAGGTCTATGAAGAGATAATAGGATATCTGCCCCATTAAGGGGTAATATTCTATACACAGAGAGTCTTTTCACCGTTTCTTCTAATTCTTTGTATAATATTGTATCATTATTAAGACCTTCATTGCAAATATACAGTTCTATAAATTAATTCCAGGACACTCATATTTTCATATTTCTAATTCCCTGCACAGCATGAATATTTGTTAACATACTGTGACATACTGAGGCCAAACTAACTACTCGCTGTGCTAAAAGACATGACCCTAGTGTGTGGGCTCTTCCTACAGTCATTCATAGAACAGTGTGTGCTATTATTGGCCCAGCACAGGCATTAAATAAGATAAAGTACCACAAAAAAGGTTAATTTATAAATAAAATATTTATATTACAAGAAATTGGTTAGTACAGTGCACATGTCAGTTAATTTTAATGAAAAAACTACATCTTAAAGTGATATCCACTTTAAGCAAGCTTTTTTGGCATATTCTGAACAGCAAGTACATTGGTATGATTCATAGACCAAAACAAGCTTTTTCTAGGCTTCAGCAAGGAGCACAGTCTATAAAAAAAAAGTATAAAGATTTTTCAGTAATTATTATTAGTAATAATAATGTTATTTTTAGGGATTATATTAAAGTGATGAAAAGCAGAGCTTCATGAACAGCTTAAATATGTGTTATTTATTTGGAGAAAGAAAATAATTAGTTTTTTTTTTTTTTTTTAAAATACATTTTATTATTATTAACTATGTAGTGGTTTGGTGCAGTGTCCCAGGTGGTGCTACCATATAAGCAGAATAAACAGACGATTAGGGCCCCCACTTGGTCAGAGAGCCCCACAGAGCTTATACAGTCCCTCCTCCACACATAAAGAATATCAGATGGCAATGTTTTATTAGAAATAATGAAGCAAGAGTAAATGGGGGCCCGATGTGAATTTTCTGGTTAGGGTCCCCAAAATCCTAGAGCTGCCTCTGGAGAGTCCCTTTCACAGTTTATGATTCCCTTTGCTGCACTTTTACCCCTGCTAATAATGCAATGTTTGCACTTTAGCCTGATGGTCTTAACCTTGCCCTGTATTCCTGTGTTGTACTATTACTATTTCTAGAAAGCGCTGTGTGAATGTGTGGCACTATATAAAGATGCATATACATACATACCACACATCTACATCCTCCAGTCCCATACCCTATTGCCTGGCACAGTAAACACCTCTATCCTGTAACTTGAAAACACAGGAGAGCTCTAACATAAAGTAGCCACGAGAGGGACATAAATTGGCAAAAGATTCTGTAAACATCAGATCAGCAATTGATTTACATTCCTGCCCTTCCGTGCAAAATACAAATACAGGAATTGGCAACCATTGTGTCTTTCAGGGTTGTTTCTAGGCAATATGGCCCCCAGTGTGTAACTTTAAAAATGTATCCTTCTCTATTCTAGTTCTCACACATAGGCAGAAAACGTAAAATTACGTTTTTAGATGAGGAGCACAAATCATTAGTGAGACCAACAGAGATTTGTGTACCGTTACATGAGACCATCAGAGCATTACATAATTGCAATACACAAGCAGGTAGTAAATCATTAGAAGTTAGACTCTTTACTTGTAGATACAGCACCCTTGATCCCCTGTTAACCCGAGTACCAGAGAGGTATCTAGTGCATTGCAGCGCAACACGTTGGACGCATTTCCTGCACTCAAAGAGTTAAATGGCAGTCACAGAATCTTCTATACATT